>OX467290.1:3052010-3652010 GCA_950108345.1 Malthinus flaveolus | reverse complement strand
AAAAATGCATTTTTAACGTGGAATAACGCAAGGCTATAGCCTGAGCTATTCCCTTCCCTATTTAAAAGACTAAATTGCAAAATTTTAATTTTCAATTTTTGATTGAAAAAATCGTAAGGTTAACCCCTTACGATTTTGTTTGGCCAAAAAATGAAGGTTGTAGAAATGCATTTTTAACGTGGAATAACGTAAGGATATAGCCTGGGCTATTCCCTTCCCTATTTAAAAGACTAAATTGCAAAATTTTAAATTACAATTTTTAATTGAAAAAATCGTAAGGTTAACCCCTTACGATTTTTTTGGCCAAAAAATGAAAGTTGTAGAAATGCATTTTTAACGTGGAATAACGCAAGGATATAGCCTGGGCTATAACCTTCCCTATTTAAAAGACTAAATAGCAAAATTTTAAATTTCAATTTTTAATTTAAAAAATCGTAAGGTTAACCCCTTACGATTTTTTTTGGCCAAAAATTAAAGGTTGTAGAAATGCATTTTTAACGTGGAATAACCTAAGGATATAGCCTGGGCTATAATCTTCCCTATTTAAAAGACTAAATTGCAAAATTTTAAATTTCTATTTTTAATTGAAAAAATCGTAAGGTTAACCCCTTACGATTTTTTTGGCCAAAAAATGAAAGTTGTAGAAATGCATTTTTAACGTGGAATAACGCAAGGATATAGCCTGGGCTATAACCTTCCCTATTTAAAAGACTAAATTGCAAAATTTTAAATTTCAATTTTTAATTGAAAAAATCGTAAGGTTAACCCCTTACGATTTTTTTGGCCAAAAAATGAAAGTTGTAGAAATGCATTTTTAACGTGGAATAACGCAAGGATATAGCCTGGGCTATAACCTTCCCTATTTAAAAGACTAAATTGCAAAATTTTAAATTTCAATTTTTAATTGAAAAAATCGTAAGGTTAACCCCTTACGATTTTTTTGGCCAAAAAATGAAAGTTGTAGAAATGCATTTTTAACGTGGAATAACCTAAGGATATAGCCTGGGCTATAACCTTCCCTATTTAAAAGACTAAATTGCAAAATTTTAAATTTCAATTTTTAATTGAAAAAATCGTAAGGTTAACCCCTTACGATTTTGTTTGGCCAAAAAATGAAGGTTGTAGAAATGCATTTTTAACGTGGAATAACGCAAGGATATAGCCTGGGCTATAACCTTCCCTATTTAAAAGACTAAATTGCAAAATTTTAAATTTCAATTTTTAATTGAAAAAATCGTAAGGTTAACCCCTTACGATTTTGTTTGGCCAAAAAATGAAGGTTGTAGAAATGCATTTTTAACGTGGAATAACGCAAGGATATAGCCTGGGCTATAACCTTCCCTATTTAAAAGACTAAATAGCAAAATTTTAAATTTCAATTTTTAATTGAAAAAATCGTAAGGTTAACCCCTTACGATTTTTTTTGGCTAAAAAATAAAGGTTGTAGAAATGCATTTTTAACGTGGAATAACGCAAGGATATAGCCTGGGCTATAACCTTCCCTATTTAAAAGACTAAATTGCAAAATTTTAAATTTCAATTTTTAATTGAAAAAATCGTAAGGTTAACCCCTTACGATTTTTTTTGGCTAAAAAATAAAGGTTGTAGAAATGCATTTTTAACGTGGAATAACGCAAGGATACAGCCTGGGCTATAACCTTCCCTATTTAAAAGACTAAATAGCAAAATTTTAAATTTCAATCGTTAATTGAAAAAATCGTAAGGTTAACCCCATACGATTTTTTTTGGCCAAAAAATAAAGGTTGTAGAAATGCATTTTTAACGTGGAATAACGCAAGGATATAGCCTGGGCTATAACCTTCCCTATTTAAAAGACTAAATAGCAAAATTTTAAATTTCAATTTTTAATTGAAAAAATCGTAAGGTTAACCCCTTACGATTTTGTTTGGCCAAAAAATGAAGGTTGTAGAAATGCATTTTTAACGTGGAATAACGCAAGGATATAGCCTGGGCTATTCCCTTCCCTATTTAAAAGACTAAATTGCAAAATTTTAATTTTCAATTTTTGATTGAAAAAATCGTAAGGTTAACCCCTTACGATTTTTTTTTTCCAAAAAATGAAGGTTGTAAAAATGCATTTTTAACGTGGAATAACGCAAGGCTATAGCCTGAGCTATTCCCTTTCCTATTTAAAAGACTAAATTGCAAAATTTTAATTTTCAATTTTTGATTGAAAAAATCGTAAGGTTAACCCCTTACGATTTTGTTTGGCCAAAAAATGAAGGTTGTAGAAATGCATTTTTAACGTGGAATAACGCAAGGATATAGCCTGGGCTATTCCCTTCCCTATTTAAAAGACTAAATTGCAAAATTTTAAATTACAATTTTTAATTGAAAAAATCGTAAGGTTAACCCCTTACGATTTTTTTGGCCAAAAAATGAAAGTTGTAGAAATGCATTTTTAACGTGGAATAACGCAAGGATATAGCCTGGGCTATAACCTTCCCTATTTAAAAGACTAAATAGCAAAATTTTAAATTTCAATTTTTAATTTAAAAAATCGTAAGGTTAACCCCTTACGATTTTTTTTGGCCAAAAATTAAAGGTTGTAGAAATGCATTTTTAACGTGGAATAACCTAAGGATATAGCCTGGGCTATAATCTTCCCTATTTAAAAGACTAAATTGCAAAATTTTAAATTTCTATTTTTAATTGAAAAAATCGTAAGGTTAACCCCTTACGATTTTTTTGGCCAAAAAATGAAAGTTGTAGAAATGCATTTTTAACGTGGAATAACGCAAGGATATAGCCTGGGCTATAACCTTCCCTATTTAAAAGACTAAATAGCAAAATTTTAAATTTCAATTTTTAATTTAAAAAATCGTAAGGTTAACCCCTTACGATTTTTTTTGGCCAAAAATTAAAGGTTGTAGAAATGCATTTTTAACGTGGAATAACCTAAGGATATAGCCTGGGCTATAATCTTCCCTATTTAAAAGACTAAATTGCAAAATTTTAAATTTCTATTTTTAATTGAAAAAATCGTAAGGTTAACCCCTTACGATTTTTTTGGCCAAAAAATGAAAGTTGTAGAAATGCATTTTTATCGTGGAATAACCTAAGGATATAGCCTGGGCTATAATCTTCCCTATTTAAAAGACTAAATTGCAAAATTTTAAATTTCAATTTTTAATTGAAAAAATCGTAAGGTTAACCCCTTACGATTTTTTTTGGCTAAAAAATAAAGGTTGTAGAAATGCATTTTTAACGTGGAATAACGCAAGGATATAGCCTGGGCTATAACCTTCCCTATTTAAAAGACTAAATAGCAAAATTTTAAATTTCAATTTTTAATTGAAAAAATCGTAAGGTTAACCCCTTACGATTTTTTTTGGCTAAAAAATAAAGGTTGTAGAAATGCATTTTTAACGTGGAATAACGCAAGGATATAGCCTGGGCTATAACCTTCCCTATTTAAAAGACTAAATAGCAAAATTTTAAATTTCAATTGTTAATTGAAAAAATCGTAAGGTTAACCCCATACGATTTTTTTTGGCCAAAAAATAAAGGTTGCAGAAATGCATTTTTAACGTGGAATAACGCAAGGATATAGCCTGGGCTATAACCTTCCCTATTTAAAAGACTAAATAGCAAAATCTTAAATTTCAATTGTTAATTGAAAAAATCGTAAGGTTAACCCCATACGATTTTTTTTGGCCAAAAAATAAAGGTTGCAGAAATGCATTTTTAACGTGGAATAACGCAAGGATATAGCCTGGGCTATAACTTTCCCTATTTAAAAGACTAAATAGCAAAATCTTAAATTTCAATTGTTAATTGAAAAAATCGTAAGGTTAACCCCATACGATTTTTTTTGGCCAAAAAATAAAGGTTGCAGAAATGCATTTTTAACGTGGAATAACGCAAGGATATAGCCTGGGCTATAACCTTCCCTATTTAAAAGACTAAATAGCAAAATCTTAAATTTCAATTGTTAATTGAAAAAATCGTAAGGTTAACCCCATACGATTTTTTTTTGCCAAAAAATAAAGGTTGCAGAAATGCATTTTTAACGTGGAATAACGCAAGGATATAGCCTGGGCTATAACCTTCCCTATTTAAAAGACTAAATAGCAAAATCTTAAATTTCAATTGTTAATTGAAAAAATCGTAAGGTTAACCCCATACGATTTTTTTTGGCCAAAAAATAAAGGTTGCAGAAATGCATTTTTAACGTGGAATAACGCAAGGATATAGCCTGGGCTATAACCTTCCCTATTTAAAAGACTAAATAGCAAAATCTTAAATTTCAATTGTTAATTGAAAAAATCGTAAGGTTAACCCCATACGATTTTTTTTGGCCAAAAAATAAAGGTTGCAGAAATGCATTTTTAACGTGGAATAACGCAAGGATATAGCCTGGGCTATAACCTTCCCTATTTAAAAGACTAAATAGCAAAATCTTAAATTTCAATTGTTAATTGAAAAAATCGTAAGGTTAACCCCATACGATTTTTTTTGGCCAAAAAATAAAGGTTGCAGAAATGCATTTTTAACGTGGAATAACGCAAGGATATAGCCTGGGCTATAACCTTCCCTATTTAAAAGACTAAATAGCAAAATCTTAAATTTCAATTGTTAATTGAAAAAATCGTAAGGTTAACCCCATACGATTTTTTTTGGCCAAAAAATAAAGGTTGCAGAAATGCATTTTTAACGTGGAATAACGCAAGGATATAGCCTGGGCTATAACCTTCCCTATTTAAAAGACTAAATAGCAAAATCTTAAATTTCAATTGTTAATTGAAAAAATCGTAAGGTTAACCCCATACGATTTTTTTTGGCCAAAAAATAAAGGTTGCAGAAATGCATTTTTAACGTGGAATAACGCAAGGATATAGCCTGGGCTATAACCTTCCCTATTTAAAAGACTAAATAGCAAAATCTTAAATTTCAATTGTTAATTGAAAAAATCGTAAGGTTAACCCCATACGATTTTTTTTGGCCAAAAAATAAAGGTTGCAGAAATGCATTTTTAACGTGGAATAACGCAAGGATATAGCCTGGGCTATAACCTTCCCTATTAAGACTAAATAGCAAAATCTTAAATTTCAATTGTTAATTGAAAAAATCGTAAGGTTAACCCCATACGATTTTTTTTGGCCAAAAAATAAAGGTTGCAGAAATGCATTTTTAACGTGGAATAACGCAAGGATATAGCCTGGGCTATAACCTTCCCTATTAAGACTAAATAGCAAAATCTTAAATTTCAATTGTTAATTGAAAAAATCGTAAGGTTAACCCCATACGATTTTTTTTGGCCAAAAAATAAAGGTTGCAGAAATGCATTTTTAACGTGGAATAACGCAAGGATATAGCCTGGGCTATAACCTTCCCTATTTAAAAGACTAAATAGCAAAATCTTAAATTTCAATTGTTAATTGAAAAAATCGTAAGGTTAACCCCATACGATTTTTTTTGGCCAAAAAATAAAGGTTGCAGAAATGCATTTTTAACGTGGAATAACGCAAGGATATAGCCTGGGCTATAACCTTCCCTATTAAGACTAAATAGCAAAATCTTAAATTTCAATTGTTAATTGAAAAAATCGTAAGGTTAACCCCATACGATTTTTTTTGGCCAAAAAATAAAGGTTGCAGAAATGCATTTTTAACGTGGAATAACGCAAGGATATAGCCTGGGCTATAACCTTCCCTATTAAGACTAAATAGCAAAATCTTAAATTTCAATTGTTAATTGAAAAAATCGTAAGGTTAACCCCATACGATTTTTTTTGGCCAAAAAATAAAGGTTGCAGAAATGCATTTTTAACGTGGAATAACGCAAGGATATAGCCTGGGCTATAACCTTCCCTATTTAAAAGACTAAATAGCAAAATCTTAAATTTCAATTGTTAATTGAAAAAATCGTAAGGTTAACCCCATACGATTTTTTTTGGCCAAAAAATAAAGGTTGCAGAAATGCATTTTTAACGTGGAATAACGCAAGGATATAGCCTGGGCTATAACCTTCCCTATTAAGACTAAATAGCAAAATCTTAAATTTCAATTGTTAATTGAAAAAATCGTAAGGTTAACCCCATACGATTTTTTTTGGCCAAAAAATAAAGGTTGCAGAAATGCATTTTTAACGTGAAATAACGCAAGGATATAGCCTGGGCTATAACCTTCCCTATTTAAAAGACTAAATAGCAAAATCTTAAATTTCAATTGTTAATTGAAAAAATCGTAAGGTTAACCCCATACGATTTTTTTTGGCCAAAAAATAAAGGTTGCAGAAATGCATTTTTAACGTGGAATAACGCAAGGATATAGCCTGGGCTATAACCTTCCCTATTTAAAAGACTAAATAGCAAAATCTTAAATTTCAATTGTTAATTGAAAAAATCGTAAGGTTAACCCCATACGATTTTTTTTGGCCAAAAAATAAAGGTTGCAGAAATGCATTTTTAACGTGGAATAACGCAAGGATATAGCCTGGGCTATAACCTTCCCTATTTAAAAGACTAAATAGCAAAATCTTAAATTTCAATTGTTAATTGAAAAAATCGTAAGGTTAACCCCATACGATTTTTTTTGGCCAAAAAATAAAGGTTGCAGAAATGCATTTTTAACGTGGAATAACGCAAGGATATAGCCTGGGCTATAACCTTCCCTATTTAAAAGACTAAATAGCAAAATTTTAAATTTCAATTGTTAATTGAAAAAATCGTAAGGTTAACCCCATACGATTTTTTTTGGCCAAAAAATAAAGGTTGTAGAAATGCATTTTTAACGTGGAATAACGCAAGGATATAGCCTGGGCTATAACCTTCCCTATTTAAAAGACTAAATTGCAAAATTTTAAATTTCAATTTTTAATTGAAAAAATCGTAAGGTTAACCCCTTACGATTTTTTTGGCCAAAAAATAAAAGTTGTAGAAATGCATTTTTAACGTGGAATAACCTAAGGATATAGCCTGGGCTATAATCTTCCCTATTTAAAAGACTAAATTGCAAAATTTTAAATTTTAATTTTTATTGAAAAAATCGTAAGGTTAACCCCTTACGATTTTTTTTGGCCAAAAATTAAAGGTTGTAGATATGCATTTTTAACGTGGAATAACCTAAGGATATAGCCTGGGCTATAATCTTCCCTATTTAAAAGACTAAATTGCAAAATTTTAAATTTCAATTTTTAATTGAAAAAATCGTAAGGCTAACCCCTTACGATTTTGTTTGGCCAAAAAATGAAGGTTGTAGAAATGCATTTTTAACGTGGAATAACGCAAGGATATAGCCTGAGCTATAACCTTCCCTATTTAAAAGACTAAATAGCAAAATTTTAAATTTCAATTTTTAATTGAAAAAATCGTAAGGTTAACCCCTTACGATTTTTTTTGGCTAAAAAATAAAGGTTGTAGAAATGCATTTTTAACGTGGAATAACGCAAGGATATAGCCTGGGCTATAACCTTCCCTATTTAAAAGACTAAATAGCAAAATTTTAAATTTCAATTGTTAATTGAAAAAATCGTAAGGTTAACCCCTTACGATTTTTTTTGGCCAAAAAATAAAGGTTGTAGAAATGCATTTTTAACGTGGAATAACGCAAGGATATAGCCTGGGCTATAACCTTCCCTATTTAAAAGACTAAATAGCAAAATTTTAAATTTCAATTGTTAATTGAAAAAATCGTAAGGTTAACCCCATACGATTTTTTTTGGCCAAAAAATAAAGGTTGTAGAAATGCATTTTTAACGTGGAATAACGCAAGGATATAGCCTGGGCTATTCCCTTCCCTATTTAAAAGACTAAATTGCAAAATTTTAATTTTCAATTTTTGATTGAAAAAATCGTAAGGTTAACCCCTTACGATTTTTTTTGGCTAAAAAATAAAGGTTGTAGAAATGCATTTTTAACGTGGAAGAACGCAAGGATATAGCCTGGGCTATAACCTTCCCTATTTAAAAGACTAAATAGCAAAATTTTAAATTTCAATTTTTAATTGAAAAAATCGTAAGGTTAACCCCTTACGATTTTTTTTAGCTAAAAAATAAAGGTTGTAGAAATGCATTTTTAACGTGGAATAACGCAAGGATATAGCCTGGGCTATAACCTTCCCTATTTAAAAGACTAAATAGCAAAATTTTAAATTTCAATTGTTAATTGAAAAAATCGTAAGGTTAACCCCATACGATTTTTTTTGGCCAAAAAATAAAGGTTGTAGAAATGCATTTTTAACGTGGAATAACGCAAGGATATAGCCTGGGCTATAACCTTCCCTATTTAAAAGACTAAATAGCAAAATTTTAAATTTCAATTGTTAATTGAAAAAATCCTAAGGTTGACCCCATACGATTTTTTTTGGCCAAAAAATAAAGGTTGTAGAAATGCATTTTTAACGTGGAATAACGCAAGGATATAGCCTGGGCTATAACCTTCCCTATTTAAAAGACTAAATAGCAAAATTTTAAATTTCAATTTTTAATTGAAAAAATCGTAAGGTTAACCCCTTACGATTTTTTTTGGCTAAAAAATAAAGGTTGTAGAAATGCATTTTTAACGTGGAATAACGCAAGGATATAGCCTGGGCTATAACCTTCTCTATTTAAAAGACTAAATAGCAAAATTTTAAATTTCAATTGTTAATTGAAAAAATCGTAAGGTTAACCCCATACGATTTTTTTTGGCCAAAAAATAAAGGTTGTAGAAATGCATTTTTAACGTGGAATAACGCAAGGATATAGCCTGGGCTATAACCTTCCCTATTTAAAAGACTAAATAGCAAAATTTTAAATTTCAATTGTTAATTGAAAAAATCGTAAGGTTAACCCCATACGATTTTTTTTGGCCAAAAAATAAAGGTTGTAGAAATGCATTTTTAACGTGGAATAACGCAAGGATATAGCCTGGGCTATAACCTTCCCTATTTAAAAGACTAAATAGCAAAATTTTAAATTTCTATTTTTAATTGAAAAAATCGTAAGGTTAACCCCTTACGATTTTTTTGGCCAAAAAATGAAAGTTGTAGAAATGCATTTTTAACGTGGAATAACGCAAGGATGTAGCCTGGGCTATAACCTTCCCTATTTAAAAGACTAAATAGCAAAATTTTAAATTTCAATTTTTAATTGAAAAAATCGTAAGGTTAACCCCTTACGATTTTTTTGGCCAAAAAATGAAAGTTGTAGAAATGCATTTTTAACGTGGAATAACGCAAGGATATAGCCTGGGCTATAACCTTCCCTATTTAAAAGACTAAATTGCAAAATTTTAAATTTCAATTTTTAATTGAAAAAATCGTAAGGTTAACCCCTTACGATTTTTTTGGCCAAAAAATGAAAGTTGTAGAAATGCATTTTTAACGTGGAATAACGCAAGGATGTAGCCTGGGCTATAACCTTCCCTATTTAAAAGACTAAATAGCAAAATTTTAAATTTCAATTTTTAATTGAAAAAATCGTAAGGTTAACCCCTTACGATTTTTTTGGCCAAAAAATGAAAGTTGTAGAAATGCATTTTTAACGTGGAATAACGCAAGGATATAGCCTGGGCTATAACCTTCCCTATTTAAAAGACTAAATTGCAAAATTTTAAATTTCAATTTTTAATTGAAAAAATCGTAAGGTTAACCCCTTACGATTTTTTTGGCCAAAAAATGAAAGTTGTAGAAATGCATTTTTAACGTGGAATAACGCAAGGATATAGCCTGGGCTATAACCTTCCCTATTTAAAAGACTAAATTGCAAAATTTTAAATTTCAATTTTTAATTGAAAAAATCGTAAGGTTAACCCCTTACGATTTTTTTTGGCCAAAAAATGAAGGTTGTAGAAATGCATTTTTAACGTGGAATAACGCAAGGATATAGCCTGGGCTATAACATTCCCTATTTAAAAGACTAAATAGCAAAATTTTAAATTTCAATTGTTAATTGAAAAAATCGTAAGGTTAACCCCTTACAATTTTTTTTGGCCAAAAAATAAAGGTTGTAGAAATGCATTTTTAACGTGGAATAACGCAAGGATATAGCCTGGGCTATAACCTTCCCTATTTAAAAGACTAAATAGCAAAAGTTTAAATTTCAATTTTTAATTGAAAAAATCGTAAGGTAAACAACCCCTTACGATTTTTTTTGGCCAAAAAATAAAGGTTGTAGAAATGCATTTTTAACGTGGAATAACGCAAGGATATAGCCTGGGCTATAACCTTCCCTATTTAAAAGACTAAATTGCAAAATTTTAAATTTCAATTTTTAATTGAAAAAATCGTAAGGTTAACCCCTTACGATTTTTTTTGGCCATAAAATGAAGGTTGTAGAAATGCATTTTTAACGTGGAATAACGCAAGGATATAGCCTGGGCTATCACCTTCCCTATTTAAAAGACTAAATTGCAAAATTTTAAATTTCAATTTTTAATTGAAAAAATCGTAAGGTTAACCCCTTACGATTTTTTTTGGCCATAAAATGAAGGTTGTAGAAATGCATTTTTAACGTGGAATAACGCAAGGATATAGCCTGGGCTATCACCTTCCCTATTTAAAAGACTAAATTGCAAAATTTTAAATTTCAATTTTTAATTGAAAAAATCGTAAGGTTAACCCCTTACGATTTTTTTTGGCCATAAAATGAAGGTTGTAGAAATGCATTTTTAACGTGGAATAACGCAAGGATATAGCCTGGGCTATAACCTTCCCTATTTAAAAGACTAAATTGCAAAATTTTAAATTTCAATTTTTAATTGAAAAAATCGTAAGGTTAACCCCTTACGATTTTTTTTGGCCATAAAATGAAGGTTGTAGAAATGCATTTTTAACGTGGAATAACGCAAGGATATAGCCTGGGCTATCACCTTCCCTATTTAAAAGACTAAATTGCAAAATTTCAAATTTCAATTTTTAATTGAAAAAATCGTAAGGTTAACCCCTTACGATTTTTTTTGGCCATAAAATGAAGGTTGTAGAAATGCATTTTTAACGTGGAATAACGCAAGGATATAGCCTGGGCTATAACCTTCCCTATTTAAAAGACTAAATTGCAAAATTTTAAATTTCAATTTTTAATTGAAAAAATCGTAAGGTTAACCCCTTACGATTTTTTTTGGCCAAAAAATGAAGGTTGTAGAAATGCATTTTTAACGTGGAATAACGCAAGGATATAGCCTGGGCTATAACCTTCCCTATTTAAAAGACTAAATAGCAAAAGTTTAAATTTCAATTTTTAATTGAAAAAATCGTAAGGTTAACCCCTTACGATTTTTTTTGGCCAAAAAATGAAGGTTGTAGAAATGCATTTTTAACGTGGAATAACGCAAGGATATAGCCTGGGCTATAACCTTCCCTATTTAAAAGACTAAATAGCAAAAGTTTAAATTTCAATTTTTAATTGAAAAAATCGTAAGGTTAACCCCTTACGATTTTTTTGGCCAAAAAATGAAGGTTGTAGAAATGCATTTTTAACGTGGAATAACGCAAGGATATAGCCTGGGCTATAACCTTCCCTATTTAAAAGACTAAATTGCAAAATTTTAAATTTCAATTTTTAATTGAAAAAATCGTAAGGTTAACCCCTTACGATTTTTTTTGGCCAAAAAATGAAGGTTGTAGAAATGCATTTTTAACGTGGAATAACGCAAGGATATAGCCTGGGCTATAACCTTCCCTATTTAAAAGACTAAATAGCAAAAGTTTAAATTTCAATTTTTAATTGAAAAAATCGTAAGGTTAACCCCTTACGATTTTTTTTTGCCAAAAAATGAAGGTTGTAGAAATGCATTTTTAACGTGGAATAACGCAAGGATATAGCCTGGGCTATAACCTTCCCTATTTAAAAGACTAAATAGCAAAAGCTTAAATTTCAATTTTTAATTGAAAAAATCGTAAGGTTAACCCCTTACGATTTTTTTGGCCAAAAAATGAAGGTTGTAGAAATGCATTTTTAACGTGGAATAACGCAAGGATATAGCCTGGGCTATAACCTTCCCTATTTAAAAGACTAAATAGCAAAATTTTAAATTTCAATTTTTAATTGAAAAAATCGTAAGGTTAACCCCTTACGATTTTTTGTGGCCAAAAAATGAAGGTTGTAGAAATGCATTTTTAACGTGGAATAACGCTAGGATATAGCCTGGGCTATAACCTTCCCTATTTAAAAGACTAAATAGCAAAAGTTTAAATTTCAATTTTTAATTGAAAAAATCGTAAGGTTAACCCCTTACGATTTTTTTTGGCCAAAAAATGAAGGTTGTAGAAATGCATTTTTAACGTGGAATAACGCAAGGATATAGCCTGGGCTATAACCTTCCCTATTTAAAAGACAAAATTGCAAAATTTTAATTTTCAATTTTTAATTGAAAAAATCGTAAGGTAGACAACCCCTTACGATTTTTTTTGGCCAAAAAATAAAGGTTGTAGAAATGCATTTTTAACGTGGAATAACGCAAGGATATAGCCTGGGCTATAACCTTCCCTATTTAAAAGACAAAATTGCAAAATTTTAAATTTCAATTTTTAATTGAAAAAATCGTAAGGTTAACCCCTTACGATTTTTTTTGGCCAAAAAATGAAGGTTGTAGAAATGCATTTTTAACGTGGAATAACGCAAGGATATAGCCTGGGCTATAACCTTCCCTATTTAAAAGACAAAATTGCAAAATTTTAATTTTCAATTTTTAATTGAAAAAATCGTAAGGTAAACAACCCCTTACGATTTTTTTTGGCCAAAAAATAAAGGTTGTAGAAATGCATTTTTAACGTGGAATAACGCAAGGATATAGCCTGGGCTATAACCTTCCCTATTTAAAAGACAAAATTGCAAAATTTTAATTTTCAATTTTTAATTGAAAAAATCGTAAGGTAAACAACCCCTTACGATTTTTTTTGGCCAAAAAATAAAGGTTGTAGAAATGCATTTTTAACGTGGAATAACGCAAGGATATAGCCTGGGCTATAACCTTCCCTATTTAAAAGACAAAATTGCAAAATTTTAAATTTCAATTTTTAATTGAAAAAATCGTAAGGTTAACCCCTTACGATTTTTTTTGGCCAAAAAATAAAGGTTGTAGAAATGCATTTTTAACGTGGAATAACGCAAGGCTATAGCCTGGGCTATAACCTTCCCTATTTAAAAGACTAAATTGCAAAATTTTAAATTTCAATTTTTAATTGAAAAAATCGTAAGGTTAACCCCTTACGATTTTTTTGGCCAAAAAATGAAAGTTGTAGAAATGCATTTTTAACGTGGAATAACGCAAGGATATAGCCTGGGCTATAACCTTCCCTATTTAAAAGACTAAATTGCAAAATTTTAAATTTCAATTTTTAATTGAAAAAATCGTAAGGTTAACCCCTTACGATTTTTTTTGGCCAAAAAATGAAGGTTGTAGAAATGCATTTTTAACGTGGAATAACGCAAGGATATAGCCTGGGCTATAACCTTCCCTATTTAAAAGACAAAATTGCAAAATTTTAATTTTCAATTTTTAATTGAAAAAATCGTAAGGTAAACAACCCCTTACGATTTTTTTTGGCCAAAAAATAAAGGTTGTAGAAATGCATTTTTAACGTGGAATAACGCAAGGATATAGCCTGGGCTATAACCTTCCCTATTTAAAAGACAAAATTGCAAAATTTTAAATTTCAATTTTTAATTGAAAAAATCGTAAGGTTAACCCCTTACGATTTTTTTTGGCCAAAAAATGAAGGTTGTAGAAATGCATTTTTAACGTGGAATAACGCAAGGATATAGCCTGGGCTATAACCTTCCCTATTTAAAAGACAAAATTGCAAAATTTTAATTTTCAATTTTTAATTGAAAAAATCGTAAGGTAAACAACCCCTTACGATTTTTTTTGGCCAAAAAATAAAGGTTGTAGAAATGCATTTTTAACGTGGAATAACGCAAGGATATAGCCTGGGCTATAACCTTCCCTATTTAAAAGACAAAATTGCAAAATTTTAATTTTCAATTTTTAATTGAAAAAATCGTAAGGTAAACAACCCCTTACGATTTTTTTTGGCCAAAAAATAAAGGTTGTAGAAATGCATTTTTAACGTGGAATAACGCAAGGATATAGCCTGGGCTATAACCTTCCCTATTTAAAAGACAAAATTGCAAAATTTTAAATTTCAATTTTTAATTGAAAAAATCGTAAGGTTAACCCCTTACGATTTTTTTTGGCCAAAAAATAAAGGTTGTAGAAATGCATTTTTAACGTGGAATAACGCAAGGCTATAGCCTGGGCTATAACCTTCCCTATTTAAAAGACTAAATTGCAAAATTTTAAATTTCAATTTTTAATTGAAAAAATCGTAAGGTTAACCCCTTACGATTTTTTTGGCCAAAAAATGAAAGTTGTAGAAATGCATTTTTAACGTGGAATAACGCAAGGATATAGCCTGGGCTATAACCTTCCCTATTTAAAAGACTAAATTGCAAAATTTTAAATTTCAATTTTTAATTGAAAAAATCGTAAGGTTAACCCCTTACGATTTTTTTGGCCAAAAAATGAAAGTTGTAGAAATGCATTTTTAACGTGGAATAACGCAAGGATATAGCCTGGGCTATAACCTTCCCTATTTAAAAGACTAAATTGCAAAATTTTAAATTTCAATTTTTAATTGAAAAAATCGTAAGGTTAACCCCTTACGATTTTTTTGGCCAAAAAATGAAAGTTGTAGAAATGCATTTTTAACGTGGAATAACGCAAGGATATAGCCTGGGCTATAACCTTCCCTATTTAAAAGACTAAATTGCAAAATTTTAAATTTCAATTTTTAATTGAAAAAATCGTAAGGTTAACCCCTTACGATTTTTTTTGGCCAAAAAATGAAGGTTGTAGAAATGCATTTTTAACGTGGAATAACGCAAGGATATAGCCTGGGCTATAACATTCCCTATTTAAAAGACTAAATAGCAAAATTTTAAATTTCAATTGTTAATTGAAAAAATCGTAAGGTTAACCCCTTACAATTTTTTTTGGCCAAAAAATAAAGGTTGTAGAAATGCATTTTTAACGTGGAATAACGCAAGGATATAGCCTGGGCTATAACCTTCCCTATTTAAAAGACTAAATAGCAAAATTTTAAATTTCAATTTTTAATTGAAAAAATCGTAAGGTTAACCCCTTACGATTTTTTTTGGCTAAAAAATAAAGGTTGTAGAAATGCATTTTTAACGTGGAATAACGCAAGGATATAGCCTGGGCTATAACCTTCCCTATTTAAAAGACTAAATAGCAAAATTTTAAATTTCAATTGTTAATTGAAAAAATCGTAAGGTTAACCCCTTACGATTTTTTTTGGCCACAAAATAAAGGTTGTAGAAATGCATTTCTAACGTGGAATAACGCAAGGATATAGCCTGGGCTATAACCTTCCCTGTCTAAAAGACTAAATAGCAAAATTTTAAATTTCAATTTTTAATTGAAAAAATCGTAAGGTTAACCCCTTACGATTTTTTTTGGCCAAAATATAAAGGTTGTAGAAATGCATTTTTAACGTGGAATAACGCAAGGATATAGCCTGGGCTATAACCTTCCCTATTTAAAAGACTAAATTGCAAAATTATAAATTTCAATTTTTAATTGAAAAAATCGTAAGGTTAACCCCTTACGATTTTTTTTGGCCAAAAAATAAAGGTTGTAGAAATGCATTTCTAACGTGGAATAACGCAAGGATATAGCCTGGGCTATAACCTTCCCTATCTAAAAGACTAAATAGCAAAATTTTAAATTTCAATTTTTAATTGAAAAAATCGTAAGGTTAACCCCTTACGATTTTTTTTGGCCAAAATATAAAGGTTGTAGAAATGCATTTTTAACGTGGAATAACGCAAGGATATAGCCTGGGCTATAACCTTCCCTATTTAAAAGACTAAATTGCAAAATTATAAATTTCAATTTTTAATTGAAAAAATCGTAAGGTTAACCCCTTACGATTTTTTTTGGCCAAAAAATAAAGGTTGTAGAAATGCATTTCTAACGTGGAATAACGCAAGGATATAGCCTGGGCTATAACCTTCCCTATTTAAAAGACTAAATTGCAAAATTATAAATTTCAATTTTTAATTGAAAAAATCGTAAGGTTAACCCCTTACGATTTTTTTTGGCCAAAAAATAAAGGTTGTAGAAATGCATTTCTAACGTGGAATAACGCAAGGATATAGCCTGGGCTATAACCTTCCCTATTTAAAAGACTAAATTGCAAAATTTTAAATTTCAATTTTTAATTGAAAAAATCGTAAGGTTAACCCCTTACGATTTTTTTTGGCCAAAAAATGAAGGTTGTAGAAATGCATTTTTAACGTGGAATAACGCAAGGATATAGCCTGGGCTATAACATTCCCTATTTAAAAGACTAAATAGCAAAATTTTAAATTTCAATTGTTAATTGAAAAAATCGTAAGGTTAACCCCTTACAATTTTTTTTGGCCAAAAAATAAAGGTTGTAGAAATGCATTTTTAACGTGGAATAACGCAAGGATATAGCCTGGGCTATAACCTTCCCTATTTAAAAGACTAAATAGCAAAATTTTAAATTTCAATTTTTAATTGAAAAAATCGTAAGGTTAACCCCTTACGATTTTTTTTGGCTAAAAAATAAAGGTTGTAGAAATGCATTTTTAACGTGGAATAACGCAAGGATATAGCCTGGGCTATAACCTTCCCTATTTAAAAGACTAAATAGCAAAATTTTAAATTTCAATTGTTAATTGAAAAAATCGTAAGGTTAACCCCTTACGATTTTTTTTGGCCACAAAATAAAGGTTGTAGAAATGCATTTCTAACGTGGAATAACGCAAGGATATAGCCTGGGCTATAACCTTCCCTATCTAAAAGACTAAATAGCAAAATTTTAAATTTCAATTTTTAATTGAAAAAATCGTAAGGTTAACCCCTTACGATTTTTTTTGGCCAAAATATAAAGGTTGTAGAAATGCATTTTTAACGTGGAATAACGCAAGGATATAGCCTGGGCTATAACCTTCCCTATTTAAAAGACTAAATTGCAAAATTATAAATTTCAATTTTTAATTGAAAAAATCGTAAGGTTAACCCCTTACGATTTTTTTTGGCCAAAAAATAAAGGTTGTAGAAATGCATTTCTAACGTGGAATAACGCAAGGATATAGCCTGGGCTATAACCTTCCCTATCTAAAAGACTAAATAGCAAAATTTTAAATTTCAATTTTTAATTGAAAAAATCGTAAGGTTAACCCCTTACGATTTTTTTTGGCCAAAATATAAAGGTTGTAGAAATGCATTTTTAACGTGGAATAACGCAAGGATATAGCCTGGGCTATAACCTTCCCTATTTAAAAGACTAAATTGCAAAATTATAAATTTCAATTTTTAATTGAAAAAATCGTAAGGTTAACCCCTTACGATTTTTTTTGGCCAAAAAATAAAGGTTGTAGAAATGCATTTCTAACGTGGAATAACGCAAGGATATAGCCTGGGCTATAACCTTCCCTATTTAAAAGACTAAATTGCAAAATTATAAATTTCAATTTTTAATTGAAAAAATCGTAAGGTTAACCCCTTACGATTTTTTTTGGCCAAAAAATAAAGGTTGTAGAAATGCATTTTTAACGTGGAATAACGCAAGGATATAGCCTGGGCTTATAACCTTCCCTATTTAAAAGACAAAATTGCAAAATTTTAAATTTCAATTTTTAATTGAAAAAATCGTAAGGTAAACAACCCCTTACGATTTTTTTTGGCCAAAAAATAAAGGTTGTAGAAATGCATTTTTAACGTGGAATAACGCAAGGATATAGCCTGGGCTTATAACTTTCCCTATTTAAAAGACAAAATTGCAAAATTTTAAATTTCAATTTTTAATTGAAAAAATCGTAAGGTAAACAACCCCTTACGATTTTTTTTGGCCATAAAATGAAGGTTGTAGAAATGCATTTTTAACGTGGAATAACGCAAGGATATAGCCTGGGCTATCACCTTCCCTATTTAAAAGACTAAATTGCAAAATTTTAAATTTCAATTTTTAATTGAAAAAATCGTAAGGTTAACCCCTTACGATTTTTTTTGGCCAAAAAATAAAGGTTTGTAGAAATGCATTTTTAACGTGGAATAACGCAAGGATATAGCCTGGGCTATCACCTTCCCTATTTAAAAGACTAAATTGCAAAATTTTAAATTTCAATTTTTAATTGAAAAAATCGTAAGGTTAACCCCTTACGATTTTTTTTGGCCAAAAAATAAAGGTTTGTAGAAATGCATTTTTAACGTGGAATAACGCAAGGATATAGCCTGGGCTATAACCTTCCCTATTTAAAAGACTAAATAGCAAAATTTTAAATTTCAATTTTTAATTGAAAAAATCGTAAGGTTAACCCCTTACGATTTTTTTTGGCCAAAAAATAAAGGTTGTAGAAATGCATTTTTAACGTGGAATAACGCAAGGATATAGCCTGGGCTATAACCTTCCCTATTTAAAAGACTAAATTGCAAAATTTTAAATTTCAATTTTTAATTGAAAAAATCGTAAGGTTAACCCCTAACGATTTTTTTTGGCCATAAAATGAAGGTTGTAGAAATGCATTTTTAACGTGGAATAACGCAAGGATATAGCCTGGGCTATCACCTTCCCTATTTAAAAGACTAAATTGCAAAATTTTAAATTTCAATTTTTAATTGAAAAAATCGTAAGGTTAACCCCTTACGATTTTTTTTGGCCAAAAAATAAAGGTTTGTAGAAATGCATTTTTAACGTGGAATAACGCAAGGATATAGCCTGGGCTATCACCTTCCCTATTTAAAAGACTAAATTGCAAAATTTTAAATTTCAATTTTTAATTGAAAAAATCGTAAGGTTAACCCCTTACGATTTTTTTTGGCCAAAAAATAAAGGTTTGTAGAAATGCATTTTTAACGTGGAATAACGCAAGGATATAGCCTGGGCTATAACCTTCCCTATTTAAAAGACTAAATAGCACAATTTTAAATTTCAATTTTTAATTGAAAAAATCGTAAGGTTAACCCCTTACGATTTTTTTTGGCCAAAAAATAAAGGTTGTAGAAATGCATTTTTAACGTGGAATAACGCAAGGATATAGCCTGGGCTATAACCTTCCCTATTTAAAAGACTAAATAGCAAAACTTTAAATTTCAATTGTTAATTGAAAAAATCGTAAGGTTAACCCCTTACGATTTTTTTTGGCCAAAAAATAAAGGTTGTAGAAATGCATTTTTAACGTGGAATAACGCAAGGATATAGCCTGGGCTATAACCTTCCCTATTTAAAAGACTAAATAGCAAAATTTTAAATTTCAATTTTTAATTGAAAAAATCGTAAGGTTAACCCCTTACGATTTTTTTTGGCCAAAAAATAAAGGTTGTAGAAATGCATTTTTAACGTGGAATAACGCAAGGATATAGCCTGGGCTATAACCTTCCCTATTTAAAAGACTAAATAGCAAAATTTTAAATTTCAATTGTTAATTGAAAAAATCCTAAGGTTAACCCCTTACGATTTTTTTTGGCCAAAAAATAAAGGTTGTAGAAATGCATTTTTAACGTGGAATAACGCAAGGATATAGCCTGGGCTATAACCTTCCCTATTTAAAAGACTAAATAGCAAAATTTTAAATTTCAATTGTTAATTGAAAAAATCGTAAGGTTAACCCCTTACGATTTTTTTTGGCCAAAAAATAAAGGTTGTAGAAATGCATTTTTAACGTGGAATAACGCAAGGATATAGCCTGGGCTATAACCTTCCCTATTTAAAAGACTAAATAGCAAAAGTTTAAATTTCAATTTTTAATTGAAAAAATCGTAAGGTTAGCCCCTTACGATTTTTTTTGGCCAAAAAATAAAGGTTGTAGAAATGCATTTTTAACGTGGAATAACGCAAGGATATAGCCTGGGCTATAACCTTCCCTATTTAAAAGACAAAATTGCAAAATTTTAATTTTCAATTTTTAATTGAAAAAATCGTAAGGTAAACAACCCCTTACGATTTTTTTTGGCCAAAAAATAAAGGTTGTAGAAATGCATTTTTAACGTGGAATAACGCAAGGATATAGCCTGGGCTATAACCTTCCCTATTTAAAAGACTAAATAGCAAAATTTTAAATTTCAATTTTTAATTGAAAAAATCGTAAGGTTAACTCCTTACGATTTTTTTTGGCCAAAAAATAAAGGTTGTAGAAATGCATTTTTAACGTGGAATAACGCAAGGATATAGCCTGGGCTATCACCTTCCCTATTTAAAAGACTAAATTGCAAAATTTTAAATTTCAATTTTTAATTGAAAAAATCGTAAGGTTAACCCCTTACGATTTTTTTTGGCCATAAAATGAAGGTTGTAGAAATGCATTTTTAACGTGGAATAACGCAAGGATATAGCCTGGGCTATCACCTTCCCTATTTAAAAGACTAAATTGCAAAATTTTAAATTTCAATTTTTAATTGAAAAAATCGTAAGGTTAACCCCTTACGATTTTTTTTGGCCATAAAATGAAGGTTGTAGAAATGCATTTTTAACGTGGAATAACGCAAGGATATAGCCTGGGCTATCACCTTCCCTATTTAAAAGACTAAATTGCAAAATTTTAAATTTCAATTTTTAATTGAAAAAATCGTAAGGTTAACCCCTTACGATTTTTTTTGGCCATAAAATGAAGGTTGTAGAAATGCATTTTTAACGTGGAATAACGCAAGGATATAGCCTGGGCTATAACCTTCCCTATTTAAAAGACTAAATTGCAAAATTTTAAATTTCAATTTTTAATTGAAAAAATCGTAAGGTTAACCCCTTACGATTTTTTTTGGCCATAAAATGAAGGTTGTAGAAATGCATTTTTAACGTGGAATAACGCAAGGATATAGCCTGGGCTATAACCTTCCCTATTTAAAAGACTAAATTGCAAAATTTTAAATTTCAATTTTTAATTGAAAAAATCGTAAGGTTAACCCCTTACGATTTTTTTTGGCCATAAAATGAAGGTTGTAGAAATGCATTTTTAACGTGGAATAACGCAAGGATATAGCCTGGGCTATCACCTTCCCTATTTAAAAGACTAAATTGCAAAATTTTAAATTTCAATTTTTAATTGAAAAAATCGTAAGGTTAACCCCTTACGATTTTTTTTGGCCAAAAAATGAAGGTTGTAGAAATGCATTTTTAACGTGGAATAACGCAAGGATATAGCCTGGGCTATAACCTTCCCTATTTAAAAGACTAAATAGCAAAAGTTTAAATTTCAATTTTTAATTGAAAAAATCGTAAGGTTAACCCCTTACGATTTTTTTGGCCAAAAAATGAAGGTTGTAGAAATGCATTTTTAACGTGGAATAACGCAAGGATATAGCCTGGGCTATAACCTTCCCTATTTAAAAGACTAAATTGCAAAATTTTAAATTTCAATTTTTAATTGAAAAAATCGTAAGGTTAACCCCTTACGATTTTTTTTGGCCAAAAAATGAAGGTTGTAGAAATGCATTTTTAACGTGGAATAACGCAAGGATATAGCCTGGGCTATAACCTTCCCTATTTAAAAGACTAAATAGCAAAAGTTTAAATTTCAATTTTTAATTGAAAAAATCGTAAGGTTAACCCCTTACGATTTTTTTTGGCCAAAAAATGAAGGTTGTAGAAATGCATTTTTAACGTGGAATAACGCAAGGATATAGCCTGGGCTATAACCTTCCCTATTTAAAAGACTAAATAGCAAAATTTTAAATTTCAATTTTTAATTGAAAAAATCGTAAGGTTAACCCCTTACGATTTTTTGTGGCCAAAAAATGAAGGTTGTAGAAATGCATTTTTAACGTGGAATAACGCTAGGATATAGCCTGGGCTATAACCTTCCCTATTTAAAAGACTAAATAGCAAAAGTTTAAATTTCAATTTTTAATTGAAAAAATCGTAAGGTTAACCCCTTACGATTTTTTTTGGCCAAAAAATGAAGGTTGTAGAAATGCATTTTTAACGTGGAATAACGCAAGGATATAGCCTGGGCTATAACCTTCCCTATTTAAAAGACAAAATTGCAAAATTTTAATTTTCAATTTTTAATTGAAAAAATCGTAAGGTAAACAACCCCTTACGATTTTTATTGGCCAAAAAATAAAGGTTGTAGAAATGCATTTTTAACGTGGAATAACGCAAGGATATAGCCTGGGCTATAACCTTCCCTATTTAAAAGACAAAATTGCAAAATTTTAAATTTCAATTTTTAATTGAAAAAATCGTAAGGTTAACCCCTTACGATTTTTTTTGGCCAAAAAATAAAGGTTGTAGAAATGCATTTTTAACGTGGAATAACGCAAGGCTATAGCCTGGGCTATAACCTTCCCTATTTAAAAGACTAAATTGCAAAATTTTAAATTTCAATTTTTAATTGAAAAAATCGTGAGGTAAACAACCCCTTACGATTTTTTTTGGCCAAAAAATAAAGGTTGTAGAAATGCATTTTTAACGTGGAATAACGCAAGGATATAGCCTGGGCTATCACCTTCCCTATTTAAAAGACTAAATTGCAAAATATTAAATTTCAATTTTTAATTGAAAAAATCGTAAGGTTAACCCCTTACAATTTTTTTTGGCCAAAAAATAAAGGTTGTAGAAATGCATTTTTAACGTGGAATAACGCAAGGATATAGCCTGGGCTATAACCTTCCCTATTTAAAAGACTAAATAGCAAAATTTTAAATTTCAATTTTTAATTGAAAAAATCGTAAGGTTAACCCCTTACAATTTTTTTTGGCCAAAAAATAAAGGTTGTAGAAATGCATTTTTAACGTGGAATAACGCAAGGATATAGCCTGGGCTATAACCTTCCCTATTTAAAAGACTAAATAGCAAAATTTTAAATTTCAATTTTTAATTGAAAAAATCGTAAGGTTAACCCCTTACGATTTTTTTTGGCTAAAAAATAAAGGTTGTAGAAATGCATTTTTAACGTGGAATAACGCAAGGATATAGCCTGGGCTATAACCTTCCCTATTTAAAAGACTTAATAGCAAAAGTTTAAATTTCAATTTTTAATTGAAAAAATCGTAAGGTTAGCCCCTTACGATTTTTTTTGGCCAAAAAATAAAGGTTGTAGAAATGCATTTTTAACGTGAAATAACGCAAGGATATAGCCTGGGCTATAACCTTCCCTATTTAAAAGACTAAATTGCAAAATTTTAAATTTCAATTTTTAATTGAAAAAATCGTAAGGTTAACCCCTTACGATTTTTTTTGGCCATAAAATGAAGGTTGTAGAAATGCATTTTTAACGTGGAATAACGCAAGGATATAGCCTGGGCTATAACCTTCCCTATTTAAAAGACTAAATTGCAAAATTTTAAATTTCAATTTTTAATTGAAAAAATCGTAAGGTTAACCCCTTACGATTTTTTTGGCCAAAAAATGAAGGTTGTAGAAATGCATTTTTAACGTGGAATAACGCAAGGATATAGCCTGGGCTATAACCTTCCCTATTAAAAAAACTAAATAGCAAAAGTTTAAATTTCAATTTTTAATTGAAAAAATCGTAAGGTTAACCCCTTACGATTTTTTTGACCAAAAAATGAAGGTTGTAGAAATGCATTTTTAACGTGGAATAACGCAAGGATATAGCCTGGGCTATAACCTTCCCTATTTAAAAGACTAAATAGCAAAAGTTTAAATTTCAATTTTTAATTGAAAAAATCGTAAGGTTAACCCCTTACGATTTTTTTTGGCCAAAAAATAAAGGTTGTAGAAATGCATTTTTAACGTGGAATAACGCTAGGATATAGCCTGGGCTATAACCTTCCCTATTTAAAAGACTAAATAGCAAAAGTTTAAATTTCAATTTTTAATTGAAAAAATCGTAAGGTTAACCCCTTACGATTTTTTTTGGCCAAAAAATGAAGGTTGTAGAAATGCATTTTTAACGTGGAATAACGCAAGGATATAGCCTGGGCTATAACCTTCCTTATTTAAAAGACTAAATAGCAAAAGTTTAAATTTCAATTTTTAATTGAAAAAATCGTAAGGTTAACCCCTTACGATTTTTTTTGGCCAAAAAATGAAGGTTGTAGAAATGCATTTTTAACGTGGAATAACGCAAGGATATAGCCTGGGCTATAACCTTCCCTATTTAAAAGACTAAATAGCAAAATTTTAAATTTCAATTTTTGATTGAAAAAATCGTAAGGTTAACCCCTTACGATTTTTTTGGCCAAAAAATGAAGGTTGTAGAAATGCATTTTTAACGTGGAATAACGCAAGGATATAGCCTGGGCTATAACCTTCCCTATTTAAAAAACTAAATAGCAAAAGTTTAAATTTCAATTTTTAATTGAAAAAATCGTAAGGTTAACCCCTTACGATTTTTTTTGGCCAAAAAATGAAGGTTGTAGAAATGCATTTTTAACGTGGAATAACGCAAGGATATAGCCTGGGCTATAACCTTCCCTATTTAAAAGACTAAATAGCAAAAGTTTAAATTTCAATTTTTAATTGAAAAAATCGTAAGGTTAACCCCTTACGATTTTTTTTGGCCAAAAAATGAAGGTTGTAGAAATGCATTTTTAACGTGGAATAACGCAAGGATATAGCCTGGGCTATAACCTTCCCTATTTAAAAGACTAAATAGCAAAAGTTTAAATTTCAATTTTTAATTGAAAAAATCGTAAGGTTAACCCCTTACGATTTTTTTTGGCCAAAAAATGAAGGTTGTAGAAATGCATTTTTAACGTGGAATAACGCAAGGATATAGCCTGGGCTATAACCTTCCCTATTTAAAAGACTAAATAGCAAAAGTTTAAATTTCAATTTTTAATTGAAAAAATCGTAAGGTTAACCCCTTACGATTTTTTTTGGCCAAAAAATGAAGGTTGTAGAAATGCATTTTTAACGTGGAATAACGCAAGGATATAGCCTGGGCTATAACCTTCCCTATTTAAAAGACTAAATAGCAAAAGTTTAAATTTCAATTTTTAATTGAAAAAATCGTAAGGTTAACCCCTTACGATTTTTTTTGGCCAAAAAATGAAGGTTGTAGAAATGCATTTTTAACGTGGAATAACGCAAGGATATAGCCTGGGCTATAACCTTCCCTATTTAAAAGACTAAATAGCAAAATTTTAAATTTCAATTTTTAATTGAAAAAATCGTAAGGTTAACCCCTTACGATTTTTTGTGGCCAAAAAATGAAGGTTGTAGAAATGCATTTTTAACGTGGAATAACGCTAGGATATAGCCTGGGCTATAACCTTCCCTATTTAAAAGACTAAATAGCAAAAGTTTAAATTTCAATTTTTAATTGAAAAAATCGTAAGGTTAACCCCTTACGATTTTTTTTGGCCAAAAAATGAAGGTTGTAGAAATGCATTTTTAACGTGGAATAACGCAAGGATATAGCCTGGGCTATAACCTTCCCTATTTAAAAGACTAAATAGCAAAAGTTTAAATTTCAATTTTTAATTGAAAAAATCGTAAGGTTAACCCCTTACGATTTTTTTTGGCCAAAAAATAAAGGTTGTAGAAATGCATTTTTAACGTGGAATAACGCTAGGATATAGCCTGGGCTATAACCTTCCCTATTTAAAAGACTAAATAGCAAAAGTTTAAATTTCAATTTTTAATTGAAAAAATCGTAAGGTTAACCCCTTACGATTTTTTTTGGCCAAAAAATAAAGGTTGTAGAAATGCATTTTTAACGTGGAATAACGCAAGGATATAGCCTGGGCTATAACCTTCCCTATTTAAAAGACTAAATAGCAAAAGTTTAAATTTCAATTTTTAATTGAAAAAATCGTAAGGTTAACCCCTTACGATTTTTTTTGGCCAAAAAATGAAGGTTGTAGAAATGCATTTTTAACGTGGAATAACGCAAGGATATAGCCTGGGCTATAACCTTCCCTATTTAAAAGACTAAATAGCAAAAGTTTAAATTTCAATTTTTAATTGAAAAAATCGTAAGGTTAACCCCTTACGATTTTTTTTGGCCAAAAAATAAAGGTTGTAGAAATGCATTTTTAACGTGGAATAACGCAAGGATATAGCCTGGGCTATAACCTTCCCTATTTAAAAGACTAAATAGCAAAATTTTAAATTTCAATTTTTAATTGAAAAAATCGTAAGGTTAACCCCTTACGATTTTTTTTGGCCAAAAAATAAAGGTTGTAGAAATGCATTTTTAACGTGGAATAACGCAAGGATATAGCCTGGGCTATAACCTTCCCTATTTAAAAGACTAAATAGCAAAAGTTTAAATTTCAATTTTTAATTGAAAAAATAGTAAGGTTAACCCCTTACGATTTTTTTTGGCCAAAAAATGAAGGTTGTAGAAATGCATTTTTAACGTGGAATAACGCAAGGATATAGCCTGGGCTATAACCTTCCCTATTTAAAAGACTAAATAGCAAAAGTTTAAATTTCAATTTTTAATTGAAAAAATCGTAAGGTTAACCCCTTACGATTTTTTTTGGCCAAAAAATGAAGGTTGTAGAAATGCATTTTTAACGTGGAATAACGCAAGGATATAGCCTGGGCTATAACCTTCCCTATTTAAAAGACTAAATAGCAAAAGTTTAAATTTCAATTTTTAATTGAAAAAGTCGTAAGGTTAACCCCTTACGATTTTTTTTGGCCAAAAAATGAAGGTTGTAGAAATGCATTTTTAACGTGGAATAACGCAAGGATATAGCCTGGGCTATAACCTTCCCTATTTAAAAGACTAAATAGCAAAATTTTAAATTTCAATTTTTAATTGAAAAAATCGTAAGGTTAACCCCTTACGATTTTTTGTGGCCAAAAAATGAAGGTTGTAGAAATGCATTTTTAACGTGGAATAACGCTAGGATATAGCCTGGGCTATAACCTTCCCTATTTAAAAGACTAAATAGCAAAAGTTTAAATTTCAATTTTTAATTGAAAAAATCGTAAGGTTAACCCCTTACGATTTTTTTTGGCCAAAAAATGAAGGTTGTAGAAATGCATTTTTAACGTGGAATAACGCAAGGATATAGCCTGGGCTATAACCTTCCCTATTTAAAAGACTAAATAGCAAAAGTTTAAATTTCAATTTTTAATTGAAAAAATCGTAAGGTTAACCCCTTACGATTTTTTTTGGCCAAAAAATAAAGGTTGTAGAAATGCATTTTTAACGTGGAATAACGCTAGGATATAGCCTGGGCTATAACCTTCCCTATTTAAAAGACTAAATAGCAAAAGTTTAAATTTCAATTTTTAATTGAAAAAATCGTAAGGTTAACCCCTTACGATTTTTTTTGGCCAAAAAATGAAGGTTGTAGAAATGCATTTTTAACGTGGAATAACGCAAGGATATAGCCTGGGCTATAACCTTCCCTATTTAAAAGACTAAATAGCAAAAGTTTAAATTTCAATTTTTAATTGAAAAAATCGTAAGGTTAACCTCTTACGATTTTTTTTGGCCAAAAAATAAAGGTTGTAGAAATGCATTTTTAACGTGGAATAACGCAAGGATATAGCCTGGGCTATAACCTTCCCTATTTAAAAGACTAAATAGCAAAATTTTAAATTTCAACTTTTAATTGAAAAAATCGTAAGGTTAACCCCTTACGATTTTTTTTGGCCAAAAAATAAAGGTTGTAGAAATGCATTTTTAACGTGGAATAACGCAAGGATATAGCCTGGGCTATAACCTTCCCTATTTAAAAGACTAAATAGCAAAATTTTAAATTTCAATTTTTGATTGAAAAAATCGTAAGGTTAACCCCTTACGATTTTTTTTGGCCAAAAAATGAAGGTTGTAGAAATGCATTTTTAACGTGGAATAACGCAAGGATATAGCCTGGGCTATAACCTTCCCTATTTAAAAGACTAAATAGCAAAATTTTAAATTTCAATTTTTAATTGAAAAAATCGTAAGGTTAACCCCTTACGATTTTTTTTGGCCAAAAAATAAAGGTTGTAGAAATGCATTTTTAACGTGGAATAACGCAAGGATATAGCCTGGGCTATAACCTTCCCTATTTTAAAGACTAAATAGCAAAATTTTAAATTTCAATTTTTAATTGAAAAAATCGTAAGGTTAACCCCTTACGATTTTTTTTGGCCAAAAAATAAAGGTTGTAGAAATGCATTTTTAACGTGGAATAACGCAAGGATATAGCCTGGGCTATAACCTTCCCTATTTAAAAGACTAAATAGCAAAAGTTTAAATTTCAATTTTTAATTGAAAAAATAGTAAGGTTAACCCCTTACGATTTTTTTTGGCCAAAAAATAAAGGTTGTAGAAATGCATTTTTAACGTGGAATAACGCAAGGATATAGCCTGGGCTATAATATTCCCTATTTAAAAGACTAAATAGCAAAAGTTTAAATTTCAATTTTTAATTGAAAAAATCGTAAGGTTAACCCCTTACGATTTTTTTTGGCCAAAAAATGAAGGTTGTAGAAATGCATTTTTAACGTGGAATAACGCAAGGATATAGCCTGGGCTATAACCTTCCCTATTTAAAAGACTAAATAGCAAAATTTTAAATTTCAATTTTTAATTGAAAAAATCGTAAGGGAAACCCCTTACGATTTTTTTTGGCCAAAAAATAAAGGTTGTAGAAATGCATTTTTAACGTGGAATAACGCAAGGATATAGCCTCTATTTAAAAGACTAAATAGCAAAAGTTTAAATTTCAATTTTTAATTGAAAAAATCGTAAGGTTAACCTTTTACGATTTTTTTTGGCCAAATAATGAAGGTTGTAGAAATGCATTTTTAACGTGGAATAACGCAAGGATATAGCCTGGGCTATAACCTTCCCTATTTAAAAGACTAAAATGCAAAATTTTTAATTTCAATTTTATATTGAAAAAATCGTAAGGTTAACCCCTTACGATTTTTTTGGGCCAAAAAATAAAGGTTGTAGAAATGCATTTTTAACGTGGAATAACGCAAGGATATAGCCTGGGCTATAACCTTCCCTATTTAAAAGACTAAATAGCAAAAGTTTAAATTTCAATTTTTAATTGAAAAAATCGTAAGGTTAACCCCTTACGATTTTTTTTGGCCAAAAAATAAAGGTTGTAGAAATGCATTTTTAACGTGGAATAACGCAAGGATATAGCCTGGGCTATAACCTTCCCTATTTAAAAGACTAAATAGCAAAAGTTTAAATTTCAATTTTTAATTGAAAAAATCGTAAGGTTAACCCCTTACGATTTTTTTTGGCCAAAAAATAAAGGTTGTAGAAATGCATTTTTAACGTGGAATAACGCAAGGATATAGCCTGGGCTATAACCTTCCCTATTTAAAAGACTAAATAGCAAAAGTTTAAATTTCAATTTTTAATTGAAAAAATCGTAAGGTTAACCCCTTACGATTTTTTTTGGCCAAAAAATAAAGGTTGTAGAAATGCATTTTTAACGTGGAATAACGCAAGGATATAGCCTGGGCTATAACCTTCCCTATTTAAAAGACTAAATAGCAAAAGTTTAAATTTCAATTTTTAATTGAAAAAATCGTAAGGTTAACCCCTTACGATTTTTTTTGGCCAAAAAATAAAGGTTGTAGAAATGCATTTTTAACGTGGAATAACGCAAGGATATAGCCTGGGCTATAACCTTCCCTATTTAAAAGACTAAATAGCAAAAGTTTAAATTTCAATTTTTAATTGAAAAAATCGTAAGGTTAACCCCTTACGATTTTTTTTGGCCAAAAAATAAAGGTTGTAGAAATGCATTTTTAACGTGGAATAACGCAAGGATATAGCCTGGGCTATAACCTTCCCTATTTAAAAGACTAAATAGCAAAAGTTTAAATTTCAATTTTTAATTGAAAAAATCGTAAGGTTAACCCCTTACGATTTTTTTTGGCCAAAAAATAAAGGTTGTAGAAATGCATTTTTAACGTGGAATAACGCAAGGATATAGCCTGGGCTATAACCTTCCCTATTTAAAAGACTAAATAGCAAAAGTTTAAATTTCAATTTTTAATTGAAAAAATCGTAAGGTTAACCCCTTACGATTTTTTTTGGCCAAAAAATAAAGGTTGTAGAAATGCATTTTTAACGTGGAATAACGCAAGGATATAGCCTGGGCTATAACCTTCCCTATTTAAAAGACTAAATAGCAAAAGTTTAAATTTCAATTTTTAATTGAAAAAATCGTAAGGTTAACCCCTTACGTTTTTTTTTGGCCAAAAAATAAAGGTTGTAGAAATGCATTTTTAACGTGGAATAACGCAAGGATATAGCCTGGGCTATAACCTTCCCTATTTAAAAGACTAAATAGCAAAAGTTTAAATTTCAATTTTTAATTGAAAAAATCGTAAGGTTAACCCCTTACGATTTTTTTTGGCCAAAAAATAAAGGTTGTAGAAATGCATTTTTAACGTGGAATAACGCAAGGATATAGCCTGGGCTATAACCTTCCCTATTTAAAAGACTAAATAGCAAAATTTTAAATTTCAATTTTTAATTGAAAAAATCGTAAGGGAAACCCCTTACGATTTTTTTTGGCCAAAAAATAAAGGTTGTAGAAATGCATTTTTAACGTGGAATAACGCAAGGATATAGCCTCTATTTAAAAGACTAAATAGCAAAAGTTTAAATTTCAATTTTTAATTGAAAAAATCGTAAGGTTAACCCCTTACGATTTTTTTTGGCCAAAAAATGAAGGTTGTAGAAATGCATTTTTAACGTGGAATAACGCAAGGATATAGCCTGGGCTATAACCTTCCCTATTTAAAAGACTAAATAGCAAAAGTTTAAATTTCAATTTTTAATTGAAAAAATCGTAAGGTTAACCCCTTACGATTTTTTTTGGCCAAAAAATGAAGGTTGTAGAAATGCATTTTTAACGTGGAATAACGCAAGGATATAGCCTGGGCTATAACCTTCCCTATTTAAAAAACTAAATAGCAAAAGTTTAAATTTCAATTTTTAATTGAAAAAATCGTAAGGTTAACCCCTTACGATTTTTTTTGGCCAAAAAATGAAGGTTGTAGAAATGCATTTTTATCGTGGAATAACGCAAGGATATAGCCTGGGCTATAACCTTCCCTATTTAAAAGACTAAATAGCAAAAGTTTAAATTTCAATTTTTAATTGAAAAAATCGTAAGGTTAACCCCTTACGATTTTTTTTGGCCAAAAAATAAAGGTTGTAGAAATGCATTTTTAACGTGGAATAACGCAAGGATATAGCCTGGGCTATAACCTTCCCTATTTAAAAGACTAAATAGCAAAAGTTTAAATTTCAATTTTTAATTGAAAAAATCGTAAGGTTAACCCCTTACGATTTTTTTTGGCCAAAAAATGAAGGTTGTAGAAATGCATTTTTAACGTGGAATAACGCAAGGATATAGCCTGGGCTATAACCTTCCCTATTTAAAAAACTAAATAGCAAAAGTTTAAATTTCAATTTTTAATTGAAAAAATCGTAAGGTTAACCCCTTACGATTTTTTTTGGCCAAAAAATGAAGGTTGTAGAAATGCATTTTTAACGTGGAATAACGCAAGGATGTAGCCTGGGCTATAACCTTCCCTATTTAAAAGACTAAATAGCAAAAGTTTAAATTTCAATTTTTAATTGAAAAAACAGTAAGGTTAACCCCTTACGATTTTTTTGGGCCAAAAAATAAAGGTTGTAGAAATGCATTTTTAACGTGGAATAACGCAAGGATATAGCCTGGGCTATAACCTTCCCTATTTAAAAGACTAAATAGCAAAAGTTTAAATTTCAATTTTTAATTGAAAAAATCGTAAGGTTAACCCCTTACGATTCTTTTTGGCCAAAAAATGAAGGTTGTAGAAATGCATTTTTAACGTGGAATAACGCAAGGATGTAGCCTGGGCTATAACCTTCCCTATTTAAAAGACTAAATAGCAAAAGTTTAAATTTCAATTTTTAATTGAAAAAACAGTAAGGTTAACCCCTTACGATTTTTTTGGGCCAAAAAATAAAGGTTGTAGAAATGCATTTTTAACGTGGAATAACGCAAGGATGTAGCCTGGGCTATAACCTTCCCTATTTAAAAGACTAAATAGCAAAAGTTTAAATTTCAATTTTTAATTGAAAAAATCGTAAGGTTAACCCCTTACGATTTTTTTGGGCCAAAAAATAAAGGTTGTAGAAATGCATTTTTAACGTGGAATAACGCAAGGATATAGCCTGGGCTATAACCTTCCCTATTTAAAAGACTAAATAGCAAAATTTCAAATTTCAATTTTTAATTGAAAAAATCGTAAGGTTAACCCCTTACGATTTTTTTTGGCCAAAAAATGAAGGTTGTAGAAATGCATTTTTAACGTGGAATAACGCAAGGATATAGCCTGGGCTATAACCTTCCCTATTTAAAAGACTAAATAGCAAAAGTTTAAATTTCAATTTTTAATTGAAAAAATCGTAAGGTTAACCCCTTACGATTTTTTTTGGCCAAAAAATAAAGGTTGTAGAAATGCATTTTTAACGTGGAATAACGCAAGGATATAGCCTGGGCTATAACCTTCCCTATTTAAAAGACTAAATAGCAAAAGTTTAAATTTCAATTTTTAATTGAAAAAATCGTAAGGTTAACCCCTTACGATTCTTTTTGGCCAAAAAATGAAAGTTGTAGAAATGCATTTTTAACGTGGAATAACGCAAGGATATAGCCTGGGCTATAACCTTCCCTATTTAAAAAACTAAATAGCAAAAGTTTAAATTTCAATTTTTAATTGAAAAAATCGTAAGGTTAACCCCTTACGATTTTTTTTGGCCAAAAAATAAAGGTTGTAGAAATGCATTTTTAACGTGGAATAACGCAAGGATATAGCCTGGGCTATAACCTTCCCTATTTAAAAAACTAAATAGCAAAAGTTTAAATTTCAATTTTTAATTGAAAAAATCGTAAGGTTAACCCCTTACGATTTTTTTTGGCAAAAAAATGAAGGTTGTAGAAATGCATTTTTAACGTGGAATAACGCAAGGATATAGCCTGGGCTATAACCTTCCCTATTTAAAAGACTAAATAGCAAAAGTTTAAATTTCAATTTTTAATTGAAAAAATCGTAAGGTTAACCCCTTACGATTTTTTTTGGCCAAAAAATAAAGGTTGTAGAAATGCATTTTTAACGTGGAATAACGCAAGGATATAGCCTGGGCTATAACCTTCCCTATTTAAAAGACTAAATAGCAAAAGTTTAAATTTCAATTTTTAATTGAAAAAATCGTAAGGTTAACCCCTTACGATTCTTTTTGGCCAAAAAATGAAGGTTGTAGAAATGCATTTTTAACGTGGAATAACGCAAGGATGTAGCCTGGGCTATAACCTTCCCTATTTAAAAGACTAAATTGCAAAAGTTTAAATTTCAATTTTTAATTGAAAAAATCGTAAGGTTAACCCCTTACGATTTTTTTTGGCCAAAAAATAAAGGTTGTAGAAATGCATTTTTAACGTGGAATAACGCAAGGATATAGCCTGGGCTATAACCTTCCCTATTTAAAAGACTAGATAGCAAAATTTTAAATTTCAATTTTTAATTGAAAAAATCGTAAGGTTAACCCCTTACGATTTTTTTTGGCCAAAAAATAAAGGTTGTAGAAATGCATTTTTAACGTGGAATAACGCAAGGATATAGCCTGGGCTATAACCTTCCCTATTTAAAAAACTAAATAGCAAAAGTTTAAATTTCAATTTTTAATTGAAAAAATCGTAAGGTTAACCCCTTACGATTTTTTTTGGCCAAAAAATGAAGGTTGTAGAAATGCATTTTTAACGTGGAATAACGCAAGGATATAGCCTGGGCTATAACCTTCCCTATTTAAAAGACTAAATAGCAAAAGTTTAAATTTCAATTTTTAATTGAAAAAATCGTAAGGTTAACCCCTTACGATTTTTTTTGGCCAAAAAATAAAGGTTGTAGAAATGCATTTTTAACGTGGAATAACGCAAGGATATAGCCTGGGCTATAACCTTCCCTATTTAAAAGACTAAATAGCAAAAGTTTAAATTTCAATTTTTAATTGAAAAAATCGTAAGGTTAACCCCTTACGATTCTTTTTGGCCAAAAAATGAAGGTTGTAGAAATGCATTTTTAACGTGGAATAACGCAAGGATGTAGCCTGGGCTATAACCTTCCCTATTTAAAAGACTAAATAGCAAAAGTTTAAATTTCAATTTTTAATTGAAAAAATCGTAAGGTTAACCCCTTACGATTTTTTTTGGCCAAAAAATAAAGGTTGTAGAAATGCATTTTTAACGTGGAATAACGCAAGGATATAGCCTGGGCTATAACCTTCCCTATTTAAAAGACTAGATAGCAAAATTTTAAATTTCAATTTTTAATTGAAAAAATCGTAAGGTTAACCCCTTACGATTTTTTTGGGCCAAAAAATAAAGGTTGTAGAAATGCATTTTTAACGTGGAATAACGCAAGGATATAGCCTGGGCTATAACCTTCCCTATTTAAAAGACTAAATAGCAAAATTTTAAATTTCAATTTTTAATTGAAAAAATCGTAAGGTTAACCCCTTACGATTTTTTTTGGCCAAAAAATAAAGGTTGTAGAAATGCATTTTTAACGTGGAATAACGCAAGGATATAGCCTGGGCTATAACCTTCCCTATTTAAAAGACTAAAATGCAAAATTTTAAATTTCAATTTTAAATTGAAAAAATCGTAAGGTTAACCCCTTACGATTTTTTTGGGCCAAAAAATAAAGGTTGTAGAAATGCATTTTTAACGTGGAATAACGCAAGGATATAGCCTGGGCTATAACCTTCCCTATTTAAAAGACTAAATAGCAAAATTTTAAATTTCAATTTTTAATTGAAAAAATCGTAAGGTTAACCCCTTACGATTTTTTTTGGCCAAAAAATAAAGGTTGTAGAAATGCATTTTTAACGTGGAATAACGCAAGGATATAGCCTGGGCTATAACCTTCCCTATTTAAAAGACTAAAATGCAAAATTTTAAATTTCAATTTTAAATTGAAAAAATCGTAAGGTTAACCCCTTACGATTTTTTTGGGGCCAAAAAATCAAGGTTGTAGAAATGCATTTTTAACGTGGAATAACGCAAGGATATAGCCTGGGCTATAACCTTCCCTATTTAAAAGACTAAATAGCAAAAGTTTAAATTTCAATTTTTAATTGAAAAAATCGTAAGGTTAACCCCTTACGATTTTTTTTGGCCAAAAAATAAAGGTTGTAGAAATGCATTTTTAACGTGGAATAACGCAAGGATATAGCCTGGGCTATAATATTCCCTATTTAAAAGACTAAATAGCAAAAGTTTAAATTTCAATTTTTAATTGAAAAAATAGTAAGGTTAACCCCTTACGATTTTTTTTGGCCAAAAAATGAAGGTTGTAGAAATGCATTTTTAACGTGGAATAACGCAAGGATATAGCCTGGGCTATAACCTTCCCTATTTAAAAGACTAAATAGCAAAAGTTTAAATTTCAATTTTTAATTGAAAAAATAGTAAGGTTAACCCCTTACGATTTTTTTTGGCCAAAAAATGAAGGTTGTAGAAATGCATTTTTAACGTGGAATAACGCAAGGATATAGCCTGAGCTATAACCTTCCCTATTTAAAAGACTAAATAGCAAAAGTTTAAATTTCAATTTTTAATTGAAAAAATAGTAAGGTTAACCCCTTACGATTTTTTTTGGCCAAAAAATGAAGGTTGTAGAAATGCATTTTTAACGTGGAATAACGCAAGGATATAGCCTGGGCTATAACCTTCCCTATTTAAAAGACTAAATAGCAAAAGTTTAAATTTCAATTTTTAATTGAAAAAATAGTAAGGTTTACCCCTTACGATTTTTTTTGGCCAAAAAATGAAGGTTGTAGAAATGCATTTTTAACGTGGAATAACGCAAGGATATAGCCTGGGCTATAACCTTCCCTATTTAAAAGACTAAATAGCAAAAGTTTAAATTTCAATTTTTAATTGAAAAAATAGTAAGGTTAACCCCTTACGATTTTTTTTGGCCAAAAAATGAAGGTTGTAGAAATGCATTTTAAACGTGGAATAACGCAAGGATATAGCCTGGGCTATAACCTTCCCTATTTAAAAGACTAAATAGCAAAAGTTTAAATTTCAATTTTTAATTGAAAAAATAGTAAGGTTAACCCCTTACAATTTTTTTTGGCCAAAAAATGAAGGTTGTAGAAATGCATTTTTAACGTGGAATAACGCAAGGATATAGCCTGGGCTATAACCTTCCCTATTTAAAATACTAAATAGCAAAAGTTTAAATTTCAATTTTTAATTGAAAAAATCGTAAGGTTAACCCCTTACGATTTTTTTTGGCCAAAAAATGAAGGTTGTATAAATGTATTTTTAACGTGGAATAACGCAAGGATATAGCCTGGGCTATAACCTTCCCTATTTAAAAGACTAAATAGCAAAAGTTTAAATTTCAATTTTTAATTGAAAAAATCGTAAGGTTAACCCCTTACGATTTTTTTTGGCCAAAAAATGAAGGTTGTAGAAATGCATTTTTAACGTGGAATAACGCAAGGATATAGCCTGGGCTATAACCTTCCCTATTTAAAAGACTAAATAGCAAAATTTTAAATTTCAATTTTTAATTGAAAAAATCGTAAGGTTAACCCCTTACGATTTTTTTTGGCCAAAAAATAAAGGTTGTAGAAATGCATTTTTAACGTGGAATAACGCAAGGATATAGCCTGGGCTATAATATTCCCTATTTAAAAGACTAAATAGCAAAATTTTAAATTTCAATTTTTAATTGAAAAAATCGTAAGGGAAACCCCTTACGATTTTTTTTGGTCAAAAAAATAAAGATTGTAGAAATGCATTTTTAACGTGGAATAACGCAAGGATATAGCCTCTATTTAAAAGACTAAATAGCAAAAGTTTAAATTTCAATTTTTAATTGAAAAAATCGTAAGGTTAACCCCTTACGATTTTTTTTGGCCAAAAAATGAAGGTTGTAGAAATGCATTTTTAACGTGGAATAACGCAAGGATATAGCCTGGGCTATAACCTTCCCTATTTAAAAGACTAAATAGCAAAAGTTTAAATTTCAATTTTTAATTGAAAAAATCGTAAGGTTAACCCCTTACGATTTTTTTTGGCCAAAAAATGAAGGTTGTAGAAATGCATTTTTAACGTGGAATAACGCAAGGATATAGCCTGGGCTATAACCTTCCCTATTTAAAAGACTAAATAGCAAAATTTTAAATTTCAATTTTTAATTGAAAAAATCGTAAGGTTAACCCCTTACGATTTTTTTGGGCCAAAAAATAAAGGTTGTAGAAATGCATTTTTAACGTGGAATAACGCAAGGATATAGCCTGGGCTATAACCTTCCCTATTTAAAAGACTAAATAGCAAAATTTTAAATTTCAATTTTTAATTGAAAAAATCGTAAGGTTAACCCCTTACGATTTTTTTTGGCCAAAAAATAAAGGTTGTAGAAATGCATTTTTAACGTGGAATAACGCAAGGATATAGCCTGGGCTATAACCTTCCCTATTTAAAAGACTAAAATGCAAAATTTTAAATTTCAATTTTAAATTGAAAAAATCGTAAGGTTAACCCCTTACGATTTTTTTGGGGCCAAAAAATCAAGGTTGTAGAAATGCATTTTTAACGTGGAATAACGCAAGGATATAGCCTGGGCTATAACCTTCCCTATTTAAAAGACTAAATAGCAAAAGTTTAAATTTCAATTTTTAATTGAAAAAATCGTAAGGTTAACCCCTTACGATTTTTTTTGGCCAAAAAATAAAGGTTGTAGAAATGCATTTTTAACGTGGAATAACGCAAGGATATAGCCTGGGCTATAATATTCCCTATTTAAAAGACTAAATAGCAAAAGTTTAAATTTCAATTTTTAATTGAAAAAATAGTAAGGTTAACCCCTTACGATTTTTTTTGGCCAAAAAATGAAGGTTGTAGAAATGCATTTTTAACGTGGAATAACGCAAGGATATAGCCTGGGCTATAACCTTCCCTATTTAAAAGACTAAATAGCAAAAGTTTAAATTTCAATTTTTAATTGAAAAAATAGTAAGGTTAACCCCTTACGATTTTTTTTGGCCAAAAAATGAAGGTTGTAGAAATGCATTTTTAACGTGGAATAACGCAAGGATATAGCCTGAGCTATAACCTTCCCTATTTAAAAGACTAAATAGCAAAAGTTTAAATTTCAATTTTTAATTGAAAAAATAGTAAGGTTAACCCCTTACGATTTTTTTTGGCCAAAAAATGAAGGTTGTAGAAATGCATTTTTAACGTGGAATAACGCAAGGATATAGCCTGGGCTATAACCTTCCCTATTTAAAAGACTAAATAGCAAAAGTTTAAATTTCAATTTTTAATTGAAAAAATAGTAAGGTTTACCCCTTACGATTTTTTTTGGCCAAAAAATGAAGGTTGTAGAAATGCATTTTTAACGTGGAATAACGCAAGGATATAGCCTGGGCTATAACCTTCCCTATTTAAAAGACTAAATAGCAAAAGTTTAAATTTCAATTTTTAATTGAAAAAATAGTAAGGTTAACCCCTTACGATTTTTTTTGGCCAAAAAATGAAGGTTGTAGAAATGCATTTTAAACGTGGAATAACGCAAGGATATAGCCTGGGCTATAACCTTCCCTATTTAAAAGACTAAATAGCAAAAGTTTAAATTTCAATTTTTAATTGAAAAAATCGTAAGGTTAACCCCTTACGATTTTTTTTGGCCAAAAAATGAAGGTTGTAGAAATGCATTTTTAACGTGGAATAACGCAAGGATATAGCCTGGGCTATAACCTTCCCTATTTAAAAGACTAAATAGCAAAATTTTAAATTTCAATTTTTAATTGAAAAAATCGTAAGGTTAACCCCTTACGATTTTTTTTGGCCAAAAAATAAAGGTTGTAGAAATGCATTTTTAACGTGGAATAACGCAAGGATATAGCCTGGGCTATAATATTCCCTATTTAAAAGACTAAATAGCAAAATTTTAAATTTCAATTTTTAATTGAAAAAATCGTAAGGGAAACCCCTTACGATTTTTTTTGGTCAAAAAAATAAAGATTGTAGAAATGCATTTTTAACGTGGAATAACGCAAGGATATAGCCTCTATTTAAAAGACTAAATAGCAAAAGTTTAAATTTCAATTTTTAATTGAAAAAATCGTAAGGTTAACCCCTTACGATTTTTTTTGGCCAAAAAATGAAGGTTGTAGAAATGCATTTTTAACGTGGAATAACGCAAGGATATAGCCTGGGCTATAACCTTCCCTATTTAAAAGACTAAATAGCAAAAGTTTAAATTTCAATTTTTAATTGAAAAAATCGTAAGGTTAACCCCTTACGATTTTTTTTGGCCAAAAAATGAAGGTTGTAGAAATGCATTTTTAACGTGGAATAACGCAAGGATATAGCCTGGGCTATAACCTTCCCTATTTAAAAAACTAAATAGCAAAAGTTTAAATTTCAATTTTTAATTGAAAAAATCGTAAGGTTAACCCCTTACGATTTTTTTTGGCCAAAAAATGAAGGTTGTAGAAATGCATTTTTAACGTGGAATAACGCAAGGATATAGCCTGGGCTATAACCTTCCCTATTTAAAAGACTAAATAGCAAAATTTTAAATTTCAATTTTTAATTGAAAAAATCGTAAGGTTAACCCCTTACGATTTTTTTTGGCCAAAAAATAAAGGTTGTAGAAATGCATTTTTAACGTGGAATAACGCAAGGATATAGCCTGGGCTATAACCTTCCCTATTTAAAAAACTAAATAGCAAAAGTTTAAATTTCAATTTTTAATTGAAAAAATCGTAAGGTTAACCCCTTACGATTTTTTTTGGCCAAAAAATGAAGGTTGTAGAAATGCATTTTTAACCTGGAATAACGCAAGGATATAGCCTGGGCTATAACCTTCCCTATTTAAAAGACTAAATAGCAAATGTTTAAATTTCAATTTTTAATTGAAAAAATCGTAAGGTTAACCCCTTACGATTTTTTTTGGCCAAAAAATAAAGGTTGTAGAAATGCATTTTTAACGTGGAATAACGCAAGGATATAGCCTGGGCTATAACCTTCCCTATTTAAAAGACTAAATAGCAAAAGTTTAAATTTCAATTTTTAATTGAAAAAATCGTAAGGTTAACCCCTTACGATTCTTTTTGGCCAAAAAATGAAGGTTGTAGAAATGCATTTTTAACGTGGAATAACGCAAGGATATAGCCTGGGCTATAACCTTCCCTATTTAAAAGACTAATTAGCAAAAGTTTAAATTTCAATTTTTAATTGAAAAAATCGTAAGGTTAACCCCTTACGATTTTTTTTGGCCAAAAAATGAAGGTTGTAGAAATGCATTTTTAACGTGGAATAACGCAAGGATATAGCCTGGGCTATAACCTTCCCTATTTAAAAGACTAAATAGCAAAATTTTAAATTTCAATTTTTAATTGAAAAAATCGTAAGGTTAACCCCTTACGATTTTTTTTGGCCAAAAAATAAAGGTTGTAGAAATGCATTTTTAACGTGGAATAACGCAAGGATATAGCCTGGGCTATAACCTTCCCTATTTAAAAGACTAAATAGCAAAAGTTTAAATTTCAATTTTTAATTGAAAAAATCGTAAGGTTAACCCCTTACGATTTTTTTTGGCCAAAAAATAAAGGTTGTAGAAATGCATTTTTAACGTGGAATAACGCAAGGATATAGCCTGGGCTATAACCTTCCCTATTTAAAAGACTAAATAGCAAAAGTTTAAATTTCAATTTTTAATTGAAAAAATCGTAAGGTTAACCCCTTACGATTCTTTTTGGCCAAAAAATGAAGGTTGTAGAAATGCATTTTTAACGTGGAATAACGCAAGGATATAGCCTGGGCTATAACCTTCCCTATTTAAAAGACTAAATAGCAAAAGTTTAAATTTCAATTTTTAATTGAAAAAATCGTAAGGTTAACCCCTTACGATTTTTTTTGGCCAAAAAATGAAGGTTGTAGAAATGCATTTTTAACGTGGAATAACGCAAGGATATAGCCTGGGCTATAACCTTCCCTATTTAAAAGACTAAATAGCAAAATTTTAAATTTCAATTTTTAATTGAAAAAATCGTAAGGTTAACCCCTTACGATTTTTTTTGGCCAAAAAATAAAGGTTGTAGAAATGCATTTTTAACGTGGAATAACGCAAGGATATAGCCTGGGCTATAACCTTCCCTATTTAATAGACTAAATAGCAAAAGTTTAAATTTCAATTTTTAATTGAAAAAATCGTAAGGTTAACCCCTTACGATTTTTTTGGGCCAAAAAATAAAGGTTGTAGAAATGCATTTTTAACGTGGAATAACGCAAGGATGTAGCCTGGGCTATAACCTTCCCTATTTAAAAGACTAAATAGCAAAAGTTTAAATTTCAATTTTTAATTGAAAAAATCGTAAGGTTAACCCCTTACGATTTTTTTGGGCCAAAAAATAAAGGTTGTAGAAATGCATTTTTAACGTGGAATAACGCAAGGATATAGCCTGGGCTATAACCTTCCCTATTTAAAAGACTAAATAGCAAAAGTTTAAATTTCAATTTTTAATTGAAAAAATCGTAAGGTTAACCCCTTACGATTTTTTTGGGCCAAAAAATAAAGGTTGTAGAAATGCATTTTTAACGTGGAATAACGCAAGGATGTAGCCTGGGCTATAACCTTCCCTATTTAAAAGACTAAATAGCAAAAGTTTAAATTTCAATTTTTAATTGAAAAAATCGTAAGGTTAACCCCTTACGATTTTTTTGGGCCAAAAAATAAAGGTTGTAGAAATGCATTTTTAACGTGGAATAACGCAAGGATGTAGCCTGGGCTATAACCTTCCCTATTTAAAAGACTAAATAGCAAAAGTTTAAATTTCAATTTTTAATTGAAAAAATCGTAAGGTTAACCCCTTACGATTTTTTTGGGCCAAAAAATAAAGGTTGTAGAAATGCATTTTTAACGTGGAATAACGCAAGGATGTAGCCTGGGCTATAACCTTCCCTATTTAAAAGACTAGATAGCAAAATTTTAAATTTCAATTTTTAATTGAAAAAATCGTAAGGTTAACCCCTTACGATTTTTTTGGGCCAAAAAATAAAGGTTGTAGAAATGCATCTTTAACGTGGAATAACGCAAGGATATAGCCTGGGCTATAACCTTCCCTATTTAAAAGACTAAATAGCAAAATTTTAAATTTCAATTTTTAATTGAAAAAATCGTAAGGTTAACCCCTTACGATTTTTTTTGGCCAAAAAATGAAGGTTGTAGAAATGCATTTTTAACGTGGAATAACGCAAGGATATAGCCTGGGCTATAACCTTCCCTATTTAAAAGACTAAATAGCAAAAGTTTAAATTTCAATTTTTAATTGAAAAAATCGTAAGGTTAACCCCTTACGATTTTTTTTGGCCAAAAAATAAAGGTTGTAGAAATGCATTTTTAACGTGGAATAACGCAAGGATATAGCCTGGGCTATAACCTTCCCTATTTAAAAAACTAAATAGCAAAAGTTTAAATTTCAATTTTTAATTGAAAAAATCGTAAGGTTAACCCCTTACGATTTTTTTTGGCCAAAAAATAAAGGTTGTAGAAATGCATTTTTAACGTGGAATAACGCAAGGATATAGCCTGGGCTATAACCTTCCCTATTTAAAAAACTAAATAGCAAAAGTTTAAATTTCAATTTTTAATTGAAAAAATCGTAAGGTTAACCCCTTACGATTTTTTTTGGCCAAAAAATGAAGGTTGTAGAAATGCATTTTTAACGTGGAATAACGCAAGGATATAGCCTGGGCTATAACCTTCCCTATTTAAAGGACTAAATAGCAAAAGTTTAAATTTCAATTTTTAATTGAAAAAATCGTAAGGTTAACCCCTTACGATTTTTTTTGGCCAAAAAATAAAGGTTGTAGAAATGCATTTTTAACGTGGAATAACGCAAGGATATAGCCTGGGCTATAACCTTCCCTATTTAAAAGACTAAATAGCAAAAGTTTAAATTTCAATTTTTAATTGAAAAAATCGTAAGGTTAACCCCTTACGATTTTTTTTGGCCAAAAAATGAAGGTTGTAGAAATGCATTTTTAACGTGGAATAACGCAAGGATATAGCCTGGGCTATAACCTTCCCTATTTAAAAGACTAAATAGCAAAAGTTTAAATTTCAATTTTTAATTGAAAAAATCGTAAGGTTAACCCCTTACGATTTTTTTTGGCCAAAAAATAAAGGTTGTATAAATGCATTTTTAACGTGGAATAACGCAAGGATATAGCCTGGGCTATAACCTTCCCTATTTAAAAGACTAAATAGCAAAAGTTTAAATTTCAATTTTTAATTGAAAAAATCGTAAAGTTAACCCCTTACGATTTTTTTTGGCCAAAAAATAAAGGTTGTAGAAATGCATTTTTAACGTGGAATAACGCAAGGATATAGCCTGGGCTATAACCTTCCCTATTTAAAAGACTAAATAGCAAAAGTTTAAATTTCAATTTTTAATTGAAAAAATCGTAAGGTTAACCCCTTACGATTTTTTTTGGCCAAAAAATAAAGGTTGTAGAAATGCATTTTTAACGTGGAATAACGCAAGGATATAGCCTGGGCTATAACCTTCCCTATTTAAAAGACTAAATAGCAAAAGTTTAAATTTCAATTTTTAATTGAAAAAATCGTAAGGTTAACCCCTTACGATTTTTTTTGGCCAAAAAATAAAGGTTGTAGAAATGCATTTTTAACGTGGAATAACGCAAGGATATAGCCTGGGCTATAACCTTCCCTATTTAAAAAACTAAATAGCAAAAGTTTAAATTTCAATTTTTAATTGAAAAAATCGTAAGGTTAACCCCTTACGATTTTTTTTGGCCAAAAAATAAAGGTTGTAGAAATGCATTTTTAACGTGGAATAACGCAAGGATATAGCCTGGGCTATAACCTTCCCTATTTAAAAGACTAAATAGCAAAAGTTTAAATTTCAATTTTTAATTGAAAAAATCGTAAGGTTAACCCCTTACGATTTTTTTTAGCCAAAAAATAAAGGTTGTAGAAATGCATTTTTAACGTGGAATAACGCAAGGATATAGCCTGGGCTATAACCTTCCCTATTTAAAAGACTAGATAGCAAAATTTTAAATTTCAATTTTTAATTGAAAAAATCGTAAGGTTAACCCCTTACGATTTTTTTTGGCCAAAAAATAAAGGTTGTAGAAATGCATTTTTAACGTGGAATAACGCAAGGATATAGCCTGGGCTATAACCTTCCCTATTTAAAAGACTAAAATGCAAAATTTTAAATTTCAATTTTAAATTGAAAAAATCGTAAGGTTAACCCCTTACGATTTTTTTGGGCCAAAAAATAAAGGTTGTAGAAATGCATTTTTAACGTGGAATAACGCAAGGATATAGCCTGGGCTATAACCTTCCCTATTTAAAAGACTAAATAGCAAAATTTTAAATTTCAATTTTTAATTGAAAAAATCGTAAGGTTAACCCCTTACGATTTTTTTTGGCCAAAAAATAAAGGTTGTAGAAATGCATTTTTAACGTGGAATAACGCAACGATATAGCCTGGGCTATAACCTTCCCTATTTAAAAGACTAAAATGCAAAATTTTAAATTTCAATTTTAAATTGAAAAAATCGTAAGGTTAACCCCTTACGATTTTTTTGGGCCAAAAAATAAAGGTTGTAGAAATGCATTTTTAACGTGGAATAACGCAAGGATATAGCCTGGGCTATAACCTTCCCTATTTAAAAGACTAAATAGCAAAATTTTAAATTTCAATTTTTAATTGAAAAAATCGTAAGGTTAACCCCTTACGATTTTTTTTGGCCAAAAAATAAAGGTTGTAGAAATGCATTTTTAACGTGGAATAACGCAAGGATATAGCCTGGGCTATAACCTTCCCTATTTAAAAGACTAAAATGCAAAATTTTAAATTTCAATTTTAAATTGAAAAAATCGTAAGGTTAACCCCTTATGATTTTTTTGGGCCAAAAAATAAAGGTTGTAGAAATGCATTTTTAACGTGGAATAACGCAAGGATATAGCCTGGGCTATAACCTTCCCTATTTAAAAGACTAAATAGCAAAATTTTAAATTTCAATTTTAAATTGAAAAAATCGTAAGGTTAACCCCTTACGATTTTTTTTGGCCAAAAAATAAAGGTTGTAGAAATGCATTTTTAACGTGGAATAACGCAAGGATATAGCCTGGGCTATAACCTTCCCTATTTAAAAGACTAAAATGCAAAATTTTAAATTTCAATTTTAAATTGAAAAAATCGTAAGGTTAACCCCTTATGATTTTTTTGGGCCAAAAAATAAAGGTTGTAGAAATGCATTTTTAACGTGGAATAACGCAAGGATATAGCCTGGGCTATAACCTTCCCTATTTAAAAGACTAAATAGCAAAATTTTAAATTTCAATTTTTAATTGAAAAAATCGTAAGGTTAACCCCTTACGATTTTTTTTGGCCAAAAAATAAAGGTTGTAGAAATGCATTTTTAACGTGGAATAACGCAAGGATATAGCCTGGGCTATAACCTTCCCTATTTAAAAGACTAAAATGCAAAATTTTAAATTTCAATTTTAAATTGAAAAAATCGTAAGGTTAACCCCTTACGATTTTTTTGGGCCAAAAAATAAAGGTTGTAGAAATGCATTTTTAACGTGGAATAACGCAAGGATATAGCCTGGGCTATAACCTTCCCTATTTAAAAGACTAAATAGCAAAATCTTAAATTTCAATTGTTAATTGAAAAAATCGTAAGGTTAACCCCTTACGATTTTTTTTGGCCAAAAAATAAAGGTTGTAGAAATGCATTTTTAACGTGGAATAACGCAAGGATATAGCCTGGGCTATAACCTTCCCTATTTAAAAGACTAAAATGCAAAATTTTAAATTTCAATTTTAAATTGAAAAAATCGTAAGGTTAACCCCTTACGATTTTTTTGGGCCAAAAAATAAAGGTTGTAGAAATGCATTTTTAACGTGGAATAACGCAAGGATATAGCCTGGGCTATAACCTTCCCTATTTAAAAGACTAAAATGCAAAATTTTAAATTTCAATTTTAAATTGAAAAAATCGTAAGGTTAACCCCTTACGATTTTTTTGGGCCAAAAAATAAAGGTTGTAGAAATGCATTTTTAACGTGGAATAACGCAAGGATATAGCCTGGGCTATAACCTTCCCTATTTAAAAGACTAAAATGCAAAATTTTAAATTTCAATTTTAAATTGAAAAAATCGTAAGGTTAACCCCTTACGATTTTTTTTGGCCAAAAAATAAGGGTTGTAGAAATGCATTTTTAACGTGGAATAACGCAAGGATATAGCCTGGGCTATAACCTTCCCTATTTAAAAGACTAAATAGCAAAAGTTTAAATTTCAATTTTTAATTGAAAAAATCGTAAGGTTAACCCCTTACGATTTTTTTTGGCCAAAAAATGAAGGTTGTAGAAATGCATTTTTAACGTGGAATAACGCAAGGATATAGCCTGGGCTATAACCTTCCCTATTTAAAAGACTAAATAGCAAAAGTTTAAATTTCAATTTTTAATTGAAAAAATCGTAAGGTTAACCCCTTACGATTTTTTTTGGCCAAAAAATGAAGGTTGTAGAAATGCATTTTTAACGTGGAATAACGCAAGGATATAGCCTGGGCTATAACCTTCCCTATTCAAAAGACTAAATAGCAAAAGTTTAAATTTCAATTTTTAATTGAAAAAATCGTAAGGTTAACCCCTTACGATTTTTTTTGGCCAAAAAATAAAGGTTGTAGAAATGCATTTTTAACGTGGAATAACGCAAGGATATAGCCTGGGCTATAACCTTCCCTATTTAAAAGACTAAATAGCAAAAGTTTAAATTTCAATTTTTAATTGAAAAAATCGTAAGGTTAACCCCTTACGATTCTTTTTGGCCAAAAAATGAAGGTTGTAGAAATGCATTTTTAACGTGGAATAACGCAAGGATATAGCCTGGGCTATAACCTTCCCTATTTAAAAAACTAAATAGCAAAAGTTTAAATTTCAATTTTTAATTGAAAAAATCGTAAGGTTAACCCCTTACGATTTTTTTTGGCCAAAAAATAAAGGTTGTAGAAATGCATTTTTAACGTGGAATAACGCAAGGATATAGCCTGGGCTATAACCTTCCCTATTTAAAAGACTAAATAGCAAAAGTTTAAATTTCAATTTTTAATTGAAAAAATTGTAAGGTTAACCCCTTACGATTCTTTTTGGCCAAAAAATGAAGGTTGTAGAAATGCATTTTTAACGTGGAATAACGCAAGAATGTAGCCTGGGCTATAACCTTCCCTATTTAAAAGACTAAATAGCAAAAGTTTAAATTTCAATTTTTAATTGAAAAAATCGTAAGGTTAACCCCTTACGATTTTTTTTGGCCAAAAAATAAAGGTTGTAGAAATGCATTTTTAACGTGGAATAACGCAAGGATATAGCCTGGGCTATAACCTTCCCTATTTAAAAGACTAGATAGCAAAATTTTAAATTTCAATTTTTAATTGAAAAAATCGTAAGGTTAACCCCTTACGATTTTTTTGGGCCAAAAAATAAAGGTTGTAGAAATGCATTTTTAACGTGGAATAACGCAAGGATATAGCCTGGGCTATAACCTTCCCTATTTAAAAGACTAAATAGCAAAATTTTAAATTTCAATTTTTAATTGAAAAAATCGTAAGGTTAACCCCTTACGATTTTTTTTGGCCAAAAAATAAAGGTTGTAGAAATGCATTTTTAACGTGGAATAACGCAAGGATATAGCCTGGGCTATAACCTTCCCTATTTAAAAGACTAAAATGCAGAATTTTAAATTTCAATTTTAAATTGAAAAAATCGTAAGGTTAACCCCTTACGATTTTTTTGGGCCAAAAAATAAAGGTTGTAGAAATGCATTTTTAACGTGGAATAACGCAAGGATATAGCCTGGGCTATAACCTTCCCTATTTAAAAGACTAAATAGCAAAATTTTAAATTTCAATTTTTAATTGAAAAAATCGTAAGGTTAACCCCTTACGATTTTTTTTGGCCAAAAAATAAAGGTTGTAGAAATGCATTTTTAACGTGGAATAACGCAAGGATATAGCCTGGGCTATAACCTTCCCTATTTAAAAGACTAAAATGCAAAATTTTAAATTTCAATTTTAAATTGAAAAAATCGTAAGGTTAACCCCTTACGATTTTTTTTGGCCAAAAAATAAAGGTTGTAGAAATGCATTTTTAACGTGGAATAACGCAAGGATATAGCCTGGGCTATAACCTTCCCTATTTAAAAGACTAAATAGCAAAATTTTAAATTTCAATTTTTAATTGAAAAAATCGTAAGGTTAACCCCTTACGATTTTTTTTGGCCAAAAAATAAAGGTTGTAGAAATGCATTTTTAACGTGGAATAACGCAAGGATATAGCCTGGGCTATAACCTTCCCTATTTAAAAGACTAAAATGCAAAATTTTAAATTTCAATTTTAAATTGTAAAAATCGTAAGGTTAACCCCTTACGATTTTTTTGGGCAAAAAAATAAAGGTTGTAGAAATGCATTTTTAACGTGGAATAACGCAAGGATATAGCCTGGGCTATAACCTTCCCTATTTAAAAGACTAAAATGCAAAATTTTAAATTTCAATTTTAAATTGAAAAAATCGTAAGGTTAACCCCTTACGATTTTTTTTGGCCAAAAAATAAGGGTTGTAGAAATGCATTTTTAACGTGGAATAACGCAAGGATATAGCCTGGGCTATAACCTTCCCTATTTAAAAGACTAAATAGCAAAAGTTTAAATTTCAATTTTTAATTGAAAAAATCGTAAGGTTAACCCCTTACGATTTTTTTTGGCCAAAAAATGAAGGTTGTAGAAATGCATTTTTAACGTGGAATAACGCAAGGATATAGCCTGGGCTATAACCTTCCCTATTTAAAAGACTAAATAGCAAAAGTTTAAATTTCAATTTTTAATTGAAAAAATCGTAAGGTTAACCCCTTACGATTTTTTTTGGCCAAAAAATAAAGGTTGTAGAAATGCATTTTTAACGTGGAATAACGCAAGGATATAGCCTGGGCTATAACCTTCCCTATTTAAAAGACTAAAATGCAAAATTTTAAATTTCAATTTTTAATTGAAAAAATCGTAAGGTTAACCCCTTACGATTTTTTTTGGCCAAAAAATAAAGGTTGTAGAAATGCATTTTTAACGTGGAATAACGCAAGGATATAGCCTGGGCTATAACCTTCCCTATTTAAAAGACTAAAATGCAAAATTTTAAATTTCAATTTTTAATTGAAAAAATCGTAAGCTTAACCCCTTACGATTTTTTTTGGCCAAAAAATAAAGGTTGTAGAAATGCATTTTTAACGTGGAATAACGCAAGGATATAGCCTGGGCTATAACCTTCCCTATTTAAAAGACTAAAATGCAAAATTTTAAATTTCAATTTTTAATTGAAAAAATCGTAAGGTTAACCCCTTACGATTTTTTTTGGCCAAAAAATGAAGGTTGTAGAAATGCATTTTTAACGTGGAATAACGCAAGGATATAGCCTGGGCTATAACCTTCCCTATTTAAAAGACTAAATAGCAAAAGTTTAAATTTCAATTTTTAATTGAAAAAATCGTAAGGTTAACCCCTTACGATTTTTTTTGGCCAAAAAATGAAGGTTGTAGAAATGCATTTTAAACGTGGAATAACGCAAGGATATAGCCTGGGCTATAACCTTCCCTATTTAAAAAACTAAATAGCAAAAGTTTAAATTTCAATTTTTAATTGAAAAAATCGTAAGGTTAACCCCTTACGATTTTTTTTGGCCAACAAATGAAGGTTGTAGAAATGCATTTTTAACGTGGAATAACGCAAGGATGTAGCCTGGGCTATAACCTTCCCTATTTAAAAGACTAAATAGCAAAAGTTTAAATTTCAATTTTTAATTGAAAAAATCGTAAGGTTAACCCCTTACGATTTTTTTTGGCCAAAAAATAAAGGTTGTAGAAATGCATTTTTAACGTGGAATAACGCAAGGATATAGCCTGGGCTATAACCTTCCCTATTTAAAAGACTAGATAGCAAAATTTTAAATTTCAATTTTTAATTGAAAAAATCGTAAGGTTAACCCCTTACGATTTTTTTTGGCCAAAAAATAAAGGTTGTAGAAATGCATTTTTCACGTGGAATAACGCAAGGATATAGCCTGGGCTATAACCTTCCCTATTTAAAAGACTAAAATGCAAAATTTTAAATTTCAATTTTAAATTGAAAAAATCGTAAGGTTAACCCCTTACGATTTTTTTGGGCCAAAAAATAAAGGTTGTAGAAATGCATTTTTAACGTGGAATAACGCAAGGATATAGCCTGGGCTATAACCTTCCCTATTTAAAAGACTAAATAGCAAAATTTTAAATTTCAATTTTTAATTGAAAAAATCGTAAGGTTAACCCCTTACGATTTTTTTTGGCCAAAAAATAAAGGTTGTAGAAATGCATTTTTAACGTGGAATAACGCAAGGATATAGCCTGGGCTATAACCTTCCCTATTTAAAAGACTAAAATGCAAAATTTTAAATTTCAATTTTAAATTGAAAAAATCGTAAGGTTAACCCCTTACGATTTTTTTGGGCCAAAAAATAAAGGTTGTAGAAATGCATTTTTAACGTGGAATAACGCAAGGATATAGCCTGGGCTATAACCTTCCCTATTTAAAAGACTAAATTGCAAAATTTTAAATTTCAATTTTAAATTGAAAAAATCGTAAGGTTAACCCCTTACGATTTTTTTTGGCCAAAAAATAAAGGTTGTAGAAATGCATTTTTAACGTGGAATAACGCAAGGATATAGCCTGGGCTATAACCTTCCCTATTTAAAAGACTAAATAGCAAAATTTTAAATTTCAATTTTTAATTGAAAAAATCGTAAGGTTAACCCCTTACGATTTTTTTTGGCCAAAAAATAAAGGTTGTAGAAATGCATTTTTAACGTGGAATAACGCAAGGATATAGCCTGGGCTATAACCTTCCCTATTTAAAAGACTAAAATGCAAAATTTTAAATTTCAATTTTAAATTGAAAAAATCGTAAGGTTAACCCCTTACGATTTTTTTTGGCCAAAAAATAAGGGTTGTAGAAATGCATTTTTAACGTGGAATAACGCAAGGATATAGCCTGGGCTATAACCTTCCCTATTTAAAAGACTAAATAGCAAAAGTTTAAATTTCAATTTTTAATTGAAAAAATCGTAAGGTTAACCCCTTACGATTTTTTTTGGCCAAAAAATGAAGGTTGTAGAAATGCATTTTTAACGTGGAATAACGCAAGGATATAGCCTGGGCTATAACCTTCCCTATTTAAAAGACTAAATAGCAAAAGTTTAAATTTCAATTTTTATTTGAAAAAATCGTAAGGTTAACCCCTTACGATTTTTTTTGGCCAAAAAATAAAGGTTGTAGAAATGCATTTTTAACGTGGAATAACGCAAGGATATAGCCTGGGCTATAACCTTCCCTATTTAAAAGACTAAATAGCAAAAGTTTAAATTTCAATTTTTAATTGAAAAAATCGTAAGGTTAACCCCTTACGATTCTTTTTGGCCAAAAAATGAAGGTTGTAGAAATGCATTTTTAACGTGGAATAACGCAAGGATATAGCCTGGGCTATAACCTTCCCTGTTTAAAAATCTAAATAGCAAAAGTTTAAATTTCAATTTTTAATTGAAAAAATCGTAAGGTTAACCCCTTACGATTTTTTTTGGCCAAAAAATAAAGGTTGTAGAAATGCATTTTTAACGTGGAATAACGCAAGGATATAGCCTGGGCTATAACCTTCCCTATTTAAAAGACTAAATAGCAAAAGTTTAAATTTCAATTTTTAATTGAAAAAATCGTAAGGTTAACCCCTTACGATTCTTTTTGGCCAAAAAATGAAGGTTGTAGAAATGCATTTTTAACGTGGAATAACGCAAGGATATAGCCTGGGCTATAACCTTCCCTATTTAAAAAACTAAATAGCAAAAGTTTAAATTTCAATTTTTAATTGAAAAAATCGTAAGGTTAACCCCTTACGATTTTTTTTGGCCAAAAAATAAAGGTAGTAGAAATGCATTTTTAACGTGGAATAACGCAAGGATATAGCCTGGGCTATAACCTTCCCTATTTAAAAAACTAAATAGCAAAAGTTTAAATTTCAATTTTTAATTGAAAAAATCGTAAGGTTAACCGCTTACGATTTTTTTTGGCCAAAAAATGAAGGTTGTAGAAATGCATTTTTAACGTGGAATAACGCAAGGATATAGCCTGGGCTATAACCTTCCCTATTTAAAAGACTAAATAGCAAAAGTTTAAATTTCAATTTTTAATTGAAAAAATCGTAAGGTTAACCCCTTACGATTTTTTTTGGCCAAAAAATAAAGGTTGTAGATATGCATTTTTAACGTGGAATAACGCAAGGATATAGCCTGGGCTATAACCTTCCCTATTTAAAAGACTAAATAGCAAAAGTTTAAATTTCAATTTTTAATTGAAAAAATCGTAAGGTTAACCCCTTACGATTTTTTTTGGCCAAAAAATGAAGGTTGTAGAAATGCATTTTTAACGTGGAATAACGCAAGGATGTAGCCTGGGCTATAACCTTCCCTATTTAAAAGACTAAATAGCAAAAGTTTAAATTTCAATTTTTAATTGAAAAAATCGTAAGGTTAACCCCTTACGATTTTTTTTGGCCAAAAAATAAAGGTTGTAGAAATGCATTTTTAACGTGGAATAACGCAAGGATATAGCCTGGGCTATAACCTTCCCTATTTAAAAGACTAAATAGCAAAAGTTTAAATTTCAATTTTTAATTGAAAAAATCGTAAGGTTAGCCCCTTACGATTCTTTTTGGCCAAAAAATGAAGGTTGTAGAAATGCATTTTTAACGTGGAATAACGCAAGGATGTAGCCTGGGCTATAACCTTCCCTATTTAAAAGACTAAATAGCAAAAGTTTAAATTTCAATTTTTAATTGAAAAAATCGTAAGGTTAACCCCTTACGATTTTTTTGGGCCAAAAAATAAAGGTTGTAGAAATGCATTTTTAACGTGGAATAACGCAAGGATATAGCCTGGGCTATAACCTTCCCTATTTAAAAGACTAAATAGCAAAATTTTAAATTTCAATTTTTAATTGAAAAAATCGTAAGGTTAACCCCTTACGATTTTTTTTGGCCAAAAAATAAAGGTTGTAGAAATGCATTTTTAACGTGGAATAACGCAAGGATATAGCCTGGGCTATAACCTTCCCTATTTAAAAGACTAAATAGCAAAAGTTTAAATTTCAATTTTTAATTGAAAAAATCGTAAGGTTAACCCCTTACGATTCTTTTTGGCCCAAAAATGAAGGTTGTAGAAATGCATTTTTAACGTGGAATAACGCAAGGATATAGCCTGGGCTATAACCTTCCCTATTTAAAAAACTAAATAGCAAAAGTTTAAATTTCAATTTTTAATTGAAAAAATCGTAAGGTTAACCCCTTACGATTTTTTTTGGCCAAAAAATAAAGGTTGTAGAAATGCATTTTTAACGTGGAATAACGCAAGGATATAGCCTGGGCTATAACCTTCCCTATTTAAAAAACTAAATAGCAAAAGTTTAAATTTCAATTTTTAATTGAAAAAATCGTAAGGTTAACCCCTTACGATTTTTTTTGGCCAAAAAATGAAGGTTGTAGAAATGCATTTTTAACGTGGAATAACGCAAGGATATAGCCTGGGCTATAACCTTCCCTATTTAAAAGACTAAATAGCAAAAGTTTAAATTTCAATTTTTAATTGAAAAAATCGTAAGGTTAACCCCTTACGATTTTTTTTGGCCAAAAAATAAAGGTTGTAGAAATGCATTTTTAACGTGGAATAACGCAAGGATATAGCCTGGGCTATAACCTTCCCTATTTAAAAGACTAAATAGCAAAAGTTTAAATTTCAATTTTTAATTGAAAAAATCGTAAGGTTAACCCCTTACGATTCTTTTTGGCCAAAAAATGAAGGTTGTAGAAATGCATTTTTAACGTGGAATAACGCAAGGATGTAGCCTGGGCTATAACCTTCCCTATTTAAAAGACTAAATAGCAAAAGTTTAAATTTCAATTTTTAATTGAAAAAATCGTAAGGTTAACCCCTTACGATTTTTTTTGGCCAAAAAATAAAGGTTGTAGAAATGCATTTTTAACGTGGAATAACGCAAGGATATAGCCTGGGCTATAACCTTCCCTATTTAAAAGACTAAATAGCAAAAGTTTAAATTTCAATTTTTAATTGAAAAAATCGTAAGGTTAACCCCTTACGATTCTTTTTGGCCAAAAAATGAAGGTTGTAGAAATGCATTTTTAACGTGGAATAACGCAAGGATGTAGCCTGGGCTATAACCTTCCCTATTTAAAAGACTAAATAGCAAAAGTTTAAATTTCAATTTTTAATTGAAAAAATCGTAAGGTTAACCCCTTACGATTTTTTTGGGCCAAAAAATAAAGGTTGTAGAAATGCATTTTTAACGTGGAATAACGCAAGGATATAGCCTGGGCTATAACCTTCCCTATTTAAAAGACTAAATAGCAAAATTTTAAATTTCAATTTTTAATTGAAAAAATCGTAAGGTTAACCCCTTACGATTTTTTTTGGCCAAAAAATAAAGGTTGTAGAAATGCATTTTTAACGTGGAATAACGCAAGGATATAGCCTGGGCTATAACCTTCCCTATTTAAAAGACTAAAATGCAAAATTTTAAATTTCAATTTTAAATTGAAAAAATCGTAAGGTTAACCCCTTACGATTTTTTTGGGCCAAAAAATAAAGGTTGTAGAAATGCATTTTTAACGTGGAATAACGCAAGGATATAGCCTGGGCTATAACCTTCCCTATTTAAAAGACTAAATAGCAAAATTTTAAATTTCAATTTTTAATTGAAAAAATCGTAAGGTTAACCCCTTACGATTTTTTTTGGCCAAAAAATAAAGGTTGTAGAAATGCATTTATAACGTGGAATAACGCAAGGATATAGCCTGGGCTATAACCTTCCCTATTTAAAAGACTAAATAGCAAAATTTTAAATTTCAATTTTTAATTGAAAAAATCGTAAGGTTAACCCCTTACGATTTTTTTTGGCCAAAAAATAAAGGTTGTAGAAATGCATTTTTAACGTGGAATAACGCAAGGATATAGCCTGGGCTATAACCTTCCCTATTTAAAAGACTAAATAGCAAAATTTTAAATTTCAATTTTTAATTGAAAAAATCGTAAGGTTAACCCCTTACGATTTTTTTTGGCCAAAAAATAAAGGTTGTAGAAATGCATTTTTAACGTGGAATAACGCAAGGATATAGCCTGGGCTATAACCTTCCCTATTTAAAAGACTAAATAGCAAAAGTTTAAATTTCAATTTTTAATTGAAAAAATCGTAAGGTTAACCCCTTACGATTTTTTTTGGCCAAAAAATGAAGGTTGTAGAAATGCATTTTTAACGTGGAATAACGCAAGGATATAGCCTGGGCTATAACCTTCCCTATTTAAAAGACTAAATAGCAAAAGTTTAAATTTCAATTTTTAATTGAAAAAATCGTAAGGTTAACCCCTTACGATTTTTTTTGGCCAAAAAATGAAGGTTGTAGAAATGCATTTTTAACGTGGAATAACGCAAGGATATAGCCTGGGCTATAACCTTCCCTATTTAAAAGACTAAATAGCAAAATTTTAAATTTCAATTTTTAATTGAAAAAATCGTAAGGTTAACCCCTTACAATTTTTTTTGGCCAAAAAATAAAGGTTGTAGAAATGCATTTTTAACGTGGAATAACGCAAGGATATAGCCTGGGCTATAACCTTCCCTATTTAAAAGACTAAATAGCAAAAGTTTAAATTTCAATTTTTAATTGATAAAATCGTAAGGTTAACCCCTTACGATTTTTTTTGGCCAAAAAATGAAGGTTGTAGAAATGCATTTTTAACGTGGAATAACGCAAGGATATAGCCTGGGCTATAACCTTCCCTATTTAAATGACTAAAATGCAAAATTTTAAATTTCAATTTTTAATTGAAAAAATCGTAAGGTTAACCCCTTACAATTTTTTTTGGCCAAAAAATAAAGGTTGTAGAAATGAATTTTTAACGTGGAATAACGCAAGGATATAGCCTGGGCTATAACCTTCCCTATTTATAAGACTAAATAGCAAAATTTTAAATTTCAATTTTTAATTGAAAAAATCGTAAGGTTAACCCCTTACAATTTTTTTTGGCCAAAAAATAAAGGTTGTAGAAATGCATTTTTAACGTGGAATTACGCAAGGATATAGCCTGGGCTATAACCTTCCCTATTTAAAAGACTAAATAGCAAAATTTTAAATTTCAATTTTTAATTGAAAAAATCGTAAGGTTAACCCCTTACGATTTTTTTTGGCCAAAAAATAAAGGTTGTAGAAATGCATTTTTAACGTGGAATAACGCAAGGATATAGCCTGGGCTATAACCTTCCCTATTTAAAAGACTAAATAGCAAAAGTTTAAATTTCAATTTTTAATTGAAAAAATCGTAAGGTTAACCCCTTACGATTTTTTTTGGCCAAAAAATAAAGGTTGTAGAAATGCATTTTTAACGTGGAATAACGCAAGGATATAGCCTGGGCTATAACCTTCCCTATTTAAAAGACTAAATAGCAAAATTTTAAATTTCAATTTTTAATTGAAAAAATCGTAAGGTTAACCCCTTACGATTTTTTTTGGCCAAAAAATAAAGGTTGTAGAAATGCATTTTTAACGTGGAATAACGCAAGGATATAGCCTGGGCTATAACCTTCCCTATTTAAAAGACTAAAATGCAAAATTTTAAATTTCAATTTTAAATTGAAAAAATCGTAAGGTTAACCCCTTACGATTTTTTTGGGCCAAAAAATAAAGGTTGTAGAAATGCATTTTTAACGTGGAATAACGCAAGGATATAGCCTGGGCTATAACCTTCCCTATTTAAAAGACTAAAATGCAAAATTTTAAATTTCAATTTTAAATTGAAAAAATCGTAAGGTTAACCCCTTACGATTTTTTTTGGCCAAAAAATAAAGGTTGTAGAAATGCATTTTTAACGTGGAATAACGCAAGGATATAGCCTGGGCTATAACCTTCCCTATTTAAAAGACTAAATAGCAAAATTTTAAATTTCAATTTTTAATTGAAAAAATCGTAAGGTTAACCCCTTACGATTTTTTTTGGCCAAAAAATAAAGGTTGTAGAAATGCATTTTTAACTTGGAATAACGCAAGGATATAGCCTGGGCTATAACCTTCCCTATTTAAAAGACTAAAATGCAAAATTTTAAATTTCAATTTTAAATTGAAAAAATCGTAAGGTTAACCCCTTACGATTTTTTTTGGCCAAAAAATAAAGGTTGTAGAAATGCATTTTTAACGTGGAATAACGCAAGGATATAGCCTGGGCTATAACCTTCCCTATTTAAAAGACTAAAATGCAAAATTTTAAATTTCAATTTTAAATTGAAAAAATCGTAAGGTTAACCCCTTACGATTTTTTTTGGCCAAAAAATAAGGGTTGTAGAAATGCATTTTTAACGTGGAATAACGCAAGGATATAGCCTGGGCTATAACCTTCCCTATTTAAAAGACTAAATAGCAAAAGTTTAAATTTCAATTTTTAATTGAAAAAATCGTAAGGTTAACCCCTTACGATTTTTTTTGGCCAAAAAATGAAGGTTGTAGAAATGCATTTTTAACGTGGAATAACGCAAGGATATAGCCTGGGCTATAACCTTCCCTATTTAAAAGACTAAATAGCAAAAGTTTAAATTTCAATTTTTAATTGAAAAAATCGTAAGGTTAACCCCTTACGATTTTTTTTGGCCAAAAAATAAAGGTTGTAGAAATGCATTTTTAACGTGGAATAACGCAAGGATATAGCCTGGGCTATAACCTTCCCTATTTAAAAGACTAAAATGCAAAATTTTAAATTTCAATTTTTAATTGAAAAAATCGTAAGGTTAACCCCTTACGATTTTTTTTGGCCAAAAAATAAAGGTTGTAGAAATGCATTTTTAACGTGGAATAACGCAAGGATATAGCCTGGGCTATAACCTTCCCTATTTAAAAGACTAAAATGCAAAATTTTAAATTTCAATTTTTAATTGAAAAAATCGTAAGCTTAACCCCTTACGATTTTTTTTGGCCAAAAAATAAAGGTTGTAGAAATGCATTTTTAACGTGGAATAACGCAAGGATATAGCCTGGGCTATAACCTTCCCTATTTAAAAGACTAAATAGCAAAAGTTTAAATTTCAATTTTTAATTGAAAAAATCGTAAGTTTAACCCCTTACGATTTTTTTTGGCCAAAAAATGAAGGTTGTAGAAATGCATTTTTAACGTGGAATAACGCAAGGATATAGCCTGGGCTATAACCTTCCCTATTTAAAAGACTAAATAGCAAAAGTTTAAATTTCAATTTTTAATTGAAAAAATCGTAAGGTTAACCCCTTACGATTTTTTTTGGCCAAAAAATAAAGGTTGTAGAAATGCATTTTTAACGTGGAATAACGCAAGGATATAGCCTGGGCTATAACCTTCCCTATTTAAAAGACTAAATAGCAAAAGTTTAAATTTCAATTTTTAATTGAAAAAATCGTAAGGTTAACCCCTTACGATTTTTTTTGGCCAAAAAATAAAGGTTGTAGAAATGCATTTTTAACGTGGAATAACGCAAGGATATAGCCTGGGCTATAACCTTCCCTATTTAAAAGACCAAATAGCAAAAGTTTAAATTTCAATTTTTAATTGAAAAAATCGTAAGGTTAACCCCTTACGATTTTTTTTGGCCAAAAAATAAAGGTTGTAGAAATGCATTTTTAACGTGGAATAACGCAAGGATATAGCCTGGGCTATAACCTTCCCTATTTAAAAGACTAAATAGCAAAAGTTTAAATTTCAATTTTTAATTGAAAAAATCGTAAGGTTAACCCCTTACGATTTTTTTTGGCCAAAAAATAAAGGTTGTAGAAATGCATTTTTAACGTGGAATAACGCAAGGATATAGCCTGGGCTATAACCTTCCCTATTTAAAAGACTAAATAGCAAAAGTTTAAATTTCAATTTTTAATTGAAAAAATCGTAAGGTTAACCCCTTACGATTTTTTTTGGCCAAAAAATAAAGGTTGTAGAAATGCATTTTTAACGTGGAATAACGCAAGGATATAGCCTGGGCTATAACCTTCCCTATTTAAAAGACCAAATAGCAAAAGTTTAAATTTCAATTTTTAATTGAAAAAATCGTAAGGTTAACCCCTTACGATTTTTTTTGGCCAAAAAATAAAGGTTGTAGAAATGCATTTTTAACGTGGAATAACGCAAGGATATAGCCTGGGCTATAACCTTCCCTATTTAAAAGACTAAATAGCAAAAGTTTAAATTTCAATTTTTAATTGAAAAAATCGTAAGGTTAACCCCTTACGATTTTTTTTGGCCAAAAAATAAAGGTTGTAGAAATGCATTTTTAACGTGGAATAACGCAAGGATATAGCCTGGGCTATAACCTTCCCTATTTAAAAGACTAAATAGCAAAAGTTTAAATTTCAATTTTTAATTGAAAAAATCGTAAGGTTAACCCCTTACGATTTTTTTTGGCCAAAAAATAAAGGTTGTAGAAATGCATTTTTAACGTGGAATAACGCAAGGATATAGCCTGGGCTATAACCTTCCCTATTTAAAAGACTAAATAGCAAAAGTTTAAATTTCAATTTTTAATTGAAAAAATCGTAAGGTTAACCCCTTACGATTTTTTTTGGCCAAAAAATGAAGGTTGTAGAAATGCATTTTTAACGTGGAATAACGCAAGGATATAGCCTGGGCTATAACCTTCCCTATTTAAAAGACTAAATAGCAAAAGTTTAAATTTCAATTTTTAATTGAAAAAATCGTAAGGTTAACCCCTTACGATTTTTTTTGGCCAAAAAATGAAGGTTGTAGAAATGCATTTTTAACGTGGAATAACGCAAGGATATAGCCTGGGCTATAACCTTCCCTATTTAAAAGACTAAATAGCAAAATTTTAAATTTCAATTTTTAATTGAAAAAATCGTAAGGTTAACCCCTTACAATTTTTTTTGGCCAAAAAATAAAGGTTGTAGAAATGCATTTTTAACGTGGAATAACGCAAGGATATAGCCTGGGCTATAACCTTCCCTATTTAAAAGACTAAATAGCAAAAGTTTAAATTTCAATTTTTAATTGATAAAATCGTAAGGTTAACCCCTTACGATTTTTTTTGGCCAAAAAATGAAGGTTGTAGAAATGCATTTTTAACGTGGAATAACGCAAGGATATAGCCTGGGCTATAACCTTCCCTATTTAAATGACTAAAATGCAAAATTTTAAATTTCAATTTTTAATTGAAAAAATCGTAAGGTTAACCCCTTACAATTTTTTTTGGCCAAAAAATAAAGGTTGTAGAAATGCATTTTTAACGTGGAATAACGCAAGGATATAGCCTGGGCTATAACCTTCCCTATTTAAAAGACTAAAATGCAAAATTTTAAATTTCAATTTTTAATTGAAAAAATCGTAAGCTTAACCCCTTACGATTTTTTTTGGCCAAAAAATAAAGGTTGTAGAAATGCATTTTTAACGTGGAATAACGCAAGGATATAGCCTGGGCTATAACCTTCCCTATTTAAAAGACTAAATAGCAAAAGTTTAAATTTCAATTTTTAATTGAAAAAATCGTAAGTTTAACCCCTTACGATTTTTTTTGGCCAAAAAATGAAGGTTGTAGAAATGCATTTTTAACGTGGAATAACGCAAGGATATAGCCTGGGCTATAACCTTCCCTATTTAAAAGACTAAATAGCAAAAGTTTAAATTTCAATTTTTAATTGAAAAAATCGTAAGGTTAACCCCTTACGATTTTTTTTGGCTAAAAAATAAAGGTTGTAGAAATGCATTTTTAACGTGGAATAACGCAAGGATATAGCCTGGGCTATAACCTTCCCTATTTAAAAGACTAAAATGCAAAATTTTAAATTTCAATTTTTAATTGAAAAAATCGTTACGATTTTTTTTGGCCAAAAAATGAAGGTTGTAGAAATGCATTTTTAACGTGGAATAACGCAAGGATATAGCCTGGGCTATAACCTTCCCTATTTAAAAGACCAAATAGCAAAAGTTTAAATTTCAATTTTTAATTGAAAAAATCGTAAGGTTAACCCCTTACGATTTTTTTTGGCCAAAAAATAAAGGTTGTAGAAATGCATTTTTAACGTGGAATAACGCAAGGATATAGCCTGGGCTATAACCTTCCCTATTTAAAAGACTAAATAGCAAAATTTTAAATTTCAATTTTTAATTGAAAAAATCGTAAGGTTAACCCCTTACGATTTTTTTTGGCCAAAAAATAAAGGTTGTAGAAATGCATTTTTAACGTGGAATAACGCAAGGATATAGCCTGGGCTATAACCTTCCCTATTTAAAAGACTAAATAGCAAAAGTTTAAATTTCAATTTTTAATTGAAAAAATCGTAAGGTTAACCCCTTACGATTTTTTTTGGCCAAAAAATAAAGGTTGTAGAAATGCATTTTTAACGTGGAATAACGCAAGGATATAGCCTGGGCTATAACCTTCCCTATTTAAAAGACTAAATAGCAAAAGTTTAAATTTCAATTTTTAATTGAAAAAATCGTAAGGTTAACCCCTTACGATTTTTTTTGGCCAAAAAATAAAGGTTGTAGAAATGCATTTTTAACGTGGAATAACGCAAGGATATAGCCTGGGCTATAACCTTCCCTATTTAAAAGACTAAATAGCAAAAGTTTAAATTTCAATTTTTAATTGAAAAAATCGTAAGGTTAACCCCTTACGATTTTTTTTGGCCAAAAAATGAAGGTTGTAGAAATGCATTTTTAACGTGGAATAACGCAAGGATATAGCCTGGGCTATAACCTTCCCTATTTAAAAGACTAAATAGCAAAAGTTTAAATTTCAATTTTTAATTGAAAAAATCGTAAGGTTAACCCCTTACGATTTTTTTTGGCCAAAAAATGAAGGTTGTAGAAATGCATTTTTAACGTGGAATAACGCAAGGATATAGCCTGGGCTATAACCTTCCCTATTTAAAAGACTAAATAGCAAAATTTTAAATTTCAATTTTTAATTGAAAAAATCGTAAGGTTAACCCCTTACGATTTTTTTTGGCCAAAAAATAAAGGTTGTAGAAATGCATTTTTAACGTGGAATAACGCAAGGATATAGCCTGGGCTATAACCTTCCCTATTTAAAAGACTAAATAGCAAAAGTTTAAATTTCAATTTTTAATTGAAAAAATCGTAAGGTTAACCCCTTACGATTTTTTTTGGCCAAAAAATAAAGGTTGTAGAAATGCATTTTTAACGTGGAATAACGCAAGGATATAGCCTGGGCTATAACCTTCCCTATTTAAAAGACTAAATAGCAAAAGTTTAAATTTCAATTTTTAATTGAAAAAATCGTAAGGTTAACCCCTTACGATTTTTTTTGGCCAAAAAATAAAGGTTGTAGAAATGCATTTTTAACGTGGAATAACGCAAGGATATAGCCTGGGCTATAACCTTCCCTATTTAAAAGACTAAATAGCAAAAGTTTAAATTTCAATTTTTAATTGAAAAAATCGTAAGGTTAACCCCTTACGATTTTTTTTGGCCAAAAAATGAAGGTTGTAAAAATGCATTTTTAACGTGGAATAACGCAAGGATATAGCCTGGGCTATAACCTTCCCTATTTAAAAGACTAAATAGCAAAAGTTTAAATTTCAATTTTTAATTGAAAAAATCGTAAGGTTAACCCCTTACGATTTTTTTTGGCCAAAAAATAAAGGTTGTAGAAATGCATTTTTAACGTGGAATAACGCAAGGATATAGCCTGGGCTATAACCTTCCCTATTTAAAAGACTAAATAGCAAAAGTTTAAATTTCAATTTTTAATTGAAAAAATCGTAAGGTTAACCCCTTACGATTTTTTTTGGCCAAAAAATGAAGGTTGTAGAAATGCATTTTTAACGTGGAATAACGCAAGGATATAGCCTGGGCTATAACCTTCCCTATTTAAAAGACTAAATAGCAAAATTTTAAATTTCAATTTTTAATTGAAAAAATCGTAAGGTTAACCCCTTACGATTTTTTTTGGCCAAAAAATAAAGGTTGTAGAAATGCATTTTTAACGTGGAATAACGCAAGGATATAGCCTGGGCTATAACCTTCCCTATTTAAAAGACTAAATAGCAAAAGTTTAAATTTCAATTTTTAATTGAAAAAATCGTAAGGTTAACCCCTTACGATTTTTTTTGGCCAAAAAATAAAGGTTGTAGAAATGCATTTTTAACGTGGAATAACGCAAGGATATAGCCTGGGCTATAACCTTCCCTATTTAAAAGACTAAATAGCAAAAGTTTAAATTTCAATTTTTAATTGAAAAAATCGTAAGGTTAACCCCTTACGATTTTTTTTGGCCAAAAAATAAAGGTTGTAGAAATGCATTTTTAACGTGGAATAACGCAAGGATATAGCCTGGGCTATAACCTTCCCTATTTAAAAGACTAAATAGCAAAAGTTTAAATTTCAATTTTTAATTGAAAAAATCGTAAGGTTAACCCCTTACGATTTTTTTTGGCCAAAAAATGAAGGTTGTAGAAATGCATTTTTAACGTGGAATAACGCAAGGATATAGCCTGGGCTATAACCTTCCCTATTTAAAAGACTAAATAGCAAAAGTTTAAATTTCAATTTTTAATTGAAAAAATCGTAAGGTTAACCCCTTACGATTTTTTTTGGCCAAAAAATGAAGGTTGTAGAAATGCATTTTTAACGTGGAATAACGCAAGGATATAGCCTGGGCTATAACCTTCCCTATTTAAAAGACTAAATAGCAAAATTTTAAATTTCAATTTTTAATTGAAAAAATCGTAAGGTTAACCCCTTACAATTTTTTTTGGCCAAAAAATAAAGGTTGTAGAAATGCATTTTTAACGTGGAATAACGCAAGGATATAGCCTGGGCTATAACCTTCCCTATTTAAAAGACTAAATAGCAAAAGTTTAAATTTCAATTTTTAATTGAAAAAATCGTAAGGTTAACCCCTTACGATTTTTTTTGGCCAAAAAATAAAGGTTGTAGAAATGCATTTTTAACGTGGAATAACGCAAGGATATAGCCTGGGCTATAACCTTCCCTATTTAAAAGACTAAATAGCAAAAGTTTAAATTTCAATTTTTAATTGAAAAAATCGTAAGGTTAACCCCTTACGATTTTTTTTGGCCAAAAAATAAAGGTTGTAGAAATGCATTTTTAACGTGGAATAACGCAAGGATATAGCCTGGGCTATAACCTTCCCTATTTAAAAGACTAAATAGCAAAAGTTTAAATTTCAATTTTTAATTGAAAAAATCGTAAGGTTAACCCCTTACGATTTTTTTTGGCCAAAAAATGAAGGTTGTAGAAATGCATTTTTAACGTGGAATAACGCAAGGATATAGCCTGGGCTATAACCTTCCCTATTTAAAAGACTAAATAGCAAAAGTTTAAATTTCAATTTTTAATTGAAAAAATCGTAAGGTTAACCCCTTACGATTTTTTTTGGCCAAAAAATGAAGGTTGTAGAAATGCATTTTTAACGTGGAATAACGCAAGGATATAGCCTGGGCTATAACCTTCCCTATTTAAAAGACTAAATAGCAAAATTTTAAATTTCAATTTTTAATTGAAAAAATCGTAAGGTTAACCCCTTACGATTTTTTTTGGCCAAAAAATAAAGGTTGTAGAAATGCATTTTTAACGTGGAATAACGCAAGGATATAGCCTGGGCTATAACCTTCCCTATTTAAAAGACTAAATAGCAAAAGTTTAAATTTCAATTTTTAATTGAAAAAATCGTAAGGTTAACCCCTTACGATTTTTTTTGGCCAAAAAATAAAGGTTGTAGAAATGCATTTTTAACGTGGAATAACGCAAGGATATAGCCTGGGCTATAACCTTCCCTATTTAAAAGACTAAATAGCAAAAGTTTAAATTTCAATTTTTAATTGAAAAAATCGTAAGGTTAACCCCTTACGATTTTTTTTGGCCAAAAAATGAAGGTTGTAGAAATGCATTTTTAACGTGGAATAACGCAAGGATATAGCCTGGGCTATAACCTTCCCTATTTAAAAGACTAAATAGCAAAAGTTTAAATTTCAATTTTTAATTGAAAAAATCGTAAGGTTAACCCCTTACGATTTTTTTTGGCCAAAAAATGAAGGTTGTAGAAATGCATTTTTAACGTGGAATAACGCAAGGATATAGCCTGGGCTATAACCTTCCCTATTTAAAAGACTAAATAGCAAAATTTTAAATTTCAATTTTTAATTGAAAAAATCGTAAGGTTAACCCCTTACAATTTTTTTTGGCCAAAAAATAAAGGTTGTAGAAATGCATTTTTAACGTGGAATAACGCAAGGATATAGCCTGGGCTATAACCTTCCCTATTTAAAAGACTAAATAGCAAAAGTTTAAATTTCAATTTTTAATTGATAAAATCGTAAGGTTAACCCCTTACGATTTTTTTTGGCCAAAAAATGAAGGTTGTAGAAATGCATTTTTAACGTGGAATAACGCAAGGATATAGCCTGGGCTATAACCTTCCCTATTTAAATGACTAAAATGCAAAATTTTAAATTTCAATTTTTAATTGAAAAAATCGTAAGGTTAACCCCTTACAATTTTTTTTGGCCAAAAAATAAAGGTTGTAGAAATGCATTTTTAACGTGGAATAACGCAAGGATATAGCCTGGGCTATAACCTTCCCTATTTAAAAGACTAAAATGCAAAATTTTAAATTTCAATTTTTAATTGAAAAAATCGTAAGCTTAACCCCTTACGATTTTTTTTGGCCAAAAAATAAAGGTTGTAGAAATGCATTTTTAACGTGGAATAACGCAAGGATATAGCCTGGGCTATAACCTTCCCTATTTAAAAGACTAAATAGCAAAAGTTTAAATTTCAATTTTTAATTGAAAAAATCGTAAGTTTAACCCCTTACGATTTTTTTTGGCCAAAAAATGAAGGTTGTAGAAATGCATTTTTAACGTGGAATAACGCAAGGATATAGCCTGGGCTATAACCTTCCCTATTTAAAAGACTAAATAGCAAAAGTTTAAATTTCAATTTTTAATTGAAAAAATCGTAAGGTTAACCCCTTACGATTTTTTTTGGCCAAAAAATAAAGGTTGTAGAAATGCATTTTTAACGTGGAATAACGCAAGGATATAGCCTGGGCTATAACCTTCCCTATTTAAAAGACTAAAATGCAAAATTTTAAATTTCAATTTTTAATTGAAAAAATCGTTACGATTTTTTTTGGCCAAAAAATGAAGGTTGTAGAAATGCATTTTTAACGTGGAATAACGCAAGGATATAGCCTGGGCTATAACCTTCCCTATTTAAAAGACCAAATAGCAAAAGTTTAAATTTCAATTTTTAATTGAAAAAATCGTAAGGTTAACCCCTTACGATTTTTTTTGGCCAAAAAATAAAGGTTGTAGAAATGCATTTTTAACGTGGAATAACGCAAGGATATAGCCTGGGCTATAACCTTCCCTATTTAAAAGACTAAATAGCAAAAGTTTAAATTTCAATTTTTAATTGAAAAAATCGTAAGGTTAACCCCTTACGATTTTTTTTGGCCAAAAAATAAAGGTTGTAGAAATGCATTTTTAACGTGGAATAACGCAAGGATATAGCCTGGGCTATAACCTTCCCTATTTAAAAGACTAAATAGCAAAAGTTTAAATTTCAATTTTTAATTGAAAAAATCGTAAGGTTAACCCCTTACGATTTTTTTTGGCCAAAAAATAAAGGTTGTAGAAATGCATTTTTAACGTGGAATAACGCAAGGATATAGCCTGGGCTATAACCTTCCCTATTTAAAAGACTAAATAGCAAAAGTTTAAATTTCAATTTTTAATTGAAAAAATCGTAAGGTTAACCCCTTACGATTTTTTTTGGCCAAAAAATAAAGGTTGTAGAAATGCATTTTTAACGTGGAATAACGCAAGGATATAGCCTGGGCTATAACCTTCCCTATTTAAAAGACTAAATAGCAAAAGTTTAAATTTCAATTTTTAATTGAAAAAATCGTAAGGTTAACCCCTTACGATTTTTTTTGGCCAAAAAATGAAGGTTGTAGAAATGCATTTTTAACGTGGAATAACGCAAGGATATAGCCTGGGCTATAACCTTCCCTATTTAAAAGACTAAATAGCAAAAGTTTAAATTTCAATTTTTAATTGAAAAAATCGTAAGGTTAACCCCTTACGATTTTTTTTGGCCAAAAAATGAAGGTTGTAGAAATGCATTTTTAACGTGGAATAACGCAAGGATATAGCCTGGGCTATAACCTTCCCTATTTAAAAGACTAAATAGCAAAATTTTAAATTTCAATTTTTAATTGAAAAAATCGTAAGGTTAACCCCTTACAATTTTTTTTGGCCAAAAAATAAAGGTTGTAGAAATGCATTTTTAACGTGGAATAACGCAAGGATATAGCCTGGGCTATAACCTTCCCTATTTAAAAGACTAAATAGCAAAAGTTTAAATTTCAATTTTTAATTGATAAAATCGTAAGGTTAACCCCTTACGATTTTTTTTGGCCAAAAAATGAAGGTTGTAGAAATGCATTTTTAACGTGGAATAACGCAAGGATATAGCCTGGGCTATAACCTTCCCTATTTAAATGACTAAAATGCAAAATTTTAAATTTCAATTTTTAATTGAAAAAATCGTAAGGTTAACCCCTTACGATTTTTTTTGGCCAAAAAATAAAGGTTGTAGAAATGCATTTTTAACGTGGAATAACGCAAGGATATAGCCTGGGCTATAACCTTCCCTATTTAAAAGACTAAAATGCAAAATTTTAAATTTCAATTTTTAATTGAAAAAATCGTAAGGTTAACCCCTTACGATTTTTTTTGGCCAAAAAATAAAGGTTGTAGAAATGCATTTTTAACGTGGAATAACGCAAGGATATAGCCTGGGCTATAACCTTCCCTATTTAAAAGACTAAAATGCAAAATTTTAAATTTCAATTTTTAATTGAAAAAATCGTAAGCTTAACCCCTTACGATTTTTTTTGGCCAAAAAATAAAGGTTGTAGAAATGCATTTTTAACGTGGAATAACGCAAGGATATAGCCTGGGCTATAACCTTCCCTATTTAAAAGACTAAATAGCAAAAGTTTAAATTTCAATTTTTAATTGAAAAAATCGTAAGTTTAACCCCTTACGATTTTTTTTGGCCAAAAAATGAAGGTTGTAGAAATGCATTTTTAACGTGGAATAACGCAAGGATATAGCCTGGGCTATAACCTTCCCTATTTAAAAGACTAAATAGCAAAAGTTTAAATTTCAATTTTTAATTGAAAAAATCGTAAGGTTAACCCCTTACGATTTTTTTTGGCCAAAAAATAAAGGTTGTAGAAATGCATTTTTAACGTGGAATAACGCAAGGATATAGCCTGGGCTATAACCTTCCCTATTTAAAAGACTAAATAGCAAAAGTTTAAATTTCAATTTTTAATTGAAAAAATCGTAAGGTTAACCCCTTACGATTTTTTTTGGCCAAAAAATAAAGGTTGTAGAAATGCATTTTTAACGTGGAATAACGCAAGGATATAGCCTGGGCTATAACCTTCCCTATTTAAAAGACTAAATAGCAAAAGTTTAAATTTCAATTTTTAATTGAAAAAATCGTAAGGTTAACCCCTTACGATTTTTTTTGGCCAAAAAATAAAGGTTGTAGAAATGCATTTTTAACGTGGAATAACGCAAGGATATAGCCTGGGCTATAACCTTCCCTATTTAAAAGACTAAATAGCAAAAGTTTAAATTTCAATTTTTAATTGAAAAAATCGTAAGGTTAACCCCTTACGATTTTTTTTGGCCAAAAAATAAAGGTTGTAGAAATGCATTTTTAACGTGGAATAACGCAAGGATATAGCCTGGGCTATAACCTTCCCTATTTAAAAGACTAAATAGCAAAAGTTTAAATTTCAATTTTTAATTGAAAAAATCGTAAGGTTAACCCCTTACGATTTTTTTTGGCCAAAAAATGAAGGTTGTAGAAATGCATTTTTAACGTGGAATAACGCAAGGATATAGCCTGGGCTATAACCTTCCCTATTTAAAAGACTAAATAGCAAAAGTTTAAATTTCAATTTTTAATTGAAAAAATCGTAAGGTTAACCCCTTACGATTTTTTTTGGCCAAAAAATGAAGGTTGTAGAAATGCATTTTTAACGTGGAATAACGCAAGGATATAGCCTGGGCTATAACCTTCCCTATTTAAAAGACTAAATAGCAAAATTTTAAATTTCAATTTTTAATTGAAAAAATCGTAAGGTTAACCCCTTACAATTTTTTTTGGCCAAAAAATAAAGGTTGTAGAAATGCATTTTTAACGTGGAATAACGCAAGGATATAGCCTGGGCTATAACCTTCCCTATTTAAAAGACTAAATAGCAAAAGTTTAAATTTCAATTTTTAATTGATAAAATCGTAAGGTTAACCCCTTACGATTTTTTTTGGCCAAAAAATGAAGGTTGTAGAAATGCATTTTTAACGTGGAATAACGCAAGGATATAGCCTGGGCTATAACCTTCCCTATTTAAATGACTAAAATGCAAAATTTTAAATTTCAATTTTTAATTGAAAAAATCGTAAGGTTAACCCCTTACAATTTTTTTTGGCCAAAAAATAAAGGTTGTAGAAATGAATTTTTAACGTGGAATAACGCAAGGATATAGCCTGGGCTATAACCTTCCCTATTTATAAGACTAAATAGCAAAATTTTAAATTTCAATTTTTAATTGAAAAAATCGTAAGGTTAACCCCTTACAATTTTTTTTGGCCAAAAAATAAAGGTTGTAGAAATGCATTTTTAACGTGGAATAACGCAAGGATATAGCCTGGGCTATAACCTTCCCTATTTAAAAGACTAAATAGCAAAATTTTAAATTTCAATTTTTAATTGAAAAAATCGTAAGGTTAACCCCTTACGATTTTTTTTGGCCAAAAAATAAAGGTTGTAGAAATGCATTTTTAACGTGGAATAACGCAAGGATATAGCCTGGGCTATAACCTTCCCTATTTAAAAGACTAAATAGCAAAATTTTAAATTTCAATTTTTAATTGAAAAAATCGTAAGGTTAACCCCTTACGATTTTTTTTGGCCAAAAAATAAAGGTTGTAGAAATGCATTTTTAACGTGGAATAACGCAAGGATATAGCCTGGGCTATAACCTTCCCTATTTAAAAGACTAAATAGCAAAATTTTAAATTTCAATTTTTAATTGAAAAAATCGTAAGGTTAACCCCTTACGATTTTTATTGGCCAAAAAATAAAGGTTGTAGAAATGCATTTTTAACGTGGAATAACGCAAGGATATAGCCTGGGCTATAACCTTCCCTATTTAAAAGACTAAAATGCAAAATTTTAAATTTCAATTTTAAATTGAAAAAATCGTAAGGTAAAAAATCTTAAGGCTTACGATTTTTTTGGGCCAAAAAATAAAGGTTGTAGAAATGCATTTTTAACGTGGAATAACGCAAGGATATAGCCTGGGCTATAACCTTCCCTATTTAAAAGACTAAAATGCAAAATTTTAAATTTCAATTTTAAATTGAAAAAATCGTAAGGTTAACCCCTTACGATTTTTTTGGGCCAAAAAATAAAGGTTGTAGAAATGCATTTTTAACGTGGAATAACGCAAGGATATAGCCTGGGCTATAACCTTCCCTATTTAAAAGACTAAAATGCAAAATTTTAAATTTCAATTTTAAATTGAAAAAATCGTAAGGTTAACCCCTTACGATTTTTTTTGGCCAAAAAATAAGGGTTGTAGAAATGCATTTTTAACGTGGAATAACGCAAGGATATAGCCTGGGCTATAACCTTCCCTATTTAAAAGACTAAATAGCAAAAGTTTAAATTTCAATTTTTAATTGAAAAAATCGTAAGGTTAACCCCTTACGATTTTTTTTGGCCAAAAAATGAAGGTTGTAGAAATGCATTTTTAACGTGGAATAACGCAAGGATATAGCCTGGGCTATAACCTTCCCTATTTAAAAGACTAAATAGCAAAAGTTTAAATTTCAATTTTTAATTGAAAAAATCGTAAGGTTAACCCCTTACGATTTTTTTTGGCCAAAAAATAAAGGTTGTAGAAATGCATTTTTAACGTGGAATAACGCAAGGATATAGCCTGGGCTATAACCTTCCCTATTTAAAAGACTAAAATGCAAAATTTTAAATTTCAATTTTTAATTGAAAAAATCGTAAGGTTAACCCCTTACGATTTTTTTGGCCAAAAAATAAAGGTTGTAGAAATGCATTTTTAACGTGGAATAACGCAAGGATATAGCCTGGGCTATAACCTTCCCTATTTAAAAGACTAAAATGCAAAATTCTAAATTTCAATTTTTAATTGAAAAAATCGTAAGCTTAACCCCTTACGATTTTTTTTGGCCAAAAAATAAAGGTTGTAGAAATGCATTTTTAACGTGGAATAACGCAAGGATATAGCCTGGGCTATAACCTTCCCTATTTAAAAGACTAAATAGCAAAATTTTAAATTTCAATTTTTAATTGAAAAAATCGTAAGGTTAACCCCTTACGATTTTTTTTGGCCAAAAAATAAAGGTTGTAGAAATGCATTTTTAACGTGGAATAACGCAAGGATATAGCCTGGGCTATAACCTTCCCTATTTAAAAGACTAAATAGCAAAAGTTTAAATTTCAATTTTTAATTGAAAAAATCGTAAGGTTAACCCCTTACGATTTTTTTTGGCCAAAAAATAAAGGTTGTAGAAATGCATTTTTAACGTGGAATAACGCAAGGATATAGCCTGGGCTATAACCTTCACTATTTAAAAGACTAAAATGCAAAATTTTAAATTTCAATTTTTAATTGAAAAAATCGTAAGGTTAACTCCTTACGATTTTTTTTGGCCAAAAAATAAAGGTTGTAGAAATGCATTTTTAACGTGGAATAACGCAAGGATATAGCCTGGGCTATAACCTTCCCTATTTAAAAGACTAAAATGCAAAATTTTAAATTTCAATTTTTAATTGAAAAAATCGTAAGCTTAACCCCTTACGATTTTTTTTGGCCAAAAAATAAAGGTTGTAGAAATGCATTTTTAACGTGGAATAACGCAAGGATATAGCCTGGGCTATAACCTTCCCTATTTAAAAGACTAAATAGCAAAAGTTTAAATTTCAATTTTTAATTGAAAAAATCGTAAGGTTAACCCCTTACGATTTTTTTTGGCCAAAAAATGAAGGTTGTAGAAATGCATTTTTAACGTGGAATAACGCAAGGATATAGCCTGGGCTATAACCTTCCCTATTTAAAAGACTAAATAGCAAAAGTTTAAATTTCAATTTTTAATTGAAAAAATCGTAAGGTTAACCCCTTACGATTTTTTTTGGCCAAAAAATAAAGGTTGTAGAAATGCATTTTTAACGTGGAATAACGCAAGGATAGAGCCTGGGCTATAACCTTCCCTATTTAAAAGACTAAATAGCAAAAGTTTAAATTTCAATTTTTAATTGAAAAAATCGTAAGTTTAACCCCTTACGATTTTTTTTGGCCAAAAAATGAAGGTTGTAGAAATGCATTTTTAACGTGGAATAACGCAAGGATATAGCCTGGGCTATAACCTTCCCTATTTAAAAGACTAAAATGCAAAATTTTAAATTTCAATTTTTAATTGAAAAAATCGTTACGATTTTTTTTGGCCAAAAAATGAAGGTTGTAGAAATGCATTTTTAACGTGGAATAACGCAAGGATATAGCCTGGGCTATAACCTTCCCTATTTAAAAGACCAAATAGCAAAAGTTTAAATTTCAATTTTTAATTGAAAAAATCGTAAGGTTAACCCCTTACGATTTTTTTTGGCCAAAAAATGAAGGTTGTAGAAATGCATTTTTAACGTGGAATAACGCAAGGATATAGCCTGGGCTATAACCTTCCCTATTTAAAAGACTAAATAGCAAAATTTTAAATTTCAATTTTTAATTGAAAAAATCGTAAGGTTAACCCCTTACGATTTTTTTTTGCCAAAAAATAAAGGTTGTGGAAATGCATTTTTAACGTGGAATAACACAAGGATATAGCCTGGGCTATAACCTTCCCTATTTAAAAGACTAAATAGCAAAATTTTAAATTTCAATTTTTAATTGAAAAAATCGTAAGGTTAACCCCTTACGATTTTTTTTGGCCAAAAAATGAAGGTTGTAGAAATGCATTTTTAACGTGGAATAACGCAAGGATATAGCCTGGGCTATAACCTTCCCTATTTAAAAGACTAAATAGCAAAATTTTAAATTTCAATTTTTAATTGAAAAAATCGTAAGGTTAACCCCTTACGATTTTTTTTGGCCAAAAAATAAAGGTTGTAGAAATGCATTTTTAACGTGGAATAACGCAAGGATATAGCCTGGGCTATAACCTTCCCTATTTAAAAGACTAAATAGCAAAATTTTAAATTTCAATTTTTAATTGAAAAAATCGTAAGGTTAACCCCTTACGATTTTTTTTGGCCAAAAAATAAAGGTTGTAGAAATGCATTTTTAACGTGGAATAACGCAAGGATATAGCCTGGGCTATAACCTTCCCTATTTAAAAGACTAAATAGCAAAATTTTAAATTTCAATTTTTAATTGAAAAAATCGTAAGGTTAACCCCTTACGATTTTTTTTGGCCAAAAAATAAAGGTTGTAGAAATGCATTTTTAACGTGGAATAACGCAAGGATATAGCCTGGGCTATAACCTTCCCTATTTAAAAGACTAAATAGCAAAAGTTTAAATTTCAATTTTTAATTGAAAAAATCGTAAGGTTAACCCCTTACGATTTTTTTTGGCCAAAAAATGAAGGTTGTAGAAATGCATTTTTAACGTGGAATAACGCAAGGATATAGCCTGGGCTATAACCTTCCCTATTTAAAAGACTAAATAGCAAAAGTTTAAATTTCAATTTTTAATTGAAAAAATCGTAAGGTTAACCCCTTACGATTTTTTTTGACCAAAAAATGAAGGTTGTAGAAATGCATTTTTAACGTGGAATAACGCAAGGATATAGCCTGGGCTATAACCTTCCCTATTTAAAAGACTAAATAGCAAAATTTTAAATTTCAATTTTTAATTGAAAAAATCGTAAGGTTAACCCCTTACAGTTTTTTTTGGCCAAAAAATAAAGGTTGTAGAAATGCATTTTTAACGTGGAATAACGCAAGGATATAGCCTGGGCTATAACCTTCCCTATTTAAAAGACTAAATAGCAAAAGTTTAAATTTCAATTTTTAATTGATAAAATCGTAAGGTTAACCCCTTACGATTTTTTTTGGCCAAAAAATGAAGGTTGTAGAAATGCATTTTTAACGTGGAATAACGCAAGGATATAGCCTGGGCTATAACCTTCCCTATTTAAAAGACTAAATAGCAAAATTTTAAATTTCAATTTTTAATTGAAAAAATCGTAAGGTTAACCCCTTACGATTTTTTTTGGCCAAAAAATAAAGGTTGTAGAAATGCATTTTTAACGTGGAATAACGCAAGGATATAGCCTGGGCTATAACCTTCCCTATTTAAAAGACTAAATAGCAAAATTTTAAATTTCAATTTTTAATTGAAAAAATCGTAAGGTTAACCCCTTACAATTTTTTTTGGCCAAAAAATAAAGGTTGTAGAAATGAATTTTTAACGTGGAATAACGCAAGGATATAGCCTGGGCTATAACCTTCCCTATTTATAAGACTAAATAGCAAAATTTTAAATTTCAATTTTTAATTGAAAAAATCGTAAGGTTAACCCCTTACAATTTTTTTTGGCCAAAAAATAAAGGTTGTAGAAATGCATTTTTAACGTGGAATAACGCAAGGATATAGCCTGGGCTATAACCTTCCCTATTTAAAAGACTAAATAGCAAAATTTTAAATTTCAATTTTTAATTGAAAAAATCGTAAGGTTAACCCCTTACGATTTTTTTTGGCCAAAAAATAAAGGTTGTAGAAATGCATTTTTAACGTGGAATAACGCAAGGATATAGCCTGGGCTATAACCTTCCCTATTTAAAAGACTAAAATGCAAAATTTTAAATTTCAATTTTTAATTGAAAAAATCGTTACGATTTTTTTTGGCCAAAAAATGAAGGTTGTAGAAATGCATTTTTAACGTGGAATAACGCAAGGATATAGCCTGGGCTATAACCTTCCCTATTTAAAAGACCAAATAGCAAAAGTTTAAATTTCAATTTTTAATTGAAAAAATCGTAAGGTTAACCCCTTACGATTTTTTTTGGCCAAAAAATGAAGGTTGTAGAAATGCATTTTTAACGTGGAATAACGCAAGGATATAGCCTGGGCTATAACCTTCCCTATTTAAAAGACTAAATAGCAAAATTTTAAATTTCAATTTTTAATTGAAAAAATCGTAAGGTTAACCCCTTACGATTTTTTTTTGCCAAAAAATAAAGGTTGTGGAAATGCATTTTTAACGTGGAATAACACAAGGATATAGCCTGGGCTATAACCTTCCCTATTTAAAAGACTAAATAGCAAAATTTTAAATTTCAATTTTTAATTGAAAAAATCGTAAGGTTAACCCCTTACGATTTTTTTTGGCCAAAAAATGAAGGTTGTAGAAATGCATTTTTAACGTGGAATAACGCAAGGATATAGCCTGGGCTATAACCTTCCCTATTTAAAAGACTAAATAGCAAAATTTTAAATTTCAATTTTTAATTGAAAAAATCGTAAGGTTAACCCCTTACGATTTTTTTTGGCCAAAAAATAAAGGTTGTAGAAATGCATTTTTAACGTGGAATAACGCAAGGATATAGCCTGGGCTATAACCTTCCCTATTTAAAAGACTAAATAGCAAAATTTTAAATTTCAATTTTTAATTGAAAAAATCGTAAGGTTAACCCCTTACGATTTTTTTTGGCCAAAAAATGAAGGTTGTAGAAATGCATTTTTAACGTGGAATAACGCAAGGATATAGCCTGGGCTATAACCTTCCCTATTTAAAAGACTAAATAGCAAAAGTTTAAATTTCAATTTTTAATTGAAAAAATCGTAAGGTTAACCCCTTACGATTTTTTTTGGCCAAAAAATGAAGGTTGTAGAAATGCATTTTTAACGTGGAATAACGCAAGGATATAGCCTGGGCTATAACCTTCCCTATTTAAAAGACTAAATAGCAAAATTTTAAATTTCAATTTTTAATTGAAAAAATCGTAAGGTTAACCCCTTACGATTTTTTTTGGCCAAAAAATAAAGGTTGTAGAAATGCATTTTTAACGTGGAATAACGCAAGGATATAGCCTGGGCTATAACCTTCCCTATTTAAAAGACTAAATAGCAAAATTTTAAATTTCAATTTTTAATTGAAAAAATCGTAAGGTTAACCCCTTACGATTTTTTTTGGCCAAAAAATGAAGGTTGTAGAAATGCATTTTTAACGTGGAATAACGCAAGGATATAGCCTGGGCTATAACCTTCCCTATTTAAAAGACTAAATAGCAAAAGTTTAAATTTCAATTTTTAATTGAAAAAATCGTAAGGTTAACCCCTTACGATTTTTTTTGGCCAAAAAATAAAGGTTGTAGAAATGCATTTTTAACGTGGAATAACGCAAGGATATAGCCTGGGCTATAACCTTCCCTATTTAAAAGACTAAATAGCAAAAGTTTAAATTTCAATTTTTAATTGAAAAAATCGTAAGGTTAACCCCTTACGATTTTTTTTGGCCAAAAAATAAAGGTTGTAGAAATGCATTTTTAACGTGGAATAACGCAAGGATATAGCCTGGGCTATAACCTTCCCTATTTAAAAGACTAAATAGCAAAAGTTTAAATTTCAATTTTTAATTGAAAAAATCGTAAGGTTAACCCCTTACGATTTTTTTTGGCCAAAAAATGAAGGTTGTAGAAATGCATTTTTAACGTGGAATAACGCAAGGATATAGCCTGGGCTATAACCTTCCCTATTTAAAAGACTAAATAGCAAAAGTTTAAATTTCAATTTTTAATTGAAAAAATCGTAAGGTTAACCCCTTACGATTTTTTTTGACCAAAAAATGAAGGTTGTAGAAATGCATTTTTAACGTGGAATAACGCAAGGATATAGCCTGGGCTATAACCTTCCCTATTTAAAAGACTAAATAGCAAAATTTTAAATTTCAATTTTTAATTGAAAAAATCGTAAGGTTAACCCCTTACGATTTTTTTTGGCCAAAATATGAAGGTTGTAGAAATGCATTTTTAACGTGGAATAACGCAAGGATATAGCCTGGGCTATAACCTTCCCTATTTAAAAGACTAAATAGCAAAAGTTTAAATTTCAATTTTTAATTGAAAAAATCGTAAGGTTAACCCCTTACGATTTTTTTTGGCCAAAAAATGAAGGTTGTAGAAATGCATTTTTAACGTGGAATAACGCAAGGATATAGCCTGGGCTATAACCTTCCCTATTTAAAAGACTAAATAGCAAAAGTTTAAATTTCAATTTTTAATTGAAAAAATCGTAAGGTTAACCCCTTACGATTTTTTTTGGCCAAAAAATAAAGGTTGTAGAAATGCATTTTTAACGTGGAATAACGCAAGGATATAGCCTGGGCTATAACCTTCCCTATTTAAAAGACTAAATAGCAAAATTTCAAATTTCAATTTTTAATTGAAAAAATCGTAAGGTTAACCCCTTACGATTTTTTTTGGCCAAAAAATAAAGGTTGTAGAAATGCATTTTTAACGTGGAATAACGCAAGGATATAGCCTGGGCTATAACCTTCCCTATTTAAAAAACTAAATAGCAAAAGTTTAAATTTCAATTTTTAATTGAAAAAATCGTAAGGTTAACCCCTTACGATTTTTTTTGGCCAAAAAATAAAGGTTGTAGAAATGCATTTTTAACGTGGAATAACGCAAGGATATAGCCTGGGCTATAACCTTCCCTATTTAAAAGACTAAATAGCAAAATTTTAAATTTCAATTTTTAATTGAAAAAATCGTAAGGTTAACCCCTTACGATTTTTTTTGGCCAAAAAATAAAGGTTGTAGAAATGCATTTTTAACGTGGAATAACGCAAGGATATAGCCTGGGCTATAACCTTCCCTATTTAAAAGACTAAATAGCAAAATTTTAAATTTCAATTTTTAATTGAAAAAATCGTAAGGTTAACCCCTTACGATTTTTTTTGGCCAAAAAATAAAGGTTGTAGAAATGCATTTTTAACGTGGAATAACGCAAGGATATAGCCTGGGCTATAACCTTCCCTATTTAAAAGACTAAATAGCAAAAGTTTAAATTTCAATTTTTAATTGAAAAAATCGTAAGGTTAACCCCTTACGATTTTTTTTGGCCAAAAAATGAAGGTTGTAGAAATGCATTTTTAACGTGGAATAACGCAAGGATATAGCCTGGGCTATAACCTTCCCTATTTAAAAGACTAAATAGCAAAAGTTTAAATTTCAATTTTTAATTGAAAAAATCGTAAGGTTAACCCCTTACGATTTTTTTTGACCAAAAAATGAAGGTTGTAGAAATGCATTTTTAACGTGGAATAACGCAAGGATATAGCCTGGGCTATAACCTTCCCTATTTAAAAGACTAAATAGCAAAATTTTAAATTTCAATTTTTAATTGAAAAAATCGTAAGGTTAACCCCTTACAGTTTTTTTTGGCCAAAAAATAAAGGTTGTAGAAATGCATTTTTAACGTGGAATAACGCAAGGATATAGCCTGGGCTATAACCTTCCCTATTTAAAAGACTAAATAGCAAAAGTTTAAATTTCAATTTTTAATTGATAAAATCGTAAGGTTAACCCCTTACGATTTTTTTTGGCCAAAAAATGAAGGTTGTAGAAATGCATTTTTAACGTGGAATAACGCAAGGATATAGCCTGGGCTATAACCTTCCCTATTTAAAAGACTAAATAGCAAAATTTTAAATTTCAATTTTTAATTGAAAAAATCGTAAGGTTAACCCCTTACGATTTTTTTTGGCCAAAAAATAAAGGTTGTAGAAATGCATTTTTAACGTGGAATAACGCAAGGATATAGCCTGGGCTATAACCTTCCCTATTTAAAAGACTAAATAGCAAAATTTTAAATTTCAATTTTTAATTGAAAAAATCGTAAGGTTAACCCCTTACGATTTTATTTGGCCAAAAAATAAAGGTTGTAGAAATGCATTTTTAACGTGGAATAACGCAAGGATATAGCCTGGGCTATAACCTTCCCTATTTAAAAGACTAAATAGCAAAATTTTAAATTTCAATTTTTAATTGAAAAAATCGTAAGGTTAACCCCTTACAATTTTTTTTGGCCAAAAAATAAAGGTTGTAGAAATGAATTTTTAACGTGGAATAACGCAAGGATATAGCCTGGGCTATAACCTTCCCTATTTATAAGACTAAATAGCAAAATTTTAAATTTCAATTTTTAATTGAAAAAATCGTAAGGTTAACCCCTTACAATTTTTTTTGGCCAAAAAATAAAGGTTGTAGAAATGCATTTTTAACGTGGAATAACGCAAGGATATAGCCTGGGCTATAACCTTCCCTATTTAAAAGACTAAATAGCAAAATTTTAAATTTCAATTTTTAATTGAAAAAATCGTAAGGTTAACCCCTTACGATTTTTTTTGGCCAAAAAATAAAGGTTGTAGAAATGCATTTTTAACGTGGAATAACGCAAGGATATAGCCTGGGCTATAACCTTCCCTATTTAAAAGACTAAATAGCAAAATTTTAAATTTCAATTTTTAATTGAAAAAATCGTAAGGTTAACCCCTTACAATTTTTTTTGGCCAAAAAATAAAGGTTGTAGAAATGAATTTTTAACGTGGAATAACGCAAGGATATAGCCTGGGCTATAACCTTCCCTATTTATAAGACTAAATAGCAAAATTTTAAATTTCAATTTTTAATTGAAAAAATCGTAAGGTTAACCCCTTACAATTTTTTTTGGCCAAAAAATAAAGGTTGTAGAAATGCATTTTTAACGTGGAATAACGCAAGGATATAGCCTGGGCTATAACCTTCCCTATTTAAAAGACTAAATAGCAAAATTTTAAATTTCAATTTTTAATTGAAAAAATCGTAAGGTTAACCCCTTACGATTTTTTTTGGCCAAAAAATAAAGGTTGTAGAAATGCATTTTTAACGTGGAATAACGCAAGGATATAGCCTGGGCTATAACCTTCCCTATTTAAAAGACTAAATAGCAAAATTTTAAATTTCAATTTTTAATTGAAAAAATCGTAAGGTTAACCCCTTACGATTTTTTTTGGCCAAAAAATAAAGGTTGTAGAAATGCATTTTTAACGTGGAATAACGCAAGGATATAGCCTGGGCTATAACCTTCCCTATTTAAAAGACTAAATAGCAAAATTTTAAATTTCAATTTTTAATTGAAAAAATCGTAAGGTTAACCCTTTACGATTTTTTTTGGCCAAAAAATAAAGGTTGTAGAAATGCATTTTTAACGTGGAATAACGCAAGGATATAGCCTGGGCTATAACCTTCCCTATTTAAAAGACTAAATAGCAAAATTTTAAATTTCAATTTTTAATTGAAAAAATCGTAAGGTTAACCCCTTACAATTTTTTTTGGCCAAAAAATAAAGGTTGTAGAAATGCATTTTTAACGTGGAATAACGCAAGGATATAGCCTGGGCTATAACCTTCCCTATTTAAAAGACTAAATAGCAAAATTTTAAATTTCAATTTTTAATTGAAAAAATCGTAAGGTTAACCCCTTACGATTTTTTTTGGCCAAAAAATGAAGGTTGTAGAAATGCATTTTTAACGTGGAATAACGCAAGGATATAGCCTGGGCTATAACCTTCCCTATTTAAAAGACTAAATAGCAAAAGTTTAAATTTCAATTTTTTATTGAAAAAATCGTAAGGTTAACCCCTTACGATTTTTTTTGGCCAAAAAATAAAGGTTGTAGAAATGCATTTTTAACGTGGAATAACGCAAGGATATAGCCTGGGCTATAACCTTCCCTATTTAAAAGACTAAATAGCAAAAGTTTAAATTTCAATTTTTAATTGAAAAAATCGTAAGGTTAACCCCTTACGATTTTTTTTGGCCAAAAAATAAAGGTTGTAGAAATGCATTTTTAACGTGGAATAACGCAAGGATATAGCCTGGGCTATAACCTTCCCTATTTAAAAGACTAAATAGCAAAAGTTTAAATTTCAATTTTTAATTGAAAAAATCGTAAGGTTAACCCCTTACGATTTTTTTTGGCCAAAAAATAAAGGTTGTAGAAATGCATTTTTAACGTGGAATAACGCAAGGATATAGCCTGGGCTATAACCTTCCCTATTTAAAAGACTAAATAGCAAAATTTTAAATTTCAATTTTTAATTGAAAAAATCGTAAGGTTAACCCCTTACGATTTTTTTTGGCCAAAAAATAAAGGTTGTAGAAATGCATTTTTAACGTGGAATAACGCAAGGATATAGCCTGGGCTATAACCTTCCCTATTTAAAAGACTAAATAGCAAAAGTTTAAATTTCAATTTTTAATTGAAAAAATCGTAAGGTTAACCCCTTACGATTTTTTTTGGCCAAAAAATGAAGGTTGTAGAAATGCATTTTTAACGTGGAATAACGCAAGGATATAGCCTGGGCTATAACCTTCCCTATTTAAAAGACTAAATAGCAAAAGTTTAAATTTCAATTTTTAATTGAAAAAATCGTAAGGTTAACCCCTTACGATTTTTTTTGACCAAAAAATGAAGGTTGTAGAAATGCATTTTTAACGTGGAATAACGCAAGGATATAGCCTGGGCTATAACCTTCCCTATTTAAAAGACTAAATAGCAAAATTTTAAATTTCAATTTTTAATTGAAAAAATCGTAAGGTTAACCCCTTACAGTTTTTTTTGGCCAAAAAATAAAGGTTGTAGAAATGCATTTTTAACGTGGAATAACGCAAGGATATAGCCTGGGCTATAACCTTCCCTATTTAAAAGACTAAATAGCAAAAGTTTAAATTTCAATTTTTAATTGATAAAATCGTAAGGTTAACCCCTTACGATTTTTTTTGGCCAAAAAATGAAGGTTGTAGAAATGCATTTTTAACGTGGAATAACGCAAGGATATAGCCTGGGCTATAACCTTCCCTATTTAAAAGACTAAATAGCAAAATTTTAAATTTCAATTTTTAATTGAAAAAATCGTAAGGTTAACCCCTTACGATTTTTTTTGGCCAAAAAATAAAGGTTGTAGAAATGCATTTTTAACGTGGAATAACGCAAGGATATAGCCTGGGCTATAACCTTCCCTATTTAAAAGACTAAATAGCAAAATTTTAAATTTCAATTTTTAATTGAAAAAATCGTAAGGTTAACCCCTTACGATTTTATTTGGCCAAAAAATAAAGGTTGTAGAAATGCATTTTTAACGTGGAATAACGCAAGGATATAGCCTGGGCTATAACCTTCCCTATTTAAAAGACTAAATAGCAAAATTTTAAATTTCAATTTTTAATTGAAAAAATCGTAAGGTTAACCCCTTACAATTTTTTTTGGCCAAAAAATAAAGGTTGTAGAAATGAATTTTTAACGTGGAATAACGCAAGGATATAGCCTGGGCTATAACCTTCCCTATTTATAAGACTAAATAGCAAAATTTTAAATTTCAATTTTTAATTGAAAAAATCGTAAGGTTAACCCCTTACGATTTTTTTTGGCCAAAAAATAAAGGTTGTAGAAATGCATTTTTAACGTGGAATAACGCAAGGATATAGCCTGGGCTATAACCTTCCCTATTTAAAAGACTAAATAGCAAAATTTTAAATTTCAATTTTTAATTGAAAAAATCGTAAGGTTAACCCCTTACAATTTTTTTTGGCCAAAAAATAAAGGTTGTAGAAATGCATTTTTAACGTGGAATAACGCAAGGATATAGCCTGGGCTATAACCTTCCCTATTTAAAAGACTAAATAGCAAAATTTTAAATTTCAATTTTTAATTGAAAAAATCGTAAGGTTAACCCCTTACGATTTTTTTTGGCCAAAAAATGAAGGTTGTAGAAATGCATTTTTAACGTGGAATAACGCAAGGATATAGCCTGGGCTATAACCTTCCCTATTTAAAAGACTAAATAGCAAAAGTTTAAATTTCAATTTTTTATTGAAAAAATCGTAAGGTTAACCCCTTACGATTTTTTTTGGCCAAAAAATAAAGGTTGTAGAAATGCATTTTTAACGTGGAATAACGCAAGGATATAGCCTGGGCTATAACCTTCCCTATTTAAAAGACTAAATAGCAAAAGTTTAAATTTCAATTTTTAATTGAAAAAATCGTAAGGTTAACCCCTTACGATTTTTTTTGGCCAAAAAATAAAGGTTGTAGAAATGCATTTTTAACGTGGAATAACGCAAGGATATAGCCTGGGCTATAACCTTCCCTATTTAAAAGACTAAATAGCAAAAGTTTAAATTTCAATTTTTAATTGAAAAAATCGTAAGGTTAACCCCTTACGATTTTTTTTGGCCAAAAAATAAAGGTTGTAGAAATGCATTTTTAACGTGGAATAACGCAAGGATATAGCCTGGGCTATAACCTTCCCTATTTAAAAGACTAAATAGCAAAATTTTAAATTTCAATTTTTAATTGAAAAAATCGTAAGGTTAACCCCTTACAATTTTTTTTGGCCAAAAAATAAAGGTTGTAGAAATGCATTTTTAACGTGGAATAACGCAAGGATATAGCCTGGGCTATAACCTTCCCTATTTAAAAGACTAAATAGCAAAATTTTAAATTTCAATTTTTAATTGAAAAAATCGTAAGGTTAACCCCTTACAATTTTTTTTGGCCAAAAAATAAAGGTTGTAGAAATGCATTTTTAACGTGGAATAACGCAAGGATATAGCCTGGGCTATAACCTTCCCTATTTAAAAGACTAAAATGCAAAATTTTAAATTTCAATTTTTAATTGAAAAAATCGTAAGGTTAACCCCTTACAATTTTTTTTGGCCAAAAAATAAAGGTTGTAGAAATGCATTTTTAACGTGGAATAACGCAAGGATATAGCCTGGGCTATAACCTTCCCTATTTAAAAGACTAAATAGCAAAATTTTAAATTTCAATTTTTAATTGAAAAAATCGTAAGGTTAACCCCTTACAATTTTTTTTGGCCAAAAAATAAAGGTTGTAGAAATGCATTTTTAACGTGGAATAACGCAAGGATATAGCCTGGGCTATAACCTTCCCTATTTAAAAGACTAAATAGCAAAAGTTTAAATTTCAATTTTTAATTGAAAAAATCGTAAGGTTAACCCCTTACGATTTTTTTGGCCAAAAAATAAAGGTTGTAGAAATGCATTTTTAACGTGGAATAACGCAAGGATATAGCCTGGGCTATAACCTTCCCTATTTAAAAGACTAAATAGCAAAAGTTTAAATTTCAATTTTTAATTGAAAAAATCGTAAGGTTAACCCCTTACGATTTTTTTTGGCCAAAAAATAAAGGTTGTAGAAATGCATTTTTAACGTGGAATAACGCAAGGATATAGCCTGGGCTATAACCTTCCCTATTTAAAAGACTAAATAGCAAAAGTTTAAATTTCAATTTTTAATTGAAAAAATCGTAAGGTTAACCCCTTACGATTTTTTTGGCCAAAAAATAAAGGTTGTAGAAATGCATTTTTAACGTGGAATAACGCAAGGATATAGCCTGGGCTATAACCTTCCCTATTTAAAAGACTAAATAGCAAAAGTTTAAATTTCAATTTTTAATTGAAAAAATCGTAAGGTTAACCCCTTACGATTTTTTTGGCCAAAAAATAAAGGTTGTAGAAATGCATTTTTAACGTGGAATAACGCAAGGATATAGCCTGGGCTATAACCTTCCCTATTTAAAAGACTAAATAGCAAAAGTTTAAATTTCAATTTTTAATTGAAAAAATCGTAAGGTTAACCCCTTACGATTTTTTTGGCCAAAAAATAAAGGTTGTAGAAATGCATTTTTAACGTGGAATAACGCAAGGATATAGCCTGGGCTATAACCTTTCCTATTTAAAAGACTAAATAGCAAAATTTTAAATTTCAATTTTTAATTGAAAAAATCGTAAGGTTAACCCCTTACGATTTTTTTTGGCCAAAAAATGAAGGTTGTAGAAATGCATTTTTAACGTGGAATAACGCAAGGATATAGCCTGGGCTATAACCTTCCCTATTTAAAAGACTAAATAGCAAAATTTTAAATTTCAATTTTTAATTGAAAAAATCGTAAGGTTAACCCCTTACGATTTTTTTTGGCCAAAAAATGAAGGTTGTAGAAATGCATTTTTAACGTGGAATAACGCAAGGATATAGCCTGGGCTATAACCTTCCCTATTTAAAAGACTAAATAGCAAAAGTTTAAATTTCAATTTTTAATTGAAAAAGTCGTAAGGTTAACCCCTTACGATTTTTTTTGGCCAAAAAATAAAGGTTGTAGAAATGCATTTTTAACGTGGAATAACGCAAGGATATAGCCTGGGCTATAACCTTCCCTATTTAAAAGACTAAATAGCAAAATTTTAAATTTCAATTTTTAATTGAAAAAATCGTAAGGTTAACCCCTTACGATTTTTTTTGGCCAAAAAATAAAGGTTGTAGAAATGCATTTTTAACGTGGAATAACGCAAGGATATAGCCTGGGCTATAACCTTCCCTATTTAAAAGACTAAATAGCAAAATTTTAAATTTCAATTTTTAATTGAAAAAATCGTAAGGTTAACCCCTTACGATTTTTTTTGGCCAAAAAATGAAGGTTGTAGAAATGCATTTTTAACGTGGAATAACGCAAGGATATAGCCTGGGCTATAACCTTCCCTATTTAAAAGACTAAATAGCAAAAGTTTAAATTTCAATTTTTAATTGAAAAAATCGTAAGGTTAACCCCTTACGATTTTTTTTGGCCAAAAAATAAAGGTTGTAGAAATGCATTTTTAACGTGGAATAACGCAAGGATATAGCCTGGGCTATAACCTTCCCTATTTAAAAGACTAAATAGCAAAATTTTAAATTTCAATTTTTAATTGAAAAAATCGTAAGGTTAACCCCTTACGATTTTTTTTGGCCAAAAAATGAAGGTTGTAGAAATGCATTTTTAACGTGGAATAACGCAAGGATATAGCCTGGGCTATAACGTTCCCTATTTAAAAGACTAAATAGCAAAATTTTAAATTTCAATTTTTAATTGAAAAAATCGTAAGGTTAACCCCTTACGATTTTTTTTGGCCAAAAAATGAAGGTTGTAGAAATGCATTTTTAACGTGGAATAACGCAAGGATATAGCCTGGGCTATAACCTTCCCTATTTAAAAGACTAAATAGCAAAATTTTAAATTTCAATTTTTAATTGAAAAAATCGTAAGGTTAACCCCTTACGATTTTTTTTGGCCAAAAAATAAAGGTTGTAGAAATGCATTTTTAACGTGGAATAACGCAAGGATATAGCCTGGGCTATAACCTTCCCTATTTAAAAGACTAAATAGCAAAATTTTAAATTTCAATTTTTAATTGAAAAAATCGTAAGGTTAACCCCTTACGATTTTTTTTGGCCAAAAAATGAAGGTTGTAGAAATGCATTTTTAACGTGGAATAACGCAAGGATATAGCCTGGGCTATAACCTTCCCTATTTAAAAGACTAAATAGCAAAAGTTTAAATTTCAATTTTTAATTGAAAAAATCGTAAGGTTAACCCCTTACGATTTTTTTTGGCCAAAAAATGAAGGTTGTAGAAATGCATTTTTAACGTGGAATAACGCAAGGATATAGCCTGGGCTATAACCTTCCCTATTTAAAAGACTAAATAGCAAAATTTTAAATTTCAATTTTTAATTGAAAAAATCGTAAGGTTAACCCCTTACGATTTTTTTGGCCAAAAAATAAAGGTTGTAGAAATGCATTTTTAACGTGGAATAACGCAAGGATATAGCCTGGGCTATAACCTTCCCTATTTAAAAGACTAAATAGCAAAATTTTAAATTTCAATTTTTAATTGAAAAAATCGTAAGGTTAACCCCTTACGATTTTTTTTGGCCAAAAAATAAAGGTTGTAGAAATGCATTTTTAACGTGGAATAACGCAAGGATATAGCCTGGGCTATAACCTTCCCTATTTAAAAGACTAAATAGCAAAAGTTTAAATTTCAATTTTTAATTGAAAAAATCGTAAGGTTAACCCCTTACGATTTTTTTTGGCCAAAAAATAAAGGTTGTAGAAATGCATTTTTAACGTGGAATAACGCAAGGATATAGCCTGGGCTATAACCTTCCCTATTTAAAAGACTAAATAGCAAAATTTTAAATTTCAATTTTTAATTGAAAAAATCGTAAGGTTAACCCCTTACGATTTTTTTTGGCCAAAAAATAAAGGTTGTAGAAATGCATTTTTAACGTGGAATAACGCAAGGATATAGCCTGGGCTGTAACCTTCCCTATTTAAAAGACTAAATAGCAAAATTTTAAATTTCAATTTTTAATTGAAAAAATCGTAAGGTTAACCCCTTACGATTTTTTTTGGCCAAAAAATGAAGGTTGTAGAAATGCATTTTTTACGTGGAATAACGCAAGGATATAGCCTGGGCTATAACCTTCCCTATTTAAAAGACTAAATAGCAAAAGTTTAAATTTCAATTTTTAATTGATAAAATCGTAAGGTTAACCCCTTACGATTTTTTTTTGCCAAAAAATAAAGGTTGTAGAAATGCATTTTAAACGTGGAATAACGCAAGGATATAGCCTGGGCTATAACCTTCCCTATTTAAAAGACTAAATAGCAAAATTTTAAATTTCAATTTTTAATTGAAAAAATCGTAAGGTTAACCCCTTACGATTTTTTTTGGCCAAAAAATAAAGGTTGTAGAAATGCATTTTTAACGTGGAATAACGCAAGGATATAGCCTGGGCTATAACCTTCCCTATTTAAAAGACTAAATAGCAAAAGTTTAAATTTCAATTTTTAATTGAAAAAATCGTAAGGTTAACCCCTTACGATTTTTTTTGGCCAAAAAATAAAGGTTGTAGAAATGCATTTTTAACGTGGAATAACGCAAGGATATAGCCTGGGCTATAACCTTCCCTATTTAAAAGACTAAATAGCAAAATTTTAAATTTCAATTTTTAATTGAAAAAATCGTAAGGTTAACCCCTTACGATTTTTTTTGGCCAAAAAATAAAGGTTGTAGAAATGCATTTTTAACGTGGAATAACGCAAGGATATAGCCTGGGCTATAACCTTCCCTATTTAAAAGACTAAATAGCAAAATTTTAAATTTCAATTTTTAATTGAAAAAATCGTAAGGTTAACCCCTTACGATTTTTTTGGCCAAATAATAAAGGTTGTAGAAATGCTTTTTTAACGTGGAATAACGCAAGGATATAGCCTGGGCTATAACCTTCCCTATTTAAAAGACTAAATAGCAAAATTTTAAATTTCAATTTTTAATTGAAAAAATCGTAAGGTTAACCCCTTACGATTTTTTTGGCCAAATAATAAAGGTTGTAGAAATGCTTTTTTAACGTGGAATAACGCAAGGATATAGCCTGGGCTATAACCTTCCCTATTTAAAAGACTAAATAGCAAAATTTTAAATTTCAATTTTTAATTGAAAAAATCGTAAGGTTAACCCCTTACGATTTTTTTGGCCAAAAAATAAAGGTTGTAGAAATGCATTTTTAACGTGGAATAACGCAAGGATATAGCCTGGGCTATAACCTTCCCTATTTAAAAGACTAAATAGCAAAATTTTAAATTTCAATTTTTAATTGAAAAAATCGTAAGGTTAACCCCTTACGATTTTTTTTGGCCAAAAAATAAAGGTTGTAGAAATGCATTTTTAACGTGGAATAACGCAAGGATATAGCCTGGGCTATAACCTTCCCTATTTAAAAGACTAAATAGCAAAATTTTAAATTTCAATTTTTAATTGAAAAAATCGTAAGGTTAACCCCTTAAGATTTTTTTTGGCCAAAAAATGAAGGTTGTAGAAATGCATTTTTAACGTGGAATAACGCAAGGATATAGCCTGGGCTATAACCTTCCCTATTTAAAAGACTAAATAGCAAAAGTTTAAATTTCAATTTTTAATTGAAAAAATCGTAAGGTTAACCCCTTACGATTTTTTTTGGCCAAAAAATAAAGGTTGTAGAAATGCATTTTTAACGTGGAATAACGCAAGGATATAGCCTGGGCTATAACCTTCCCTATTTAAAAGACTAAATAGCAAAATTTTAAATTTCAATTTTTAATTGAAAAAATCGTAAGGTTAACCCCTTACGATTTTTTTTGGCCAAAAAATAAAGGTTGTAGAAATGCATTTTTAACGTGGAATAACGCAAGGATATAGCCTGGGCTATAACCTTCCCTATTTAAAAGACTAAATAGCAAAATTTTAAATTTCAATTTTTAATTGAAAAAATCGTAAGGTTAACCCCTTACGATTTTTTTTGGCCAAAAAATAAAGGTTGTAGAAATGCATTTTTAACGTGGAATAACGCAAGGATATAGCCTGGGCTATAACCTTCCCTATTTAAAAGACTAAATAGCAAAATTTTAAATTTCAATTTTTAATTGAAAAAATCGTAAGGTTAACCCCTTACGATTTTTTTTGGCCAAAAAATAAAGGTTGTAGAAATGCATTTTTAACGTGGAATAACGCAAGGATATAGCCTGGGCTATAACCTTCCCTATTTAAAAGACTAAATAGCAAAATTTTAAATTTCAATTTTTAATTGAAAAAATCGTAAGGTTAACCCCTTACGATTTTTTTTGGCCAAAAAATAAAGGTTGTAGAAATGCATTTTTAACGTGGAATAACGCAAGGATATAGCCTGGGCTATAACCTTCCCTATTTAAAAGACTAAATAGCAAAAGTTTAAATTTCAATTTTTAATTGAAAAAATCGTAAGGTTAACCCCTTACGATTTTTTTTGGCCAAAAAATGAAGGTTGTAGAAATGCATTTTTAACGTGGAATAACGCAAGGATATAGCCTGGGCTATAACCTTCCCTATTTAAAAGACTAAATAGCAAAAGTTTAAATTTCAATTTTTAATTGAAAAAATCGTAAGGTTAACCCCTTACGATTTTTTTTGGCCAAAAAATAAAGGTTGTAGAAATGCATTTTTAACGTGGAATAACGCAAGGATATAGCCTGGGCTATAACCTTCCCTATTTAAAAGACTAAATAGCAAAAGTTTAAATTTCAATTTTTAATTGAAAAAATCGTAAGGTTAACCCCTTACGATTTTTTTTGGCCAAAAAATGAAGGTTGTAGAAATGCATTTTTAACGTGGAATAACGCAAGGATATAGCCTGGGCTATAACCTTCCCTATTTAAAAGACTAAATAGCAAAAGTTTAAATTTCAATTTTTAATTGAAAAAATCGTAAGGTTAACCCCTTACGATTTTTTTTGGCCAAAAAATAAAGGTTGTAGAAATGCATTTTTAACGTGGAATAACGCAAGGATATAGCCTGGGCTATAACCTTCCCTATTTAAAAGACTGAATAGCAAAATTTTAAATTTCAATTTTTAATTGAAAAAATCGTAAGGTTAACCCCTTACGATTTTTTTTGGCCAAAAAATAAAGGTTGTAGAAATGCATTTTTAACGTGGAATAACGCAAGGATATAGCCTGGGCTATAACCTTCCCTATTTAAAAGACTAAATAGCAAAATTTTAAATTTCAATTTTTAATTGAAAAAATCGTAAGGTTAACCCCTTACGATTTTTTTTGGCCAAAAAATAAAGGTTGTAGAAATGCATTTTTAACGTGGAATAACGCAAGGATATAGCCTGGGCTATAACCTTCCCTATTTAAAAGACTAAATAGCAAAATTTTAAATTTCAATTTTTAATTGAAAAAATCGTAAGGTTAACCCCTTACGATTTTTTTTGGCCAAAAAATAAAGGTTGTAGAAATGCATTTTTAACGTGGAATAACGCAAGGATATAGCCTGGGCTATAACCTTCCCTATTTAAAAGACTAAATAGCAAAATTTTAAATTTCAATTTTTAATTGAAAAAATCGTAAGGTTAACCCCTTACGATTTTTTTTGGCCAAAAAATAAAGGTTGTAGAAATGCATTTTTAACGTGGAATAACGCAAGGATATAGCCTGGGCTATAACCTTCCCTATTTAAAAGACTAAATAGCAAAATTTTAAATTTCAATTTTTAATTGAAAAAATCGTAAGGTTAACCCCTTACGATTTTTTTTGGCCAAAAAATAAAGGTTGTAGAAATGCATTTTTAACGTGGAATAACGCAAGGATATAGCCTGGGCTATAACCTTCCCTATTTAAAAGACTAAATAGCAAAAGTTTAAATTTCAATTTTTAATTGAAAAAATCGTAAGGTTAACCCCTTACGATTTTTTTTGGCCAAAAAATGAAGGTTGTAGAAATGCATTTTTAACGTGGAATAACGCAAGGATATAGCCTGGGCTATAACCTTCCCTATTTAAAAGACTAAATAGCAAAAGTTTAAATTTCAATTTTTAATTGAAAAAATCGTAAGGTTAACCCCTTACGATTTTTTTTGGCCAAAAAATAAAGGTTGTAGAAATGCATTTTTAACGTGGAATAACGCAAGGATATAGCCTGGGCTATAACCTTCCCTATTTAAAAGACTAAATAGCAAAAGTTTAAATTTCAATTTTTAATTGAAAAAATCGTAAGGTTAACCCCTTACGATTTTTTTTGGCCAAAAAATGAAGGTTGTAGAAATGCATTTTTAACGTGGAATAACGCAAGGATATAGCCTGGGCTATAACCTTCCCTATTTAAAAGACTAAATAGCAAAAGTTTAAATTTCAATTTTTAATTGAAAAAATCGTAAGGTTAACCCCTTACGATTTTTTTTGGCCAAAAAATAAAGGTTGTAGAAATGCATTTTTAACGTGGAATAACGCAAGGATATAGCCTGGGCTATAACCTTCCCTATTTAAAAGACTGAATAGCAAAATTTTAAATTTCAATTTTTAATTGAAAAAATCGTAAGGTTAACCCCTTACGATTTTTTTTGGCCAAAAAATAAAGGTTGTAGAAATGCATTTTTAACGTGGAATAACGCAAGGATATAGCCTGGGCTATAACCTTCCCTATTTAAAAGACTAAATAGCAAAATTTTAAATTTCAATTTTTAATTGAAAAAATCGTAAGGTTAACCCCTTACGATTTTTTTTGGCCAAAAAATGAAGGTTGTAGAAATGCATTTTTAACGTGGAATAACGCAAGGATATAGCCTGGGCTATAACCTTCCCTATTTAAAAGACTAAATAGCAAAAGTTTAAATTTCAATTTTTAATTGAAAAAATCGTAAGGTTAACCCCTTACGATTTTTTTTGGCCAAAAAATAAAGGTTGTAGAAATGCATTTTTAACGTGGAATAACGCAAGGATATAGCCTGGGCTATAACCTTCCCTATTTAAAAGACTAAATAGCAAAATTTTAAATTTCAATTTTTAATTGAAAAAATCGTAAGGTTAACCCCTTACGATTTTTTTTGGCCAAAAAATAAAGGTTGTAGAAATGCATTTTTAACGTGGAATAACGCAAGGATATAGCCTGGGCTATAACCTTCCCTATTTAAAAGACTAAATAGCAAAATTTTAAATTTCAATTTTTAATTGAAAAAATCGTAAGGTTAACCCCTTACGATTTTTTTTGGTCAAAAAATAAAGGTTGTAGAAATGCATTTTTAACGTGGAATAACGCAAGGATATAGCCTGGGCTATAACCTTCCCTATTTAAAAGACTAAATAGCAAAAGTTTAAATTTCAATTTTTAATTGAAAAAATCGTAAGGTTAACCCCTTACGATTTTTTTTGGCCAAAAAATAAAGGTTGTAGAAATGCATTTTTAACGTGGAATAACGCAAGGATATAGCCTGGGCTATAACCTTCCCTATTTAAAAGACTAAATAGCAAAATTTTAAATTTCAATTTTTAATTGAAAAAATCGTAAGGTTAACCCCTTACGATTTTTTTTGGCCAAAAAATAAAGGTTGTAGAAATGCATTTTTAACGTGGAATAACGCAAGGATATAGCCTGGGCTATAACCTTCCCTATTTAAAAGACTAAATAGCAAAATTTTAAATTTCAATTTTTAATTGAAAAAATCGTAAGGTTAACCCCTTACGATTTTTTTTGGTCAAAAAATAAAGGTTGTAGAAATGCATTTTTAACGTGGAATAACGCAAGGATATAGCCTGGGCTATAACCTTCCCTATTTAAAAGACTAAATAGCAAAAGTTTAAATTTCAATTTTTAATTGAAAAAATCGTAAGGTTAACCCCTTACGATTTTTTTTGGCCAAAAAATAAAGGTTGTAGAAATGCATTTTTAACGTGGAATAACGCAAGGATATAGCCTGGGCTATAACCTTCCCTATTTAAAAGACTAAATAGCAAAATTTTAAATTTCAATTTTTAATTGAAAAAATCGTAAGGTTAACCCCTTACGATTTTTTTTGGCCAAAAAATGAAGGTTGTAGAAATGCATTTTTAACGTGGAATAACGCAAGGATATAGCCTGGGCTATAACCTTCCCTATTTAAAAGACTAAATAGCAAAAGTTTAAATTTCAATTTTTAATTGAAAAAATCGTAAGGTTAACTCCTTACGATTTTTTTTGGCCAAAAAATAAAGGTTGTAGAAATGCATTTTTAACGTGGAATAACGCAAGGATATAGCCTGGGCTATAACCTTCCCTATTTAAAAGACTAAATAGCAAAATTTTAAATTTCAATTTTTAACTGAAAAAATCGTAAGGTTAACCCCTTACGATTTTTTTTGGCCAAAAAATAAAGGTTGTAGAAATGCATTTTTAACGTGGAATAACGCAAGGATATAGCCTGGGCTATAACCTTCCCTATTTAAAAGACTAAATAGCAAAATTTTAAATTTCAATTTTTAATTGAAAAAATCGTAAGGTTAACCCCTTACGATTTTTTTTAGCCAAAAAATAAAGGTTGTAGAAATGCATTTTTAACGTGGAATAACGCAAGGATATAGCCTGGGCTATAACCTTCCCTATTTAAAAGACTAAATAGCAAAAGTTTAAATTTCAATTTTTAATTGAAAAAATCGTAAGGTTAACCCCTTACGATTTTTTTTGGCCAAAAAATAAAGGTTGTAGAAATGCATTTTTAACGTGGAATAACGCAAGGATATAGCCTGGGCTATAACCTTCCCTATTTAAAAGACTAAATAGCAAAATTTTAAATTTCAATTTTGAATTGAAAAAATCGTAAGGTTAACCCCTTACGATTTTTTTTGGCCAAAAAATAAAGGTTGTAGAAATGCATTTTTAACGTGGAATAACGCAAGGATATAGCCTGGGCTATAACCTTCCCTATTTAAAAGACTAAATAGCAAAAGTTTAAATTTCAATTTTTAATTGAAAAAATCGTAAGGTTAACCCCTTACGATTTTTTTTGGCCAAAAAATAAAGGTTGTAGAAATGCATTTTTAACGTGGAATAACGCAAGGATATAGCCTGGGCTATAACCTTCCCTATTTAAAAGACTAAATAGCAAAATTTTAAATTTCAATTTTTAATTGAAAAAATCGTAAGGTTAACCCCTTACGATTTTTTTTGGTCAAAAAATGAAGGTTGTAGAAATGCATTTTTAACGTGGAATAACGCAAGGATATAGCCTGGGCTATAACCTTCCCTATTTAAAAGACTAAATAGCAAAATTTTAAATTTCAATTTTTAATTGAAAAAATCGTAAGGTTAACCCCTTACGATTTTTTTTGGCCAAAAAATAAAGGTTGTAGAAATGCATTTTTAACGTGGAATAACGCAAGGATATAGCCTGGGCTATAACCTTCCCTATTTAAAAGACTAAATAGCAAAATTTTAAATTTCAATTTTTAATTGAAAAAATCGTAAGGTTAACCCCTTACGATTTTTTTTGGCCAAAAAATAAAGGTTGTAGAAATGCATTTTTAACGTGGAATAACGCAAGGATATAGCCTGGGCTATAACCTTCCCTATTTAAAAGACTAAATAGCAAAATTTTAAATTTCAATTTTTAATTGAAAAAATCGTAAGGTTAACCCCTTACGATTTTTTTTAGCCAAAAAATAAAGGTTGTAGAAATGCATTTTTAACGTGGAATAACGCAAGGATATAGCCTGGGCTATAACCTTCCCTATTTAAAAGACTAAATAGCAAAATTTTAAATTTCAATTTTTAATTGAAAAAATCGTAAGGTTAACCCCTTACGATTTTTTTTGGCCAAAAAATGAAGGTTGTAGAAATGCATTTTTTACGTGGAATAACGCAAGGATATAGCCTGGGCTATAACCTTCCCTATTTAAAAGACTAAATAGCAAAATTTTAAATTTCAATTTTTAATTGAAAAAATCGTAAGGTTAACCCCTTACGATTTTTTTTGGCCAAAAAATGAAGGTTGTAGAAATGCATTTTTAACGTGGAATAACGCAAGGATATAGCCTGGGCTATAACCTTCCCTATTTAAAAGACTACACACAACCAAACTTATATGGAATCACTCAATATTTTGCAATAATAGTAAGAAATTAATGAAAACGTATCATACAGATTAACAATAAAGGCTTTTTTAGATAATTATATAAGTAATTGATCAAAGTTGATGAAATTGTCTTTAAAAATTTTGTTATATCTGTTCAGTCATAAAATCACAGTATCGTAGTAAGGTTAAGTTTTTTATTAAAAACCGATAACAATGCCCTATGTAGGTCTATCAGATGTTCAGAGGGGTAGAATTATTACTCTTGTTGAGCAGGGAATGTCACAAAGACAAATCGCAGCAACAGTGGGCGTCTCTCAAAGCGTTGTTTCAAAGACGTATGCAAGATTTTTGGAATTGCAAACACTGCGGAACAGACCTAGACAAAGTCGTCGAAGAGTAACTACTGAACAACAAGACCGGTTTGTAGCTCAACTAGTTAGAAGAAATCCAACCTCTTCTCATCCGGACCTCCAAAGGCAACTTTTACAGGCTACAGGTATTAACGTTTCAGTAGAAACAATTCGAAAGAGACTTCGTGCCCAAAATTTATTTAGCAGGAGACAGTTGAGGGTACCCGAGTTATCCAGACAGAATCGAGTTGGTCGTCTAAACTGTTGTCTGGAACATCAGAACTGGACAATTGAAAATTGGCGAAATGTTCTCTTTTCAGATGAAACCAGAATTGGTTTTCGATCAGATGATCGTCGAATTCGGGTTTTAAGAGGTTGGGGAAAACAAGCTAGATTGAAAACTGCAAGATCTGTCCCAAGATATAAAGGAGGAACTGTAATGTTTTGGGGAGGTATTATGGTCGACGAAAAAACTCCTTTGCTTCCTATACGGCAAAGTGTAACAGGTCGTAGATATGTTGACCTGGTACTAGAACCCATAGTGAGGTTATGGAGAGGTGCAATTGGAAATGATTTTGTCTTCATGCAGGATAATGCGCCACCGCACACCAGCAGAGTTGCTATAGGCTTTCTTGAAACAGAATCCATCACTGTTTTAAAAGGGTCTGCTTGCTCAACTGATTTAAATCCCATTGAGCATGTCTGGGACTTTGTTAAAAGAAAGATTAGAGCTCGAAGGGATAATCCAGGAAATGTGGATCAGCTCATTCAAACCGCTCAAGAAGAATGGCCAAACTTACCCCAAGATCAAGTTGTGAATTTGATCAGCAGCATTCCCCGGCGAATTGAAGATTGTATCAGGGCTAGAGGTGGCAATACTGACTATTAACGTGACAAACAAGTTAAACAAGTTAAAAATTTTATAGAAATAAGCATTTTTTAAATTAATTGATTCTACTTATTTTTACACATCTTAGTGAGTTTTTATTATTTGTAAGCATTTGCTAAATTTCTTTTTGTAAATTAGTATTAGTATAAAGTGCCTCTAATATCCTATTACAATTTTTTTCGTAGTACTTTAGAAAGTTGGAAATAATACATGATTCCATATAAGTTTGGTTGTGTGTAAATAGCAAAAGTTTAAATTTCAATTTTTAATTGAAAAAATCGTAAGGTTAACCCCTTACGATTTTTTTTGGCCAAAAAATAAAGGTTGTAGAAATGCATTTTTAACGTGGAATAACGCAAGGATATAGCCTGGGCTATAACCTTCCCTATTTAAAAGACTAAATAGCAAAATTTTAAATTTCAATTTTTAATTGAAAAAATCGTAAGGTTAACCCCTTACGATTTTTTTTGGCCAAAAAATGAAGGTTGTAGAAATGCATTTTTTACGTGGAATAACGCAAGGATATAGCCTGGGCTATAACCTTCCCTATTTAAAAGACTAAATAGCAAAAGTTTAAATTTCAATTTTTAATTGAAAAAATCGTAAGGTTAACCCCTTACGATTTTTTTTGGCCAAAAAATAAAGGTTGTAGAAATGCATTTTTAACGTGGAATAACGCAAGGATATAGCCTGGGCTATAACCTTCCCTATTTAAAAGACTAAATAGCAAAAGTTTAAATTTCAATTTTTAATTGAAAAAATCGTAAGGTTAACCCCTTACGATTTTTTTTGGCCAAAAAATAAAGGTTGTAGAAATGCATTTTTAACGTGGAATAACGCAAGGATATAGCCTGGGCTATAACCTTCCCTATTTAAAAGACTAAATAGCAAAAGTTTAAATTTCAATTTTTAATTGAAAAAATCGTAAGGTTAACCCCTTACGATTTTTTTTGGCCAAAAAATAAAGGTTGTAGAAATGCATTTTTAACGTGGAATAACGCAAGGATATAGCCTGGGCTATAACCTTCCCTATTTAAAAGACTAAATAGCAAAAGTTTAAATTTCAATTTTTAATTGAAAAAACGTAAGGTTAACCCCTTACGATTTTTTTTGGCCAAAAAATAAAGGTTGTAGAAATGCATTTTTAACGTGGAATAACGCAAGGATATAGCCTGGGCTATAACCTTCCCTATTTAAAAGACTAAATAGCAAAAGTTTAAATTTCAATTTTTAATTGAAAAAATCGTAAGGTTAACCCCTTACGATTTTTTTTGGCCAAAAAATAAAGGTTGTAGAAATGCATTTTTAACGTGGAATAACGCAAGGATATAGCCTGGGCTATAACCTTCCCTATTTAAAAGACTAAATAGCAAAATTTTAAATTTCAATTTTTAATTGAAAAAATCGTAAGGTTAACCCCTTACGATTTTTTTGGGCCAAAAAATGAAGGTTGTAGAAATGCATTTTTAACGTGGAATAACGCAAGGATATAGCCTGGGCTATAACCTTCCCTATTTAAAAGACTAAATAGCAAAAGTTTAAATTTCAATTTTTAATTGAAAAAATCGTAAGGTTAACCCCTTACGATTTTTTTTGGCCAAAAAATAAAGGTTGTAGAAATGCATTTTTAACGTGGAATAACGCAAGGATATAGCCTGGGCTATAACCTTCCCTATTTAAAAGACTAAATAGCAAAATTTTAAATTTCAATTTTTAATTGAAAAAATCGTAAGGTTAACCCCTTACGATTTTTTTTGGCCAAAAAATAAAGGTTGTAGAAATGCATTTTTAACGTGGAATAACGCAAGGATATAGCCTGGGCTATAACCTTCCCTATTTAAAAGACTAAATAGCAAAAGTTTAAATTTCAATTTTTAATTGAAAAAATCGTAAGGTTAACCCCTTACGATTTTTTTTGGCCAAAAAATAAAGGTTGTAGAAATGCATTTTTAACGTGGAATAACGCAAGGATATAGCCTGGGCTATAACCTTCCCTATTTAAAAGACTAAATAGCAAAAGTTTAAATTTCAATTTTTAATTGAAAAAATCGTAAGGTTAACCCCTTACGATTTTTTTTGGCCAAAAAATAAAGGTTGTAGAAATGCATTTTTAACGTGGAATAACGCAAGGATATAGCCTGGGCTATAACCTTCCCTATTTAAAAGACTAAATAGCAAAAGTTTAAATTTCAATTTTTAATTGAAAAAATCGTAAGGTTAACCCCTTACGATTTTTTTTGGCCAAAAAATAAAGGTTGTAGAAATGCATTTTTAACGTGGAATAACGCAAGGATATAGCCTGGGCTATAACCTTCCCTATTTAAAAGACTAAATAGCAAAATTTTAAATTTCAATTTTTAATTGAAAAAATCGTAAGGTTAACCCCTTACGATTTTTTTTGGCCAAAAAATAAAGGTTGTAGAAATGCATTTTTAACGTGGAATAACGCAAGGATATAGCCTGGGCTATAACCTTCCCTATTTAAAAGACTAAATAGCAAAAGTTTAAATTTCAATTTTTAATTGAAAAAATCGTAAGGTTAACCCCTTACGATTTTTTTTGGCCAAAAAATAAAGGTTGTAGAAATGCATTTTTAACGTGGAATAACGCAAGGATATAGCCTGGGCTATAACCTTCCCTATTTAAAAGACTAAATAGCAAAATTTTAAATTTCAATTTTTAATTGAAAAAATCGTAAGGTTAACCCCTTACGATTTTTTTTGGCCAAAAAATAAAGGTTGTAGAAATGCATTTTTAACGTGGAATAACGCAAGGATATAGCCTGGGCTATAACCTTCCCTATTTAAAAGACTAAATAGCAAAATTTTAAATTTCAATTTTTAATTGAAAAAATCGTAAGGTTAACCCCTTACGATTTTTTTGGCCAAAAAATAAAGGTTGTAGAAATGCATTTTTAACGTGGAATAACGCAAGGATATAGCCTGGGCTATAACCTTCCCTATTTAAAAGACTAAATAGCAAAATTTTAAATTTCAATTTTTAATTGAAAAAATCGTAAGGTTAACCCCTTACGATTTTTTTTGGCCAAAAAATAAAGGTTGTAGAAATGCATTTTTAACGTGGAATAACGCAAGGATATAGCCTGGGCTATAACCTTCCCTATTTAAAAGACTAAATAGCAAAATTTTAAATTTCAATTTTTAATTGAAAAAATCGTAAGGTTAACCCCTTACGATTTTTTTTGGCCAAAAAATGAAGGTTGTAGAAATGCATTTTTAACGTGGAATAACGCAAGGATATAGCCTGGGCTATAACCTTCCCTATTTAAAAGACTAAATAGCAAAAGTTTAAATTTCAATTTTTAATTGAAAAAATCGTAAGGTTAACCCCTTACGATTTTTTTTGGCCAAAAAATAAAGGTTGTAGAAATGCATTTTTAACGTGGACTAACGCAAGGATATAGCCTGGGCTATAACCTTTCCTATTTAAAAGACTAAATAGCAAAATTGTAAATTTCAATTTTTAATTGAAAAAATCGTAAGGTTAACCCCTTACGATTTTTTTTGGCCAAAAAATAAAGGTTGTAGAAATGCATTTTTAACGTGGAATAACGCAAGGATATAGCCTGGGCTATAACCTTCCCTATTTAAAAGACTAAATAGCAAAAGTTTAAATTTCAATTTTTAATTGAAAAAATCGTAAGGTTAACCCCTTACGATTTTTTTTGGCCAAAAAATAAAGGTTGTAGAAATGCATTTTTAACGTGGAATAACGCAAGGATATAGCCTGGGCTATAACCTTCCCTATTTAAAAGACTAAATAGCAAAATTTTAAATTTCAATTTTTAATTGAAAAAATCGTAAGGTTAACCCCTTACGATTTTTTTTGGCCAAAAAATAAAGGTTGTAGAAATGCATTTTTAACGTGGAATAACGCAAGGATATAGCCTGGGCTATAACCTTCCCTATTTAAAAGACTAAATAGCAAAAGTTTAAATTTCAATTTTTAATTGAAAAAATCGTAAGGTTAACCCCTTACGATTTTTTTTGGCCAAAAAATGAAGGTTGTAGAAATGCATTTTTAACGTGGAATAACGCAAGGATATAGCCTGGGCTATAACCTTCCCTATTTAAAAGACTAAATAGCAAAATTTTAAATTTCAATTTTTAATTGAAAAAATCGTAAGGTTAACCCCTTACGATTTTTTTGGCCAAAAAATAAAGGTTGTAGAAATGCATTTTTAACGTGGAATAACGCAAGGATATAGCCTGGGCTATAACCTTCCCTATTTAAAAGACTAAATAGCAAAATTTTAAATTTCAATTTTTAATTGAAAAAATCGTAAGGTTAACCTCTTACGATTTTTTTTGGCCAAAAAATAAAGGTTGTAGAAATGCATTTTTAACGTGGAATAACGCAAGGATATAGCCTGGGCTATAACCTTCCCTATTTAAAAGACTAAATAGCAAACTTTTAAATTTCAATTTTTAATTGAAAAAATCGTAAGGTTAACCCCTTACGATTTTTTTTGGCCAAAAAAGAAGGTTGTAGAAATGCATTTTTAACGTGGAATAACGCAAGGATATAGCCTGGGCTATAACCTTCCCTATTTAAAAGACTAAATAGCAAAAGTTTAAATTTCAATTTTTAATTGAAAAAATCGTAAGGTTAACCCCTTACGATTTTTTTTGGCCAAAAAATAAAGGTTGTAGAAATGCATTTTTAACGTGGAATAACGCAAGGATATAGCCTGGGCTATAACCTTCCCTATTTAAAAGACTAAATAGCAAAATTTTAAATTTCAATTTTTAATTGAAAAAATCGTAAGGTTAACCCCTTACGATTTTTTTTGGCCAAAAAATAAAGGTTGTAGAAATGCATTTTTAACGTGGAATAACGCAAGGATATAGCCTGGGCTATAACCTTCCCTATTTAAAAGACTAAATAGCAAAATTTTAAATTTCAATTTTTAATTGAAAAAATCGTAAGGTTAACCCCTTACGATTTTTTTTGGCCAAAAAATAAAGGTTGTAGAAATGCATTTTTAACGTGGAATAACGCAAGGATATAGCCTGGGCTATAACCTTCCCTATTTAAAAGACTAAATAGCAAAATTTTAAATTTCAATTTTTAATTAAAAAAATCGTAAGGTTAACCCCTTACGATTTTTTTGGCCAAAAAATAAAGGTTGTAGAAATGCATTTTTAACGTGGAATAACGCAAGGATATAGCCTGGGCTATAACCTTCCCTATTTAAAAGACTAAATAGCAAAATTTTAAATTTCAATTTTTAATTGAAAAAATCGTAAGGTTAACCCCTTACGATTTTTTTGGCCAAAAAATAAAGGTTGTAGAAATGCATTTTTAACGTGGAATAACGCAAGGATATAGCCTGGGCTATAACCTTCCCTATTTAAAAGACTAAATAGCAAAATTTTAAATTTCAATTTTTAATTGAAAAAATCGTAAGGTTAACCTCTTACGATTTTTTTTGGCCAAAAAATAAAGGTTGTAGAAATGCATTTTTAACGTGGAATAACGCAAGGATATAGCCTGGGCTATAACCTTCCCTATTTAAAAGACTAAATAGCAAAATTTTAAATTTCAATTTTTAATTGAAAAAATCGTAAGGTTAACCCCTTACGATTTTTTTGGCCAAAAAATAAAGGTTGTAGAAATGCATTTTTAACGTGGAATAACGCAAGGATATAGCCTGGGCTATAACCTTCCCTATTTAAAAGACTAAATAGCAAAATTTTAAATTTCAATTTTTAATTGAAAAAATCGTAAGGTTAACCCCTTACGATTTTTTTTGGCCAAAAAATAAAGGTTGTAGAAATGCATTTTTAACGTGGAATAACGCAAGGATATAGCCTGGGCTATAACCTTCCCTATTTAAAAGACTAAATAGCAAAATTTTAAATTTCAATTTTTAATTGAAAAAATCGTAAGGTTAACCCCTTACGATTTTTTTTGGCCAAAAAATGAAGGTTGTAGAAATGCATTTTTAACGTGGAATAACGCAAGGATATAGCCTGGGCTATAACCTTCCCTATTTAAAAGACTAAATAGCAAAAGTTTAAATTTCAATTTTTAATTGAAAAAATCGTAAGGTTAACCCCTTACGATTTTTTTTGGCCAAAAAATAAAGGTTGTAGAAATGCATTTTTAACGTGGACTAACGCAAGGATATAGCCTGGGCTATAACCTTTCCTATTTAAAAGACTAAATAGCAAAATTGTAAATTTCAATTTTTAATTGAAAAAATCGTAAGGTTAACCCCTTACGATTTTTTTTGGCCAAAAAATAAAGGTTGTAGAAATGCATTTTTAACGTGGAATAACGCAAGGATATAGCCTGGGCTATAACCTTCCCTATTTAAAAGACTAAATAGCAAAAGTTTAAATTTCAATTTTTAATTGAAAAAATCGTAAGGTTAACCCCTTACGATTTTTTTTGGCCAAAAAATAAAGGTTGTAGAAATGCATTTTTAACGTGGAATAACGCAAGGATATAGCCTGGGCTATAACCTTCCCTATTTAAAAGACTAAATAGCAAAATTTTAAATTTCAATTTTTAATTGAAAAAATCGTAAGGTTAACCCCTTACGATTTTTTTTGGCCAAAAAATAAAGGTTGTAGAAATGCATTTTTAACGTGGAATAACGCAAGGATATAGCCTGGGCTATAACCTTCCCTATTTAAAAGACTAAATAGCAAAAGTTTAAATTTCAATTTTTAATTGAAAAAATCGTAAGGTTAACCCCTTACGATTTTTTTTGGCCAAAAAATGAAGGTTGTAGAAATGCATTTTTAACGTGGAATAACGCAAGGATATAGCCTGGGCTATAACCTTCCCTATTTAAAAGACTAAATAGCAAAATTTTAAATTTCAATTTTTAATTGAAAAAATCGTAAGGTTAACCCCTTACGATTTTTTTGGCCAAAAAATAAAGGTTGTAGAAATGCATTTTTAACGTGGAATAACGCAAGGATATAGCCTGGGCTATAACCTTCCCTATTTAAAAGACTAAATAGCAAAATTTTAAATTTCAATTTTTAATTGAAAAAATCGTAAGGTTAACCTCTTACGATTTTTTTTGGCCAAAAAATAAAGGTTGTAGAAATGCATTTTTAACGTGGAATAACGCAAGGATATAGCCTGGGCTATAACCTTCCCTATTTAAAAGACTAAATAGCAAACTTTTAAATTTCAATTTTTAATTGAAAAAATCGTAAGGTTAACCCCTTACGATTTTTTTTGGCCAAAAAAGAAGGTTGTAGAAATGCATTTTTAACGTGGAATAACGCAAGGATATAGCCTGGGCTATAACCTTCCCTATTTAAAAGACTAAATAGCAAAAGTTTAAATTTCAATTTTTAATTGAAAAAATCGTAAGGTTAACCCCTTACGATTTTTTTTGGCCAAAAAATAAAGGTTGTAGAAATGCATTTTTAACGTGGAATAACGCAAGGATATAGCCTGGGCTATAACCTTCCCTATTTAAAAGACTAAATAGCAAAATTTTAAATTTCAATTTTTAATTGAAAAAATCGTAAGGTTAACCCCTTACGATTTTTTTTGGCCAAAAAATAAAGGTTGTAGAAATGCATTTTTAACGTGGAATAACGCAAGGATATAGCCTGGGCTATAACCTTCCCTATTTAAAAGACTAAATAGCAAAATTTTAAATTTCAATTTTTAATTGAAAAAATCGTAAGGTTAACCCCTTACGATTTTTTTTGGCCAAAAAATAAAGGTTGTAGAAATGCATTTTTAACGTGGAATAACGCAAGGATATAGCCTGGGCTATAACCTTCCCTATTTAAAAGACTAAATAGCAAAATTTTAAATTTCAATTTTTAATTAAAAAAATCGTAAGGTTAACCCCTTACGATTTTTTTTGGCCAAAAAATAAAGGTTGTAGAAATGCATTTTTAACGTGGAATAACGCAAGGATATAGCCTGGGCTATAACCTTCCCTATTTAAAAGACTAAATAGCAAAATTTTAAATTTCAATTTTTAATTGAAAAAATCGTAAGGTTAACCCCTTACGATTTTCTTTGGCCAAAAAATGAAGGTTGTAGAAATGCATTTTTAACGTGGAATAACGCAAGGATATAGCCTGGGCTATAACCTTCCCTATTTAAAAGACTAAATAGCAAAAGTTTAAATTTCAATTTTTAATTGAAAAAATCGTAAGGTTAACCCCTTACGATTTTTTTTGGCCAAAAAATGAAGGTTGTAGAAATGCATTTTTAACGTGGAATAACGCAAGGATATAGCCTGGGCTATAACCTTCCCTATTTAAAAGACTAAATAGCAAAAGTTTAAATTTCAATTTTTAATTGAAAAAATCGTAAGGTTAACCCCTTACGATTTTTTTTGGCCAAAAAAATAAAGGTTGTAGAAATGCATTTTTAACGTGGAATAACGCAAGGATATAGCCTGGGCTATAACCTTCCCTATTTAAAAGACTAAATAGCAAAATTTTAAATTTCAATTTTTAATTGAAAAAATCGTAAGGTTAACCCCTTACGATTTTTTTTGGCCAAAAAATAAAGGTTGTAGAAATGCATTTTTAACGTGGAATAACGCAAGGATATAGCCTGGGCTATAACCTTCCCTATTTAGAAGACTAAATAGCAAAATTTTAAATTTCAATTTTTAATTGAAAAAATCGTAAGGTTAACCCCTTACGATTTTTTTTGGCCAAAAAATGAAGGTTGTAGAAATGCATTTTTAACGTGGAATAACGCAAGGATATAGCCTGGGCTATAACCTTCCCTATTTAAAAGACTAAATAGCAAAAGTTTAAATTTCAATTTTTAATTGAAAAAATCGTAAGGTTAACCCCTTACGATTTTTTTTGGCCAAAAAAATAAAGGTTGTAGAAATGCATTTTTAACGTGGAATAACGCAAGGATATAGCCTGGGCTATAACCTTCCCTATTTAAAAGACTAAATAGCAAAATTTTAAATTTCAATTTTTAATTGAAAAAATCGTAAGGTTAACCCCTTACGATTTTTTTTGGCCAAAAAATAAAGGTTGTAGAAATGCATTTTTAACGTGGAATAACGCAAGGATATAGCCTGGGCTATAACCTTCCCTATTTAAAAGACTAAATAGCAAAATTTTAAATTTCAATTTTTAATTGAAAAAATCGTAAGGTTAACCCCTTACGATTTTTTTTGGCCAAAAAATGAAGGTTGTAGAAATGCATTTTTAACGTGGAATAACGCAAGGATATAGCCTGGGCTATAACCTTCCCTATTTAAAAGACTAAATAGCAAAAGTTTAAATTTCAATTTTTAATTGAAAAAATCGTAAGGTTAACCCCTTACGATTTTTTTTGGCCAAAAAAATAAAGGTTGTAGAAATGCATTTTTAACGTGGAATAACGCAAGGATATAGCCTGGGCTATAACCTTCCCTATTTAAAAGACTAAATAGCAAAATTTTAAATTTCAATTTTTAATTGAAAAAATCGTAAGGTTAACCCCTTACGATTTTTTTTGGCCAAAAAATGAAGGTTGTAGAAATGCATTTTTAACGTGGAATAACGCAAGGATATAGCCTGGGCTATAACCTTCCCTATTTAAAAGACTAAATAGCAAAAGTTTAAATTTCAATTTTTAATTGAAAAAATCGTAAGGTTAACCCCTTACGATTTTTTTTGGCCAAAAAAATAAAGGTTGTAGAAATGCATTTTTAACGTGGAATAACGCAAGGATATAGCCTGGGCTATAACCTTCCCTATTTAAAAGACTAAATAGCAAAATTTTAAATTTCAATTTTTAATTGAAAAAATCGTAAGGTTAACCCCTTACGATTTTTTTTGGCCAAAAAATAAAGGTTGTAGAAATGCATTTTTAACGTGGAATAACGCAAGGATATAGCCTGGGCTATAACCTTCCCTATTTAAAAGACTAAATAGCAAAATTTTAAATTTCAATTTTTAATTGAAAAAATCGTAAGGTTAACCCCTTACGATTTTTTTTGGCCAAAAAATGAAGGTTGTAGAAATGCATTTTTAACGTGGAATAACGCAAGGATATAGCCTGGGCTATAACCTTCCCTATTTAAAAGACTAAATAGCAAAAGTTTAAATTTCAATTTTTAATTGAAAAAATCGTAAGGTTAACCCCTTACGATTTTTTTTGGCCAAAAAAATAAAGGTTGTAGAAATGCATTTTTAACGTGGAATAACGCAAGGATATAGCCTGGGCTATAACCTTCCCTATTTAAAAGACTAAATAGCAAAATTTTAAATTTCAATTTTTAATTGAAAAAATCGTAAGGTTAACCCCTTACGATTTTTTTTGGCCAAAAAAATAAAGGTTGTAGAAATGCATTTTTAACGTGGAATAACGCAAGGATATAGCCTGGGCTATAACCTTCCCTATTTAAAAGACTAAATAGCAAAATTTTAAATTTCAATTTTTAATTGAAAAAATCGTAAGGTTAACCCCTTACGATTTTTTTTGGCCAAAAAATAAAGGTTGTATAAATGCATTTTTAACGTGGAATAACGCAAGGATATAGCCTGGGCTATAACCTTCCCTATTTAAAAGACTAAATAGCAAAATTTTAAATTTCAATTTTTAATTGAAAAAATCGTAAGGTTAACCCCTTACGATTTTTTTTGGCTAAAAAATAAAGGTTGTAGAAATGCATTTTTAACGTGGAATAACGCAAGGATATAGCCTGGGCTATAACCTTCCCTATTTAAAAGACTAAATAGCAAAATTTTAAATTTCAATTTTTAATTGAAAAAATCGTAAGGTTAACCCCTTACGATTTTTTTTGGCCAAAAAATGAAGGTTGTAGAAATGCATTTTTAACGTGGAATAACGCAAGGATATAGCCTGGGCTATAACCTTCCCTATTTAAAAGACTAAATAGCAAAAGTTTAAATTTCAATTTTTAATTGAAAAAATCGTAAGGTTAACCCCTTACGATTTTTTTTGGCCAAAAAAATAAAGGTTGTAGAAATGCATTTTTAACGTGGAATAACGCAAGGATATAGCCTGGGCTATAACCTTCCCTATTTAAAAGACTAAATAGCAAAATTTTAAATTTCAATTTTTAATTGAAAAAATCGTAAGGTTAACCCCTTACGATTTTTTTTGGCCAAAAAATAAAGGTTGTAGAAATGCATTTTTAACGTGGAATAACGCAAGGATATAGCCTGGGCTATAACCTTCCCTATTTAAAAGACTAAATAGCAAAATTTTAAATTTCAATTTTTAATTGAAAAAATCGTAAGGTTAACCCCTTACGATTTTTTTTGGCCAAAAAAATAAAGGTTGTAGAAATGCATTTTTAACGTGGAATAACGCAAGGATATAGCCTGGGCTATAACCTTCCCTATTTAAAAGACTAAATAGCAAAATTTTAAATTTCAATTTTTAATTGAAAAAATCGTAAGGTTAACCCCTTACGATTTTTTTTGGCCAAAAAATAAAGGTTGTAGAAATGCATTTTTAACGTGGAATAACGCAAGGATATAGCCTGGGCTATAACCTTCCCTATTTAAAAGACTAAATAGCAAAATTTTAAATTTCAATTTTTAATTGAAAAAATCGTAAGGTTAACCCCTTACGATTTTTTTTGGCCAAAAAATAAAGGTTGTAGAAATGCATTTTTAACGTGGAATAACGCAAGGATATAGCCTGGGCTATAACCTTCCCTATTTAAAAGACTAAATAGCAAAAGTTTAAATTTCAATTTTTAATTGAAAAAATCGTAAGGTTAACCCCTTACGATTTTTTTGGCCAAAAAATAAAGGTTGTAGAAATGCATTTTTAACGTGGAATAACGCAAGGATATAGCCTGGGCTATAACCTTCCCTATTTAAAAGACTAAATAGCAAAATTTTAAATTTCAATTTTTAATTGAAAAAATCGTAAGGTTAACCCCTTACGATTTTTTTTGGCCAAAAAATAAAGGTTGTAGAAATGCATTTTTAACGTGGAATAACGCAAGGATATAGCCTGGGCTATAACCTTCCCTATTTAAAAGACTAAATAGCAAAATTTTAAATTTCAATTTTTAATTGAAAAAATCGTAAGGTTAACCCCTTACGATTTTTTTTGGCCAAAAAATGAAGGTTGTAGAAATGCATTTTTAACGTGGAATAACGCAAGGATATAGCCTGGGCTATAACCTTCCCTATTTAAAAGACTAAATAGCAAAATTTTAAATTTCAATTTTTAATTGAAAAAATCGTAAGGTTAACCCCTTACGATTTTTTTGGCCAAAAAATAAAGGTTGTAGAAATGCATTTTTAACGTGGAATAACGCAAGGATATAGCCTGGGCTATAACCTTCCCTATTTAAAAGACTAAATAGCAAAATTTTAAATTTCAATTTTTAATTGAAAAAATCGTAAGGTTAACCCCTTACGATTTTTTTTGGCCAAAAAATAAAGGTTGTAGAAATGCATTTTTAACGTGGAATAACGCAAGGATATAGCCTGGGCTATAACCTTCCCTATTTAAAAGACTAAATAGCAAAATTTTAAATTTCAATTTTTAATTGAAAAAATCGTAAGGTTAACCCCTTACGATTTTTTTTGGCCAAAAAATGAAGGTTGTAGAAATGCATTTTTAACGTGGAATAACGCAAGGATATAGCCTGGGCTATAACCTTCCCTATTTAAAAGACTAAATAGCAAAAGTTTAAATTTCAATTTTTAATTGAAAAAATCGTAAGGTTAACCCCTTACGATTTTTTTTGGCCAAAAAATAAAGGTTGTAGAAATGCATTTTTAACGTGGAATAACGCAAGGATATAGCCTGGGCTATAACCTTCCCTATTTAAAAGACTAAATAGCAAAAGTTTAAATTTCAATTTTTAATTGAAAAAATCGTAAGGTTAACCCCTTACGATTTTTTTTGGCCAAAAAATAAAGGTTGTAGAAATGCATTTTTAACGTGGAATAACGCAAGGATATAGCCTGGGCTATAACCTTCCCTATTTAAAAGACTAAATAGCAAAATTTTAAATTTCAATTTTTAATTGAAAAAATCGTAAGGTTAACCCCTTACGATTTTTTTTGGCCAAAAAATAAAGGTTGTAGAAATGCATTTTTAACGTGGAATAACGCAAGGATATAGCCTGGGCTATAACCTTCCCTATTTAAATGACTAAATAGCAAAATTTTAAATTTCAATTTTTAATTGAAAAAATCGTAAGGTTAACCCCTTACGATTTTTTTTGGCCAAAAAATAAAGGTTGTAGAAATGCATTTTTAACGTGGAATAACGCAAGGATATAGCCTGGGCTATAACCTTCCCTATTTAAAAGACTAAATAGCAAAATTTTAAATTTCAATTTTTAATTGAAAAAATCGTAAGGTTAACCCCTTACGATTTTTTTTGGCCAAAAAATAAAGGTTGTAGAAATGCATTTTTAACGTGGAATAACGCAAGGATATAGCCTGGGCTATAACCTTCCCTATTTAAAAGACTAAATAGCAAAATTTTAAATTTCAATTTTTAATTGAAAAAATCGTAAGGTTAACCCCTTACGATTTTTTTTGGCCAAAAAATGAAGGTTGTAGAAATGCATTTTTAACGTGGAATAACGCAAGGATATAGCCTGGGCTATAACCTTCCCTATTTAAAAGACTAAATAGCAAAAGTTTAAATTTCAATTTTTAATTGAAAAAATCGTAAGGTTAACCCCTTACGATTTTTTTTGGCCAAAAAAATAAAGGTTGTAGAAATGCATTTTTAACGTGGAATAACGCAAGGATATAGCCTGGGCTATAACCTTCCCTATTTAAAAGACTAAATAGCAAAATCTTAAATTTCAATTTTTAATTGAAAAAATCGTAAGGTTAACCCCTTACGATTTTTTTTGGCCAAAAAATGAAGGTTGTAGAAATGCATTTTTAACGTGGAATAACGCAAGGATATAGCCTGGGCTATAACCTTCCCTATTTAAAAGACTAAATAGCAAAATTTTAAATTTCAATTTTTAATTGAAAAAATCGTAAGGTTAACCCCTTACGATTTTTTTTGGCCAAAAAATGAAGGTTGTAGAAATGCATTTTTAACGTGGAATAACGCAAGGATATAGCCTGGGCTATAACCTTCCCTATTTAAAAGACTAAATAGCAAAAGTTTAAATTTCAATTTTTAATTGAAAAAATCGTAAGGTTTACCCCTTACGATTTTTTTTGGCCAAAAAAATAAAGGTTGTAGAAATGCATTTTTAACGTGGAATAACGCAAGGATATAGCCTGGGCTATAACCTTCCCTATTTAAAAGACTAAATAGCAAAATTTTAAATTTCAATTTTTAATTGAAAAAATCGTAAGGTTAACCCCTTACGGTTTTTTTTGGCCAAAAAATAAAGGTTGTAGAAATGCATTTTTAACGTGGAATAACGCAAGGATATAGCCTGGGCTATAACCTTCCCTATTTAAAAGACTAAATAGCAAAATTTTAAATTTCAATTTTTAATTGAAAAAATCGTAAGGTTAACCCCTTACGATTTTTTTTGGCCAAAAAATAAAGGTTGTAGAAATGCATTTTTAACGTGGAATAACGCAAGGATATAGCCTGGGCTATAACCTTCCCTATTTAAAAGACTAAATAGCAAAATTTTAAATTTCAATTTTTAATTGAAAAAATCGTAAGGTTAACCCCTTACGATTTTTTTTGGCCAAAAAATAAAGGTTGTAGAAATGCATTTTTAACGTGGAATAACGCAAGGATATAGCCTGGGCTATAACCTTCCCTATTTAAAAGACTAAATAGCAAAATTTTAAATTTCAATTTTTAATTGAAAAAATCGTAAGGTTAACCCCTTACGATTTTTTTTGGCCAAAAAATGAAGGTTGTAGAAATGCATTTTTAACGTGGAATAACGCAAGGATATAGCCTGGGCTATAACCTTCCCTATTTAAAAGACTAAATAGCAAAAGTTTAAATTTCAATTTTTAATTGAAAAAATCGTAAGGTTAACCCCTTACGATTTTTTTTGGCCAAAAAATAAAGGTTGTAGAAATGCATTTTTAACGTGGAATAACGCAAGGATATAGCCTGGGCTATAACCTTCCCTATTTAAAAGACTAAATAGCAAAATTTTAAATTTCAATTTTTAATTGAAAAAATCGTAAGGTTAACCCCTTACGATTTTTTTTCGCCAAAAAATGAAGGTTGTAGAAATGCATTTTTAACGTGGAATAACGCAAGGATATAGCCTGGGCTATAACCTTCCCTATTTAAAAGACTAAATAGCAAAAGTTTAAATTTCAATTTTTAATTGAAAAAATCGTAAGGTTAACCCCTTACGATTTTTTTTGGCCAAAAAAATAAAGGTTGTAGAAATGCATTTTTAACGTGGAATAACGCAAGGATATAGCCTGGGCTATAACCTTCCCTATTTAAAAGACTAAATAGCAAAATTTTAAATTTCAATTTTTAATTGAAAAAATCGTAAGGTTAACCCCTTACGATTTTTTTTGGCCAAAAAATAAAGGTTGTAGAAATGCATTTTTAACGTGGAATAACGCAAGGATATAGCCTGGGCTATAACCTTCCCTATTTAAAAGACTAAATAGCAAAATTTTAAATTTCAATTTTTAATTGAAAAAATCGTAAGGTTAACCCCTTACGATTTTTTTTGGCCAAAAAATGAAGGTTGTAGAAATGCATTTTTAACGTGGAATAACGCAAGGATATAGCCTGGGCTATAACCTTCCCTATTTAAAAGACTAAATAGCAAAAGTTTAAATTTCAATTTTTAATTGAAAAAATCGTAAGGTTAACCCCTTACGATTTTTTTTGGCCAAAAAATAAAGGTTGTAGAAATGCATTTTTAACGTGGAATAACGCAAGGATATAGCCTGGACTATAACCTTCCCTATTTAAAAGACTAAATAGCAAAAGTTTAAATTTCAATTTTTAATTGAAAAAATCGTAAGGTTAACCCCTTACGATTTTTTTTGGCCAAAAAATAAAGGTTGTAGAAATGCATTTTTAACGTGGAATAACGCAAGGATATAGCCTGGGCTATAACCTTCCCTATTTAAAAGACTAAATAGCAAAATTTTAAATTTCAATTTTTAATTGAAAAAATCGTAAGGTTAACCCCTTACGATTTTTTTTGGCCAAAAAATAAAGGTTGTAGAAATGCATTTTTAACGTGGAATAACGCAAGGATATAGCCTGGGCTATAACCTTCCCTATTTAAAAGACTAAATAGCAAAATTTTAAATTTCAATTTTTAATTGAAAAAATCGTAAGGTTAACCCCTTACGATTTTTTTTGGCCAAAAAATAAAGGTTGTAGAAATGCATTTTTAACGTGGAATAACGCAAGGATATAGCCTGGGCTATAACCTTCCCTATTTAAAAGACTAAATAGCAAAATTTTAAATTTCAATTTTTAATTGAAAAAATCGTAAGGTTAACCCCTTACGATTTTTTTTGGCCCAAAAATAAAGGTTGTAGAAATGCATTTTTAACGTGGAATAACGCAAGGATATAGCCTGGGCTATAACCTTCCCTATTTAAAAGACTAAATAGCAAAATTTTAAATTTCAATTTTTAATTGAAAAAATCGTAAGGTTAACCCCTTACGATTTTTTTTGGCCAAAAAATAAAGGTTGTAGAAATGCATTTTTAACGTGGAATAACGCAAGGATATAGCCTGGGCTATAACCTTCCCTATTTAAAAGACTAAATAGCAAAATTTTAAATTTCAATTTTTAATTGAAAAAATCGTAAGGTTAACCCCTTACGATTTTTTTTGGCCAAAAAATAAAGGTTGTAGAAATGCATTTTTAACGTGGAATAACGCAAGGATATAGCCTGGGCTATAACCTTCCCTATTTAAAAGACTAAATAGCAAAATTTTAAATTTCAATTTTTAATTGAAAAAATCGTAAGGTTAACCCCTTACGATTTTTTTTGGCCAAAAAATGAAGGTTGTAGAAATGCATTTTTAACGTGGAATAACGCAAGGATATAGCCTGGGCTATAACCTTCCCTATTTAAAAGACTAAATAGCAAAAGTTTAAATTTCAATTTTTAATTGAAAAAATCGTAAGGTTAACCCCTTACGATTTTTTTTGGCCAAAAAATAAAGGTTGTAGAAATGCATTTTTAACGTGGAATAACGCAAGGATATAGCCTGGACTATAACCTTCCCTATTTAAAAGACTAAATAGCAAAATCTTAAATTTCAATTTTTAATTGAAAAAATCGTAAGGTTAACCCCTTACGATTTTTTTTGGCCAAAAAATGAAGGTTGTAGAAATGCATTTTTAACGTGGAATAACGCAAGGATATAGCCTGGGCTATAACCTTCCCTATTTAAAAGACTAAATAGCAAAAGTTTAAATTTCAATTTTTAATTGAAAAAATCGTAAGGTTTACCCCTTACGATTTTTTTTGGCCAAAAAAATAAAGGTTGTAGAAATGCATTTTTAACGTGGAATAACGCAAGGATATAGCCTGGGCTATAACCTTCCCTATTTAAAAGACTAAATAGCAAAATTTTAAATTTCAATTTTTAATTGAAAAAATCGTAAGGTTAACCCCTTACGGTTTTTTTTGGCCAAAAAATAAAGGTTGTAGAAATGCATTTTTAACGTGGAATAACGCAAGGATATAGCCTGGGCTATAACCTTCCCTATTTAAAAGACTAAATAGCAAAATTTTAAATTTCAATTTTTAATTGAAAAAATCGTAAGGTTAACCCCTTACGATTTTTTTTGGCCAAAAAATAAAGGTTGTAGAAATGCATTTTTAACGTGGAATAACGCAAGGATATAGCCTGGGCTATAACCTTCCCTATTTAAAAGACTAAATAGCAAAATTTTAAATTTCAATTTTTAATTGAAAAAATCGTAAGGTTAACCCCTTACGATTTTTTTTGGCCAAAAAATAAAGGTTGTAGAAATGCATTTTTAACGTGGAATAACGCAAGGATATAGCCTGGGCTATAACCTTCCCTATTTAAAAGACTAAATAGCAAAATTTTAAATTTCAATTTTTAATTGAAAAAATCGTAAGGTTAACCCCTTACGATTTTTTTTGGCCAAAAAATGAAGGTTGTAGAAATGCATTTTTAACGTGGAATAACGCAAGGATATAGCCTGGGCTATAACCTTCCCTATTTAAAAGACTAAATAGCAAAAGTTTAAATTTCAATTTTTAATTGAAAAAATCGTAAGGTTAACCCCTTACGATTTTTTTTGGCCAAAAAATAAAGGTTGTAGAAATGCATTTTTAACGTGGAATAACGCAAGGATATAGCCTGGGCTATAACCTTCCCTATTTAAAAGACTAAATAGCAAAATTTTAAATTTCAATTTTTAATTGAAAAAATCGTAAGGTTAACCCCTTACGATTTTTTTTCGCCAAAAAATGAAGGTTGTAGAAATGCATTTTTAACGTGGAATAACGCAAGGATATAGCCTGGGCTATAACCTTCCCTATTTAAAAGACTAAATAGCAAAAGTTTAAATTTCAATTTTTAATTGAAAAAATCGTAAGGTTAACCCCTTACGATTTTTTTTGGCCAAAAAAATAAAGGTTGTAGAAATGCATTTTTAACGTGGAATAACGCAAGGATATAGCCTGGGCTATAACCTTCCCTATTTAAAAGACTAAATAGCAAAATTTTAAATTTCAATTTTTAATTGAAAAAATCGTAAGGTTAACCCCTTACGATTTTTTTTGGCCAAAAAATAAAGGTTGTAGAAATGCATTTTTAACGTGGAATAACGCAAGGATATAGCCTGGGCTATAACCTTCCCTATTTAAAAGACTAAATAGCAAAATTTTAAATTTCAATTTTTAATTGAAAAAATCGTAAGGTTAACCCCTTACGATTTTTTTTGGCCAAAAAATGAAGGTTGTAGAAATGCATTTTTAACGTGGAATAACGCAAGGATATAGCCTGGGCTATAACCTTCCCTATTTAAAAGACTAAATAGCAAAAGTTTAAATTTCAATTTTTAATTGAAAAAATCGTAAGGTTAACCCCTTACGATTTTTTTTGGCCAAAAAATAAAGGTTGTAGAAATGCATTTTTAACGTGGAATAACGCAAGGATATAGCCTGGACTATAACCTTCCCTATTTAAAAGACTAAATAGCAAAAGTTTAAATTTCAATTTTTAATTGAAAAAATCGTAAGGTTAACCCCTTACGATTTTTTTTGGCCAAAAAATAAAGGTTGTAGAAATGCATTTTTAACGTGGAATAACGCAAGGATATAGCCTGGGCTATAACCTTCCCTATTTAAAAGACTAAATAGCAAAATTTTAAATTTCAATTTTTAATTGAAAAAATCGTAAGGTTAACCCCTTACGATTTTTTTTGGCCAAAAAATAAAGGTTGTAGAAATGCATTTTTAACGTGGAATAACGCAAGGATATAGCCTGGGCTATAACCTTCCCTATTTAAAAGACTAAATAGCAAAATTTTAAATTTCAATTTTTAATTGAAAAAATCGTAAGGTTAACCCCTTACGATTTTTTTTGGCCAAAAAATAAAGGTTGTAGAAATGCATTTTTAACGTGGAATAACGCAAGGATATAGCCTGGGCTATAACCTTCCCTATTTAAAAGACTAAATAGCAAAATTTTAAATTTCAATTTTTAATTGAAAAAATCGTAAGGTTAACCCCTTACGATTTTTTTTGGCCCAAAAATAAAGGTTGTAGAAATGCATTTTTAACGTGGAATAACGCAAGGATATAGCCTGGGCTATAACCTTCCCTATTTAAAAGACTAAATAGCAAAATTTTAAATTTCAATTTTTAATTGAAAAAATCGTAAGGTTAACCCCTTACGATTTTTTTTGGCCAAAAAATAAAGGTTGTAGAAATGCATTTTTAACGTGGAATAACGCAAGGATATAGCCTGGGCTATAACCTTCTCTATTTAAAAGACTAAATAGCAAAATTTTAAATTTCAATTTTTAATTGAAAAAATCGTAAGGTTAACCCCTTACGATTTTTTTTGGCCAAAAAATAAAGGTTGTAGAAATGCATTTTTAACGTGGAATAACGCAAGGATATAGCCTGGGCTATAACCTTCCCTATTTAAAAGACTAAATAGCAAAATTTTAAATTTCAATTTTTAATTGAAAAAATCGTAAGGTTAACCCCTTACGATTTTTTTTGGCCAAAAAATGAAGGTTGTAGAAATGCATTTTTAACGTGGAATAACGCAAGGATATAGCCTGGGCTATAACCTTCCCTATTTAAAAGACTAAATAGCAAAAGTTTAAATTTCAATTTTTAATTGAAAAAATCGTAAGGTTAACCCCTTACGATTTTTTTTGGCCAAAAAATAAAGGTTGTAGAAATGCATTTTTAACGTGGAATAACGCAAGGATATAGCCTGGGCTATAACCTTCCCTATTTAAAAGACTAAATAGCAAAATTTTAAATTTCAATTTTTAATTGAAAAAATCGTAAGGTTAACCCCTTACGATTTTTTTTCGCCAAAAAATGAAGGTTGTAGAAATGCATTTTTAACGTGGAATAACGCAAGGATATAGCCTGGGCTATAACCTTCCCTATTTAAAAGACTAAATAGCAAAAGTTTAAATTTCAATTTTTAATTGAAAAAATCGTAAGGTTAACCCCTTACGATTTTTTTTGGCCAAAAAAATAAAGGTTGTAGAAATGCATTTTTAACGTGGAATAACGCAAGGATATAGCCTGGGCTATAACCTTCCCTATTTAAAAGACTAAATAGCAAAATTTTAAATTTCAATTTTTAATTGAAAAAATCGTAAGGTTAACCCCTTACGATTTTTTTTGGCCAAAAAATAAAGGTTGTAGAAATGCATTTTTAACGTGGAATAACGCAAGGATATAGCCTGGGCTATAACCTTCCCTATTTAAAAGACTAAATAGCAAAATTTTAAATTTCAATTTTTAATTGAAAAAATCGTAAGGTTAACCCCTTACGATTTTTTTTGGCCAAAAAATGAAGGTTGTAGAAATGCATTTTTAACGTGGAATAACGCAAGGATATAGCCTGGGCTATAACCTTCCCTATTTAAAAGACTAAATAGCAAAAGTTTAAATTTCAATTTTTAATTGAAAAAATCGTAAGGTTAACCCCTTACGATTTTTTTTGGCCAAAAAATAAAGGTTGTAGAAATGCATTTTTAACGTGGAATAACGCAAGGATATAGCCTGGACTATAACCTTCCCTATTTAAAAGACTAAATAGCAAAAGTTTAAATTTCAATTTTTAATTGAAAAAATCGTAAGGTTAACCCCTTACGATTTTTTTTGGCCAAAAAATAAAGGTTGTAGAAATGCATTTTTAACGTGGAATAACGCAAGGATATAGCCTGGGCTATAACCTTCCCTATTTAAAAGACTAAATAGCAAAATTTTAAATTTCAATTTTTAATTGAAAAAATCGTAAGGTTAACCCCTTACGATTTTTTTTGGCCAAAAAATAAAGGTTGTAGAAATGCATTTTTAACGTGGAATAACGCAAGGATATAGCCTGGGCTATAACCTTCCCTATTTAAAAGACTAAATAGCAAAATTTTAAATTTCAATTTTTAATTGAAAAAATCGTAAGGTTAACCCCTTACGATTTTTTTTGGCCAAAAAATAAAGGTTGTAGAAATGCATTTTTAACGTGGAATAACGCAAGGATATAGCCTGGGCTATAACCTTCCCTATTTAAAAGACTAAATAGCAAAATTTTAAATTTCAATTTTTAATTGAAAAAATCGTAAGGTTAACCCCTTACGATTTTTTTTGGCCCAAAAATAAAGGTTGTAGAAATGCATTTTTAACGTGGAATAACGCAAGGATATAGCCTGGGCTATAACCTTCCCTATTTAAAAGACTAAATAGCAAAATTTTAAATTTCAATTTTTAATTGAAAAAATCGTAAGGTTAACCCCTTACGATTTTTTTTGGCCAAAAAATAAAGGTTGTAGAAATGCATTTTTAACGTGGAATAACGCAAGGATATAGCCTGGGCTATAACCTTCCCTATTTAAAAGACTAAATAGCAAAATTTTAAATTTCAATTTTTAATTGAAAAAATCGTAAGGTTAACCCCTTACGATTTTTTTTGGCCAAAAAATAAAGGTTGTAGAAATGCATTTTTAACGTGGAATAACGCAAGGATATAGCCTGGGCTATAACCTTCCCTATTTAAAAGACTAAATAGCAAAATTTTAAATTTCAATTTTTAATTGAAAAAATCGTAAGGTTAACCCCTTACGATTTTTTTTGGCCAAAAAATGAAGGTTGTAGAAATGCATTTTTAACGTGGAATAACGCAAGGATATAGCCTGGGCTATAACCTTCCCTATTTAAAAGACTAAATAGCAAAAGTTTAAATTTCAATTTTTAATTGAAAAAATCGTAAGGTTAACCCCTTACGATTTTTTTTGGCCAAAAAATAAAGGTTGTAGAAATGCATTTTTAACGTGGAATAACGCAAGGATATAGCCTGGACTATAACCTTCCCTATTTAAAAGACTAAATAGCAAAATCTTAAATTTCAATTTTTAATTGAAAAAATCGTAAGGTTAACCCCTTACGATTTTTTTTGGCCAAAAAATGAAGGTTGTAGAAATGCATTTTTAACGTGGAATAACGCAAGGATATAGCCTGGGCTATAACCTTCCCTATTTAAAAGACTAAATAGCAAAAGTTTAAATTTCAATTTTTAATTGAAAAAATCGTAAGGTTTACCCCTTACGATTTTTTTTGGCCAAAAAAATAAAGGTTGTAGAAATGCATTTTTAACGTGGAATAACGCAAGGATATAGCCTGGGCTATAACCTTCCCTATTTAAAAGACTAAATAGCAAAATTTTAAATTTCAATTTTTAATTGAAAAAATCGTAAGGTTAACCCCTTACGGTTTTTTTTGGCCAAAAAATAAAGGTTGTAGAAATGCATTTTTAACGTGGAATAACGCAAGGATATAGCCTGGGCTATAACCTTCCCTATTTAAAAGACTAAATAGCAAAATTTTAAATTTCAATTTTTAATTGAAAAAATCGTAAGGTTAACCCCTTACGATTTTTTTTGGCCAAAAAATAAAGGTTGTAGAAATGCATTTTTAACGTGGAATAACGCAAGGATATAGCCTGGGCTATAACCTTCCCTATTTAAAAGACTAAATAGCAAAATTTTAAATTTCAATTTTTAATTGAAAAAATCGTAAGGTTAACCCCTTACGATTTTTTTTGGCCAAAAAATAAAGGTTGTAGAAATGCATTTTTAACGTGGAATAACGCAAGGATATAGCCTGGGCTATAACCTTCCCTATTTAAAAGACTAAATAGCAAAATTTTAAATTTCAATTTTTAATTGAAAAAATCGTAAGGTTAACCCCTTACGATTTTTTTTGGCCAAAAAATGAAGGTTGTAGAAATGCATTTTTAACGTGGAATAACGCAAGGATATAGCCTGGGCTATAACCTTCCCTATTTAAAAGACTAAATAGCAAAAGTTTAAATTTCAATTTTTAATTGAAAAAATCGTAAGGTTAACCCCTTACGATTTTTTTTGGCCAAAAAATAAAGGTTGTAGAAATGCATTTTTAACGTGGAATAACGCAAGGATATAGCCTGGGCTATAACCTTCCCTATTTAAAAGACTAAATAGCAAAATTTTAAATTTCAATTTTTAATTGAAAAAATCGTAAGGTTAACCCCTTACGATTTTTTTTCGCCAAAAAATGAAGGTTGTAGAAATGCATTTTTAACGTGGAATAACGCAAGGATATAGCCTGGGCTATAACCTTCCCTATTTAAAAGACTAAATAGCAAAAGTTTAAATTTCAATTTTTAATTGAAAAAATCGTAAGGTTAACCCCTTACGATTTTTTTTGGCCAAAAAAATAAAGGTTGTAGAAATGCATTTTTAACGTGGAATAACGCAAGGATATAGCCTGGGCTATAACCTTCCCTATTTAAAAGACTAAATAGCAAAATTTTAAATTTCAATTTTTAATTGAAAAAATCGTAAGGTTAACCCCTTACGATTTTTTTTGGCCAAAAAATAAAGGTTGTAGAAATGCATTTTTAACGTGGAATAACGCAAGGATATAGCCTGGGCTATAACCTTCCCTATTTAAAAGACTAAATAGCAAAATTTTAAATTTCAATTTTTAATTGAAAAAATCGTAAGGTTAACCCCTTACGATTTTTTTTGGCCAAAAAATGAAGGTTGTAGAAATGCATTTTTAACGTGGAATAACGCAAGGATATAGCCTGGGCTATAACCTTCCCTATTTAAAAGACTAAATAGCAAAAGTTTAAATTTCAATTTTTAATTGAAAAAATCGTAAGGTTAACCCCTTACGATTTTTTTTGGCCAAAAAATAAAGGTTGTAGAAATGCATTTTTAACGTGGAATAACGCAAGGATATAGCCTGGACTATAACCTTCCCTATTTAAAAGACTAAATAGCAAAAGTTTAAATTTCAATTTTTAATTGAAAAAATCGTAAGGTTAACCCCTTACGATTTTTTTTGGCCAAAAAATAAAGGTTGTAGAAATGCATTTTTAACGTGGAATAACGCAAGGATATAGCCTGGGCTATAACCTTCCCTATTTAAAAGACTAAATAGCAAAATTTTAAATTTCAATTTTTAATTGAAAAAATCGTAAGGTTAACCCCTTACGATTTTTTTTGGCCAAAAAATAAAGGTTGTAGAAATGCATTTTTAACGTGGAATAACGCAAGGATATAGCCTGGGCTATAACCTTCCCTATTTAAAAGACTAAATAGCAAAATTTTAAATTTCAATTTTTAATTGAAAAAATCGTAAGGTTAACCCCTTACGATTTTTTTTGGCCAAAAAATAAAGGTTGTAGAAATGCATTTTTAACGTGGAATAACGCAAGGATATAGCCTGGGCTATAACCTTCCCTATTTAAAAGACTAAATAGCAAAATTTTAAATTTCAATTTTTAATTGAAAAAATCGTAAGGTTAACCCCTTACGATTTTTTTTGGCCCAAAAATAAAGGTTGTAGAAATGCATTTTTAACGTGGAATAACGCAAGGATATAGCCTGGGCTATAACCTTCCCTATTTAAAAGACTAAATAGCAAAATTTTAAATTTCAATTTTTAATTGAAAAAATCGTAAGGTTAACCCCTTACGATTTTTTTTGGCCAAAAAATAAAGGTTGTAGAAATGCATTTTTAACGTGGAATAACGCAAGGATATAGCCTGGGCTATAACCTTCCCTATTTAAAAGACTAAATAGCAAAATTTTAAATTTCAATTTTTAATTGAAAAAATCGTAAGGTTAACCCCTTACGATTTTTTTTGGCCAAAAAATAAAGGTTGTAGAAATGCATTTTTAACGTGGAATAACGCAAGGATATAGCCTGGGCTATAACCTTCCCTATTTAAAAGACTAAATAGCAAAATTTTAAATTTCAATTTTTAATTGAAAAAATCGTAAGGTTAACCCCTTACGATTTTTTTTGGCCAAAAAATGAAGGTTGTAGAAATGCATTTTTAACGTGGAATAACGCAAGGATATAGCCTGGGCTATAACCTTCCCTATTTAAAAGACTAAATAGCAAAAGTTTAAATTTCAATTTTTAATTGAAAAAATCGTAAGGTTAACCCCTTACGATTTTTTTTGGCCAAAAAATAAAGGTTGTAGAAATGCATTTTTAACGTGGAATAACGCAAGGATATAGCCTGGACTATAACCTTCCCTATTTAAAAGACTAAATAGCAAAAGTTTAAATTTCAATTTTTAATTGAAAAAATCGTAAGGTTAACCCCTTAAGGTTCTACTGCACTCAATTTATATTTCTATTTTGACCATAATACGGAATTTTAAAATACGCCTAATTTCGAGCAATCTGAGTAACATTTGAACCCTCTGGCAATTTTTGCTCTTGCTAGATAATATACCTGGCACACTTCTGGGGTTTCTATTGTATTCTGCAGGTATTAAATTTTAGTAAATAAAAACAGAATTTTACGATTTTACGTTTTAGTTTAGAATTATGAACCAAAAACTTATAGGTACTTTGGAAAAAATATTTTTGTGTTAGGTAAATGAAATATAAATATTTGAAAGTAGTGACCTATTACAGCAATATTTTAGTCTTATTGCATTTTCACTTTTTCGTTATCTTCGGCTATGCTACTTTAAAAAGTATTATGATCGAAAAAAAAATTTTTATAAATGTAATTTCTTGACAATGTGGCCCCCCCGAATCCAAAACGCTAAAAAATCTAAACTCTTAGAAAATGTCTGTCGGGGAGGATGAGTGTGTATGTACCTAACTCCGTCAAATAAAAACTACTAAAACGATTTAAACGAATTCAATATTGGCCCAAAATAAGGGGGTTATTTTGGACGCATTTCGGAAAATTTTGACCCACAGTATTTATACTCGGTTATAAGTTAGTACACATGGGCCCTAATTTAAAAAATACCTTTTCAAATTTTTACTGCCAGCCTACCCGTATAATACCAGTATAACGATTGGCCCGTTTTCTAGTTTTTTATTATAACTTCTTGGAGATAATTATTAGACTATATTATAAAAATCTAAAAATAGGAATGTACCTACATATAAGCAAAATGGAGAGCTTTAGTTTTGATATAGTCGATTTTTAAAATAATTTCTAAATTGACTACTTTTAAAGCACCAAAGTTGACTAAATACCGACGATTGGCTGCCAAATGCTACCAAACATATAAAAGTTTAACTTCCGGTTTAATTGGAAAATATTTTTCCTTATATTTTCAACGCGTACAAAAAAGTCCTATTATGGCCACATTCCACATCAAAAGTAGACGAAGTCAATGAAAAAATAATAGTTGATAGGAATAGAATTTGATTACAACATTTTTTAGAATCAACTTCTTCTAGCGGTTAAACAAGAAGAAGTCTCCACTAACTTTCTTGATCTAAGTGATAAATATTGATTGGTACAACGGTATTGGACAAACTGACATTTTTTGTTCTTTCAAAAATCGCGGTGCGGTTTCGAAAATCAAATTTTTCAGTTTTGCGGCCCTTAATGTAAGAGTTGCATAAAAAAATACACAGTTCTCAAAAATGTTTTCCGCGTTGCTGGAAGTTCTAAAATAAAAGAGCAATTCTAAAAAATTGCGGATACGATACTCTAAGGCCCAGTTGTATAAAATGAAATAATCTCGGAGTCAGAGTCAGAGTTAACTCCACGATCTGAATATAAGGTTAGATCTTAGCGGGGATTAGATTAGGTTAGCCCCTAGGCACTTGGTTCAGAGTTAACCCGTCCATTTTCTAGAGTCAAATATATTTCTATTTAACTCAGAATTAGTTGTTGATTTAGGTTGATCGTGAAGCTAACTCTGACTTCGAGATTAGCTTGTTTATACAACTGGGCCTTGGTGTATCTGGGGTATACAGGCTGAAAGAGCATTGCAAATTAGTATTTAAACCGACCTCTCACTCCAACCGCCATTCCAAAGTGGCCATTAACTTGAAGGTGGCTCGAGCAGGGTTGGTTGTTGCTATTTTTAGGTTTTTCGTTTATAACTCAAAAACTACACACTGTATGAGAAAAGTGCTTCTATATGAAAATAAACTACGTCAAATTTCCAACAAATTGCATTTCTTATTTCTTCAAAAACACTTTAAATATATTGTGGCAGATGGTTTTAAGTGCAGTATTCGTGATGGCAGACGCCTTTGAAGTTGAAGAAAATTCGGTCTTCGATTCGGTGGCGTCTGTCACCACGAACGCTGCACTTAAAACGCAATATATTTAAAATCAACATAAAAATATGATTGTTTGATATGTTAATTTTCCAATCCGAGCAATTCAGAAGTTGTCAATTTGTGAACGCCCGACAAAATTATTATTAAAAAATAAGCTTGGAATGTCTTTTATATATTTTGTTAAATACTCATAATTTTTTTACAAAAATAGAATAGGCACAACAGGAAATAAAAATAGAGTAACAATTAGTGCCATTGTGGATGAATCGATTTTATTTCGTGTTATACCGAACAACAAGCGGTGTATAATCCATTATAACATCATTATAAAATTATGGTCCAAATTACAATTTGTACTTAATTACTGTAAATAATTACAAAATATAGAAGTATCTATATAAAAAAATAGAAAAGTAAAAATATTAATACTCGTACTCCATAAAAATATAAAGGCAATTACAATTAGTTTTAAGCTAATTTAATACATGTTGAAATAATTACGACACACTCAACATCGATACATTTATAATTTTCTAATATTAAAATAAATTAATGGCATGAGAAAAAAAACTTGTTCGAAATAAGTACTTAACAGTAGGTAAATTTACCAAAAAATATGAAAATACTGTCAGTGCGGTACGTATACTACTAATTTAAGAAAATTTAACAAACTCTGTTTCTTTTTTTCCAAACAGCACCAGGTAAATTTTTTTTAAAACTTCAAAATCAGTTCATTTTATCTTAATTGTATAAATTATACACAGGATTGTCCATTAGTGTTCCAAAGGCAGATTTCTCCTTTCTTATAAATACAACACACAAGAGGCTAGAACATAAAAGTTGAGGAATACTACACAGGATGGTTCAGAAAACCGCCTTCTTCGGCTTTGCGAATTTGTTTAAAAATTATACTTTTGACCAAACTCAAAAACACAGAGAGTGACACCTTTAAAAATAGCTTGTAGCTCGCCCAACTTTATTCACCACCCTGTATGTTTTACATTAACTTGACAAGACTGTTTAGTCTCCTACAACTCTTACATTTGAGTTTTCTTGTTGTGTGAGCTACGAGGAGATATTTGACATTGATGCACTTATGGGCTACCCTGTATTATTTCGGGCAGCTATTTTTTGTTTCAAAATTTACAGTCACATTTTGGCGAGATCTCAATTTGAAGAAAATACCTCTTGCATTTAATTTAAATGTTTTGCTATGCAAAACCCGATAATTGACTTATGAAATTTACAATTTCAATATAAACTTATTCACTTAAAATTAACAAAATACATAGGCTCCAATTAAAAATTCATTTTTTTTACAAAAGCAGGCCACAATCTTTCAGATTATTTTTAATAATGACATCCGTGACGGCCACAAAAACAAATTGTATATTATTAGTATCTGTGGCGCACGTCAAATGCGTGTAAATCTCCTTTTGATCTTTTCTTTTATTTAAATTTTCAAATTTCATTCGTATGTAAGCAGATGCTTCTTCGTAACTATTCGATCCGGTATATTCGGGAAAGCAAATCGTCAATGGACTCCTCACTATTTTTTCCTCGAATAAATCTTTTTTGTTTAAAAATAATATTATCGACGTCGTAACGAACCATTTACAATTACAAATTGAATCGAACAATTTAAGAGATTCCACCATTCTATTCATTTCTTCGTCTTCCGCCAACACCAAGTCGAAACCTAACCAAAACATAGTTTTTGTATTAGTTTAGTGGTAAATCAGTTACACAATTTTGGATCATTCCACATCAAGTGGTCCAAAAGTCCTTCATTTAATATCTCGGCCCCTATTTGTTCTATCTATATGGGGTTCGAAGCAGTTCGTTTAAAAAACTTTCGCTACAAGATTCCTCATTAGACATTTTCATTCAAATGCGTTCTTAAAGAGAGATCTTTAAAGAAGTTCTAAAACTCTAATTAACCTAAGAAAACGTTATAAAAAGCGAAAAACAAATGAAGAGGCTCCAGAAAGAAGCAAAAACGACGCTCCAAGAACTCTAAAACGTTTATTGCTAACAGAAAGTTCTAAAAGGTTTAATGATCTCTGAAAAGGTTCTGCAACTCACATTGGTCTCGAGAAGCGCGGTAAGACAAAAAAAAACAAGTGAAGAGGCTCCAGAAGGAAGAAAAAACTACGCTCCAAGGGTTCTACAACGCAAATTGATCACAAAAAAAGTTCTAAAAGGTATAATGATCTCTGAAAAGGTTCTACAACTCACACCGGTCTCGAGAGGCGCTGTAAGACAAAAAACAAATGAAGAGGCTTCAAAAATAAGAAAAAACGACGCTTCAAGGACTCCAAAAAGTTTATTGATCACAGAAAGTTCTAAAAGGTTCTACAACTCACATTTTAACCCCCAGTTTAATGACTAAAAGGTATTAAAATGATGAAGAAACTTCAAATAAACGAATGCGAATGTTTCAAGAAAGTTCAGAAAAGCAAAAAGGTGTTGGAGACTCGTCCAAGCCAAGGTTAAAGAAAAACTTGTGCCTGAAACTTAATTTAGGTGAATATGTCCGATGAGCAATCTTCTAGTCCCCTTCTGCACCCCTAGAAACAAATATTGCCTTATACAACCCTCAAATAATGATCATTCTGAACTACTAACGTGTTTGCAACTATAATAACTTTCTAGACCCCTCGGTAAAGACAGACTCTTTGCAAAGTACAAAACTAAATTTTGAAATGTAAAAAAACCTACCCGATAAAGCCACACAAAAAATAATGGCGGTGACTCCTTCGAAGCAATGAATCCACTTCTTACGTTCGGACCGTTGCCCACCAACATCGAACATTCTGCAAAAGAAACTTTAGTCGAGTATTTACCCAACAAGCAATTCTTACTTGAAGTGAAGTCCTTTAAACGAGAATTGCGTTTCGACGATTCCGGTGGTTTTAATACGTGTTCTTAAGAGATCTTGCGGAGTAGGAATGTAATTTGGCAAGGAGATTCGATCTAAGGCATTGAGATAGTAAGCGGCCGAATCGTTTAGTTGATACTCTCGAGACCGTGAAAAACATAATTGCACACCAGGATCCGTCCAAAGACGCTTCATTAACATGACCAATTCCGGCGTCAATTCGCCCTCTTCGGCTGCACTGGCATAAGTGAAAAATTGTCGAGCAACATCCTACGATTAAAGCGTTAAAAATAAGCGAACGAAAGTTATTGTGTAACATACGGCACGATTTGGGTTTGCAAAATCAATCCTCAGTTGTCCCATAGCTCGTATAATTGCCATTAAGCTTTGTATAGTGTTGCTATAAACAACCGGACGATACTGTTCGCACTCTTCCATCGAATAACCGGTTTCATGTATTATTTTCATTTGCTTAACAATTGTGCTTTTACCAGATTCGCCGGCACCTTAAAAATATTTAAATAACAACCATAACGTATAATTAAACCACCTAAATATGAGTCAGCTTTACTTACCTAACAGCAAAAGTTTAACTTCACTAGCTGCAATTTCTCCAGCTACCCTCAGATCTCGATCTATTTTCTTAGATCTTTCCGAAGCTGCTTTATCTCCTATTGCACTAACTGCACAACCCATGCTTCTTAAAAAATACTTTATTTTGACACTTGTTGCTATTCTCATACAAACGACTCCACCCGCTAACTACAACAACATTTCTCACCAATTTATTTTAACTGTTACATTTGTAGGGGAAAATTAAAGTTGGTACGGGACGAAACGTCAAATAGGTCATCCTAGCACCATCTATCGGCGAATCAGTTAACTTAAAAATTTTAAATCAGTTACGCAGTTGCTATCTAACGGTAAATTACTGAACTACTAAATTTAAATTTATTGAACGCCTTTTTGGCTCCAATTGTTATTCTAATGCACGTACAATTCAAATAAATTACCTCCGATAAAACTGTTTTAAGATTGTTTTGTGCAGTTCCCTTAATTTCGAAATGCGCAACATTAAGTTGAAAAATAAACGTCTAATATAAAAATAATTTACTTTTAAGTTATAAATTACAAAAACTATTGAACAGTGTATTAAACTTTGCTTTATATTAACATATTAATAATAACCTAAACCATTTTATCACAGCTATATTGCAAAGGCCGACTTGGTCTCCCCGAGTTAATAATTATTTGAACATATCTAATATTCAAATTTAGCTAAGCCTCACAAATCCGCTAGTCGGCTAGGCACCATCGAATCCATACCCAAAATTGCTTATTGTTGTTGCGACAATAACCTCAAAGCTGCAGGGTCTTCGATGGTCATCGTAGGCTGTGGAACTTCAGAATCAGGAGCAATACCGACCGAATTGTAAATTTCCTTCAAAATCATCAAAATGGTGTCTTCCGACTGCCAATAACAAGTGTGACTCAATACAGCAAAAACATACTCGTTAAAAAATTCAAAAGGCGCCTCTTGTAAAACGTAATCGATTCTTCTACCCTTATTCAAAGCCCCTACGTTTAAATTGGTACTACTAGGTTCTTCGACATGTTGGCTAGTGCTCGCGTCTCGATTTGCTCGTTCTTCGGCCAGTCTTTCTTCCAACACCTTGCTTTCTTTTGCTTCAAACATTGGAAATTGCCCCTGAATCAAACCTTGCCTACCAAAAGAGGCCACTTGAGAAACCGTGTTCCAAGTACTTCTCATCGAATCCACCACTCTTTGTTTGAGACCGGTACCGACTTGAGCCATCTTTTCTTTTAGTTCTTAAAACATAGATTTTAATTTTGAATTAATTTTAAAACAATTATGACTCACCTAAATGCATACGCTTACGTCCTTTGTGATGAGGGACGAGTACAGGCTTCACTCCGGCCAATTCGGAATTTACTAAAGATTCGATACGATATGCTACGGGGTCGTAAGGATGAAAAATATTGAAAAATGAGGTGCAAGTCGGAAGACTAAAGTCAAGTCCAAGTTTGTCTAAACCTCGTACAATGAGGAACATACCGATAGGTGACCCTAAAGCATAAAATGCCGTAAGTGGAAAGTTTAAATTGGGATAGTGCAGTTGTGGTTGACTAGACATCATAGAACTAATTCGACGACTCAAATGAGGTTTGGTAGAGTTGGTATTTTTCAAAGGCGATACAATGTCTTCGCCGTCAACAACTGTTTGCTTAACAGGCTCGGGTTGTTGGTGGCAAAGTATGTCAAAACAAATTAGAGATCCCAAACTATGTCCACCTAGCGAAACGCCACCACCAAACTGTGGATTGCGCCTTTTAAATAAATCAAATATTCGATTTAGTTCGGTTCCTACGGTCGTAATAATTGTCTGACAATAAATTGGGCTGGTATAAAGTAAAACGTCTAAGAGGGTGTCGTTTGTAAAGTCTCTCAAGCGTGGAATACTCTCCAGAGTAATGTTTTTTAAATTCTTATCGATTCCAGTCTCGTCAGAATGAAGTTGACCGTGCCAACTAATCGGTAATACTTCAATGCGTCCGACGGCCCCACTGTCCCAAGAAGAACGATAATGAGACCGTGTCAATTGCAAAGCAAGGCTGCGGAACTGATCGACTAAAAAAAAAAGTTTTTCAGAAAATTTAAAGAGTTCTTTACAGGACGGCCCAATAGGACTTCGAAGTACAAAAGTTGCTTCAGTTTCTTGTATTACTTAAAGCGAAGAAGAACTTTCACTCTTGATGTAATACTGGGTCATCCCGTACAAGTGACGAATAACTTACCCACTTCTTGAACGTCTCTAAATTTGAAGTCACAAACCGATCCTATTCCATGTACTAAAAAGAGAACATGGTCGACGGTGGTAGGTTCGCCTTCGTCAACGCTAAACTCGTCCATGCCTCGTTTTACGACGCTAGGTTTAGGTTGGGTTTGCTACAATTAAATTTAAAATGATAAAAACCTAAAAACTGAAAATCGAATTATCTGGTTTTGTAAAAACCGTAGCTGGTTTCAGCTATCTTTATTTAAACTTTAATTTTCTTTAAAACTAAAGGTCACTAATCGCAGTTATACAGTTTTTGGTTAACCGTCAATAGGTTTTTAGATAACGCTTACCGTTAACATGGTAAAGAAAACAACTGAACTGTATTAAAAAACGGTTATTTTCTAATTCTAAAGCACCTTCCAAAGTTTGAAAGCAAAAATGACAATAATCGTTGACAGAAAACCGTTTAACGGTTAACCAAAAACCAAATAGATAATAGAAGAAGCGGACAACCATTAATCGAAACCAGATACTGACAGTTCACCGTTAATGGCTAAGTACAATTTCGGACCTTGATAGTTCTAGCAAAAACCAGACAATTAAATTTCTGGTCAGTGTCTTACCGGTGTGCTTCCCCAACAGTCGACCGGCGCCGGTTGTGGCAAAAGAACCAAAGAATCAGGATCATGTAAAACAACCGAATCTCCACTAGGTACTTGAATTTTACGATGCCATAAGCCACTTTCAAAAGCTATTCGATATTCGCTTTCGAGCATAGTAGCAACATTTTCTTCGTAAGGAACAAATTTCGCAGTCGCACTATCTTTATAAAACCACGAACAACGTCTAACTTCGGTATGTGTCGAAGACCAATAAACAGAAGAACGTTCCCTACGTAAGATATTAACATCATATCTAGCCCCATCCGTCGGAACTACAGTATCTGGAGATAAACTAGAAGATGTAAAAGCTTCTTCTAAAGCTAAAGAATCGACCATTGAAAACGGTTGCCATAGTTCGAGTTCTTTTTTAAAAAACCAATGGTAATAAACGGGTCGGTATATAGTACTCTAAAAGCGTTAATTTTGTGTTAGTTATCTACTCAAAAATTGGTGCCATGGCTTACTCTTATATTAGGTAACGATGTAGATCCGGGCGGGCCATCACCAGACAACTGGTCGGTAGGTGGAAGAGTCGACATGCCAGTAAGTGGCAAATTAAAAGTGGTAGGTTCGAGAATGTTCAAATTCGTAGGATTCAAAAATGAAATTGGACTTAAATTTGGATCGGTCGCCTCTTCTAAAATACTCGAAGATTGAGATTTTGGAATTGGATTTAAAGGAGCTTGGAAATAAGACGTCGGTGGTACTGGGTTCGGTAAGTTACTTTGTGTTATGTTGGTAAAAAGTGACGAATTATCTCGAGATGTAACGAGACCAGGTACTTGAGCGTAAGTAACTTTTTTTGTTCCTAATCGTCTGTACGCATTTGCAGGTTGCCCTAAAACATAAAACTAGTACAATAGGTCGTTTGGAGGGTAAAATTTATACCTTGTAGTGGAACGGGTAGTCCTCCTGATATGTTTGTAGCTGATGGAAATAGAGGAACTGATTCCGTACTCGTGGTAGGTGGAAATAATATTGGCTGTTTGGGCGCCTCTTGTATAGTTGCAGCTGGTAAAACTTGATTTACGTTATCTCCGAAAGTCAAAATATTTGAAAAAGACGAAACTATTGACGAAAACTGCGAATCCTGCTGATCTTGTCGGTCATATAATGGAATTTCTTGAGTCGCTACCGTTGCGTATTCGGGGCCGCCACCGCTCAAAGCTGAAAAACAAATTAAATCAATATCTAATTATTATTTTATTTAGATAAATCGACGAATAAGTACTGTCTTTAGAAGAAAAATTAATATTTGGTCTAAAATCGTGAGCTTTGGCACCTCAGGACGAATAAGAGAATATGTTGTAATTAATTTCAAATCTGACTCAGTATTAAGTTAACGGCAAATATTTATTTTTGAATACTAAAATTGATAACTAATAAGGTCGAATAGTCGCACCTCGAGAAACCAACGATTTCAGTTACCCAAACAATTCTAATTATTATAAACAAATAGGTCAACGTTCTACTATCGGAAAAACCACAAAAATGTTTTTCCTCGCGTATAATTAATTTTCTGCTTAAAATAACTAATTCAACCCCTTCTCAGTACCTGTTTTACTAGCAACTTTTCCCCAAATCTTACACTTTTTGAGCAATAAACAAAGATAAGTTAGACAATATCCGTTCCTGCCCATAAATACGTCATTTTTTAGTACATAAATTAAAGTTTGTTTAAAATATAATTAGTTTGTGTTAGATTAAGATTCAAAATGTTGAAAATTATAATAATTTTAAGTTTGCTCAATTTACATTCTGCCCTTTCGACTAACCAATCTGCAAGAATTCTAACTCCAGCTTTGGGAGAAGAAACGCATCAAAGTGGAGACGAAAACATACAAAGATTAATAAACGCATTAACACCCCTACGTTACCAAAAGGTGGTGGTTTTAGTTCACGATACAGAACAAGTCAATGAAGATGCTCAAATTTACATGAAACACCTCCTCAATTTAAACATCGAATTTTTATTAATGAAGTTCAACAGCTCGGGTGAGTCTGGAATGTGACGAAGTTTACTTTTTTTTAAACGACCCACGTTTTAGGCATAAGTCCAGTTTTATCGAACAGCACTTTTAAAAAACAATTTTTAAATTATTTGCAATGGATGGACTCTCCAAACACTTCCATGGTAATTTCACCAGATTTTTTTCAAGAGGGGGTCGTATTTTTTGGAATTTTAAGAGCAACTAGAATTCTTCCCCAGAACAGCGGAATTATCGTTTTTACTGACTATAAAGTTGAAGATGAAGATTTAGCCCAGCTCGCAATAAAGGAGATGAGTAATAAAAGAATTAAGGTAAATAATTACATAAATTTGCCCCAAAATTAAAGTAATTAAATTTTAGTTGTTTATAATTTGGGAAGGAATTTATCCAACAGTGAATCACGAAGAAAAATTACTACGAGATACGTCTTATCTTACGGGTGGTGACTTCCTTCTTGGTCATACAGAGACACGACTATCAGATTTGTACAACAAATTTTATCTGACAAATCCAGGCTCAGTTGTAACCAAGGTAAGCGCGTTTAAACGTGGGCAAGTGCGCGAATTTAATTATAAAAATCCGGATTATCGAAACTATTAGTTCGTCATTAGTTGAATATTCCACGAAATGAAAAATCCGCTCGTCACGTTTCAAAACATCATAACTGCTGCTGACTTACAAACTTCGCTCTTAGAAAAAGTGTGAGGTATTTACAAACAACTCAAAAGCTCCAAGTGAAACAACTTTATAGGGAAAATTGAGTTAGTGCCGTTATACCCCAAAACTATCATTTTTTCTTGAAGATACGAACACAGACGCACCAGCAATACCCTCTTTCCACTGTCCGGATTAAACGAAATAGCAAAATTGGATTTATTTAAAATCCGGATTATCTAAATGCGTGTAACAAAGTATTTTTTTATATCCACATCAACAAAATGCAAGTAAAAATGCTTGTTTATGTTATGTCCGAATTATTGAAAATCGGGCAAAATAAGTTTGTGGACAAATATTATTTTTGAAGTGATGAAGACGCTTTTTAAAATGTTTTTTTATACAGGGGGTTTTAATTTAATTTTTATTTTTTAGTCGGTGGTGGCTTTTTATACAAATATTAAAGATGACGTAATTCATTTTCCAATCGAATCGAGGGTAGATGGAATTCATATAAGTGTAACATCTCCCGTGAGTGCTTTGGAATTAATTTCACCAAACGGTAACGACCTTACAACAAATTCGAACCAAAAAAATAATTTTGATTTTTAGACTTCGTTATTAATATTTTAAATAGAGGCGAGGTCGAAAATTTTGGCGAAGGTTCGTTCGTGGTTTTTGACCAACATTTGGGCCAATACGAAATACAATTAAACGCCGCTAGTGGGACGTCCATGACTGGTTTGTGGCGTCTCGACGTCAAGAACGACGGCCAAATTGAAAGAGGTTCGAACGTCACTATATCTGTGCAATCTCGTCTCAACGTTACGACATTTTTAACATACAAATTCGTATCGTACGGTAAGGCATTTTGAAAACGATTTAAATGAAACTCACCTCATTAAGAATCTTCTAAAAACGCACACTGCTTAGTGAGTCGACCTCGACCCTCCTCAAATGTATATAAAACGAACAAAATAGACTTTGTACACAAAAATTAGTTAAATAGCACGCGCATGTTTCACACTAAATCAAGATTTATCTAGTAGTCCGATTTGAAGTCTTCAAAAAAATCTTTGCACATTTAAATAGAAAGAGATGCCAAAACTTTGGACCCTGACATCAATTTTAGCCACCTTAACATTAACTAAATATAAACAAAATTAAAAATCGGTCAGTTAGTCACACTCACACTAAATCAACATCTCTAATAGTAAAACTTTTATCTATTTTATTGATAAACCCAACGGACTCAAACCACGATTAAAAATCTCTTCCCATCCGATATTAATTTAAAATTATATAACTATTATTGATGTAATTAATTAAATGAGTGCCCTCAATTACGCAAAGTTAACAAATCGCGCTCTAAAATGCAGATGAATGAAGGTGACCACGTATACGTATACGTATACGTATACGTATAATCACAAATCTATTACACTAAATAGTTCTATTAATTGCTCTATTAATAGAGACAAATAACTAAAATAAGCTGCCTAAGTATTAAAGTGCACTTAATAATAAGAACAAAAAATTAAACAATTACAAACAAATGAAACTGTTTTTGGTCAGTTTTACCTCTGAAGATGGTCGCGATTTTCGACCGAAACAATAGTGTTGTCTTTGAATCGACCAAAACTAAGCGTTTCATTCATTTTTAATTATTAATAACGCCATAACAAAACAATAATTGCTAAAACCTGCTAGTTACGGTCACAAAATAATTTCTTTTTGTAGAAAACCCTGCAGAAGTTTTACGAGTCTCCATATCAGATGAAAATAGCAAAATTAAAAGTATCGCTATAGTCGATAAAGTAGGCTTGCCAATTGGAGAAAAGTTATCAATTATACAAGGGCCCGCAAACGACTCTTTGTTGGGAACCGAAGATGACGAAGAGGACGTAAAGCAAGAAGTCGACATTCCTATCGACCAACTACCAAAAGGGAGTTTCTACTTAAAAATAGCGGGAGAAGATGAAAAAGGTTTGGTTTGATTAATCTCCAATCAATTAATCGATTTTGCCCAATTTTCAGGCAAGGCATTTTCCCGACTATCATATTTCGATAGAGAAAAGGTTAGCTACTTGGTACAACCATTAAGTGTGGACGTAACGGCCGGATCCGAACTGTTAGTAGTCCCAGGTCGATACGCAAGAATACTTTTCGAAGTAACCAACAATCGCGACCTAGTTATGTACGTCAATTTTTTGGTACAAGACGAAAGGAGCCTCTTAAAAAATATGCAACCAAGAATGTAAGTCAAACAAATCTACGTTTACCACTTTAACTCTCTTTTAATAGGGCGTGGTTAAACCCGAAACAAACAATTATCGTCACCGTGACAATTCAAGCTCCTAATGTTGCTTCGAGTAGCTTCCGAAATTTAGTCACTTTAACTGCGTCCGGTACGGAGAGAGTAAAAAAATCTGCAGCTATGTACGTAACTAACAATAGAGTGACCGACTACGAGCAACCGTATATGACGCATAGGTACTCGAGCGATTGCACGGATGTTTTGATCGGCGACTGTAGGCGTAGCACGTGGGTTATCGAAGTTACAGCTGTGGATAAAGATTCAGGTGGCGAATTAACAAATTTTACGAGAGACATCAATTATTTATAATTATTATAGGGCTGCTTCAACTGACGTCGATGCCTAAAGGTTTGTACTTTCCTAATTCGTACGTGGCCGGTACGAGGGAGCCAGTTGTTGGAATATACGGTGGATCGTGTTGTCAAGCAAAGATACAACTCATAGCGATCGACGTTAATAACAACAGAAGAACGTACACAGCGAACGCTTACAGTAAGCACCAATTGGGTCAAAAAGTGACTTTTTCATACTTTCCTTTTAGATGCCACTCCTAGCGCCGGCACGATTTCGGCTATCGTACTGGGAATTATACTATTTATTATCCTCATTATAGTAATTGTGATTTGTTCGAGAAAAAAGTGTTGTAAAAGTAAAGAGTCCGTCGATTTACCAACTTATAGAAGTCCGAGAAGCCAAACGAGATTTTAGATGGTGTTCTCGGGCGTCCGTTTCAGTTTTACAAAAAATGTCACGTCGTTAAATAAACGTGTTATCAAACAAAATTAACATTACAGCATTAGATAAGACTAACACTTAAGTGCCTTTTTCACGTCGACTACCGTTCGTCATTCTTTAAATTTAAATAAAAGTTCATCGTAACGTTGGCTCACGCGAGTAATTGGCGGCTTCCTGAAGTAAATTAACCGCTTAAATTCTAAAAAATATGTTAACTCTTTACCTAGTGGTGGTGTTGTCGTGGCTGGAAGGTCCTGTACAGGAAGTAAAATTGCATTTTGAGAAAGCTCTTCGAAGGTGGCACCAGTTATAGATGCGTTAAATAACTGATTTTTCACAACCTTTTTACTTTCGTCAGACATTTTAATAACAATTAACAATTCAATTAAATAATACGAAACTTAATTCACTACACAAAACAGATGTTTCGAACACAATTTACAATGACAGTTTGATGACAGCTCAACTGCTCAAGGGACTACTAACTCCTTCTGTACGTGAAACGTCAAACTATAAATTTGTATTAGTGCGCTAGATCGTTGTTGGATGGCGCCAGGTGTATATAAATTGGCAAAATTTGATTAAAATTAAATTTCACGTACGGATTTAAATTTAAAGAAAAATAACTTTATTAACAATAATAAGCTATAAGATAAATGTATAAATTAAAATTCGTTACAGTGTTATAGTAATCTAATTTGATTATGATTTTAATTTTATTTTTAAATAAACGCGCAATTGCAATAATTGTTATTACTGCGTTTCAATTAATGATATTGGTACACGTGCAATGATAAAATGCACATATTTACTTCAAAATAAATTGCTATCATAATCAAATCTTTGTTCTTAAAACGTTTGGTTACGAAGTATTGGCTAATTGTATGTCTATTCTACTACATTTTACATATTTACTACGGATTATATAAAAATTATGCAAAAAATGCAACTGTTAGACTAGCACGTGGTACTACAAATTACTACGTATTTGCAATTCTAGAAAACATTATTTAGTATGTCACATGTCACTTTCTGTTATCATTCACGTGTAGCACAACCTTCACTTATACCTCTAAACGCGCTTACTTGAGGAGAAAAAATTTTCCAATTTATCACCATTATTTTAGCACATTGCTGAAAGGGACCGCATTTTTCGTTTCGTCGCACTTGTGCGAAGTGCGAAGCACCCATTGCTTTTACCAACCAACGCCTAACCTAAACCGTGCATCTGATAAAAAACGCGCTCTAGCATCTAAACCGTTTATTTAAAGAAAAAAACCTTAAAGATATAATTTGTAGAAAATTGAATGCGTTTTATTTTTAATTAGATACCCTTTTTTCTAAAAGTGGGTAGTTTTCGAGTTATAAGCGATAAACTGAAGAAAAGGCAGTTTTTTAACCAATTTTGGAATTTTTGTCAAACTTTAACGTGCTCTGGCTCCTAAACCACTTGTCTGAAGAAAAAACCTAAAAGATATAATTTGTAGAAAATTAAATGTGTTTTATTTTTAATTAGATACCATTTTTTCTAAAAGTGCGTAGTTTTCCAGTTATAAGCGATAAACTGAAGAAAGAGCAGTTTTTTAACTACTTGGAATTTTTGTCAAACTTTAACGCGCTTTGGCTCCTAAACCACTTGTCTGAAGAAAAAACCTTAGAAATATAATTTGTAGAAAATTGAATGTGTTTTATTTTTAATTAGATACCCTTTTTTCTAAAAGTGCGTAGTTTTCGAGTTATAAGCGATAAACTGAAGAAAGAGCAGTTTTTTAACTACTTGGAATTTTTGTCAAACTTTAACGCGCTTTGGCTCCTAAACCACTTGTCTGAAGAAAAAACCTTAGAAATATAATTTGTAGAAAATTGAATGTGTTTTATTTTTAATTAGATACCCTTTTTTCTAAAAGTGCGTAGTTTTCGAGTTATAAGCGATAAACTAAAAAAAGAGCAGTTTTTTAACTACTTGGAATTTTTGTCAAACTTTAACGCGCTTTGGCTCCTAAACCACTTGTCTGAAGAAAAAAACCTTAGAAATATAATTTGTAGAAAATTTAATGCGTTTTATTTTTAATTAGATACCCTTTTTTCTAAAAGTGCGTAGTTTTCGAGTTATAAGCGATAAACTGAAGAAAAGGCAGTTTTTTAACTACTTGGAATTTTTGTCAAACTTTAACGCGTTTTGGCTCCTAAACCACTTGTCTGAAGAAAAAACCTTAGAAATATAATTTATAGAAAATTGAATGTGTTTTATTTTTAATTAGATACCCTTTTTTCTAAAAGTGCGTAGTTTTCGAGTTATAAGCGATAAACTGAAGAAAGAGCAGTTTTTTAACTACTTGGAATTTTTGTCAAACTTTAACGCGCTCTGGCTCCTAAACCACTTGTCTGAAGAAAAAAACCTAGAAGATATAATTTGTATAAAATTGAATGTGTTTTATTTTTAAATAGATACCCTTTTTTCTAAAAGTGCGTAGTTTTCGAGTTATAAGCGATAAACTGAAGAAAGAGGAGTTTTTTAACCACTTGGAATTTTTGTCAAACTTTAACGCGCTCTGCTCCTAAACCACTTGTCTGAAGAAAAAAACCTAGAAGATAGAATTTGTAGAAAACTTGATGTAGTTTATTTTTATATAGAAGCACTTTTCTCAAAAAGTGCGTAGTTTTCAAGTTACAAGCAAGAAACTTAAAAAATAGCAAAACCCAACTCTTCTGGAGCCTCCCCTGACGGTCGGTTTAATTACTCATTTGCAATGTTCTTGCAGCCTGCATTCTGAAAAGTTTTGTACTATCTGTTTTAGTATATTTGCACGCTGCCTTTCAACCAGCTCACGCGCTGCCCTCTGTAGAAGTCTTGCTCTACCGAGTTATCGCTTATGCGCCAATCTGAGGGTTGCAAAAATGTTGAACTGACGCAAAACCTAGAGTAGAGTGTGGGATAGTTGACCCGAGGAAATCGAATTATACAACTCGAGATTATAATATACAATTTATTAATAAAATTATCAAAACAAATTCTTTTGGGGTAAAAATTAGTGATGTTTGTAGATTATAGACAATTCTGACATCATCTAATCAATAGGGTTATGACTTACGAAAAAAAACCTTGAAAGGTTCTTGCTCTCACTGCCAAATAGCGTCTTACAACAACACTTGTGAATAAACAATTTTTTTAGCTAATGTAAATGACTTTGATACTGACGAAGTTGTATATATTTTTAGCGTTTATTAACTTTTTTTTTGTTTATTGACAATTTAAACAAAATCAAGTTCAACAGATAAAATTACCCCACAGGTAGATTTCGATTCGGACAGCTTGTACCGGAGCAAATGTAATTTCCAACTGAAATTGATAACCGATCGAGAGTGAGATCAGAGATCACTTAACTCTCCCGAAAGGGTTATTTGTAACGCTTTATATTACGCCTTCTCGAACGACAAAAATTTGGATTTGCTCTTGGTTCTCGGTTCTCCTCTTACTGGATTTAAGCACGAACATTTTTATATTTTTATATACAGTCCACTTGTTGATTTAGGTAAAAAGTGGCGTTTATTACGCCTGGAGCGTTAAAGCGTCTCGGATTCTGAAAAAAATTGAATCGAGACTGAATTGTCTTAATCTAATAGTAAAACCACGTGGTTGACAAAAATTGCAAACAACGACGGGAATTACTAAAAATTCGACATATTACACCAAATTACGGCATTGAAATGAATTTCCTAAACACGACTTGGGTGAATCTGAATCTGAACTCTGAACAGTACATACTACTAAACAGATTAAAATGGTTCGTTACGGTGCGACGATGATCAAACGACGAATCGAATTTTACAGCGCACAAAACCCAAATTACGTATTGTTTTTCCTATTTAAAACTTTTAAGCGCGCAATAATTAAGAAAAACAAACGTATGGTTTCGATTTTTTTAAAACTGAGTCTTACAAAACATTCATAACGGGAAAAACTTAGGCTAAATGGCGCACCCCCCCAATACTATTTACGCCGACCTTAAGTGCAATTTTTAAAAAAATTTATTGAGTTCGATACAAAAAGTTTCTTTATCTTTAGATTAAAAAGGTCCCATTTTGACGTAATAAAATCAATTGTTTTATAGAAATGCGCATTCTTAAATTTTATCGTGGCGTGTTATGATTTCCGCTATAATATCTTATCTATTAGTTAATTTCCTAATCTTTAACTTAAGCAAAAAAGTTGCACAAATGAACTACGAATTTAAAGTAATTTACAACCAGAGCCGGATTTACAAATTAGCAATCGTCGCCGATGCAATCGACCACAAGGACTGCGCTGCCGGCGCGTTCCTCGATGTATCCAATGCAATCGACAAAGTGTGTCACCAGGGGCTGCTATACAAGATGATCACCGCCCGATATCCTTTATCCATGTAAAGTTATTATGTTTCAGGGTCAAGATCGAAGACGAGAAGTCCACCCCCAGACGTGTACTCGCAGGAGTGCCACAAGAAGCAACCTTCTCTTCCCACCTATTCACCATCTTCACCAGCGACATGCCAAAGACAGAAGCCACGAGCCTCTTCATCTTCGCCGACGACACAGGTTTCATGGCTAGCTGCAGAAACTCTCGACTCGTTCGAATTCGCCTGCAAAACGCCGGCAACAACCTGAAGCGTTGGTTCAAGAGATGGAGGATCGCAGTCAACGCGACCAAAAGCGCTGCCGTCTTCTTCACGAAGCGCCCCAGCTTCAAGCGACCACCCAACATCGTGATCTTCGGCCAAGACATACCTTGGAAGGACGACACACGATACTTGAGACTCACTATCGACAAAGGCCTTACATGGAAGCCCCACATCGAGGGAGCAGTCGCCAGAGCGCGAGCCGCCTACTCCGCTCTCTACCCGCTCTTTTCAGGAACAACTTTGGACCTTAGGACTTAGGAACAAGTTGCTGCTGTACAAGACCGTTATCCGACCGATTATGACCTACGCCGCTCCCGCCTGGGGGTCCGCAGATCCGACTCACATCAAGAAGTTGCAGACAGTCCAAAACAAGATCCTACGAACCATAGTCAACGCACCATGGTTCGTGCGGAATCGGAACATCCACGAGGACCTCCAGATGATCAGCATCTAGGATTTTATCCGAGAAGCAGCCGTCAAATTCCACGACGCAACGACCGACCACGACAGCCCCACCATCCGAGGATTGTGGGGTTACAACGTCAACAAGACGAGACTCCGAAAGAGACCCAAGTTGGTCCTGGACAAAGTCTAGTTTTCGCACACCAAGACCGACAAGGATTCATGTTCGCCTCCGGCGAACCAAGTAAGACGCGTATCGTCAGCGACTTCGGTCGCACTTCATTATTACTGTAATTCTAATTACCCATGTTTTATCTTTTCAGATCCAGCCGACGAAGAAGCAATGAACCCAGTTCCGAAGTTAGAGTACCGCCAAAGCAAAACAGCTTTATTGGCTCCTTCTAAAAAGCTGGCAAAATACTGTCTACAGCTGTCCCGAAGTGCTTTGTCACTGTTCAGCCCTAACGTCGATAAGAAGATCCGTGTTGGGGGACTTCTGGCTCGACATGGCCAGAATAAGCACCACTCCTCCCGCCAGAATTCTGGAATTCACCCTACAAGTATAATGGCTCGAGATCTGATGGGCACGAAGAAGCTGCTTGGTGGCAGTACAATAGGCCCGATTAAGTGGCCTAAGTGCAGAGAGCTTGCTCCCCTTCCCTAAATAATCCAGATTAAGTCGAGACATTCGGCCAATTCCTCCCTAACCAAAAACAAAAGAACGAGAAAACAGAAAATTTACAGTGAGCAGCGTTGTTTGAAATTGCAAACCAACTTGACTATTTTCACAAAAACTAAATTAGGCAACGACTCATTTTGCCTGCGGCGAGCTCTTTGCCTCGCTTCGCTCGGCGGGTTTTCTTTAACCTTCTCAATTTTTAAATTAGTGGGCCGCCACTGCAACGGATACAAGAGAACTATGTTGTCGGTCGACATTTTGTCAAAGAAATGGCTGAGTCGTTTATTTTTAATTTCGAATGGAAAGCATTGGCTAATATGTACGGTGTACGATTTCGACAACTAGCAACAACTCGAATTGATCAAAAACTTACTAAAAAAGGAAAAATCTCCACAATACCATCCGTCTAGATATATACCTTTTAATTAAAAACACCAAAAGAATAAGTTTATTTGTACATTTGTAAAATCTTGTCTAAGTTGATTGTATCTTTTTTTAATATTCCGAATAGCTTTGTGACTTTATCTACGAGATGCAGCGTTGAAAAGAAATCTTAAATAAAATAACAAAAATCCCATAATATGTTGGTTGCAATGGCTTTTCAAGCAGATACTAATAAACTAGACGATGAGTCTATAGTTTTAGAATTTCAAAAATTTACGTGAAAGGGGCTATAAATGTTAGATTCTTTTATCCTTATGCAGTGAATCTGTACAAAGGCTGTAAGCAAAATAAATAATCAGACTCAATTTTGAGTTACAACAAAAAACTGTATTATTTTTTCTTCTTTGCAATTTTAGTAATAACTCTTGGACAAAATTAACGCATCGCTAGTTCTCTTTTTAAATTCAAGAATGGCGGTACTTTTGAGGCTACTAAAATAATCTCTTGCTATTATTACTCAGTGACATAGAAATTGCAACACCAAGAAGCACTAGAAATTTTGTGATAAAATTTGGCAAAACCGTTCAACTACTCGAGGGTACTAATATTTGATTAAAATTTGGATGAGATTGATCAAGTGGTAATGGCATATTTGACACTTGGTGTTGTTTGTTCGTACATTATTGTCAGGTGCATTACTTGCGAGTTTTTGTTAATTCCGTTACTGTTGGGCTTGTCATTTTTCTGTTTTGCTTGATTTAAGAGTTTAATTATGCCTAGAATACGGCAGCGTGCAAATTACCGCCAGTTGAGCGAATTCGAAAGAGGTCGAATTATGGCTTACGCGAAGGTGGTTTTCCGTTTCGGGAAATCCCCAATCGTCTTAACCGAAACCAATCCACCATCATGCGATGTTAACGAGCATGAACCAGAGAGGGTCAAAAAGTCAAGAAGAGGATCCGGAAGACTAAAACAAACTAATGAGGCGCAGGACCGCCACCTTCGGCTAATGGCATTAAGAGACCGATTCTGCAGTACCAGATCAATTGCTGACCAATGGTTATTAGGTAATGAAGGTCGTCTTGTAACTCTTCGAACGGTTTACCATCGAATTAGAACTTTCGGCTTGCAATATTATCGGCCACATCTTGTGCTACCACTTACGACTCACCACCAGCAGCAACGTTTGGAGTGGTGTACGTTGAGAGTGCACTGGAACTTGGAGTGGCATAGAGTGGTGTTTAGTGACAAATCTAGATTCTGTTTGGGAATGCATGATGGCCGCATGAGGGTCCGGCGAAGATGTGGGGAACGGCAAAATGTTAACTTTTCTGTCGAGAAGCCTGTGCACCGAACTGTGGGAGTTATGGTATGGGGTGCTATAGCGTATGGGAGTAGGTCTCAGTTGGTATTCATCCGAGGCAATATGAACGCCCAGCGTTATATCCATGAGGTTGTGGAACCGCATATTCTTCTATATCTTCAGCAGCTGGAAGACCCTCTTTTCCAGCAAGATAATGCCCGTCCTCATGTTGCAAGAACTTCTCTCAACCGTTTTGAAGAGGCCTACGTCAATCTTTTGCCATGGTCACCTAGATCTCCCGACCTATCGCCCATTGAACATGTGTGGGACATAATGGGAAGAAAACTGGGAAATTTGGCGAATCCTCCACTGACGCTGGTAGCCCTCCAGAATGATTTGCAGGTAGCTTGGGATACAATACCCCAGGAGGATATTGATCACCTGTTGGAATCGATGCCGCGAAGAGTGGTGGAGTGTGTAACCAATAGGAGGCGTGCAACACATTATTAATAAAAATGAGCTTTATCTTCATTTGTTTTTTCTTTAAACTTTAATTAATTATTACCCTCGAGTAGTTGAACAGTTTTGCCAAATTTTATCACAAAATTGCTAGTACTTCTTGGTGTTGCAATTTCTATGTCACTGAGTATAGTTACATAGGCTTTGCATCTCTTTCGACATTTTTTCAAGTAAATATTTTCACAACATATTTTATTTTACTTCTTCGTTAACATTACTAGGAAAAATATGATCTAAAAACAAAAAAAAATTTTTTACATTTAATTTATCGATGTTTTTGGTCACCCTGAATCCAAAACAGTAAAAACAGCACTCTTAGAAAAAGTCTGTGAGGATTGAGGATGTGTGAGGATGTGAGGATCAAACAAAAACTACTGAAGGGATTGTGTTGAAATTTTGTTTCAGCCACTGTAACAAAATTTTATCGACAAAATAAGCGTTTAAACGTAATCGATACAGGGTGGCGGGTGGCTCAAAATAAGGGGGTTATTTTGGTCGCATTTTAAAAAATGATAATTCACAGTACTTATTTATAACCGGCCACAGGTGAGTACTCATAGACCTTAAATAAAAAATATCTTTTCAAATTTTTAAATTCAAAATGGCGGCCAGTATAACGATCGGCCCATTGCCTAGTAATTTTATAATAACTTTAAAGATAGTTATTATTATTAAAATGTAAAAACAGGAATATGTAGGCAAAATATAGGGCTTTAGTTTTGTTAGAGTCGATTTTTAAAATAATTTCAAAATTGACAGTTTTTAAAGCACCAAAGTTGACTAAAAATTTAAAACGGATTTTCTCTAAATCGGCTACGACCGTTTTGTCTATAACTTGATATGTTGTAAATGTGAAAGTTCTGAACTCATAAATTGAGTTTCATTTGTCGCTAACGGCTAGAGTTTCGGAGTTTGTGAATTTTTGTATAAAAAAAACTTTCGGTTAAACCAGAAACTAACTAAGCAAAGAAATTTTTAAAAAACACCCTGTATATTTTATGATTTTTTAAAATATTGTAAGATTATCTGTAAAATGATATCAAACATGTTAAATTGTAACTTCCGGTTTAACCAGAAATGGGGTTAGCTTTTCAATTTTAAGTTCAACACCCTGTATATTTTATGTGGTATGTGAAAGACTGTCAAAGTATCTATTTAGTGATACCAAACATTCTATATTTTGACTTCCGGTTATAAATTTTTAGAACGCGTACGAAGAAGTCCTGTTATGGCCACATCAGTCGTTTTAAAATTATAATTTTAATAAAAGTCATTTTCTTCCAAAATTGGCTTAAAATATGTTCAATAATTGAGTAGAAAAAATCATATAGGTACCCGACACTATATCGGCCGATTGGATTCCAATCTGTAGAGAGCTGCGGAGCTTAACACCGTTAACCCGAGACCGCGGTATGTGTGTCTGCCATGTAAAATTTAAAGTTTCATAACAATTTTATTTACACACCTAAGAAGTTGCTAACTTGTCTAGCTTGAAAATGAAAATATTGTGTTATTGACGAATTGACCGGATGTCGCCGTCACCAGTCTTTAGTATCACTAAATTAGAGACTGTTTGCCAAAGTTTACGCGGTTTGTCATACCGACCGTCGTGGAGTCTAGGGTAAGACACATTTTCAAAACAAAATTTTTTTAATCAGGCTCTGGTGTGTGAAGTAAGCGAGAATTACTAAAAAATCGCCATTTGCGCTTCTTAAATAGCTGACAAGTCCACAATACGGATTTAGGTTTTGCATCGAGCGAATTAACCTCATTGGCAACGGTTCGCTGCAAATATTTTCATTTCAAATAATTAATCAAAACTATTACATATTAATAATTAATTACTGCTATCATTTGTTATTGCGAGCTTTTAATTCAATTTATAGGAATAAACAAAATAAGATTACGTCGAGGTATAGTTGGACACGTGTGTGAGAAATCAACAGTGCACGTTTCGCTATTCGATTTTTAGCAAATTTGAAAATAAATCAAAATTTAGGCGCATGCACGCTTGTATAATACAAGTATACAACATGTGCCTCTTATATACTGTAGGTATACATCGACTATAATTATTCGTATCAAAATCAAAGAGGGTTGATTGCTACTGCTACTTGCCCTTACCGCCGATTGAAAACAGCCTCTCTGAATGATAATCTTAATGTATTATTGAACATCACGTTAATTACATAAGCAATATAATTATTTAGATATTTAGGAACCCATAAAAGTACAGAAATGTTGGGAAAGTTTGTGGATGGGGTTACATCGCACAGGTCACAGGTCACATGTTCAAAAACGCCATAGAAGACGTCTTACATATACAGGGTGCTTTAATTGTTTGAAATTTAGGTATTATCCCTGTATATTGTTAACCAATTCAGATTGAATATGGAGAATGGGAAAGAGCAAAGCCTATAAGTGACGGGTGAGCGGGATTAAACTTACGGCATCGAATAGAGAGATCATCGATCCAAATAGAATCCAGAGACGGTTCGCTGCTTCAGATCTATTAAAAATACGAGTTAATTTCATATTTTGAGATGATTTTAATAAGTTCAGAGATGAGACACAGTGGACGAACCAACATTAGAACGAATCCGGAAATGAAAGTGATGGAAAAGCTGGTCGGTCTACAAAGAGTTCCGTGGGTTTTCCATTTCCAAATTGGCACCAATTCTAAATTTACATGGAAACCATCGACACTATTGATGGTCTTATAATAGTCACATAGTGTCACTCTATTAGTAGTAGTAGTAGTGGTATTAGTTACTTCAGGGCTTCGTTAGGAGTAGTTAGTAGGTGAACATACTAAAAGTCCCCGCCCCTGGGAGGTGAGCATACGGCTGGAGGGGAGGAGAGATACAAGTTTTTGGTTTTTCGATTATATCTCAGAAACGGTGCACTCTAGAAAAATATGTTTTAAATAAAAATGAAAGCTAATTAAATTGCCTACAATATTTATTCTACTCATTTTGTTCCTATCTGTTACGGTTTCTGAAATATCAGCAGGAGAAAATAGCTATTTTTAGAAAAAATTAATTTTTTTGCTAAACTTCGCTTGGGACTTTTTTACTTTTTATTTGAGAGGAAAACAAAAGTTGTAGTATTTTAAATTGCCTTCAAATTGAGTGTATCACTGATATTTTAGCTCAACCAGATTCAAAGTTAGAGCAGCCGTATGCTCACTTCCCAGGGGCGGGGACTTTTAGTATGTTCACCTACTAACTACTCCTAACGAAGCCCCGAAGTCAAAAATTCTCGCATATTTCATGCACTCTACAATATGTTTATTGACTGGACTATTATGCTTATGGACAATCATTAATCAAACATATCGAGAGCGGAAGATGCAAAAACTGAGCTGCGTGGCCTCCGTCACATTTCATCAATTAACTAACTTCTTGGTCATTTTCCGAGAAAATGTTAAGAGACAAAATAGTTTCTACATAAAATTACCTTTTAAATGAAACCATTTATGCTCGAAAATACAAGTGGCATTCCAAAAGTAAGGGCAGTTTGCTAATAAAAAGCCGTTGATAGCGCTGATTAGAGTGTCGTTCTTTCGTCCCCTATTGTTTCGGCAACTACAGGACGGTTTTTCAGCGACCAGTCGTCATTTGTTTACATTTAGCGCAACGTAACAAAGGCTTCAAAAGTAAGTCTATATATAATTGTAGGATTTTACGGCTGACGCCGCCTTGCTTCTCTCAACCAGTTCCTCCATTCCTCTCTATTCCTCTACTCTCCCTTCGTCAGTCCTCTCCTCTCCATGGCCTCATGCACTTCATCTGCCCATGATTTTCTGGGCCTGCCTTTTTTTTCTTCCCCATTGGGCTCCACTAGGTAATTTTGTGGATCCATCTGTTCCTATTCGCCCTTCTAACATTTCCATACCAGATTAGTCGCTTTTCCTCTATATATGCCCGCACGTTTTTCTGTACTTCCATTTTTTTTAGGATCTCTTCATTTTTCACACGGTCCAATCTAGTTAACCCACAGCATCTTCTCCATTATTGCATTTCGGTAGCTGTTATTGTGTTTTTGTTTTTCTTGTTTATTATCCAGTTTTCCGCTCCGTATGTCATTATGCTTTGTATCCTAGTACTGCATATCTTTCTTTTTGTGTTTTTCGTTATGTGTCTGTCCCAGAGGATGGAGTTGAGTTGTTTTATGCTTGTTCGGGTTTGACCCAGTCTATTTTTTATTTCTTCTTCTGTTGTCGCGTTTTTTGATATTGTAAAACCTAGGTATTTAAACTTATCACTTCCTTTTATTTCCATGTGTTCGTCAATTTCAAGATTGGTTACCGCTTCTTTCGCTGTTGTAAGGTATTCTGTTTTTTTTTAATTTATTTCCAGTCCGTTTTCCGAATATTCTTCTTTCAGTTTTCTGATCATATAGCTTAGGTCTTCTTCATCTTGTGCGATTACTACCTGGTCATCGGCAAAGCTCAGGGTAACAAGTGATCGTTCCTTACGGGTATTCCCATGCCCTCACACTTTATTTTTAATTTTTTTAGTGTATTTTCTAAAAATATTTTAAATAATGTTGGTGATGTCGGGCATCCTTGTAGCAGTCCTTTTGATGTTTGGAATTTGAACCCTATTCTTTGCTGTGTCTTAATGGCTACCTTATTGTGTTCGTACAACCTCTTTACACTGTTTATTAGTTCTTCCTGTACCCCTATTGCTTTCATTGCTTCCCACAGTTTTTTTCTCGGTACCGAGTCGTATGCCTTCTTCAGTCTCTGTTAATTGTTGTACGGTGTAAATATGGTCTATGTATGATCTCCCTGTCGTGAATCCGGCCTGGACTTCTCCAATTTTATTTTAGTAGTAAGTAAGTAAGTAACTTTCGCAAATTTCATCAAAATCGCTCTAGAGCTAGTAGTTTATGTTTTAATAAGGCATTACAGACGGACGCACCTACATATCCACATACTTTTCCAAACTTTTTCTTTCCATTTTTGAATGTGTGGGGGGACTAAAAATTCTTAAATAAACCAAATCTACCATTGATAAATCTAATACGTTGCAAATTAACCCCAACATACACACACATGTAAAAAAACATTAAAGGAGAAAATTTGTTTTCCACCAAACACCTCGGGAATCGAACACAAGAACTTGCTATTCTACCCTTAATGTTTAAGTGGAGGAGGGTAAAGAAGGAAGTCGCAATGGAGGCCCAAAATTGGAAAATTAAAAACCAAAAACTGCGTAGATATCTGAGTAATTAAATATTAATAAAGTTGCTTGGTGATAAAATTAATTTACTATTATTTATGAGACGAGAGATGACATAATTTTTATTTGTTAATTAAGTAATCATAATTATTTTAATCAAATTGTAAACAATTGTTTTCTAGGAAAATATTTATACAAAAATAGCGATAAAAATGAACGTAATAACGATGAAATTTAAAATGTTAGTCATATATTGTCGAAATTTACACTTACTGGATTTAAGTATACGTAGTTTTGGCACTTAATCGTTGGAAGTTTCCTCACTAGTCCAAATTTTCCTTCTCAAATCTAAAAATAAATGATTTGAATTTTTTGGGTAAAAAATTTATTTTATAGGAAACGCTCAACTGAAGTAAATATTACTATCAAACTATCAACATCAAATTCGGTAGTTTTCCTTTGTTAACTTTAGAATTATTTTGAAATTTTTCTACGCGAGTTATAGAACGTAATATCGAGTTAGGGTTGTTGTGGATTAATTAACCATCCCTTTATTTTTTAAATGATAGAAAGTCGATTAACGCTTTGTTAAGTGAAAAATTTCACTTAACGCTTTAATTTTATTAATAAAAGTTACGGATGTCCACACTATAGTTAGTTACGAGGTCATAAACATTAAAAAGATCTGTTTTATTAGCGTACGTTCACCTGGAATGTTCGCGCATTATAATTAATTCAAGAACTTTTAATAAAATTAACCAAATTAATGAAACGGAAATTATTCATAATCAAAAAGAGGTACAAAATTATTTTTGGGTTTTCCTCTCAGAATGAATCGCATATTTTGGCATGGTAAATACCGTGACGCAACTGCAATTTCTCGTCTCACTCTAATTGCGCAATATTGTGGACGGTCATGGTCGAGGCGTACGTGGAGTTCAATTTAAAAAAAACAAAAACGATCCACATATTTTATTCCATACATAATAGGATACATTTAACGGTAATACGAAAATATTGGAATAATATTTTCTAGCAATTTTATAAATACCATTTACGGACCTTTAAACTCACGATTTTCGTGGAGAGTCCCAATCTTCCATCATTCCTTCCTAAGCTCGTACAGAAACTGTTTTTTAATAGTTAACAATCGGTTTAGTTCTTAATAAAAGTAAATAAATTTTAATTTATACATAAATAATGTAAATTCTAAGATAAATAGTTACAAAATCACACATTTCCAACTAAAAATAAATAGGTACGTTAATTGTTAAATGATACGATGAGGTGAATGGTTTTTCATGATGAAAATGATTTTTTTTTAAATATTTGCTTAAAAACGCATTACTATGAAATAGCTATTTATAAGTGAAACGAATAATACACTTTATAATTAGGTTATAGTTTGAAATAAGAACAAGGATAGCGTAAAGGAATACATTAAAGAACAGAGTTGGCTTCGAGTAAAATTCAAATCAAAATATGACCCGTCAATATAGCGACGCTAAAAATTTAAAACAATACGGCATTTTTTTTTCTAAACAACTGTACCTAAAAAAATGAAACTCGAACCAACCCTGTTAAGATTTAAAAAGTACTGCAGAGAGGATAAAAAGCGCTAAACTAGTAGCTATTATTGTGGTAAAAGTACCTAACGAATATACTTTTTCCATACATCGAGAAACATCTATTTTTTCACATCACATAATAATAATTACACAGAAACACAGATTTCCCTACTTTGTACGAGAAAGCAACGTTTTCTTCGGCAAAAAGAAACAAAAAAAAATAAATACAATTTTCCAAAAAAAAATTAAAAAAACTTAAATATTAAATTTCGACGAGAAGCAAAATCAAATTGTTCATAAAATAACATAATTCCTAATAGTGGATGCTGGGCACCTTTAACGGCCCTTTGGTAATCACAAAAATTTCTCAAAAAGAACAAAAACATTTAATGTTTAGGGGGAGACCCTTTACGAATCATAATCGATTTAAGATGCGCAACTTCTGAAGATAAACGTACGATTTCAGAATGTAAACGATTTTTTGTTTCTGGATCCCTTTCGGCGTCTTGTAAAGCCGCTTGGGACTGTTTTTGCAGACTTTGAAGGGTAGCTGCGGCTTGCGAAGCCGACCATTCGCCTCCTAGAGATATCCCGGAGTCGCGTTCGTCACTCGAGCCTTCTGCGTCCCAGGGAGGACTAGCTTGGCGAGAATTTGGTTCTTGTTTTATATGTTGTAACGAGAGTAACGCCGTTGCGGCGTCCTTGTCTCCCAAATGAGATTTGTGACGTAATTTGAGGGGAAGGCTGTTGTTAGCTTCGTTTGTCGTCAAAGCTATAGGGGCACTCTCGTCTCCGGAGTTGCTCGATATTGCGTACGGAGATTGAGGCCTGGAGCGAGATCTGGATAAATTTAGAGCGCTGTTACTCGAATCACAGAAGGGAGGTGAGTGGAAAGTGGTCAAATATGGGTTGTAGTCGGTGTGTTCTCTGTATGGAGGTTCGTGATGAGAGTTGGGGTGGAGCATGTTGAGGGGGTGAGTTAGGGGTTGAGGTGAAGGGGAACCCAAGACGGGTTGATGGATCACAGAAGTGGGAATAGGGCTCGGATTGGGATGGCCGAACATCAAGGATGGACTAGCCATTTTTTGACGTTTTGAGAGACTCAAAACTTGTTCGTTCGTGGGTAAATTGGCCATTACTTTTTCTACGCATACGACGTTTTCGCCGCAGATCCCGAACTCTTCCCTGATGGCGTCCAATTGTGCTTTTAGGATGGCATTTTCTTTGGTCAACTCCACTACTCTTTGCTCTAAAACCATATCGTTGAAACGACGTTTTTCGCGAGATCGTTTTGCGGCTTCGTTATTTCGTCGCCTGCGATCCCAATAACTGTCGTCTTTTTTATTATCGGGAATAAATTCCCTTTGTTTTCTTTGTGTGAATAAATCTTTGTGTTTCATTTGTTGAGATAAGTTGTAGGCTTGATAAGAATCGGAATCTGGCGATGGCGGTGGGCTATTTATTAAGCCATCGCGACCGTGACTTGCCGGCATGTTGGAGTTAACGTGGGGTATTTCGCCGTTGACGGGGGACCCGCTATGACCGCGACCCATTAATTCGGCAACCATTATCCTCTGATTTAAAACATCTGAAACAATTTAAAAAATATGTTAAAATACGGAATAACGAAAAGTATTTATAAATGTAAAATAAAATGTAAGTCGGACTGGTTTCGACTACGAGTGCATTCAAGGACGTCTCGATTCACCTGTGCATTTATTTTAACCGTAACTATGCAGCCTCGTTTTGCTGCTAACAAAAAAAGTTCTTTTTAAACGAGAGAGTACAAATTATTTATAATATTGTTGATAGCTTAACCGCCGTATCCTTGGAGAGGTCATTGGCAAAAGCCCCTCCAATAACATCTACGATCGTACACAAGGCTTTGGCGCCCGCCAAGAATTCGAGAACGGATATGATTCAGTTTGGGCCATGTGTAATGTTCACCCCGAGTTCATTAATTTTTTCTAATACATTTATCGAAACGCCCAGAAAAACGTCAACCTATAATAACTCCTCGTGACCGCAACTATCGCAACAATGTTCGCGCTATCATAATTTGCAATAAATTATAAGGTATTTGCGCGACTTTTATTCACCTTCGTTTTAATTTTCCACGCTTGTTTATTTACTCAATAACAAGAGCGGGCCCCGAGCGTCGAGTCATAAAAACAGGGACGCATTCGTTCCAGCCCTAAACTCTACCACCAAGCTCACGCGGCGACGGAACTCACGCACGCCGTGAAAAGCTACTTTCCGGGCCTCTAAAACTCTCTACTCTAAAGTGAGCCGTTGGTCGCGCTAATTTTACGTCGAATTTATTTTTTTGGATCTTCTGGGGAGCGTCGGAACAGGGGAAAAGTTTTACAGAGTTGGAGTAGCTCATTGAGATCGGAGGTGAGTAGTTGGGAAGCCCAATTCGTCTTGGGAATGGATGTGGTACTTTGTAGAGTCGAGTTTATCGAGAATTGTTTGAAATAATGACGTGGGTTTATTACGCCGCCAAAATAGTTGAAAACAAAATGTTACAAAACTCGTCTAATTATATCTAGACCAAGTTATTATGAAGATCCATTCCAAAAGTTCCACGTACATATAAATAAGTTAAGGCACACGTTTGGATGAACGCTAATGCCACGTGTTACATTTAATTACATAATAGAAATTCGAAGAATCGAAATATGTGTAATTTATTTAAACAAAATCGTGACTCAAAAATAATAGCCACCTACATTTTGTCGTTTACGAAAAGCATAATTTAAAAAAGGTGGACGTACTTGAAACATATTACGTAAGTTTACCCAAGTTCAATCGAATCAAAAATGTCTTATTCAAAGGATTTTCCGGTAAGCCAAGTAAAACGGGGTGACTCACTTTTTTTTAACTGGAAAGAAGTTCTTTTAATAATCAGCTAACAGGAAAAATGGTGATTAAATTGTATACAATTTTCAAAAATTGAGTTCTACTCGGAATATTTTGGATTCGAAAAAGAATTTCTAAATTCAAAAACGTCATGTTTAGAAAACAACGCGCAAAAGTAGGCTAGTGGAACTCGTGCCGGAGTTTTCTGTTCTACAAAATTTATTTAACTTCATTCATTTTAATTTATTTAACGAGAGTTAAAAATATTTTTATGTTTAATCAAGACCAATTAGGTAAATATCTCGATTTTGTAAACATAACAAAGGAACAAAAGAAAACATTTTTTTTTAAAGGGGGGAATTTATGTTTTTTTATCGTGCGATTAAGGTGAAGATTGTAGTTAGTCCTCTCGATTAAAAAACTAATGACTTCATTACCGATTAATCACTTTTATTAGTCACTAACGGTAAAGTTTTCACGGATAACGCAATAATTGCGGAAAATTAGTAATTTTCGAAAAAAAAAAATAATTGCGTCATTTGTTTTTTTATAAGTCGAGGGTGATTTTGCAATAAACAAAACAAAAGATAAGATGTCGTTGCCTTTTTAAATTACGTCAAACTAACGCGCGTTTATTTTTGGCGCCAAAAACTAATTGAAAATAATTTTTTCGCGCACTATTAATTTAAAAAAATCTAGTTCAAGAACTAACTGTAAAAATAAGCTCCTTTACGTTGTGTTAGTAGAGCGAATCTGTCACTTGAAAAGCACGCGAGCGCAACATGAATGAAAGTTTTCCAAAATTTTGGAAAAAAAATTTTTTAACTCACCAACTAATTCTGTTGACGTTTCAAAAAATGTTCTTATATCTTGAAGAATTTTTGAAATAAATAAATAAATCCAAGTGTCAATTTGTCAAAACAAAAGCGGAACTTTTACACTAATTTAAAATCGCGTCTTACTTTGTTAATAGTTAGATGTAAACTAAACTAATCCCCAACCGCTGTATTACCCGAACGCGTGGAGTTCAGTCGCGCTCCAAACGGGGGAACGAAATAGTGGGGGAGACGAGGACAACACCCTCAGTGACTCACCAATCAGAACAGTGACAGGTCACCTTCGTTACTTACGTAACAGACTCGTGCCGACTCGTATGAAAAAATGCATTTTTGGTCTTCGGAAATTTTTTTAAACGTTACATAACTTAGGTCCATTTAATAAAATTCTAATTGATAAATAATAAATTGCCGAAAACTTCCCGAAAAATTTTCCTCAAATATCCAAAACACGCGAATTATTAAAATACGCAGAAAATAAACAAAGAACATTAAACAAATAAGCTACAAGTGAAAAACATGTTTTTCTTAATAAAGACGTAATTTGTAAATTTTTCTAAATAAAATAAAATTCGATTAAAATGTTTAATGTAAAAATAATTAAATTTTAAAAGTGGGATTAAAAATTAAAACTGATACCGCTCTATAACCTGCAAATGAGGAGACAAATCGCTTGCAAGCTTTCGTCTTGCACAATCTTTATCAAAAATGCACATTTTATTAAAAAGTAATTTAAATAAAAATTTTTTAAAAATCAACCGCATAGTACGCCACGATAAAAAAGAAAAGCTGTTTATTAAAATATAAATTTGCCGTGTTTTTGATCGCAAAACTGTAATGTTTAAAACATCTCTTCTCTAAAAAGTTGAAGATTGAAAAATTTTAAAAAGCCATCTCTTTGAAGTTTTTGTTCTCATCAATTTTAATTAAATTCCCAAATTACTTGAAACAAACAAAAACATAAGATAATTTAAATAAGTTAGTTTTAACGTTTTAAATAACTTTCTCCATCACACCACCAGCGTGTATATTTTTAAATCAAATAAATAGTTGAGCGGATCAAAATATAATGTGCCTATAAGTATAGCACAGAGAGAATATCTATATAAGCTTCAACACTAAAATATTATGTGACCCCGATGACCAATGAAACTGACTATACTATCGCACGCATCGTTCCAAATTTCAACTCTCTAGCTCTTATAGGTTGGACTGTGAAAGTCATCCACGGACGGACGAGCAGACCCATAAACCTGAACTTTAATTTACTTAGTTCTAATGCCATTCAAGTTGTACAACTGTTTCAAATTGCAACTCTCTAGCTCTTTTAGTTTGGACTGTGAAAGTTGTCTATTAATGGACGGACTGATGGACATATACAGAGTGAATTACTTTTCATTTTCACTATGGAGAACTCGCTTATTGTAAATTGTAAGAGTTAGAAAATCTATTAAATGGGGAAAGTGATGCAGTTTTGAAAGAGTAAGTCACTGCTGCTGTTAAATTTTTGGTGCGGTGTTCAGTAGTTGTTTAAATATGACCGAAAAACTAAAAAATAGAAAAATTTTGAGAGCGACCCCTATTGACCCCTATAGGAAGGGGATGCAAAAAGAGATATAAACATTTACAAAAATGAGACATGTCTTGACTGGTTTACCGCAAATACAATGTCCAAAACTATTTATGATTTAAATGTGATGTACCTACACATATTCACATTCCACACTTGTTACTGAAAACCATTGTTGTCTTTCATCAAAATTAATTACGAAGTTATCTATTCAACAAGTTGTAAGGGGTTAGTAAATAGTGGAAAGGATTAGTGGGGCAAAGCGTGCAATAAACAGATACAGTTGAAACGGGCGAAACGGTTTGGGATGACAATGCCAATGACAATGTTCGCTGCATGAGCAGAAATGCATTGGTCAAAGAAATTGATGAAGTTCTGTAATCGCGCTATCACGAGCTCACATAAATCCTGTGACAATCAAGAGCGCGTTATAATACGATACGTTACGCCGCAGCTACAATCGAACAAACAATCCAAATTGTTACAATGTTACAATGTTACAAATACAATGTGATAATTGGTTAGCGTCGATTAATACGAATTATTTAGTTTATCAACGATTACTTTACGTTTCCTGTCAGACTCATATACGTTTAGGGTTTAGGTATAATCAATCAGTTAAAGAAGTCAATACCAGAAAGTCACTTACACAGAGTATAGTACCTACTTTGAGAACTTCTAAAATGCAATTGCTGTATATCTAAATCTAATAATTAATAATTGGTTAATGCCGATCGGTTAATACGAATTAATTGGCTAACATAAGATTACTTGAGGTTATATACGCTGCACGCGTAAAATCAGTTAATATAATGCTCATCTAAGATGTAAAAAAATATTGGATGTGTAATTAACCCTCAACAGCTATGACTTCTAGTCTCTTCTACTATTTACACAATTATCGCTGACTTATCACAAGTTTTCTGCTACTCGTTATAGTAATCCTCTTTGCCGACTTCATTCTCTAACCTATATTCTCATCTTCCGATTCAGAAACTTCTGTATATGTGTCATGTTCACTTTCAATTGCATCGCCATCATCTGCATCGTTATTCAGCTCATCTTCTTGCTCTAATAACTCTTTACACCATTCATCAAAACGAGGATCATCGGATGCACTAATAATGATTACAGCCTCTGAGCTATTTTCCTACTCATTTACGTTAACCTATTTAAGACCGGCGAATAGGTTAAATGGTGAATGCGAATAGATATGGTTATCACTTCACCATTCACCACCCACACCCAGTCCTAATCGAGTATCACAAATTTCAACGAATTTCAACATTTTTACCACCATACAGAATAAATTAGAAGAAATATCCATAAGGCCCCAAATTTTAAAGTCCAAGGTTTATGTATTTTTTGTATGAAGTATGAACTAAATTAGAATAGCCATTTGCACTAATTTTGTCAGTTTGGTTGCTGACAGCTGTTTCGATACACTGTATCATCTTCGGAGTTGCTAAAAACTCGCTCCGAAGATGATATACAGTGTATCGAAACAGCTGTCAGCAACCAAACTGACAAAATTAGTGCAAATGGCTATTCTAATTTAGTTCATACAAAAATCAATCTCGATTTGCCCATAGTAAAAGCCGAATCCATTAAATACTTTATGTATGTATTTTGGCTGAAACGTACTGATTTTCCTTTGATATACATTTTTGCCGATTAACCTTCAAAATAAGGGACCATTTGTTCGGGCAAAATATCACTTACCATACTCAAACTTCTAATCTCAAAAAAATAGTCTCAACTTTCAATACCCATATCAAGCCAATGTTGCGTTTTCGCAACATTATAGTTTAGAGTGAAAAATTGTTACCTGAGCAATTTTTTTTTCAAATTTAATTAATATATTTGAATTCTCCAGTTATTTGTACGTTACAATTAGAAAATAGTTTTTTTAAATCATTAAAATAACCATGAAAAAAAAATTACTATCCCCCTGTTAGAAGTACTAAAAATAGGCAATGTTTTTATATTATTTACTTGTACATAGTAAATATGTAATAAAACAAAAAAATTAACAAGTAGTACTTTAGTACTTCAAGAATACATATCTAATTTTGGAACCGTCAAATTTTGCTTACAAAAGCATTTTTAAAAATTCGGTAGAGATGGTTGCGAAAACGCAACATTGGCTTTAAATGGGCACTTGGACAAATCTAAATATAAAAATTACTAAATAAACGTACTACGTGTGGTACTACATAAAAGCCTGAATACAAAAAGTCAAATTTTTTACGTAATCTTGTAACCACTAATACCAGTCGGTATCAGATTATATACCGCAAACGCCAGAAAACAATTAATTTCAAATGCACTCATTTTAACTCTTGTAATTAACTGATTGTAGGTACCTATATAACCTAACTACTGTATATAAAGGTACTCAGATGCACTTTGCAAAATATCAAGAATTTCCTGCTGACGTAGACAATTTTTAAAAACGATACTGTAGTATTATTATACCGGTAGCTGTTGAGGGTTAATTGACTAAGTATATACGCTACAATTTTCCTTTGCCCTGAAAGTAAAATCGAGTAAGACAATGTGTATGAAATTCCTATCCTGGAAATTAATGTTGAGTGCAATATATATTAAGGAGAAAATAAAATTTGGATTAGTAATTAATTTACCTGTGTACCGTAGGTATATGTGCACTAAGAGTGCACTCAAAATATTTAGAAATTGAATTTACAAGTCCTTTGTAGCAATAAAAATAGCAAAGAGTAAAAACTGCCTTATAGACAAAACAAAATTAATACTAATTACTAATTAATTAGTAGTAAATTTAAAACAAAGATTTTTCAAGTTGTTTTTCAACATTCTACGAGAAAGGTTTTTTTGAGTAAAACACTAATTAAAATTACAATCATCGGAAAAGTCTGAGCAGTAAACAAAAAATTCTAAAAAGAAACGGAAAAATAAACTGATCAATTTAGTATACTTAGGTAGTAACTTTTTTAGCTCTGCAGATAATTATCGATAAAGCCAAAGGAAAACATTTTATTCAAAGTATAACCTCCGTGTGGATTAATCACATTTATAAACATAATTATTGTTCATAGACAAAATAACGTTGTCAATATCTTCTTGAAGCTATCAAAAGCTCCCTGAAGAAGTCGCCAAGTCCCACACATTCTCTGTTGGATTTAGGTTCACGGTAATACTTCAATTACGTCGTTATTTAACACACAAAGACACAAACACAAGCATTGTCATGCATGAGACGGAAGTTCTCATTTCTCATTAACAACACCAAAACAAATAGATGCACAATAGAAGGACGAATATCATCCAAATGTTGTTAAGCTCTCGGAAAACCATTTGGGCAAATGAGCTCCCCAATAATTATTCCGCTCCATACTATTTACAGTACCACCTCTGTAAGTGTGTACTACCTGGACGTGCCTCAAACGTTTTTTTTATATTCGAATCGTCTCCACATCTGGATGTAATCCGCATCTGGACTCATCACTGAGCGAAACTGCAGCCCAATCATTTGTAAAAGTTTTGTCACAAGTCTAATCGTGCTCCTCGATTGCCTCTACAAAGAGGGTGGACATCTGAGTGATTGTCGAGAACAAAAATTGGTATCTGCGCCCGCTGTAACTCCTTAACCAACTCACTAATTGTAGGTTGTCGTCTAACAGTTAAAACCAAAAATCTGTCCTGAGCTACCTTTGTAGTGCATCCACGTCCTGGATGTTGTTTGGTTGGAGTTTAAGTTAGCCTAAAACGCCTCCATAACCGGCTATCCGCTCAGCTTACATCGACTTGCCTTACCAGCTTGAAGAAGGCGCACATCTCGATTAATCTCTTTTGAATTTAAATTGTTAAGCAGACACAATATTTTTAATATGGGAATCCAATTTTGAGCATCAGTTTATTGAATTTTTGTTATCGTTTTCCATTGTTTTCCACGGCAAATATCGGACCTCGCGTATATTTATTAATTGATACGTACGTTAAACGTATATAGCAAACCCTTAAACCAGTTTTGTTAATTTTAATGATTTTATAAAATATCCTTCGATTTTTCCGACGTGGTAAACTTTAATTTGGAGTTATTTAAAAATTGAGTAGCAAGTTTTCAAGGTTTTGATGCCAATATCACCGAGATGTTTGCGCGTTAAACGGCGTGGGAATAAATAGAGTATAATGAAAGGTTGGTTAGTGGTTCCATTGTAGTTGTGACTCAGTAAAATTAATAATGATTATATGATTAATAATTTGTTCTCAAGAATTTTGTTAAAAATTTGCATTATTTAATAAATGAGCGTAAAGAGTAATGATGTGGATATAAAACATTAATACAATATATTAAAGTTCCAGACTGTATCGATCGTAAAAGTTCGAAGTTCATTCTCGTATCTAACATTAGGTTACTGACCACGGTGTTGTTTTTAGCACATTAATAAAATAAAAATTATAAGAAAAGTTTACATCATTTTTAGGACCAATGTCATTTAGGATTTATATTTTAAGTTATTGTCTTAGGTTAAGATCCTCGATGTTGCTTTGTATGCAATTTTATACAGACGTATTTACTTTATAAAAGTTCAGGGTTTTAATGATTAAAAATAATTAACGATTATAAAATAAAAATAAATTCCAATTTTTAGGGTTAACAACCTAATTTTTAACCACGTTCAAAATTCGTGAACAAATTCAAATATTTATTTCGTCTCGCCATTACACAAAAAAACGTTTTTGATTCTAACAAAAAAGGATAATAATCATTAAGCATACAAATAATAAAAACAGTAATTCTGTTACTAACTTATCCTTTAAGTAGATTATATTTTTATTTTAGATAATGCTCCGATTACGTAGTTATAATGACCGCGAAACAGATTTAAATCTTAAAAAACAAATGTGTACCAGGGACATAATAACACCCCCACAAAACCCACGACGCGTTTACGGCATTTAGAAGACCCAAAATTGGTTAACAACTGACAAAAACCCCTCAAAAGCTCGTTAATAAATTTTCGATTAATCGATTAATGTTTCTTAATTGTCACTAACTATCTTTTTCACTTTTGATAGCCCTTTGAATTGTTTTCGGCCACTCCAATAGGCGATTAATCGGTCAGAACTTGAATCGCAAAACTGTAGCGTATTATTAATCGATTGATTAATCGATTATGTGATTACATAATAACCGTCGGTTAATTGATTAATGACGTAAAGGTAATCAAGTAATTCAAGTGATTAAGAAAACATAGGTGAATTACTCAAAAATTCTTTGCAAAACGTATATTAACCGACATTAATCGTTATTAATTAAAAAATAAATTTTACAACTAAACCACTCGTGTTTTTTTCTTGGGAAAAGTGACGTGAAAATCGGTTGAGCTCATCTCGACTTCCTACTTATCGACGAGCTTTTAACCAAATACCTATTAATTGCGATTAATCGTTTATAATTTAAAAAAATTTTCTTGAGAAAAGTGACGTGATAGTCTGTTGAGCCCATTTCGACTTGCAACTTATAGACAAACTTTTAACCAAATACCTATTAATTGCTATTAATCGTTATTAATAAAATAAATAAATTTGAAAACTAAACCATTCGTGTTCGTTTTTCTTGGGAAAAGTGACGTAATTGTCTGTTGAGCCCATTTCGACTTGCAACTTATAGACAAACTTTTAACCAAATACCTATTAATTGCTATTAATCGTTATTAATAAAATAAATAAATTTGAAAACTAAACCATTCGTGTTCTTTTTTCTTGGGAAAAGTGACGTAATTGTCTGTTGAGCCCATTTCGACTTGCAACTTATAGACAAACTTTTAACCAAATACCTATTAATTGCCATTAATCGTTATTAATAAAATAAATAAATTTGAAAACTAAACCACTCGTGTTTTTTTCTTGGGGAAAGTGACGTGAAAATCTGTTGAGCCCATTTCGACTTGCTACTTATCGACAAACTTTTAACCAAATACCTATTAATTGCCATTAATCGTTATTAATAAAATAAATAAATTTGAAAACTAAACCACTCGTGTTTTTTTCTTGGGGAAAGTGACGTGAAAATCTGTTGAGCCCATTTCGACTTGCTACTTATCGACAAACTTTTAACCAAATACCTATTAATTGCGATTAATCGTTATTAATAAAATAAATAAATTTGAAAACTAAACCACTCGTGTTTTTTTCTTGGGAAAAGTGACGTGAAAATCTGTTGAGCCCATTTCGACTTGCTACTTATCGACAAACTTTTAACCAAATACCTATTAATTGCGATTAATCGTTATTAATAAAATAAATAAATTTGAAAACTAAACCACTCGTGTTTTTTTCTTGGGAAAAGTGACGTGAAAATCTGTTGAGCCCATTTCGACTTGCTACTTATCGACGAACTTTTAACCAAATACCTATTAATTGCGATTAATCGTTATTAATTAGAAAAAAATTTCTTGATAAAAGTGACGTATAATCTGTTGAGCCCATTTCTACTTATAGACGAACTTTTAACCAAACACCTATTAATTTCCATTAATCGTTATTAATTAATTAGCTTAATAAGTAAGTTGCTATGGACGTTGTTACTTGTGAAGAGTCAAGTAATAATTAGTTACGCCACTGAAGATAGTCTTGGACAATAAAAACATTAATTATAATTGTGTAATTTGTTTTCAGAATATAAATAAACTATCGATGCACGTTTTATACGTTTGTTTTAATGAGTTCAATCACTTTAATTTTGATTTGCATTATTTTGCTCAAAGATTTGATAATAAGTAAAAAAATTGTTGATAAACGTAGTTTATCAGCTGTTTTGTGGCAATCGATTTTCTTTTATTTGATTTCGTTTTAACGATGTGGGAAATGGGGTAGAAAGTGTGCCAAATAGAAAAATGATGGGCTTCTTTGAACAGAAACAATTTAATTGTCTTCAAACTTTGTTTATGTTTTGTTTTAACGGCAACAATAAAAATGTTATCGAGGTTAAATAAAATTTTGTGTTCTCAAAAACTATTTTTGTTGATAATTTTGTTAAATTAGATAAAATTCTTGCTACTGATACGTTAATTAATAGAAATTGCTTTGTTAATTATTCACAATTAAATCTTGCGGTGGAATGTTATAGTAACATTTATCTACGAAAACACACAAACAACAATAGAAAACACATTGTATTTTTGACACCGAATAAATAAAAAATAGTAATCCGGATTAACAAAAATTGAAATGAAACCAATTTTCTACACCCTAACAAAAAAAGACGCGAATTTCGCTAAATGAGCCGAAGTATTGACTATCTTATATCATCCGAACCATCGAGGTATGAATAGATTTGAGCCTAGTATTATAAAGTTTTGGTACTTTTATTAATTGTTGCCAGTTATTAGTAAGAAGTACACGGTTGATTACGGAAATAATAGGTTTTTGCGTACTTTTAAACAACTTTCTGTTTTTGGCAGTTGAATTATAAAATTCTAATCACAAAGAATGCTCGCAAAAACTGCAAATTCAAGAACAAAGAGACTGATACAACCAACGAGGTTAGACAGTAGTTAGTTCTATAAATGAATTGGTCAGAAATAGTGAAATGTGGGAAACAAGCCACCCTTATAATAACACGTACACGTATAGTTTTTGTAAATTTTCAGGTTATGAGAAATTATTTACATCGATAAGTTTAGATTGATTTAATCATGATATCATGCACAAAATATAAATAAATTATTCTGTAATATCTCCTCTTCGGGGTTCTGTCGAATGTGATAAACCAATATTTTGAAGGTTTTCGACATATAAGAAAATACAGGGGGTCATAATATAATGTATGAAACAAGAAAGAATTAAAGGTCGTGCAGTTAACGTAAATAGGCCTATATAAAGACGAAGGCTATTAGGAAGTGATTTTGAACGACTTACAATTTTCCTTTTTCTCTTTTTTTTTTTATTATTTCAAAACGTATTTGTTTTAACAAAACAATGGTTTATCTTATCGCGTACTCGAATAAAGGAAGTAACGTCAAAATATGTTTTTACAGTTTAAATATCGAACTTTTGTAATAATTTAAATATATTAACTAATTAAGTAATAGAATTACATCATTTTTTAAAAATTTTTGTTAAGGGAGCCATATATAAGAAATCCATGGATGTATGTATGGTAAATGTTTAACCTCATGTTATTACGAAGGCAAGGTCGGTTAAGTAACCTCTTATTTCTACTTTAGGTTATTTCCGGTAACGCACCTTTCTTATAACTTATAATCACTAATTGAAAACTGTTTATTCGAATAAACTTATAATAAATATCATTGCCGTGTACTTGTAATGGTTTATACACTTTTTTTTAATTAATTGCATACGAATAACAAGGTTGATTAATTTTATTAAGTATTACTATTATTATCATTAAATGGAAACAAATTCCAACCGCGCCACTGGTTCACAAAAAATAAAATAAAAACCCTCCGAGGGTATACTAATAGCCTCTTCCGGTGATCTGGCTCATACTTTTCAATAGTTAAGCGACTAATATTTTCTGCAATGCCAACCCCTTAAGAGTACCGCCACTGAACTAATTGAAAACCTTGCTAAGAAATTTTAATTAATATTTATAACTTTTTGGTCTAGTTTTTTTATCAACAATGGCTTTATTTCAGTTAACTAAAATGAACAATAGTTATGAATCATACAAATGTTTACCGGTAAGACTTGAAAACAATGAATATTAAATTATAATTTTTACAAAAATCAAAAGGGTCCTTGTAAAATTTTAAATAACTCCAAAGTCACTTAAATTGCTTAATAAATAGTAATAAATAATAAAAAGATGTCTCAATATAAATTACAAAATATTACTAAATTTAATTTCGCAAAGTTCTAAAATAGCGTCTTGATAAAGCTTTTTTAATGAAAGGGGGGCCGTCGTGACGTAATATTTGCCAACTGTGGGGGTGTGGGGCGTATACGCGCAAAAATTGATTAGTCAGAGTGCCATTTAATTATGACCCTGCTCGGGCGCCAAAAATTATTAGCCACATTAATTCGATTTCAAGTGTTTTTTTAGAATTGAACTTTAAGGAACTCAATAGTGTATGATGGTTGTTTACAAAAAAATAATAGTTTTTGACGAAAATCGCCCAAGCTTATAAATGTAGGCCAGCAAACCGTTAAGTTTTGATAAAACGATTATTATTTACAATTGAACGAGATAGTTTTAAATTTTAACATAAATTAATAATTATAGAGAAGGCCGAAAAAGAAAAAGAAAATAATTTTGTTATGGTTTTATAATTTACGCTAGATTAATTTAATAATTTAAATTATAATTAACTTATCGAATTGGTTATTTTGTTTTCTACAATTGCATATTAAACGAAAAGTTCAAATTTTTGTACATTATAATATTTCCACATTAATTGATAATAAATTACATCACTTAACCTCGATCTGTAAATAATGTGGGCCAAAGATTTCATCTTAGACAACAACAATATATTTAATTACGTCCCATCCGACCTTTTGTATATTTTTGTGAAATACACAAAAGTCCATAATTTGGCTAAGTTACAAATTAAAAAAATTAAAACACACTTTAAAAATAAAATTTGCGCGCAATGTGCTTTAGAGCTTTGTCATTAACCCCAATATCCTCTTTCCCCCCTCAAAACGTACATCCCTTCTCCACACATGCATTTTTCCCCGAAAATCGCCGTGCACTTTTAAAAATAGACCAGCATTTTCAGACAAGAACTATTTTTGGACTTAACTTCTTTTGTTATTTCAAAAAAAAATTTTTCTTCGCGACGATCCGATTTTACGAAAAAATAACTTTCCAAATTTTAACACGGAACGAGAACTTTCCATGTTCTTGTTTTTAAGTTCCCATTTAGTGGCAAAACTTTCTGTCACCTTGACATTGAAAATTCCACATCGAAACAAAACTTACTTGGAGGTGCCGAAAAGATAACTCCATTGTCTGGATGCATGGCTGGCATCGGTAAGGGTCCCATTGGAGAAGTTTGTTTTTGTAGATAATCTCGAGTTAAACTTCAAAAGGGTTGCACGTTCACAACACTAATACACTTCACATCACCACGCACGTCTTCTCTCATCAGGAGTCGATTTCGGTGTACTGCAAGTGCAAGCTCTGGCTTCGTTGGATGTAAAAGTGTGCGATAGTGACCTAGTTGTTAGTTGTGGTACGCGAAGTAGTGGCGAACCGATGAAAGCGGAGAAAGGGACACTAAAACGAAATGCGGCCATTACAAGTAACATGTAGTTACGTGAGATTACCACGACATAATATGTTTGTGTCCTCAATTTTAAAACTAACTTTCGGATTGAACTATATTCTCAAATAAAAATGAAATCGACGACTTAGAAACTGCTAAATAGGGTTAAGATTAGGAGAGAGTTATATCGCATTATTACACTGACCGAGATTTCAACTCTGTAATAAGACACAAAATCTCTTCCTTTGTTAATCTTTTGCGGATTATTTAAATTATTAAGAAGTTAATTAGAATTTTTTTTTGATTCTAAATCTTTCGAGAAAATTATATTAATTAAGAACAAATTTAATCTTTCCTTTCCCCATTCTTCCAATAGTACAATACGTCTACTTAATGCTTTAGAAGTCTCTAGTCTCTAAGCCTCTTATTAAATTATTGTCAAGGGTAGTAGTTTGATGAGTGGCCGTTTAAATAATGTAGGCTTCTCGAAGGGCTCGTTAAGCCGTTTGCTCGAGCTAACCTAAAATAAACCAGCCCTCTTTTCACCCTATGGGTCCATGTACCGTCTCACAAGTTAAATTAGTTTCCGGTGCGGCAGTTCGATGGACGGCCGTTCGAATAATTTCCACGCTCCAACGTGGGCACGTTAAGTCGTCTCGAGCTAACTTGCAATTAGGACAGAAATAAACGAGCAATTTTCGCGTTCTTGAAGGTTCTCAAATTCTTAAAGTATGGCCTTCTGTCTAGAATCTAGATGAACTTGAACTAATCGCGTACTAGTCTACCCTTCTTTATGCACCCTCCAATAACTATTTTTATTTTTATTTTTGGAAAAGCGGAGTTATCAATTTCCTATACTTTAAGTGATTAGGTACAATATTAATTCAAAACCTCTGTTTATAAACCTCCCCCCACTCATATTTTTACAATACCTTGCTGTTCCGTTCTCGTATCGCCAGAAACTGGTATACTACATTGACAAATTCATTTTGGAAAATGAATGAAAATTATTTTTAAAACACTTTGAGGACATGCTCTGTACGGGAATGCATACCTAGTTAGAAGAGTTACGACTCTATCGGGAGGGTTCAACTAGTGGATCTTGTCATTCTTAAATAAAAATTGAATAAGTACGTGCTTATAAAAAAAAATTGTGTAGTTGAAAAAGAAATAAGAAATGTCGAGGTTAAGGCTAAAAGAAACACTACTGAAACGACGCGAGTGACCAGAAAATAATTATAACAATTTAAAGTCTGTGTGAGAAGGTCAGTTTAATAAGGATTTGCTCACGTTACTCTCCTAAAACAATACTGTTTATACGTTAATAAGCCATTAAAAATGTAGTTAATAAAATTATTTAGATATTTTTAACCATTGAGATACTACAAGGTCAAGTCAAAAACAAAAGTTTGCACTAATAGGTCAATATACTTGAGAAAATTGAAAAACAACTCACTTTTTTCATCATTGAAAAATATGAATTTGTTTATCTTTAAGACAAATTTGTTGCTTTTTTTATAATTGTTTGATAATGTTTGTGTAAATATCACACTCAAGTTTTTTAATTAAATAAATAAATAAGTATAAACTATAAAAATTAACAATTACACCAATTAATAGGGGGTAGCACTAAAGGTGTTAGTTATAACCCCATCCCTGTTAATAATTTCGTTAATTTTTCTGCTACTTACTAGCCTAGGATGGCACAAATAAATAAACGGCCGATGTGACCATAAAAGGACTTTTTTGTACGCGTTGAAAATGATTAAAAAAATATCAATATCAGAGATAGTACCTAACAGTAGTATGCTCAAAAGCTCTTCCTGATTTCAAAGTTTCCGGTTGAACCCGATGTCAAAATATAAAATGTTTGGTATCACTAGATAGCTAATTTTATAATCTTTCAAATTACTTAAAATATACAGGGTGTTATATTTAAAATAAAAAAGCTAACCCCATTTCCGATTAAATCACAGGTAAAATTTAACGTGTTTGGTATCAGTAAATAGCTAGTCTTACATTATTTTTTCAAATCATAAAATATACAAGGTGTTTCTAAAAACTCCGCTTGCTTGGCAAATTTCCGGTTTAACCGGAAGTGTTTTTTAAACCAAAATAATAACAAGTAGTAGATATTTATGAGATAAATTAATATACCAACTTGCAGATATCAATTTTAATTACTAAAGAACTATAAATTTTTGAAATTTTAACCTTCAAAAAATTATAACTCCGAAGCTAGCCGTTAGCGAGAAGTAAAACTTGATTTACGAATTAAACACTTCGATATCTACAACATATCGAAATATAGACAAAACGGCCAAAGCCGATTTTGAAAAAATCCGTTTTAAATTTTCAGTCAAATTTGGTTCTAAAACGTAGTCAATTTTAAAATTATTTTAAAAATCGACTCTAACTAAACTAAAGCCCTATAATTTGTCTATATATTCCTGTTTTTAGATTTTTATAATAATAATTATTTCCAAAGTTATAATAAAAAAACTAGAAAATGGGACGATTGTTATACTGGCCGCCATTTTGAATTTAAAAATTTGAAGATGTATTTTTGTAATTAGAGCCGTTGTGTACTAACTTATAGCCGCGCAGCGTATAAATACTGTGGGTAAAGATTCTCCGAAATGAGATCAAAATAACCTCTTTATTTTGAGCTACCCTGTATCGATTTCGATTAAAAGCATATTTTGCCGAGAAATATTCTTAGTATCTGAATCCAAATTTCAACAAAATCGCTTTAGTAGTTTTTGTTTAACGGGGTACATACACGACATATACACACTACACCCAGACCGAATTTTCTATTTTTTTAGCATTTAGGATGTAAGAGGGGGACCGAAAGGTCAAGAAATTAAATTAAAAAAAATTTTTTTTTTAAATATTATAAACATAGTAATGCTACCTTATGTACCTACTTACTTTTTCAAAGTAGACGAAGTCAGCAAAAAAATAAGAATGACGGCCTTTTAGGGTATTTGTAAAAATGAAAAAACTGTAGCACCGCTTGATACACCATACCATTAAAAGGTGTGTTAGTGTAGGTGTTAACAGCCTACTTTGAATAATGATAATGGGTGTTGGACTAAATGTATGAATGTATATCGAGCAATAATTTTTTTTATTATTCAATTTAAATTATTTAATTACAAACCCCTCCCTACTCCCGGCTATATTCTCATTCTCTTTCAATTTTGTGTATTAATTACTAATTAAAAAAGTATTTTACCAAAAATACTCACTTTGGGCTCATGGGCTCATGGGCCCTAATATCCCTTACCTCAATCTCAATAAGATAAGTATGATTTATTGAGAAGGGGGGCTAAAGAGTTGCTCGAGTAATAAACTGAGTCATGGGTCATGGGTTCCTTAGCCTTAAGTCTTATGACTAGCTCACTCAACCCATGAATCTTCTATGATCCATGAGGTCTAGTCACAGGTTCACGACGCAAAAATTTAATATTTAATTACGACATTTTTTAATCCCCCCCCCTCTTCTACATGTGAAATATACTGTAATTATTGTATATTTAAAATTTAAAGGTTACAAGAAATCCTTACATTGCCCATTGACGAAAGAAGAAGTTGTACGTTTCAGTTTGATCCGGATTAACTGTAATCGGATTAGCGCGAGCTTTACTGTAGCAATAAAAAAAAATAGAATGCTTTTCTCGTTAAGTCGAATGAGTCGTAAAGAAAACGAACGTTATGGTTAAATTACCCATTTTTAGTTAGAATTAGCCGCACCCATCCACTCATTGACAATGAAAGAGTTCGCGTCTCTAAAGACTTCCAGATAAGTCTTAACTCATTTAAATTATTTAATAAATTGATTAATTAATAAATTAGTTAAAATTTAAGTTTAAATTGTACAATATTTATCGAGTTCTTTGTAATCTCGTCTGTGATGCATATAGTTATATTTGTCTGGCCTTGCAACGTGAAGGTTTCGCCAGGGTGCGGGCATTCAACTAGCGACCTTTCGAATGGTTTGTGACGCCGGCGTCGCGAAAAAAATAGCCGTCGTTATAACAACCCCATTATTGCAATTATGTCGTTTATTATTTTAAAATAAACAAAGGCGTGTTTTTGTTTAGAAGATACGCACATTTTGCGCACGCCACTGTACAATCAATTATATTCAAATATTACACTTTATATTCAATTATTGTTGATATAATATTTAATTTAATGTCGACTATACTTCGCAATGAAATTAAATTTATGTTGTTAGTATAATTTTGGATTTTGAATTCAATACACTCAACTCATCACGACCTTGTTTTGCAAATTTAAAGTCAAATGTAATTGTTTTAAATGTCCCAAATTGCTCGTACGTAATTTTTTTTCGTAACAATTTTGAACCCACGCGTCTAGTCTGTAGGGAAAATCATCTACTCTATACGATTTATCAAAATATGTTTGCTTATACTTATAAGGTAGTACCATTCGTTTATACCTCGCTAAATTTATTTATTTGAAATGTGTGGTTTTCGGCATTTCCTAAAAATTGTCATTTATGGCCTATATATATGAAATTTTACCTCTACAGTGATTCTATATCAATTAAATCTTAAAATGTGAGGCTTTAGAATGGGTTAATATTGGGGAAAAGTGCTAAATAAGTCGGCAACTGTTTCAGGAAGTTTTTGGAACTTCCTGAAAATTGTTACTGGTTGTCCTACACCCATAATAATTAAGTTTAAATATGTGATTTAAAGAAACGGCGATATTAAAAAGTTTTTTAATTTCATAAAATGTTTCAGGATGATGAGTCCTTTAAATTTCCTCAATTTTCTTATTTGAGATCCTATACCGATAAAATGTAGTATTTGGGCTTTAGGAATGGGATACAATTAAGAAGGTGCTAAAAATAAATATTGAAGTGTTACAGGAAGTTTTCAGGATTTCCTGAAAGTTGTTAGTTGGAATCCTATACCACTGATAATTAGTATTTTGGCTATAGGGATAGGATACAATATTAAGAAAATGCTAAAAATAAATGTTAAAAGTGTTACAGGAAGTTTTCAGAAGTTCCTGAAAGTTGTTATTTATGAACTTATACCAATGAAATGTAGTATTTTGGTTTTAGAAATAAGATATAATTAAAAAGACGCAAAAAATAGATTTGAAGTGTCACAGGAAGTTTTCAGGATTTCCTGAAAGTTGCTATTTGTGATCATATACAAATAAAATGTAGTTTTTTGGCTTTAAAGATGGGTTACAATTACAAAGATATTAAAAATAAATATTGAAGTGTTACAGGAAGTTTTCAGGATTTTCTGAAAGTTACTATTAGTGATAATACACAAATAAAATGTAGTTTTTGGCTTTAGAGATGGGTTACAATTACGAAGATACTAAAAATAGATATTTAAGTGTTACAGGAAGTTTTCAGGATTTTCTGAAAGTTGCTATTTGTGATAATATACGAATAAAATGTAGTTTTTTGGCTTTAGAGATGGGTTACAATTACGAAGATACTAAAAATAGATATTGAAGTGTTACAGGAAGTTTTCAGGATTTCCTGAAAGTTGTTATTTGTGATCATATACGAATAAAATGTAGTTTTTTGGCTTTAGAGTTGGGTTACAATTACGAAGATACTAAAAATAGATATTGAAGTGTTACAGGAAGTTTTCAGGATTTTTTGAAAGTTGCGATTTGTGATCATATACGAATAAAATGTAGTTTTTTGGCTTTAAAGATGGGTTACAATTACGAAGATACTAAAAATAAATATTGAAGTGTCACAGGAAGTTTTCAGGATTTCCTGAAAGTTGTTATTTGTGATCATATACGAATAAAATATAGTTTTTTGGCTTGAGAGATGGGTTACAATTACGAAAATACTAAAAATAAATATTGAAGTGTTACAGGAAGTTTTCAGAATTTCCTGAAAAATCCTTTTGTGATCCTATATAAATGAAATAAATACTGGATTTAGGTTAAACAAATCTTGCAATAGTTCAGAAAATGTTAAGAACTATTAGTTCGAATAATAATATTAATAGTACAGTGGCGTAACTATAATTAAGCAAAGGCACGCAATGCGTAAGGGCCCTCGAGTATTTAGGGGCCCTCAGAAAAAGTGTTAGGTAAAAGAAGGTAAATGTATTTTATTAAATCCGAATCTGAAGCCAGTGTCAGTTCACCAACGAAAGAAGATCATGCTGTACAAAGTTTTGCCTTCAGTCTCTCCTTGCATTAGTACTATGAAAATCAAAAAAGTGAAAATTTGGAAATTATTGGTGGGAACGTTCTCTCCGGCACTATAATGTCCAGTGTATTTGAAAGAAATTAATGATCTTGGACAATATTTAAATAAACATTCCCTAAGGATTCTAATCAAGATAACAGAAGCTTTAGCGAAGCATACCTACTATACTATTATAACTCAAACGTCGCTTAATGTCAGTCCTGCCGGATCTTTTCAGATACATCTAGCCCTTGGCGTTTAGGCTTGCGCAACTGAAGAAATGGCCTCGTGGACATCGTACCCTTTCGAGGACATCGTGAAAATGTAATAAAGGATGACTATAACGGAAATTTTTTATCTCAAGTAGAACTACTTTCACATTATTACGTAATTATGAAAGTGTAATGAAATAGGTTAAAAAAAGGCCCAATGGCCCAAAATTTCTAGTTACGCCACTGTAATAGTATCTAATATTAAATTACTATACCTAAGGAATAGCGATGGAAAATGGAAATTAATAAGATTTTAGTCGTTTGCCTTAACTACTATTTAGGAGGTTTTAGTTTTCAATTTTCTCTTTTTGTAAATAAAATAAGCCAATTTGAATATCATTTGGCTCGAATAAACAGCATCCAAATAATTGTATTTGCGTTCCAGAAATTGTAATTTCCTGTGTAAGCGAGCGAGGATAGTATCGAATTAAATGTTAAGAAATTTGCCAATGTGTCGAAAAATACCTTCAATAAGTCGGTAACCTATTACTGGTAGTTTTTTATTTTTTTTGGATTACTGCGCATGTTAGGGACCTTATAGGGGTTATTCAGTCCAATTTTGAAACTGTCGCCAGTTATAGCAGAAGTGGTAGTTTTGGACTGAGGACAGTACTAAATCATGTTAAAGAGAGAAAAACCCAAACAAATCGATTTGTCCTCCAGCTCCAGGTGGGGGCTAAAACGCCGAGTTGGAAGTGTAGAAATAGGCTCGGAATAGATGGAAGTAGCGTAATGCGAACTAAAGCTAGAAAACTGAACGAATTTTGGATCTGTTTCAGATGACTTTATTTAGAGTTGAGGCGATTAAAGGGTTACGAATTACGAAACAATTCGAGTTTTAAAAATAAAAGTAACGAAGGCGGAGGTCAAAATTATTCGTCCTAAGATTAAAACTGAAATCGATGAGGTAATGCGTACATCGCGATTAGTAGGTAGAAGTTCGAGTGAGCGAGCTTATAGCCTATTACAATTGTAAATTAATGAAAAAAATAAATTTTTTATTTGTAAGTATTACACAATGGGGGATTAAAAGGAAGTGTTACAGTTGTAATCTTATCGAAGTTAAATAATATAAGAGAAGGTCGATTACGAACCCCCAAGAGAGCCCCTTGAAAGGCGAAGTGCAGGACGATGCACTTGTTTTGGAGAGATTTAAAAGCGCATTTAAAATACTAAAAATTACTAAAAATAAGTTTCCTTCTTTTCGATTATCGAACTTTCTTTTTTTAAAACGTTTCATCCGAAGCCAAAAAATTTTTGAGGTTAATAATATTTGGTTATTAATAAATTTTTCTTATCTGCTTATCAAAAAAAAATGTTGCAAATACATGTGGTGTTTTGTAGTACCCTTCTTACGAGCCAGACACTACGTATGAATACGACATGTTGTTCATTTCGATGGATGCGACCTTCGTCAAAGTGCATCGCACGGGCCCAGGGTCTCTCTCTTTTTCCAACGGCCATATTTCCATCTTTGTTCAGTACTTAGCCATACATCACTTAAGTCGTTTTATATTCGAACATAATGGTAATATCGAGTTAATAAATTTTTAAATATTGTTTACCCAAACGAGACCCCATTCCTATATTTATTTGTTTTTACCAAACAATTACGTGCGTAATAAACTAATAAAAAGCGTTTCGAAAAAGTCCAGTCGAAAAGAAATAGCGAATTTGAGATTAACAAAGAGACGTAAACTAGCGTTTAGGTTGAGAAAAAAGTTGTAATATAGCGCATTCTTTTCGTTGCAGGTGCCTACCACAAATAAACCATGAGTGAGCTTATAAAAGGCAAACACCCAAATTTGGGGTCATAGACATTAGACGATGCAGACGAAGTGCATGTGTGCAAAATGCTGGGCCAATGGACTATTCAAGGCAGTCGGCCACTCGGATTTTGAACCGTCCTCCCAACGACCCCACGAAAATTATACTGCACGCTGCAACTAAGTAGCGAGTAGTTGCATCCAAATGTCTAATTTGGAGAAAATATAATTTTAATTAACAAACATTATAGCGCCAATTGTTATTTTTTTTTAAACAGATTTTTTGTTTCGGAAAATTTTAAACGATCCCAAAATCGAAAAATCGGAAAATTCTTCCTTTGAGGATGGGAGAATTTGTAAATCGAAGGGGCGGGTAGCGGGTACTTAAATCCTCAAAAGTATTGTTTTACGTTAAAAAAGTGATTGGGATTTCGAGTAAAGTTCAACAGCAAAGATTAGATACGAATGATCGGAGTAAACAAAGAAACGGAATTTAATAAATTATGTAGTTTCGAAAACAATAAACAAAGTAATCGTTGCCTTGTAAAGCAAATACACTTGTTTTTCAAACATAAAGGTTATCCAACAAAGAGTAGCGCTTATGAAATGTTATATTATGCACATGTTCGGTGTGCGAATTCAGGGCCACTGCAAGGCCCCTGCATCTAGCGGGGCCCGTTGCACCCAAACGTACGGTCCCCGCTCGGCCCGTCCAAGCGCGAGTCATTCAAGGTTAGCCGGGTGCACCGCCATAGGCCGTCTGGCGTCCACACAAACACCAACAGTGCTTTACCATTACCTAATAACAATAATCAATTTGCGCAAATCTTTATTTAATTCGAGAAGCCGAATTTCCCTTTTAAATTACATATCTGCAATCTGCAACACTCAAAATGGAGTGTTCCAAAATTTAACAAAAATAAAAAATAATAACATCGATAATTAAACACTAAACAGTTTAGTTATCTCTTAATGCAAGTGCAAAACTGACCTACGCAAATTAAAAAAAATAGCTAAAAATAAATTTGACAAATTGTTTAAACGATTTTAATTTGTTTATTGTTTACCAAGAAGTTTTAAATCTTTTAAATTAAAACCGTCTCAAACTTTTCAAAAAATGAACATTTTTGCTAAAACCCTTCAAAAATGAGGGAGGGGAAGTGCAGATTTTTTGCCATTTAACCTCATTTCAAGTTTCGAACACTTTCACCACATTATCATTAGAAGAAAGTAAACAGTAAATAGACTATCAAATCTCGAGAATCGAAATGTTTCGAAAAAAATTGCGTTTCGGAAAACACAAATTACGACAAATCTGTTATCAAATCAACACTCAATTTTCCTGTTTCAAATAAACCACACGAGAACCGATAGATAAGCGGCACTTACACAAGGTCAATGAATGTACATTTAATTGCATAAATTGAAACAATTATTCATTTAATTTTTGGAAAAAAACAGGAAATTTGGGGTGAGCCGAGCAATGAACTTGCCAACAAAATAAGTTCCGAAATTTTAGACTCCTTGCCTAAATTTACATTACTTACTTCCCAGTGAACACCATCTCATTGGGGAAGGGTATAATTTGATATATCAATAAGTCAGTATAATATCACCCTTATCGATATACCTTTACCCCTACTCTACAGGGTGTCTGTAAAAACACCTTACAACGCTTTAGGGTGAACTTGGCGGAGAATATTAGATCGGTGTAATCCAAAAGTGCATCATTGCAAAGTTACAGCTCTTCAAAGTTTGCGTTTACAAAAGTATTTCTTTTATAACATAATGAAGGACCTTTTTAAGAAGTTGAACTTGTGAAGCATCTTTTTCTCTTAATAATGGACCGCTATCATTCTACAAAGTTTAGGGGGGAAATGCACTGGAAACATGGGCGCCGCCAGAAAATTTTGCAAAGGGGTGCAAATTTCTTTTAAGAGTCGGGCAAGGGGCGTGGCTTATTTAGAAGCGTTTTAATAGTTTTTGAAGGCCTCGGCGCTGTCACATTTTGGGGCCTCTCGTTTGAAGAAGAGTAAAATAAAATTTTTGATTGTTCAAGGTCAAACGGCTTAAAATGAAGTTTAGAAATTTTAGGAGCGATTGATAGTGTCTCCAAAAAAATGTTTCACGAAAAAAAAGTAGGGAAATTATTTCAGGTAAACAAAAAATATTATTGGAGAATTCCGAGACTCCTTTTGACCTATGATAAATGAGGCCTGGGCTCTATTTTCTGGTATCAATTTTAATTTATACTAGTTTACTTCTAAATGACAAACCCGGGTGAAAAAGCTCTTACGCATTTTCCAATAATTAAAACAATTAAAATGGGTAGAAAGAAATTTTAATTGGACAAGTCTTATAAAAAGAGCTGTTTTGGGACCCTTAAAAACACGGAGCCTATTTTATTATGTATGTGACCCAGCGCCGAATTTAACGATGTTGTCGCTGTACGACATATTTATTATGTTATAGGTTATATTTATAAATAAATAAAAATGAAAGTCTAATTTAAAAAAGTTTTTCAAAAGCCAGGGGGTGCAAGTGCACCTCCTTGCACCCTCCTGCCGGCGCCCATGACTGAAAATAGACCATTAACTGCTTCATTAATTTCTTTTTAACCCTTTTACAGTACCAACCGGGGTGCAAACGCACCCCAGGTTTAAATTTTTTATAAAAAATAAATGTTTGGAACTTATTTTATGCCTTTTCTTTTCAATAGCTTCTTATAATTGATTTTTAAAGTACGTGCCATTGCAAATTGTCTAAAATTTTAAGTAGATGAAGAGAAAAAAAATATTTTCAAACATGGGGTGCACGTACACCCCAGTTGGTAGTTAAGTGTGATGAATTTTTTAAAATTTATATTCGGATTACGGGGAATCCCCTAATAATCTGAAACTGCGAATGTGGTTTTAGGAGATTTTTAAATCTGCGGGTCTTCTTCCTTAAATTGAATGGCCAAAATGTAAAATGGTTGATTAGTTGACAAATGACTTGAACTTTTGCATATTATTCAAATTCATTTTTTGTTTGTTTTTCCTTTTATGTACAAAACTGAAAGCCATACGGTAAAATTTGAAGAGACAAGAGTTCTAAATATTGAAATTTCACTTCATTTTGTGTAGTCAATTTTTACACTTCTTCGACAGATCAAAACGATATTCAACTGTTAATATTAACGATGCAGTAATTGATCCATTTCCAGTGTGTCCTTTTCCCTTAAAAAACTCTCTCAAAAGGCGAAAAGTCTTAACCATTTTCGAAGACTAAAGAGGCCCTTAATGACAATCATGGAAGTTTCTTAGACCTTAGAAGCAGAGCTCCGACCGGTACTAATCCGAATTTTGGATTCGGAATTTGAACCGGAACGAAAACCGAAATGAAAAAGATAAAGGTTCAAAGCCCAGCTTAAAAGGTTTTTAGTCCAATCAAGTTGGCCCAAAAAGTTGAGGTAAGGTTACAAAAATTCGCATACAGCTAAAAATGTTCGGACGCCATAATAAATGAAATGTGAAAAGTCCCCATCGATCCCACATGTGCAAAAAAATTTGTTCAAGGTCAAAGTTTGCAGTTTGCGTTTTTTAGCCAAACGGTAAGTTTTATCATAGAAATAGGCTCAGACAAAACTTGTAGAATGTAGAATGTAGAACATGAAATTATCTATAAAAATTGTTTTTACACTTTTTCTCCTAAGGGTCGCCGTTTCTGAGATTTATAACGATTCAAAAGGTTGAAAAAGTTGTGTTGTGAAGAACACAACTTTTTGAATCGTTATATCTCAGAAACGGTGACTCTGAAGAGAAAAAGAATTAAAGCAAGTTTTATAGATAATTGCATGGTTTACAATTTTTGTCTGATGTAATTTTATGATAAAACTTACCGTTTGGCTGAAAAACGCAAAAAACATATATTTAAAAACTTTGACCTTGAATAAATTTTTTTTGCACACGTGGAATCAATGGATACTTTTCATATTTCATTTATAATGGTGTTTCGAACATTCGTATCAATTTTTAGCTCTATGCGAATTTTTATAACCTTGAAAGTTTACTTTTACCGGGCTATTTACTACCAATCCCTATCAGAGGTCAGAAGCCTTCCTGAGGCCTACTTTAAGTTGCATTTATTTATGTTTTAACTAAGCGTTGGTAATTGTTAACTTCAGTTAGTCCTATACTCAAGACCATGACTTCCCTTAAGTGCCCTTTTTACGACTATTTCAACTTATTTAGCCTCCTACAACTGGAGTTCCCTTTAGGCCTTTCTATAGATCATATTTCTCATTCGATCAGGCGAGGGTTTTGAATCTATTTGTTTGTATGAGTACAAAATTAAACTTCGGGAGGGGTTATAACTCGCTTGGGAGACACTTTTAAGAAAACATGGTGCATCTTTATATTAGTTACCGAAACACCCTGTATATAAATATAATATCAGCATATTGATCCTTTACGGTTTCGGCTATAAAAGTCCTGAAACTGATACTTCAAGAAAACAAATCTGAAAAAGCTTTTTGAGTCCTTTTGTACTTCTACTCTTAACATAACAAGTTTGGGTTTGAGATGAGGATGGGAACCACGTCTGAGAGGCGTTGAATGGTCTAAACCATTTGTTACTTAAACAACGTCTTTTTGTAGTATATTCTGTAGTATAGCGGCTAGTATAATCGCCATGAGAGGCTTAATCATCAGTAATAGCCCCATTTAAATTTGCTACATCTGTAATATCTGTAACTCCTTATATAGGTATAGGGCTATTAAGGAGAAGGGGCTGGGTTTGAATTTGCAGGTCGGCGCTAAGAACCCTAGTGCCGGTCCTGTTCCGAGCTACCAAAAACTAATTAGTTACGTCAAGATTACCGAAAACGTTGATGAGGTAAGTCTCAATAACTTTTGTCCTGTCACGCAAAATAGTCTGAGTATTGCTTGGGGTGTTTTTTCTCACGTTTCTAAATATGGGCCAATACATTGTAGCTTTACACTTTACCTAATCCTAAAATTAATAATGTAGTCTCTGTAACGTAATTACATGATACTGGCGTATAATCGGTGTGTATAGATAGAGAATAGAGAATACATAGTAGGTACTCCAATATTAATTACCACCAACAAAGAGTTTGTATAACCGCGTTTATTGATGTACAACAAATATATCAAAAATGCGGACCTTCCAACGACTGCCAATTTGCTTTGAAGTTTGAAGTACTTCATTGAAAAAAAGCTTAAAATGAGGTTATAACAACTGTACGGGGGTAGCCATTAAACATTTTTTAACTTACCTTTCCCAACCCATTCTATACTCTGAAAATAATTTTTACTTTACCGTCTATTACTTTGTGTGCTTTGAAGAATCAAGTAAACAATTGAAAAAAAATTCGTTTTTATCAAATTAAAATTCTCGACGTTTTTAATATTTAGTTTAAATTTTTTAAGCTTTTTAATTAATTTAATCCGAACATACAAGATACAAGCTGGTCTAAAATAAGAGAGTAATTTTGGTGGAATTCGGAAAATGTAATTACAATAAATAATTGTAAGTTATTCAATTAATTAATTGAATTTTGTACTATTTTTGTTTAAGAAACGCTTCTGGTTAAACCGGAAATCAACTAAATAAATAAACCCTGTATATTTTTCTACTTAGCCCAAGAGCTAGCAAAATCACCCCACTTGATGCTATTCAAAATATTCATTATTTTTATTTAAATGTATAGTTTCTATAGCAAATTAGTTATTATGTTATTAATATAAAATCACTCGTCTGCCGGGTTATATTCGCTTCGTTACGGTAGGGTATGCACTCAAATTTCTGAAGAACGTAAAACTACGTCATTAATTCCAGATTGAATTATAATTTTAAGGAAGAGAAAAAAAGGATGAATCGTTCCATCGAAATAGAATTTAGGTAGACGGCGGAGTTTCTCCGGCAGACGCTTTTGTAAAAAGATATGTCTGCAGCGGACAGTACGTGAGTTGATTGAGAGGCAGCGTGCAAATATACTAATACAATTAGTAGGTACACAATTTTTGAAATTACAGGATGAGAAAGCATTGCAAATGAGTAATAAAACCGAACGTCTGGCACTCGAAAGCTCGGCATTAACTTGGGAGCGGCTTGAGAAGGGTATATTTTTTGCTCTTTTTTCACTTTTTTGCATACAACTTCAAAACTACACACTTTTAAAGAAGAGTGCGTACGTATGGCAAAAAAACCTAAGAAACATAATTTGTAGCAAATTTAATTTACATCATTTTTATATAGAAACATTTTTCTCTAAAAGTGTATACTTTTCGAGTTAGAAGCGATCAAGCGATAAACTAAAACATCAACTTTTTGGCAAATTTTGGAATTTTTGTCAAATTTTAACGCGCTTTAGCGTCTAACCTGTTTATTTTACGAAAAAATTTTAAAGATATAATTTATAGAAAATTTAATGTAGTTTATTTTTATACATATGCACTTTTCTCAAAAAATGCGTAGTTTTCAAGTTATACGCAAAAAAAGTGATAAAGGAGCAAAAACCCACTCTTCTCGAGGCTCGAGCCAAGTTAATGCTCCCACAAGAGTGGTAAGAGGTGTAATTTTGGATACCTAAGTTCGCTAAAAGGATGTTAAGTTTGACACTGACACAACAATGTTTTACAAAAAGCTTCGTTATTTATTATCAATTATCAGACATACTCGAAGAAAGCTCATCAGCAGATGATGAGCTGCCAATTTTATTGGAACCAATTTTATTAAAGAATTAGATGATGCGAACACGATTTAGAATGCTCCTGGAAGGGCTATTGAATCCGCCTAGAACCAATTTTATGGAGAAAATCAGCCAATTTCAAAAGTCAACCAAATATAAAATATACTCGGAGATTTTATTATTGTACCTACTTGTACTTACTTTACATTGCGCTTGGGTAGTTTAAGTTTTCTATTACATGAAAATTTGCTCAACAATTTCCAATAAAATATCTTCTTCGGCGATGTCTACGAAATTTTTACTTTTTCCTTGTTTTTTCTTTAATTTCTTTCATATTTTAATAATATCGTGATTATATAAAAATTGTTAAGTTAGGGAAACACAACTTTAGAAATTCTAACAAATCGCTCTTTCAATACTGCCCTCCTCTGCCTCTTATCACTGCCATGCTACGAATTAACGTTTCAGCGGCCTGCTGGGAGATGTTGCCCCATTCTTCTACGAGAGCCTCAGATAGTTCCTCTAGAGTTCCTGGGACGTTGTGCCTGTTTCGTATACGTATCCCAAGAGCGTCCCACGTGTGCTCTATGTGATTCAAATCAGGCGATTTCGTCGGCCAATCCATTACCACTATACCAACGTCTTGAACGTACTGCTGATCTATCCGTGCGGTGCGTGGGCGCAGATTATCCTGCACTACAACGAACCCATTTCCAATGAGTGGAGTAAAAGGCAGTACAAAAGGTGTCGGGTGTACTTGTCTGCATTTAAAGTTCCATTACGGAACATATCCAACTCTGAAGTTGCTTGTGCATTGATACCACCACCCATAAGCATCCAATCGACTGATATTGCATTGGGAAAATCTCGTCCCTGGCGTTCGCCACACTCTTTGTCGCCGATCGTTAGATGAAAGAATGAAACGGGACTCTGCGCTCCACTGCTCGTATGTCTACCCTACATGTTCCCTTCCAAACACAAGTGGCATTGCTCTGTGTTCTCTAGCCAAAACGGGCTCTGTTGCTGCTCGCCTGGCGTATAAATAAACTTCATGGAGGCGATTTCTTACCATTTGATTAGAATTCTTGGTATTATACACACGCGCTAACGTCAGGAGGGTCAAGGGTCAGAAAACGGTATTCTATTGCACTTGTGATTCTATGACGACCTTGTCTACGTCTGGAATGTCCATGAGTCTCGTAGAATCGCCGAGAAACCCTGCTAATCGAGCTTTGGGCGACATTCAATATTTCCGCCACTCTAACTTGCAGATATCCTTCCTGGAGAAGAGCAACAGCAGTTCGCGCTTCCGCATCCGTTAAATGCCTGTAGTCCAGTCAACTTAGACAAAAAATCGTGGAAAGTTCAGAAAAATTCGCATAGAGCTGAAAATTGGTGTAGACCTTAAATACACTATTACAAATGAAATGTCAAAAGTCCCCATCGATCCGACTTGTGCTAAAAATTTTATTCAAAGACAAAGGGCGAAAAATCGGTTTTTTGTAAATGTCTCTCAATATTAGCCCAATCAAATTAGATAAATGGATGGCATTTGAGGAAAAACCATTTAGGAGTTTTGAAAATTGGTATAGTTGTTCGTTTAACCTGCAGGACAACATACTAAAAGTCCCGGAGGGTGAGTGCAAGAGGGGGAAGGGGGAGCTGTTTAAAAGCGACTTTTTCTATTTCGTGCAAATAACTCGCCTTCTAACAGATCCTACGTTAACAACTCCTGAATAATCCAGTACTAGATGAGGTAGAATAATGATGTAATTAAAGAAGTCAGAAAACAAAAGTCGTATTAGGTTTCGTCTTCACCTATTGTATAGAAATTACAAATTTCTTTTTCGAAATTGTAACACTTATGAGAGTGATATTGAACTTCAAAATCTTCGTACTCTCAACTTGGAGGTACTATAAAGATTTCCTATATTACATCAAATAGAAAAAGGACGTAGCTAAAGATACCTATTTTAAAACAAAAACCGTGCCAGGTTTTGTCTTTCCCTTTAGTGAAAAGGTAAAGAAAACTTTTTTTCAAAATTGTAACATTTGTGAGAGTGCTATTGAACTTCAAAAGCTTCTTATTCACAACTTGGTCTGTACCAATTTTCAGCTCTATGTGAGTTTTTCCGAAGTTGAATGTCTATTTTGAGTGACTACTAACTGGTATTGCGTTGATTACGGTTTGCCATATTTCAAACAACACTTTCCCAAACCAAAACTGATTGAATGCGCGTTTATGGAAAGAGTTAAAAAATGCTTCTTGGGACAGAAGTGATAAATTGGAGAGAAATTATTCCCAAAAGAAGGTAAACCCGAACACTTTGTTAGAACAATAATTAGATAATCAGCAATCATTTGTTTTTCATTTAACCCTCGAACGGGCGCACGCAGACTGTGAGTCCGCACACTTATACTTTTGTTTATATTTTTGCCAAATTTTAATTTAGCGACTTGTGACTTATTCTAGCTTACTAAATATGCATACCCTACAGTATAATTAACATTCAGCAAAAAAGTTGCTGCCCGTGTTGTTTTTACGGCGTTGTGGAGTCACAATTCGCACGCGCCACTCGCGCTTTGTGTGTTGAAGGTGTCGAATTTTCTGATACCTGATAAATAAATAATGAAATTTGGGTTAGTAATAAACATCCTAAGAACAAAATAGTAATTTTCCATATACGAGGCTATATTGAAAAATTCTTAGCCTACTATAGAACCAAACAAAATTTCAATGTCAAAATATTTTATTACTCAACATATTCTCCTCTTAATTGGATACATTTATTACAGCGAACCTGCAACGTCTCTAGACCATAAAAAAATGTTTCTTCTTGCTCTGCAAACCAGACGTCCACAGCTTTTATTACCTCCTCGTTGGAAGAAAATTTACGACCTTTTAAACTTTTTTTCAGTTGAGGAAAGAGATGATAGTTGGACGGAGCCAAATCTGGAGAATAAGAGGGGTGTTCTAGTAATTCACACCCTAAATCACGAATTTTTTGCATGGCAGCATGAGATTTGTGTGCAGGGGCGTTGTCCTGCAAAAACAAAACACCTTTGGATAGCTTTCCGCGTCTTTTCTCTTTAATTTTTTCCCGTAGAGTGGTCAGTAATGTCGAATAGTAATCTCCAGTTATTGTTCTACCCTTATCCAAAAAATCAATCATGATTACTCCATGGCAATCCCAAAAAACTGAAGCAAGAACTTTTCGATCGGTCATCATCTTCAATTGAAAATTTACCTCTTTTGAAGCTTGCAGTCCAATTTTTCACGGTCGCATACAAAGGACATTGATCACCAAGGGTATTAACCATATCTTCGTAAATCTGCTTACCTCTTAACCCTTTTAAATACAGGTACTTGATGATAGCTGGATACTCCAATTTTTCAATTTTCACAATTTCGGTAGACATCTTTTTTCTTTTAATTTATTGCTTAAAACTCTGGTTTACTTTTTTGACGTCAAACTTTACACTGACACTTCTAATAAGTTATTGTTCGTTGCTATGGTAACGCAATATATTTTTTTGCGTGGAACTGGTCTAAGCTAACTAGTTATCAATACATCCTCTTAATATAATAAATAAAATAAAATTAAAAATTAGGTAAACAATGTCAGCTTCTAATAAAACGAATTTATTTTATTTATTTATAATAGGATTATCGTTTTGTTTGAAGAATAAAACTATTTTTTTTTAGTTAGTTAAATAGTTTTTCTAAAACACCTAGTCATTATTTTGAAGAAAATATTGCTTAAAATAACAAAATTTTAATTAAAAGTGATTGCGGACTCACAGTCCGCGCGCGCCCACTGGTGTTCGATTCATCGTGCGCCCGTTCGAGGGTTAAACGTGTATCTCAATACATTTTCAGAAATACGCGATAATTTTTTTTGAGTAGTGTATTTTAAAATTATAAAAACGATACTAATAATTAAAAAAACAAAAGAATGATTAATAACATTATAAAGTTACGTGCCAAAATTAAAATAAAGTAATTAGCAATTACAGAGCACATAATATAAAAAACACATGAATTACTCTGATTAAACTTAGTAGGTACGTGTTATTACATATTTATGCATTTAATGTACTTGAACCATCATTACTTTGTATTAATTCTGTTTATTTATAAATTGAAAATTTTAATATTGATCGCGAGAGCTTTACGTAAGCAATCAAAGCTCTATTGATGAAAGTTAGTTTGCTTGCTATTGAAATTTAAAATTAATGTATACCTAATATGTAAGTTTTTAAATTATAAGAACGAAAAGGGAGGGATTAAGTTTTATTTTACCTTAAACCTTATTTTTTTACGTGGGAAGGTCGTAGTTTATAATAATGATCGTATTCTCAAATAATACATAAATTTTCAAATTTGTCCATTTTTCTCCTCCAGGGCTCCAGCCCAAGTTGGAATTGTGTTTTCATTACACTAATAGCTAATTGCATAAACTCGATAAAATATTTAAATACTGAAATCAACAATTTGTTTAATTTTCCAGAACAGTTAATTAAATTATGAAATTAACAATTAAAATTTTAATTACGTATTAAATTAGTAGCAAATGTTATCATTTAGATAAGCTAGCAGTTAAAATGTTACTTTACGAAATCAAAAATCGTTTAGACAAAGCGTACGTGTGAAGAAGGGGGACTTATTTAGTATGAATTTTAGTGCTGAGTTCCTGAGCTGAGCTGAACAACAGGGTCAACGGCTGATTGATAATTTGTTATTTCGTGAAGGTCGACGGTGACGTCAAATAATTGTAATTCTCATAATAAAACTGAAATTTAAAAAAAAATTAGTTAATTAAATTGGGCGTAATTGTTAAATAATGAAATTGTTATAATTGCTAAACAGGTCAATGAAATAATGGGTGATTTTTGCGCCGGATTAAAAATTTTGATAAAAATGATTAGATTAGTAAGACGAGCAAAACGAGCAAAACCAAGGAAGAACATTGAAAATGTGAACTAATTAAAAATTAATGCGTTGTTTTATATAAATTTATTGCTATCCTTGTTGAAATGTATAATGGTCATTGTATTTATGGATAATATTAAGGTAATGCCAATGATTCAGTTAACAAATTTACAAATTGTCCAGGCATACCCAAAATAACTCAAGGTGACTTACGGAGGAACGCGCTTGGGTTATTTATCTATTATCTTTTAATTGTTCATAATTAATTATTAAACTCGTGTTATAAATTTTATCAGTATTATGTAAAAGCAAGTCAGCTAGTCACCATTCTAAGAATGCAAGAATAATCTTATGATTTTTAAGTTTTTCACTGATGTCACGGTCACACTTTATCTCTCGCAAAAGTATTTAATTATTAATTTAGAAATCATTGTAATTTTTGTTATAAATGTAATATAATTTCTAATTTTAGATTTTATTACATACTAGCAGTATGCTCAATTATAATTTTATTTTTAAAGCGATTGTTTGCGATTAAAAATGAGTACCTTCTGAGGTACTCTTTCAAAGTAGAAAAACTCTGATTTGGCCACAACAGGACTTCTTCGAGTGTATCACAACCTCTCTTCAAATTTTTATGTTATTAAAAAATATACTATATACCTACTATAGGAAAATACCCTGCGCTCCAAAATTAATGAATAATGCGAGTTGAATACTATGCTTTATACGCAACCCTAAATATTAGAAATTGTGTTTAAAATTATTCAAATTAATTTTTTTAATGTGACAATTATCAATGTCAAAATGTGATGTAGTAAAAATTTTAAGTTGGTAGTACTGAATTTGATTTTAGAAGAATTTAAATTAATTTGATAGTAGTTGGTCGGCTGTCAACTGGCTTATAAGTGAGTAATGAAATAAAACTATTGGGTAATGAAGCTGTCAACATGCGTACAAGTGAGTTATGAATTCTGACAGGTTATGACACACATTACTTGTCAAAAATGTAAAATGTAATAAGTTGCGTATGAATTGCGATATGAGCCGAAAGCAAATTGCTTTACTCACTAGTCTCACCAGAGACCATAGAAGGCAAAGATTGCAATTTGCTCGCGAGCACGTTGGTTGGAACAATCAAGACTAGTCAAAGGTATTGTTCACCGATGAGTCTAGGTATTGTCTTTATTCCGACGATATGCGTAAAAGAGTCTACAGAAGGCCAGGAGAACGATACGCCCAATGTAACATTGCCGAAAGTGTGAGTTATGGGAGCTGCTCAATAATGATACCGGCTGGGATAAGATGAAGAACATTTTGGAAGAAAAACTTATTCCATTTGATCCATTTATTGGGGATGATTTCATGCTTAAGCATGATAATGCAAGACCGCACGTGATATGAATAGTGCAGCAGTACATTTCAAAAAGTAGAAATTCCTACCATGGTTTGGCCTCCAAGAAGTCTCGACCTCATCCCAATAGAACAGGTGTGGGTTTTTTATGGGGAGGTGGATAAGACAATGTCCTAACCTTTCAAACACCCTACGGGATCTTTTCTGAGATTGGTCGAAATTTGCGAACAAATCCCCCAAGACCAAATTAGAGCTTTATTACAAGTATGTAAGAGCGTTGCTAAGCTGTAATCCTATAATACACGCTACAAGAAGAAATACTCGTTTCTAATTAGTTTTTTAATTTGTAAAATGTTTAGAATTTCATTTTGAAAAGAAAAATTCTATATAAAATCTATTCATTACGACTTAAAATTAAATTTAAAAGTTATACGTTATCAAATAGTAGTAGGTACACTCAGGAGTCAGGAGTTTTCCTTGGTGTTCCTTTCCAGGTTGTTGTATATAAAATTAACATCTAATCCAAAAGCTAAAAACTAAGTCAAAGTGCTAAGTCAAACAAAGTGTTTGGTACATAGAAAATTATTCAAACGGGGGGGGGGGGGGTCTATACTACGTACAAATTCAAATTTATCTTTGATAGGGCCCTAAGCAACCAATTTTATAGAAAGTAGCGCAAATTTTTGATCGTTTAAGGTCCAACTGTTTAAATTGAAGGTTATAAATTTTAGTAGCGATTGATAGTGTTTCCAAAGCAGGTGTTTCACAAAAACAAAATATCTACTCATTATATTACTCAGCGAAATGCAAAATTACAATTTAAACAATTTCAAAGAGTAAAACTGAACTAAGCGGCATTACTACAAACAACAATATAACTGTCGGTGTTTTTTCAATGGGGGGGGGGGGACAACCGTCCTTCTTGCCTCCCTTGGTGGCGCCCATGTTTGATATCATTTACCAGCTAATTTTGCGATCTTTCTAAAACTTTATTCAAAAAAGTTTTTATTTAGTTAATTTCCGGTTTAATCGAAAGTGTTTTTGAAACAAAAATAGTCTGAAATACAATTAATTAATGAAATTATGTACTTATTAGTTGCAGTAGTTGGTTATAATTACAAACAAATTATAATTTTTGAAATTTTCCCTTCAAAAATCATCAACTCCGGTTCTGGCTATAGCCAACCAAAGCTAGCTCATTTTAATGTTTTTTTCAAAGGAATACTTCAAAGCGAATTGGCACATTGACAGTTCGGTACATCAATGAAAGCAGTTGTCCAAAACCTTTGCTAATGGTAATTAATATTACTTTATACTTTAATATGTTGTATGTATTCCCTATACACACAAATATATAAGCCAGCATTACATGATTATGTAACAGAGATTACCAGTATTAATTTACATAAATAAGTCAAAAGCCTATAATGTGCTGATGGTCCATTTAAAAACGAGAGAAGAAATACCCCAACCAATACTGAAAACTATTATTAGCCCCAAAAAAACAAAAATTATTCGGACTTGCCCCTAAGCTCGTTGTCGGTTGTCGTTGGATGTTTAGCAATTCCTCCTCTAAAACGCAAACTTGCTATGTTGAGTAGAAATACAAAACAATTATCAAATTTTTTTTTGAGATTTGTCCCTTCTGAATTATTAGTTTTAGAACCTTTATGTCTGAAAACGTAAACTTTGAAAACAAATTATGTCTGAGAACGCTAACTTACAAACCGTTTAATATTTAGTATATAGATCCATTCATGACGATACGTGGACGGAACCGCAAGGTATCGGTGATTTTTTCATTTTTGGGAATTTTTTTTAAAGTTAAATATAAGGGATGTTAAATTTAAAAAAGTATTAATTGATAGTTTATACTACTTATACTTTATATACAGAGTGTTTTAGACGTGTTTAGACGAGTATAAAGACTTTACCAGGTTCCATTTGGAAAAATAGCATTTTTGGTACAATTCTTGTGACCCCCAAGCGGGTTATAGCCTCTCGATGTTTAATTTTCTATTCGTACAAAGAGGTAGATTCAAAGTAATGGTCCTGAAAGGCACTCTCTTTTAATCTCCCCTTATCTATTTACTAAGCGTAACAAAAAGAAGTTTAACGGAAGACGCGACCAAGAGATTCAAAGAAAGGGGTGGTTCGATGAAATTTAGTTCGAGTCATTTTTTTACCATCTCATTCCTCATTACTTTTTAAAAGTGGACGGAGCCAAGGAAAAAGTAAAATGACATTTGAAGACGTTCAAGAAAGGATGTGCCTTATTTTTAAGTTCGAAATCAACTTATGTACAGGGTGGGCAAAATTTGATGGTTTTTATGGAGAAATCGATAACTATACGAGATATAAAAAAATGGATGGCGGGATGGCGCGTGCTCGTTCTCTTTTTTAAAAGAAGAACAAAAGAAGAATCGCAAAAGCGGGAATTCGCGTTCTTCTTTTGTTTTAGACCTACAAGCCAAAATTCGATTTTTCCAATTTTTCGCTAAACGTCGATCTCTCGGTTGTTGTTAAGTTACAGAAAAAAATATTAGCACGTTCTTCAGGCACTTTTTTAAGAACAATAAGATGAGCCTAAGGTCGCCATTGAGTTCATCTCATCCATATTTCCAAATCTCTTATAAGTAGTTATCGATTTCTCCATAAGAACCATCGAATTCTGCCCACCCTGTACTAACAAATATGTTACGGCCTCTTACCTCATTGCGTGGCCATCCGGTATATTACCTAACAACATAACTTCGTAAATTTATAACAACTCCTCGCGCAAAACCAAGTCAGTAGCTACGTATTTCAAATTCAAAAATAAATTTTTGACATTTTTTTAAGAGTTCCAGACTGAAAATAACAAAAAAATACACATATAAGTAAATAAAACAAAAGAAAAGCGCACATATTTTTAAATGAGTGCAGTAAACACATGCAATTTTTGGCTTGAGTGCAGAATTACTTTTTTCCCTTTATATTTATAAATACTTGTTATACCCTGAAAATTTATTTAAGTTGAACGTCTCATCATTTTTCCGAAATTATTATTGTTGCTTTTATGTCTTTGTTTATAATTTGTTAAGAGAGCAAGTTAAACATGTTATTAAATAATACATATTGCACAAATTGCTTTGGAACAACGACCTACTAGAAAAACAGCACATGTAAACAAAAATAAAATGTCATGTAGAGAAAAGTTAGAAATTACTCGTATTTATCATGTTTTTGTAAAATAAAAATCTTATTACTATGTTTTCGATGCTAATTATCAAAAGTAGTTGACTTATTTATTTAATAAATCAAGTATTTCCAACAACAGAGTTGGCTCGCAAAAATATTACAAAAAAACAACTTTAGTTTTTTTCAAAATCTTTAAGCATTGCCCCCCCCCCCCCCATGTGCGTAAATTATTAAAAGAAAATTATAGTGGTAAAAAAATGTTACATACATCATGTTGAATACATTTACGAAATATTTTGGAAATTGGAATAAAAAACTTTTTGTTACCCCCCTCCTAACAATTCAAAAATTTAGGGCTTTCTTAAATTTAAATGTTTTAGTTGGTTTAGTCTCGAGTCTAGACATTCTCATTTACTTCTGCTAGACAAATTATTAAACACTTTTTGAATTTTGAAGGGTCACGGTGGAAGGGGAGGGCATAACTTACAAGTTTTTTCAAAATTCGAAATTGGTCGTAAAAATTGTATTTTCCTAGCGTTTAAAATTGGTAAAACCATGTAAGACGATACAAATGCACGGGCGTCTGAAACGCGAGAGCAAAAATTCTACCAATTATTTAGATTTAATTTATTGATCTTTTATATTTGTTTTTATTAGTTAATGCAGTTAACGCCAGCTTTCTAATAAATTTATTCTGCAAAATTTTTTATTGTAAAATTTCTCTTTTATTGTCAATAGTAGACGGAGAAGGGATGACCTAGAACTTCACAAAATGACGCACATAATAATGACTTAATAAAAATTCGCTTTTACCAACACCAAAAAAAATTATTTTCCAAAATCTTATTTAATTTTAAATTAACGTTTTAAAATTAATTAATTAGCCATTTCGCTACTTTTCTGGGCCAATCATACATACTCAGGCAGCGAATAGACCGACCTGGATAAGGAAGTGGGTCACAGTTACAGTAGTGATGGAGGAGGAGATAGAAACATTACTTCATGCCGACTCACGTTCATTGCCACTGACAGAGAAACTTATACCATTACTGACCTAAGCTACGAACATAATATGCACCAAGATTTATACGAAAAAAATTAAAAATAAAAACTAATTCTTATTATTATCATTGTTACTATTATTTTTCTTTACAAATTCAAAATTTCAAAATAGGACGTTCTTTCGTGATGGTTTTTGACTTGTGCAACACACTGTTTGGTAATGAACTTTCTTCACTTCAATTTAAAACAGTTATGAACCTATTTAATAAAATATTATGAAACAATTCGAAATGTCAAGGCTAAAAATTTGATTTTAAAATGTTTAATAATGCAGTATTCATTTAAATTAAAGGGGCCCCATTTTGAAAAACTAGGGGGTCTATCTTGCATTATTAAAAATTTTTTTTATCCATTATTCAGTGATATAATGCAATTTGGAAAACTAACATTGGAAATTATTTCAAAATTAAAATCTATAATATATAATATCGGAGGGGGCTAGTAAGTTTATAAAATTATATTCATTTTACACTAAAACAGTGATTTAAAAAAATACGTAGTTTCAAATATTTTTTTGGGTCCAATTTAAAAATTATTTTGAAACAGTAGGGGGGCTGTTAGTATATTTTCAATTTTTATAATTTAAAAAAATAAAATAAATTACGTTAAATTGCCTGGGGCTTCATAATTATGAAAAATGTACTACACCTAAAATGTACACAATGTTGTAAACTGATGAAGGGGTTCCAGCCAAGTCGTAACCCCCAAAAATACAATTCGTCCGTAAAAATAGAAAATTATTTTTTTTAATTAGTAAATAAACTGAAGGGGGGTCATATGATATTTTTTAATTATTTTTAAATTTATTGACAACCCGGAATGTGATGGGCAATAAAGAGGAAAGTATAAAATTTATTTTTTTATATAATCAATTTCTACTAAATTCCCTATTAAAAGATGTCCGTTAATCTGCATAAATAATGTGTTATAAAATTTAAAAAAAAACTCATAACGATTCCATAATTTATTAAAGAATTTTTAATTTAATTATTAGTTCATATTGTATACTTTCTTTTGAGATACTAACAATAGAAGAGTAACGCAAAACAATGTCAATATCAAAAAGTAATTCTCACCATAATCATCAACACATTTTTTTTGTGCAGTTAAATTTCTCTTTTGCTAATAGCCAGCGTAACAAGGTTACAGTGAAATAATGAATGCTCTATTATTATTAAACTTTCCCCAAGTAATCTCAATTCTGTTACTTTTATTCTATGTTCACAGTTATGTTGTAGTTTCGTCACGTAAGTGACTTCAAAACTCTCTATTGAAAATTAAATCCTTTCCAATTCTACATATTATGCACTTACATTTTTAACTCAGTTTACTCATATAACGTCATTAAATTTCTATTAAGCTTTTAATTGCTCTATTAATAAGAGTTAAACAATTTAATTTACTTCTTAAAATGTTTAAAAAAGTGCAAGGCAAGTGTCAACTATTTTATACTTTTTTTAAATAAATTTGCACTTAAATAGACCATGTTTGATAGTCGAATTTAGATACATATAATTTTTAAAAATAAAATAATAGAAGAACATGTGCTGCTAAGCCCTTCGACTGAGGGGATGGGGACTATGATCTGTCAGACACGGAATTTACGGACACACCAAAATCCTCGAGGAGTGCTCCACGAAGCTACCTCTCCTGGAGTTGGATGCAGACCGCACCTCTCCAAAATATACATTCAACAGAGACTTTCAAACTCGAATGGTTCAACTGAGAACGTCGCAGCGGACATAACTGTCTTTACCGATGGATCTAAAAATCAAAAGGGATCAGGAGCAGGTGTTCATTCACCCGAGCTTGCCCTTGACATAAGTCTATCGCTGGGGAAATATGCCTCAGTATTTCAAACTAAACTGATGGGTATATTACACAGCGCCAACGAAATCCTTAATAGGAAAATACTGATATCGACGGACAGTAAAGCTGCCTTGCAAGCCTTAAACACCTGCAAGGTGGCCTCTGGTCTCCTGCTGGAATGAATAGACCTGCTGAACCAGATATCAAAAAACAATGTTCTTACACTCTGTTGGGTCAAAGAACATCAAGGAAATGAGGGTAACGATAAAGCAGACGAGCTGGCCAAGAAATGTTCAAACAGCCTTCCCTGTGATCCTGAGCCAATCATCAAACCAGCCGTATCAACTGTTAATACTCTTCTTAAAAATAATACCCATCAACTACAGACTGAAAGGTAGATAGGCAAAGAATGGTGCCGCCAAAGCAAAAGAGCTTTACTGGCACCTTCCAGAAAGCTAACAAAATACTGTCTACAGCTGTCCCGAACTAATCTACGAATAATTGCAGGAACACTCACGGGACACTGTCGACTACACAAACACCTCCACACTCTGGGCTTGGTAGACAATCCCATATGTCGAGGATGCGAACTAGAAGACGAAACCGCTGAACATGTGCTCTATCACTGTCCAGCTCTAATGTCGATAAGAAGATCTGTGTTGGAGGACTTCTGGCTCGACATGGCCAGAATAAGCACCACCCCTCCCGCCAGAATTCTGGAGTTCATCCTACATGTAGGATGGCTCGAGATCTGATGGGCACGGGGAGGCCGCTTGGAGGTAGTACAATGGGCCCGATTAAGTGGCCTAAGTGCAGGGAGCTTGCTCCCCCTCCTTAATAATCCAGATCCAGAATAGAAGAAAATAAAAAAATAAAAAATATACATAAAGCCCAATTCTTTGTAGAATGGCAGCTGAGGTATGACACCTTCAGAAATAAAAACAAAATTAAGAAAAAAAAATTTTTTGAGGTTAAAAAAATTATTTTATATTTGTTGGATAGTTGGAATATTAAAAATATGCTGCTCAATTTTGAGTATTTTACGCAAGACGGTATTTTGTGTTTGTGCCTTTTTTAAATGTTTTTTATATCAATATCTTAAAGAAAATAGTTAAATAAAAAAACTGTTGCCTCTACGACCTTGTACTTGAAAAATTTATTAAGTAAGTAGTTCAAATGATGTGGAAAAATGAGAAATGGAACTAAATATTATTTAATCCAAAATAATAAATTAAAATAAATTAAAATAAATTTATTACAACTATTATTTGTAAATGTTGCATTTCTTTGATTCTTTAATAGAAAAGAAAAAGTAACTTTCTATTATTTATAGATAAATTTGACAATTTTTTTAAAATTTCGAAGCAAACAAAATTTATATGTTTACTGTAACCAAAAACGTTCTCTGTAACAAATTACAAAATAACTACTTACGACTATATTATATTAGTAGTTAATTTCTCCGTAATTGGGGTCAAAGAAAAATTTACGAGATATAGCATGTATATAGAGAAAATAATGTGTGTGATAAAGATAAATTGAGAGAAAAGTGTGTCACTTATCGGGGTCGCACTTTCTCGCGAAAACCCCCTGGCTCCACTCATGCCTATTGCGTTTTAGAATTGAGTTTCAAATTATTTTAAACTTGAATGTTAAATAAAACTGGGTCAAAATCAAATTTTGACAATAACTTATTAGCAGCTTTACTTACAAGTGTCGTAATTATAGAATTTATACAAAAATAACCGACCAAAAGGGGGACAGAGTTATTTTTGATTAATCTTACTCTTAATTTTTTTACTCGAATTTATGATTTTTGTTAATTTTTTAGTTTCTCGTTGCTTTTATTTTTTTTATTTTTTCAAATTTTGCTTATTACTGTTGGAATAGAAAGAAGTAAATTCAGGTCATTACGCTATGATGTGTAGAAAAGTAGTCAGTTGTATAATGAGTTTGTATTATGAAAGTTATAACCAAAAAAGTCAGGGCCATCGTTTTAGCGGTCAAGTACTCCTTCCTCATTCTTTTTCTAGCTTTACTTATCGTAGATGCATTTTTACGAAAAAAAATTTGCATACTACGACCATTTTGTTATTTAAAATTATGTGAAAGTAAATCCAATATATAAAAAAATAACTTCTTTCCTTATATTACTAAATTTCTATTACACTTTCCACAATCAACACACTTTTTTTATTTTTTTTTATTAACCCTTGTATACTTTAACCGCGACCAACTAACTTGGATACCACTTGTATGTTTTATAAATAAACAACAATAATTGAAAGTAGAGTAGCTCACTTAAGTAAATCTCATGTAACTGTTGCATGTTATTAACAATCATCAGTGAAATCTTGGCACCAAACAGAATTTAATTTAAAGGAATTTTTTTTCGTAAAACTACATCGTTCCCGACTCACTCCTCACTTGTCAAAATTAGCGGCTACAAAATTTTAATAACTTTGTGTTTACCTAGAAAAAATTTTATTTATTTATTTTATTTTTCAATTTTTGTATAAATTATATGTACAGGCCAGGGCTTATTGCTTGCAGCAATGTCTATGCCCTGCCCAACCTAGATGAGAAGAAGAAAACAAGAGTACAAGATTGAAAACAGAAGTAGGGAAACACTCAAACAAAACAAAATCTACAAAAGAGAATTGAGATGATTATAATATTTTTTGGCACGAGCTGCAAATACTGGTAACGACTGAGAAAGACGAACCTCGTTAGGCAGCTCGTTCCAAGCACGCGTAGACATCACCTGGAAGGAACCACCGCAAGAACCCGAAGAGTGAGAAGGAATAGAGAGAACCAAGGTATTAACAGACCTTGTAGCGAGACCATGGCTTGACAGAAATGAAAAATTGGTACGAAGATATTGAGGCAAAGATGTGTGAAGAGTACGAAACACCAATGACACTAGATGAAATGACCTTCTGTTAAAGGCCATAATAACAACAGATTACGAGATTGTGAGATGTGATTGTACCTGCGCAGGTAACATACAAATCTGATACATGTGTTTTGCAGTCTTTCCAACTTCAGACACAGCCCCGACGAGATATCACAATAAACAACATCGCAGTACTCAATAATAGCAAAGCATATCAAAGCAATGTAGCAATGAAGCAATGTAAATATATGAGCCATTTTAAAGCGTAGTACTACCCTGAGATCCAGGTGTCGCTACACATTGTACCACTTTTTTTTGGTATGCCTACGTAAGAGCAACAAAGAGAGAGATAAAAATAGATAAAACGTTTGTCCATTTTAAGCATTCTTAGGTACCTGAAACAGGATTTTTACAATCTGTATTACATACGATTTAAGGCAAAGTGCGGTAAACTTTGCTATTGTTTATTTATGGTTTTATTGTTAAGAAAGCTTTTGTACCTGCCTCAATTGACTGGTCGTCATACAAAAATATATTATTTTCAATTATTGTTACAAGAGATTAAAATGCCGTTCGAGTACAGAAACCTTTAACTCAAGTTGGACATACTAAAAATGAATGTTTCATCTTCTCACTCTCGATGTTACTACGTGTAAAAGAAGGCTCATCAGTCCCAGAAGCTTAGGATTTCTATTGCTAGATATATTCCTAGATAATAGGAAGGATAAGAGTAAGGACGAGTGTTCGCTTGAGGAGAAGCGGTAGGAAGTCTATAGAACACAGATTGCGAAACTTTATTAATGTGAGGTGTCCAGGTAAGGTTTTCGTCAAATAATAGTTCAAGGTTTCTAGCTGTTTGTACATAAGGGATGATGTTACTGTCAATAGTCACGCTGGTTAAGGTTTTTCTATTAATTTTTTTAATGTTGCTACCTATAAGAATACATTGAGATTGAGAGGTCATTGTTTACCAATTTAACAGCGTTAAGAATATTATCAGGATGAGTATGAATATAAAGTTGAAGATCGTCTGCGTAGAGGTAATAAGAACAGTGGAAAAAAGAGTCAGAAATAGAGTTAATGAAAAGAGAAAATAGAAAAGGGCCCAGGATAGATCCCTGTGGCACTCCGCAACTCAGTGCAGTCCACGACGACTGACCGTGCCCAGCAGAGATCCTCTGTCGGCGTCCCGTCAAGTAAGATTGGAACAGGCAATTTTTCATCCCCCCTGACAACGCAACTGATGGGAGATGCTTTGATTGAAATTGTTTTGTTTTTTAGCAAACTTCATTTAGCGATAGTTATGTAAAAAAATAAAGCACTAAGTACGCCTCTGTTATATTCCATTCGTATTAAAGATTGAAGCTCAATGACTTCTGTTTTAAAATAACCCACACGTAATATTTTTCGTTTTAACAAAACGCGTATATTTTTAAAATTTATATAACAATTTAGTTTTTAAATTAAAAAAATTAAAAACAAAACAAAGTAGAATTATTACGTCAACTTGAAATAGTAAATTAATTTAATTTTGTATTAAGTAAGGACAAACTATTATTATAATCTGTTATTTTTGAATCAAGAATTTTCCATGGCGCAATTTACTTTTCACAACTTAATTAGCAGAGCCATCGTGACTTTACGAATTTCATAAGGTCAAAGGGACGAATTTTTTTTCAAAATGGCTTATTTACTTATTTCAAATGTCAAAAAGTTTTTGAAAATTTGAAAAACCAAATTTTTTGTTATTTAGTGATTTAAACAAGTTTATCTTTAAGTGAATGAACCTTTATCTAAGAAAACGTAATAATAAATATAATCTTAATAAACAAAATACACCTTGAGTAATTAATAAAAACAATATATAAAATTAGCTACATTACTAAAGTTCAATAAGGATTACGATTATAATATAAATTTCAAAATATTTTTCAAGATTATTTTTTTGTAATTTAAGTATAAATAAATATGAAAGTTAAACAATAATAAGTACAATAAAAAGCAAAGCAAATACTATTTTTAATTTTTAATTTAATTTTAAGAAAATTAAAACTTTTTGAACGAGAACCTTAAACCTATACCTGGCTGCCCCCCCCCCCCTCCGCCTCTTATTAATTTAAAAACAAAACATTGTTTTTCCAAAAACAATTATTTCAGTTTTGTAAAATATTCTCTGAAATAACAACTTTAAGGTTCTAATTATGGCCCGTTAATTAGGAAAGTTGGTGGTTCTGAAAACTATTTTGGAAAAGTCACAAAAAAAATCAAATATACTTTTGCCTTTTTTATGTTTTTGGCTTAATCATCAAATTAGACAAATATTCCTTAAACGTAATATCCTGTTCGTGGAACTACCCACATATTTGAAATTTTGGTAATAAAAGTATGGAAATTTATTAGTTACGACGTTACGACTATTACGAGTAATCAAAACATTTTTATGGAATTATTTACGGACAATAGTACGATTAGATTATGTCACAAGCGTGTTATTATTGTTTTGAAATTTAATTAAGTTCAAAAATAAATTACCAACGTAAACAACCTTGTCGGAGCCACAGATCGACCGACGTGGCAACGTAGTGACGTAGTGGCGCCCAACAGCCAATTACAGATAGGTTGAAAAGCCTAGCGACATAAGAAGATGGCTTAAAGATGAACAAACCCGGCTAATAGACAGGCTCCAAGTGGTATCAGTTGTAGAGCTAATTACAGATCAAACTATCTAACTATCGGTCGGTAAACTAGACTACCACACATAGACTGGCAGACATCTTTAGATACGACAGATTGACAGAAAGGTGTCTACTACCCGACAAAACAATAAGGAGAAACTACGGATTTTAAGTTAGTTAGATGTGATTTGATTTGTTTCATTGCAGTATAAGTAGATATAGCTGCTGTTCGGCTCATTGAACTAAACCCAATAAGGTCGAAATGGCGATTTAGAATATGTTACTGCAGTAGTGGTAGTAAATCAATGTGTTTATTTAAACAATTCATGTATTAGCACATATACCAGTTTGGTCGCCATCGCCCCTTACCCTTAATTGAGTACGTTACTAATAATCGTTGATTGTTACGGTAACAACGAGACAATGTGTACTAATATAATCTGCGTATACGATGCTAATTGTGATTACCACATTAATCTATAGAACAAAAGGCAAAAGTTACTTAGTTGCAACTGTTCGTTTACGATATAGATTAATTATTAAGAATAGGAAGAGACCCTAATTAAGAAAATAGCTTTTAAAATTTTTTAATTTCAAATGGCGGCCAGTACATATATCTAACGATGCCCCATTTTCTATTTTTTTTATTATAACTTTGGAGATAATTATTATTATACAAATCTAAAAACAGGAATGTACAAGCAAAATATAGGGCTTTAGTTTTGTTAGAGTCGATTTTTAAAATCATTTAAAAATCAACTACCTTTTAAACGACCAAAGTTGACTAAAATTTGAAAACGGATTTTCTCAAAATCGGCTGCGCCGTTTTGGCTATAGGTATTTTGATATGTTGTAGGCATTGAAGTTATTAATTAAACACCGTTGTTTCGTTCATTTGCTATCAGAAAACCCGGAGCTATGATTTTTTGAAAGCCAAAATTTCAAAAATTTATAATATCTTTGGTAATTAAAGTGTGGAATTGCTCGTTGTTGTATCAGAGCTCAAGATGTATTGAGTTAAATGGCGAGTTTTTTGTGCCATGAGAAATTACTCGCTAAAACCGAGATCTCTCTATAAGCATAGCTCGTTATAACCGGACCCGACTTATGTACCAAATTATAATTATAAATTTTAGTTACAAAAAAATTATTAATTTTTGACGATTTGGCCTTCAAAAAATCATATCTACGAATCTGCTCATAGCAAATAAACCAAACAACGGTGATTAATTTGAAGCACTTGGATATCTATATATCTATAACCTATAACATATTATCCAAAAATAGCGAAAACGCCCGGAGCCGACTGTGAGAAAATTCTTTTTAAAATTTTAATTAACGTTAGCTCTTTTACAAATTTTTTTGCCACTAAAATAATCTCCTTATTTGGGCCATTTGGGCCGTATATTACATAGATTTCTTTTGAAATATTATTTTATTGATGAATTATGTTAAAGTGGCTGAAACCAAATTTCAACACAGACAGACTTTATGGATTCATGGAGATTGAAAACGACGAGAAAAAAATTTTTTATCAAAATTTTTGTGCGCCATTACATTTTCAAATTAATTTTGAGTCGATTTTTAATTGTCTAAAAGGATAGAGTACTTAAAAACTAAAAAATGTCGCTCAACATTAGTTTTCTGTATTTCTATACACCTCTTGACAACTTTCATCCGCAACCTTATTGCGTAACTGCTAGTAAAATCCCTTAAAATTTTGTAGTAAGTACTAACCTTTATGAAGACGCGAAAATCAAACTCAAAACTTCTGGCAGATAGTTCCAAAGGGCAAAAGATAATTCCAAACGCGAGAACAGCACATAACCATCACACCGAGTACACTAAAATAAATATTAAAAATTCGAGTCGATTACTAATTCGATGATTATTAGGTAGTGTTTTGTATAACATTTTAAACTCTTATCTCGTTTAGTCGCCGCACATGCAAAAATCTTATCGAAGTATAGCAGGTGAGGCAGACTTTTAACGAAGCAAAATTCGAAGTAAGTTAATATTATCTATATCAAATAAATATTGTCGAATACGTTAAAATTACAAAGATTCAAATTTTTAATTTGAGCTCAAAAATATTATTGTTAAAATTACTACTTCTACTTCTGGTAAAATTTTCAAGTTTAAAAAATCAAAAATAATTTTTAAAATGTCCTTTGCCTATTTACTCTCAAATATTCAATTACTTAATATGTACCTTTATTTTGTGATTTTTTAAAATATCGAAAGATTATCTGTCTAATGATACCAAATATGACAAATTTTAGCATCCGGTTTAACAGGAACATTTTATATTTTGACTTTCGATCCAGCCGAAAATGAGATCAGCTTTCCTATTTCAAACAGAAACACCCCGTATAATTTTCGATTTTCGAAATCAGGAATAATAGCTTTAGCTTCTGAGCATAATATTGAGAGTTTGGAGAATTAGCTTCAACACGTACGAAAAAATCTTGTTACAGCTACATCAGTCGTTTTTTACTTTTGAGGCTTCAACTTTTCTACAATAGACCACCATTTTCTATTTTATTTCTATTAATATAATTATGAAAGCAACAATAATTGTTTTATTATATAAAAAATAATAAAATTAGAATTCCAAACACGTTTCATGTACTACAATCATCACGAACAACACTCTTTTATTACGATTGGTGCATTATTACGATGAAAAGAGAAAACTAGTGAAAGATCATTTATCCAATCATAATTACATTAAACGCAGTTTACACTTTTTAATAAAATAGTTTAGTAATTGCTGTTATTAACTTCATCGATGAAGGAGAAAATGTTGTTTGGATATAAATAAGTGCACTTGAAACGGACGCCGTTAAAAATTTTTTTCTCAAACACCTAACGAAGCTTCAAAAGTTTCTACACATAAGCAAATATTTAAAAAGGTATGTTCAAAATTCCGTGGGTTTACGTAGAGGAGGAATGCCCCACGTAACGCGCCTAAAAATACAATAAACCCCACATACCCCATCGCTCTGGTTTTGTTGGAGCAATTTGGAAGAGTTGGACTTTGGTGTCGAGTGTCGAGGTAGCTGCATCTCCGATAATTATATATAAAAAGGAGGATGAATAAAAATCTGTTTACATTAGAAGAAGTGTAACAAATCGCGTAGGGGTTGCCCCACGTTAAGCGACTAAAAAGTTGTTGACAAGTCTTACTTCTTAACTCTCTATTTTTATTGCGGACCGAACAGCTTTGTAAGAAAATCCGCGTAAGGAAGAAAACTAAAAGTGTTTTACTTTTTTAAATAAAAAAAAGTATTGCGAACGATAGAAAATAAACAAACGTTATCTATTTTGAAAGAGCGTACGAATATGAACCAGACCTAGATGTGCAATCTAAGTGGGTTACATAATCTGTAGCAAATACCAGAGATAACCTAATTATGCGAATCCATGTCATCACGTACTAATCTTACGTGTTACAACTGTCACTTTAAGAAATAGGACAAGGTTGCGATGCGGATGTTGCACTACCATCTCCCGAGTAATAGCACGTTTGACCTAGACCTTAGAGCTTTAGACGCTTAAGTCGCTTTACACCATAGAGTTAGTTGGATAGGGAAATGAGGTTTGTTAAATATTATAAAAGTGTATTCGTATTGGTGTTATTATGAATAACAGATAGTAAATCTGCCTGAGACAAAGTGAAATCTAGCTGTTAGCTGTTTAGCGAATTGTCCTATTGGCCTAGAAATGCAGGGTCAAACATAGTGCGCTTTGCAACCGAGAAAATTAATATCGTATATCATTACTTACATATTCTTAACACGTTATTAAAATTTTGAATTAACATTATTTATATTTTTAAAACTTAGTAATATCATATCATCTAAATCTATAATACCTTATAACTTAGACGTAGAACATAAATATAGAAATTCCCCATCACTAAATTAAGTGTCAAAGAAAGTAGTGCGTATTATTTTGTAATAATTACCGTTTCTTATTGCATAATAAACTTATCTATAAATAATTTATTTTAATTTTTTTAAACTGCTTCCCAAAAAACTTTATTTATTTATTCCGTAACTTGGTTTCATCCAAACGCTTTACTTTTATTCCTTACAATATCAACTCCGAGCTCCAATTTGGATACATAAAAAATATCAGAGCTCTCTAGGAGCGTTTACAAAAATACTATTTTTACCTTGTTTGGTGCCTACCTGGTCAGCAGCCTGTCTGTCCGTATTTCCGTGTATGAAAATCTCCACTGGCGGTAGCTAGGAAGGACTCATCTAGAACCAACAGAAATTAGATGATGTAAAATTACTTCCCCTTTTCTTCGAATTATTTTTCTACTTATAATCAGATACAGTCAATCCAGACTGGTTTAGACATTGTTAGCCACAACCGAGGCTTCACTCATTGGAACGTATAGGAAATGACCTTATTTAAATAGCTCTCGTTTATCTAGATGGGACTAGTCTAGGCCAAGGTTATTACGTTATGAGGATGTTACGTTTTGTAACTAGAAAAAAGGTTCAGCTTCATTTACCACTTCTTGATCTTTCAGTTCCACTTTTTGGCTGCATCATAATCCAGTCTTTTTGTAAAAGCAGCATAAATGGGAAAACTTATTTGTCTTTTTCGAAAATTAACGAAAGGGAGTAAGTCGGTGAATTCTTGTCAAAATTATTGCTTCAGAGAACTCGCTAAAGAATCTCAGCAAGGTACTAAGAGAGTCACATTCCAAAATTCGTAAAAGCCTCCCAATTGTAAAATTAAGAAACATCTTTAGTTTTTTTTGAAATTTTGAACGGCATGTCCAACATATCGAAGTGGTGTAGTTATAATAGCGAGAAGGTCGTTGAGATCTCGTCAACATTTCTTTTTCAGAAAACTCACTAAAGAACCAAGAGACTCGCTTTCCAAAATTCGCAAAGGCCTTCCAATTGTAAAATTTGGAAAGAGCTTTTGGTTCTTTTCTGAAATCTCCGCTGGTCATGTCCAACATATCTAAATGATGTAGTGATAATAACGAGTGTGTCGGTGAGTTCTCCTCAAAACCTCTGTTTCAGAGAAGGTAGCAAAGATATGGTTAACAGTCACATATTCTAAAAATCCTATAGCTACCTTGCATTACGTTAGATAAGATAGAGCTACCTATTGGTCCAAAAGGCATTTGTTAGTCTATCAGCCTGTGTGTCCGTGGTCCGTGGGTTGCTTGATCTATGGAGCAAATTTCGTCTGTTAGATGATCTAGTTAGATGAGTCACGATTCTGCAGTCAAGCAAATTTGAGAGCACTCTATAAGACAGACTAAGAGAAGCTCTCAAAATAACTGGAAAATGGTGTATCGAACACTCCTTGACGGTAAATCCAAACACAACAGAGTTGGTTCTTTTCACCAGTAAAAGGAAACTAGGCAAAATGATCTTGCCTTCTTTGAATGAAGTTTTCCTAAATCTAGTGAGCGAGGTTAAGTATCTGGGCGTTACTCTAGACCACATGCTTAATTAGGGAAACTACATCAAAAACAATTACACAAAGCAAGTCTGGCTTTCTGGCAGTGTCGTAGGTCGGTGGGAAAAACGTGGGGTCTTTCTCTTAAAATCGTCCTTTGCCATTATCAGATCTATGGAGCTCTTGTCTGGTGGCCCAAAACACAGAGACTCTTTTGTCTCATGGTCATAGAAGCCATGAGAATCACACCCTCAGCAGCAATGGAAGTGCTGCTATGCCTTCCTCTACAAGATTTACATGTGGAGGAGATGGCAACAAAAACAGCCCTTCGACTGCGGAGATGGGGACTATGGTCTGTCAGATACGGAATTTGCGAACATATCAAAGTCCTTGAAGAGTGCTCTAAGAAGTTACCTCTCTTGGAGTTGGATGCAAACCGTATCTCTCCAAAATATACATTCAACAGAGACTTTCAAACTCTAATGAATTCGACTGAGAACATCGTAGCGGACATAACTGTCTTTACCGATGGATCTAAAAATCAAAAGGGATCTGGAGCAGGTGTTCACTCACATGAGCTTGCTCTCGACAGCAGCCTACCGCTGGGGAAATATGCCTCAGTTTTTCAAACTGAACTGATGGGAATATTACACAGCGCCAACGAAATCCTGAACAGGAACATACTGATATCGACAGACAGTCAAGCTGCCTTGCAAGCCTTAAACAGCGGCTTGCCCGTTGTTCCGAACTAATCTACAAATAATTTCAGGGACACTCGCGGGATACTGGCAACTACACAAACATCTCCATATTCTGGGCTTGGTAGATAATCCCGTATGTCGTGGATGCGAACTAGAAGACAAAACGGTTAAACATGTGCTTTGTCACTGTCCAGTCCTAACGGCGATAAAAAGATCCGAGTTGAGTGACTTCTGGCCCGACATAGCCAGAATAAGCACCACCCCTCCCGTCAGAATTCTGGAGTTCATCCTACAAGTAGGATGGCTCGAGATCTGATGGGTCAGGGGATGCCGCTTGGAAGAAGAGGAAGTACCCGGAATGGGCCCGATTAAGTGGCCTAAGTGCAGAGAGCTTGCTCCCCCTCCCTAAATAATCCAGATCCAGACTTGTGAGTTTGTATTTTTTTGGCTTGTTGACCGGTTGTCGTTCAGTGGGCCATTGGATTCGCTCGTTATGCAAAGTTTAGGAGGATCCGGGCAAACTTTTCAATATTTTTAAACTTACGCATAAGTACAAAATTAACGTGTGTTAGGTTAGCCTCAATTATTGAACTTTAATTACACAATAAAATTAAATAATAAAATAAAGCAATTCTTTTGTTTGTGACATGAATCATAACAATTATTATGTTGTTATTGCGTTTTTTTTGTAATAAACATTATTGGTTATCCTCTAATCAGTAATATACAATTAATTGTTTTCCACACCTCTTACGTATTTTCGTAATATAATTGTTTGTTCAATTATCTATTAAATATCTTTCTTTGTTACTACTTTGTTTAAGGTCCATGTATTTTATTTTTTATCGAGGGGTGAAGGAACTTCACTTACTGAAAATTGCACTGACAACTCTTTTAAGTATAGTTTCGGTTCATTGGGACACTGCTGTCGGAACAAAGTCCTATCCTGAGCCAGGATGGCCTCATCCCCGCTAATGGAATCCGCTAGACGCGGTAGACGCTACATCAGGATTAACTAGAGAAAGTTTTAATTTGAGCTACGCTTTTTCAAAATTCGATCAAATGTAATTATGGAGTGCAGTCATTTTTAAAGTTTAACCCCGATTACAATTTATTTTTAGTTTTGTGGTTTACATTAAGTAAGACCAATTTATCTATATCTATTACACAACATGTATTAATGTTGCATGGAAATATCAAATTAATAAAATTTATCAAATACTTAGTCGATATCGTATAAAAAATAATAAAATATGTAAATAACCTCGATTGCTTTTCACCATCTTGCACATTTTACCTTGGTTGCAGCTTCCTTCATCTTCCACGTGTTAATGTGAAATCGTGACCACACTCATTGCATTTCCTAGTTACGTTATCTCCAGAGCATTCGTTTTACTTTTTAAACCCGATTACCTCGCTACTCCATTTTACGAAAAATGAAGATCAGTTAGTCCGTAGATAAAATAATAATCAAATTACGTAGATCTAAAATGGCAATTAAAGAACCATTTTCCCCAAGACAATTTGACAAGTCGACACATAATGTCTGGTAGGGTGTCTACAAATTGATTGGAAAATATGCAAACGTATGCATTCTGAGAGCTCTTCTGAGGGTCTTTTAAGCACACCAATATATGAATTTAAATGGTCAATACTTTTGAACGTCTTTAAGCGACGATTGTGCATCGAAACTTCGCTTAGGTGCTTAGGAAATAAGAAGTCTGCTCGTTTAGCAACATCAAAATTTAAAGAATCTGTCTCCCTCGTCTAGCACGAATCGAAGTTTATTAAATTACTACATCTATAAAGTTATAACTTATAACAGGCTTCATACGTTTCCAACTGAACTAAATGGAAATTATAATGGGCAAAACTACCCCTAAACGTCCAAAATTACCAACAAGTAGCTGACGCATATCGATCTTTTATACGAGCAAATTAATTTTCCGATAGTTATACGCGCCTGGACTCTGATTTAATTTCATCAATGTCAAAGTGTCATATACCGTTCATTTTGACCCTCAAAAACCCTATCATGAAGTGCGCGCCTTTGGAGTTATAAGTAATAAAAGAGTCTCGTCGCACTTGTCCGAAGTGCGAAACAACGCCTAACCTAAACCGTGCGTCTGATATAAAAAAACGCGCTCTAGCATCCAAACCGTTTATTTCAGGAAAAAACCTTAAATATATAATTTGTAGGAAATTAAATGTACTTTATTTTTGATTAGGTACGCTTTTCTCTAAAATTGCCTAGTTTTCGAGTTATAAGCAATAAACTGAAAACTGGCAGTTTTTTGTCAGATTTTGGAATTTTTGTCAAACTTTAACGCGCGCTAGCGCCCAAGCCGTTCGGTTGAAAAAAATATCCTAAGAGATATAATTTGTAGAAAATTTAATGTAGTTTATTTTAAATAGAAGCGCTTTTTTTATAAAGTGCGTATTTTTTTAGTTACATGCGAGAAACTGAGAAAAGAGCCAAAATCCTCCTTTCTCCAATTTGAAATATTAATGCAATTGATATATTTATACGACAGTTCGTCGCTGAAATGAAGCAAGGGAAGCGTCGACTATTGTCACTTCTGGAAAAATTTGAAGTTCCACAAAAAAATGAAGTTGATGACGGAGAAAATAAATAAAAACTTTTGCTTTTCCTTATTGTAATGATGCGTAATACAGCCTTGCGAAGCGAGGTCTATATCGAGAACAATATTGAAATGATTATATTTTATATCAGTAAATAATGTTTATTTGGCCTCGATTAACATCTTCCACTTAAATTATAAAACAATGAAAGAATTAAAATGTATTTTTTTTGCACAAAAAATTTATTTATTACGTTCTCGATCTCGATTCATTCGGCTTAAATATAGATTTTGATTTAAAGTTCGACGCGTAGAAACGTAAACGTTTATTCCTTATGAAACGAAAAATAATACGACATTTTCCCTTCGTTGGTTGTGTCATGTTTTCATTACTTACGTTTTTTTTTCAGTTCCAGCGTCATAATCGTCTTTACAACCCCCACATACCTGTCAAACTAAGCAATGCTACGCTCGACAACCACGGATAAATAGTATATTTAGTACTTATATACGCAAATAAAAAGATCGATTTTATAAATTTTTACCAAAACGTTTGTGGGTTTGTGCGTTAATTTATTCTCCGCGAAGAAAATTTAACTAAGCAACAAATTTTCAACCCTTAAAGATCAAAGCGTGGAAAGATTGGTTGAAAGTGCAAAGAACGGATTTTTGAGCCCTTGGGAGTCGATCGCTCACAAAGCTTTGTACAAAGAAATATTACATGCAACTATATAAATCGAATATCTTATTTTATAGCGACAAGGGCAATATAAAAGTAGTAGAGGTAGTCGCAGTGGCAAAATCAGAAGCGGTACAAAGTTGTTTTTTATCAAATTTAAAAAACTTTCAGCACTCAAAGGCTAAAAAGGAAATAGCTAAGACCGCAACTGCGACAGTCTGCAGGGTGGCTCAATAATACGATTTAGGCGACCGACACCTGTTTCTGGGCTCTCCTCTCCCCTAATATAGTTTCATCAACATAGACCTAGATAGAGGAGTTCCTATAAAGGAGCATGGAAATTATTGAAACGTACAACTAAAAAGCCAAAATATAGCCGAAAATTAGCAAGACACAAGCTTTTTAAAATCTTACACTCTGTAGATGTTCGAGAGGACTCACATGAGAGGGGAATAACAATCCCTCCAACACATTTTAATTCAACGTTTAGATTTTAAGACACTGAAACACGCTACTCTGGATTTATTTATTCAGAGCTAGTATATACACTAAGTAACCATCCGAGCAGACTCGAGAGCCATCTTTGAAGAGCCGAAGAACTCATAACACGGTCGACTGTCTGTTTTAGTGCAATGGGTCTTTCTAAAGTCGTCCTCAAACCTTATCGGTGATCGTGACAAACCGCCATGAGTAGTTTTAACGCTCAGTGAGTCCAGTGGCGCGTTTATAGTTTTTGAGGCCCTAGGCGCTGCCAAATTTTAGGGGCCCCTTGTATGAAAATAAGAGCACGATTAAATGGCGTCGCAAGCAAAAATTTTTGATTGTTCAAGGTCAAACGGCTTAAAATGAAGTTTAGGAATTTTAGTAGCGATTGATAGTATCTCCAAAAAAAGATGTTTCACAAAAGCAAAGTAAAAAAATTATTTCAGATAAACAAAAAATATTGTTGGAGAATTCCGAGATCCCTTTTGATCCAGGATGGGCCCCATTTTCTTACGCATTTTTTCCAATAAGTAAATCAATTAAAATGGGTAGAAAAAAATTTTAATTGGACATAATTCTTATAAAATGAGCTGTTTTAGGGCCCTCAAAAACACACAGAGCCCTAAGCGCGCGCCTAGTGCGCCTAGGCCTAAACGCTGCACTGAGTGAGTCCACAGACCTCGGGATTTTTTATCGGTGTCGATCATCGTGAAAAACATGACGTTTAATCGCAACGGTTCTTGATCGATAAAAAATCACAAAGTGTGTGGGTTCATTGGGCTTGAGAACCAATCACGACGGTTTGGCATGATCACTGATGAACAATCACGAGGTCTATGGCGGCTTATGGAACTCCCGAAGGGCAAACAATAGTTCACATCCACATAAAATAGGATTTATTTCAACTAATTTTACCGAGGCAACTCTGCTGTCGCGGCACACGTAGCAAGGCAATAACGAAGCTTTTTTCGTTAAACCTAAACGGCTTTTTAGAGAACTTTGATTCTAGACCCGGTAGTTACCTTGGCAATACCTTTAACAGGCTGTTAGCAGAGGCGGACTGGCAACAAATGACCGGCCCGGGAAATATTAGACGCGGTCCAATTTTATTTTACTATCCAGGGTAACCAGTGACGGAAGAGGAATTTTTTGATGGCGGTCTAAGTCAAATATTGATTTTATTTAAAAAATATACAGCGCCGCAGGGAAAAATTGGGGATTGTTCAAGGTCATATGGCTTAAAATGAAGTTCAGAAAACTTAGTAGTGGCTGCATGAGCTTGTATCCGAAGCCAGAATAAAATAAATAAATAAAAAAATTTTAGTAGCGATTGATAATGTCTCCAAAGAAGGCGTTTCACGAAAGAAAATATGGACTCACTATCCTTAGCGAAACTGTTTGCACTGGCGAATTAAATTAAAGGTATTTTTACTATTTTTCGTCGGAACGGATCCACATTTTTTTAGATAAACCCCAGAGAGACTGACCCCAACGTATCCGGCCCACCCGGAATTTTCTCGGTGTCCCTGTAGCCCCAGTCCGTCCCTGGCCTGTTAGTCCTATTTGTTGTTGGTGAATACGGTATATTTAATAACATACGATTAAAATTGTTTAACAGCTTGTTAATTATTTAAGTGACAATGGTGAATACGACTGTAATTTAGTCGAATTACGTCTTTTTAACAAGAACAAAACAACCAGCTTGTGACTATTATACGTTTTAAATAATAAAGGTTATTTTGCGATATTTGCGTAATTTCATTTTTTTCGTACGTAAAAGAAAACAGAAAACCTACAATCGCAAACGCTTTCCTTTCGTAAGTGACGCTAAAGAAAATTTACGATTAAATTTAATTCTTTAAAAATGAAATAAATTTACTTGAGAAGACAAAAAAACAAAATTTTTTACGTAATACTGACATTTTCAATAATTGGAAATGCGTATTTTGTTTTTTTAAGAACAAGAGGGTAGTTGTGAGTCGAACCAGAAAATCGAAGTTAAGGTTTATACGTCAATCCGTGGACAACTTGTACAGCCCAAAATATAACAACTAGAGAGCTGAAATTCGATGCAAAAATTGCATGGCTCGCATAGTGAAGCCGTCAATTAAAAATCAGGTTCATGGGTCTGTATGTGTCCGTCCGTAGACAACCGTCACGACCCAACGATTGTGTAGCTTTGGTACGTACTAAGGGCAGCAACTAAAAATTAGGTTAACTAAGTTTTACCCCCCTCCTCTTTGTGCGTTAGCCCAAAAGAGTTAGTCAGATTCATGGGTCTGTCCATCTATATGAGGGTCAAGCATAAATTCATCAAGTTAAAATTCAGCTTTTTATATCTGATATCTGATGTACACGTCTCCGCGTAGACTACTTTCGTAGCCCAAACTAAAGAGTTAGTCACATTCATGGTTCTACCCGTCTGTGGACAACGTTTGCAGCCTAAACTAGAACTAAATAGTAGGAATTTGATGAAACAATTGCGTAGCTGTAGCTAAAAGGGTAAAACCGTCAAGTTATAATTCGGCTTCTTGGGTCTGCACTTCCCACCTCAGACTACTTTCGCAGCTCCAACTAAAGAGTTAATCAGATTCGTAAGTCTGCCCGTCTGTGGGCAACGTTCACAACCTAAACTTTAATTATTAATTACAGAGCAGGAATTTTATATAACAATTGTGTAGCTATACGAGGATAAAGCGTTCAAATTCAGGTTCTGTACGTTTCTCCATAGACTACTTTCGCAGCCCAAACTAAATAGTTGGTCAGATTCATGGGTCATGGTAGAAATTTTATGAAACAATTGTGTAGCTCGGATAGTGAAGCCGCAAAGTTAAAATTCGGGTTCATGGGTCTGTATATCTGGCTGTGGACAACTGCCACAAGCCACAGCCCAAACTATAAGAGCTAGAGAGCTTAAATTGGACACAAGTGGATTGTAGAGCTCAAAAAGTACAGCCAGAAAATAAAATTTTAGGTTGGTTCGTCAAAATTACAGCCCAAAATATTAGAGCCAGAGACGTGAAATTAGGAAGAATTGCGGGACTCAGAAATTATACAGCCAAGAAAATAAATTTTAGATGCATGGGTCTGAACGCTTGTCTGTAGACAACTTTCGCAACCAGAACTAGAAGATTTAGAGAGTCGAGCTTTGAAACGACTGTGAAGCTTAGATGGTAAAGTTTGGAAATTAAAACTCAAATTCATGGATGTGTTCGTTTGTCAGTTTGTCAGCAACTTTCATGAAAATTAAATTCAGGTTCGTAAGTCATCACCCCTCCCCCCAGTCTTATTTCAGGGTTGAAGTATACAGCAACTTGTTTTGTTACATTAGTTACACACACACTTCTTTTATTACGGCGAATTTACAAGAGTTTCTCAGGAAGTTCATAACTTCGAAATTAGGGAGTTTTAGAGAAAAGAAGTGGAGGTCAAAAGTCTCAGTTTGGTGAGACTTAAAATAAGGACTGTGAAGAATATCTATGTAAGACCTCTCTCTTGGACTCCCTGATCGCTGCAATTTTTTCTAGTACTTTTCGGTTTTCGGTTTCTTTCTCGTATCGTTCGTGAGTTGGTCTTTACATTTACATATTATAGACCCAGTACCTCACAGATAGGGGCTGTTTTTTTAAAACTGACATTTTTTGACTTAAAAAGTCTCAAACAGACATTTTCGCAAAAATAATATTTTTTTTGAAAATCATCTACTCTGGTCCTGAGGATGGGGGTGATGGGGGGTTCGGGAGATTATTATTAGATATCTAGTTACTGTGGGTGGTTAATAGAGAAGTGTTTAATTTCAGACACGTTTTGTATAGTAAATATGTGCAATGTAGTTTAATTACTCGCTTCTATTATCGTAATGCCCTAGAAGTTCAAAAAGCGCGAAGGTCGCCTGTTTCTCAAATTTTTAAATCTGCATTAAAGCAACACGTGTTGTAATATAAATATGTCATAACACTAACCTTTATTCGAATTAATTTTTATTACAAAATAATTATTTAAAATACAGTCCACCTTTGCTTAATTAGTTAAAAATTAAAATTGATTAGTACGATTTAAAAATATGTAATTTTGATACGTGATAAGAAAATTGTATTAGGACATTATTAATGCAACCTTATTGTGGTCGACGAAGGTTAAGGTAGGTTAAGAGAGTTCCGCGATAAAATCCTTCGCTTTTCTGATACCTCTTACCATAAAGGACGCATATTAATTTGTTGGTTAGTCATTTAGAATTTATTCGATTTATTCCAACAATTCCTTATTGGTTATTAATTTAAAAACGAGCGAAAAAATTCAGTGGCGTGCGTTAGCAATTGTGACATAATTTTCTAATTAATATTCATAGAGGTCGCGTAGTTTTTTAAATTTTCCCCTAGGTAAAATCTATAAAAACGCAATAAAAATGATTCGAAATACTTAATTAGGTGTTTTGCAATTTGGCTTCAAAAACGCAAGGTTAAAAAGAAGCAAAATCGCTTCAGAAATCGAAAGCGAATTGAAATTTCTTCGCAAATTGCGGAATAGGATGCAAAAATTTATGTAATACATAATAATGGTGTAAATAAAGTGTGAGCAAAGTTCGTGTAGTTGCCACAATGCTACCAGAGGATTTTTGCCGTAGAATGTGTTAAAGTAGCAAATAATTAAAAAAAATTACATCATTACGAAATGAATCACTACGGCTAAATATGACGTAAAAGAAGAGTAACGACCTTAACATACCTGACTTAAATATATTAATAATGAAAATTAACAATGAACAATTTGAAGCCAATTTATTCAAAATTTCGCAAGTGCGCGCTCCTGTCATTTCCAGAGTTCATAAACATCGGTATAAATGACCTTGTTATATTAGTATTTAATTTATTTTAAATAAAGAAAAACCACATCAAAATAACCAACGAACACCACAATGAAGTCATAACCAAAATAATGATTTGTCGACGACCCTGGTCAATGCCAAACGGTTGTCGACTTCTTATTTCGCAAAATTAAACAATATATACCCGACAAACAACAAACTAATCTTCACCAAATAATCTCTACACCTTTTTTAGGCGAAATGGTAATTATATTATATAAAAATAAATTATTTACTTTTTTTAAACAATAAAATAATAGGAAAAACCGCTAAAATACAAACTGCGAGGTAAACACGCAAAAGTAACCCTGTAATTTAATCATCATCGCCTAGGGACGTGTAGGTAGTTATATATCTTACCTCCATAGCATACAAACGAGCCCAACCCTTCATTTAATTAAATGACAATTACCCTTCAATTACACAAAATTTTCTATAGTCATAGTTACTTTTACCGGAGTTACTTGCCTGGTTTAGGTTTATAAACTAACCCAGCGTTACGTTATGCTAAAAAACACATTTTTCGCACAATAAAAAAAACAGTTTACAACAAGTCATAGTTACTCCTGATACGAAAACAACAAGAAGGTGAAGATTTTTGTATAGGTACTCATTTACCACGCTTCATTGTTTTAAATTCAAAAGATGAGTGTTTGTTCTTCCCTTCTATCCAATTTCTTGGTCATAGTTACTCTCGTGGGAGGCAGGTGTTTGTTTCAACTGGTAAAAAATGTGAGGAGTGGCTTATTTTGGAATTACGCCGTTTTTAGTTTTAGAATTTGTAAACAAAATAATGTATTCGATTATAAATGGTTTAAAATTTAAATTTTGTTTTTGTTGGAACTATTTGGGGTCTAAAACCCTGGGACACTGGTAGTGACCCGTTAATAGTGCTTAATTTACTAATATTTTCTAGCATTTGCCGAATAAAATTATGCGAGTCCAGGTAAAAACAAATTAACATATACGACAAAAAAAGAATTTATTAGGAGAAACTTAATTTTTTTTAATAATCGCAGGTTGTTGTACCTAAAGGTTAAGTACACATCATGTTTACGTAATCATTTGTGTGGGCGAATACACCCATTAGATTTAGTGTTTCGCGTTTCCGGAAATTACTACAATTTTTGTTACTCCCAAATCTTTAAATAGACACCCTTTTTGATATTGTGTCCCAATGGCACGTGTAAATGCGTCGTTATATTTTTTTTACTAACAAAATGTTTTTAGGAATTTTATTTATTAATTTTCGTTAGAAATTACGCAAATGAAAGATTATTTAATAAATCGTCACAAAAAAACAATTCAAAGTAGTAAATATGTTTACTATATTTTAATTATTTTATTATTTTTTCGCGCTTTACGTACGTAGTATTTGTTTAACTGTTATTTAAATAATTTTGCGTAATTAATAATTAAGCGCTCAATAGGTCCCTTCTCCATCTATTGCAAGCCGCGCGAACTACTTCTAATAAATACTTTCGCGAAGGTTCGCAACTTAGCTAAAATTTTTTTTGGCAATTTTCCGCACAATTTGTTCTTTGTTCTTTTCAAATATAATGTCGATTTAAAAAACATTTACATTTACCTACCAAAAGGAGGTTTGCGGGACAAAAGAAAATTTCTCCATAAGCGATCAATATTTTTCTTTATTTATTTTACAAAACTGACCAACACGCCGGCGTGAGGCCAATTAATACTTGTTGAACTTATAATTTGTCAGTTTTATATAATACTTTGTTGAGGAAACTCAAAAAAAGCGCTTAACTTTCAAATAATGTCCACTAAACCAGTGGGAGAGCTGGCCGATTTAGAAGATCGCGATCCTAACAACTTAGGACAACACTTGCAGGTAATTAACAAAACGAGTAGTTGTAACAATTTTAAGGGGTGAATTTTAAAAGGTTGCATGGAATGATGTAATTGGGGAGCCAGAAACTATTCGAAGTCCAGAATGTGCTTGGCGTGTAAGTCACAACTGCTTTCAAATTTCCAAAGATTGCTGCTACATTTTTCTCTCAGTATTGTGCGCTCCTATAACGGCCTGTTGTTTAGGATGCACTTTTGCTTGTATAGCTTTCGAGGTAAACTATCTGAGCTACGTCAAAAATAGTTTCATGCTTAAGTTTCGTAATTTTAGCACATTTGGTGTCTTATACCATGTTTGCGTGCTTGGAAAATTTCTTGCGCTGTAACGAGAACGTTTGTTACGGCTTGTGCCGAAGCAATAATAGTGCCAATAGCGGACGCACTTGGATTTATTTTCTCGGGTATTAAAGTAAGAACTCAAAATTTACCAGAAGGACCCGATAAACGACAAGACATTTTGCTAATTTGAAAAAACGTTTTAATTTAAATCGTCTTCAGTGATATTACGTTACTTCCAATTTATGTATAATGTTTAATCTTGCACGTAAAGTTTGACTTAAATTAAGCGCACAAATTGGCTACTACAAACGGCTTTGTACCGCTACAAAATAAAATTCAAATAGTGGCAGTTTGAAATGCCAAGGGGCGCTTCGTAAACATTCACCGCTAGTGCCAACTGTTCTTATTTCCTATGTCATCTGTAAGCCTCTCAGCTCAAAGCTCTACAATTTTTATCCTGCATACGTAGTAGGTCCTTTTCAACTTTCGTAGTGCTTCTTCTTACCCTATGATATCCATAAAGCCCCAACCACATTATGTGGAGTGTTCTCAACTTCTGAAGAGCTTTCACTTCCCATTTTCTTCAAACTGCTGTTGTTTTTCTGGCATCAGACCTCGTGCCGAGACGCCTTATTTCATTTCACATCATTTCATTTAGTAATGTTGATGTGCAAAAGCACTTATGAAAGTCACAAGCATGCTCAACAATATGCAATAATTAGACAAAAAGAAACAAAATGCAGACTAAGTGACACTACATCAAGTCCTGCTTGAAAAACTCTTCACAACTATAAAAACCCTTATTAGAAGTAACTTTACCGAGTACTTGAAATAGTCGGAAGGTACCCTTTATTGCTGCCAGCAAGTTATTGTAGACAACTTGCCTTCGGTATTCTGCGAATTGATGAGACGCCGGTAATTTACGCGTATATCTCCCCTACGACGGATATCATGCTCATTAACAATGTACATCCGAGTGGAATTGATACTTGGACAAATTTAATCTGGATTAACAGACGACATTATTATACAGTAGGAATAAGTATTATTTGGCGGTTTAATAAATCAAAGCGCGGTATGAAACAAGTTGACAGCACTAGGACTTGACAGCTGATCGTATCTGCGTCCCCAAAACTCATTTTTTACAAAAAACTAAAGTTTTCTTCGTTTAAAACAGTTTTGGTAACGCTGATATAATCAGCTGCCAAGTCCTAGTGCTGTCAACTTGTTTCATACCGCGCCTTGGCTTATTAAACCGCTAAATAATACTTAATCCTACTTCCTACTATATCCCAGGCAAAGTCAGAATAATTTTTCTAAAACTTAGCTACTCATTGACGTCTTAGCAGACTTATCGAAACCTTATATCGCTTTCAAAGTTTTCTTGTGGTGTTTTAGCTTTAAAGTCTCTTTTAAAGACTTCTAAGGTCTTGTATAAAACCTTCTCACACTCCATTACCGCTGTGTAAAGCATTTTACTTAAATTATTCTAAAACTTAGTTTTTCATTCACGTCCTAGCAGACGTATCAAAACCTTCTATCTCTTTCCAAAGTTTTCTTGAGGAGTTTTCGTCTGAAAGCCCTTTTTAACAAATTTAAAATCTTTTCACACTTTATTATTGTTCTGTAAAGCATGCATTTTAACTTTTCTAAAACGTAGCTTCTCATGCACGTCTTGGCAGACGTATCGAAACCTTATATCGCTTTCCAAAGTTTTCTTGAGGTGTTTTTACTTTAAAGTCCTCTTTAAAGACTCAATTACTTTTCTTTAAAGCATTCTATTTTAATTTTTCTAAAACTTAGCTTCTTATTCACGTCTCAGTAGACGTATCGAAACCTTATATCGCTTTACAAAATTTTCTTGAGGTGTTTTCGCTTTAAAGTCCTCTTTAAAAACTTCTAAAGTTTTGTAAAGGCTTTGCACACACCATTACTGTTCTGTAAAGCATTTTATATTAATTTTTCTAAAACTCGGCTTCTTATTCACGTCGTAGCAGACGTATCGAAACCTTATATCGTTTTCCAAAGTTTTCTTGAGGTGTTTTGGCTTTATAGTTCTCTTTAGAGACTTCTAAAGTTTTGTAAAGGCTTTTCACACACCATTGCTGTTCTGTAAAGCATTCTATTTTAATATTTCTGAAACTCAGCTTCTTATTCACGTCCTAGCAGACGTATCTAAACCTTATATCGCTTTCCTAAGTTTTCTTGAGGTGGTTTCGCTTTAAAGTCCTCTTTAAAACGTCTTAAGTTTTGTATAATCTTTGCACACTCCATTGCCGCTCTGTAAAGTATTTTAATAAAATTTTTTATAATTGAGCTTCTCAATCACGTCTTAGCAGGCGTATTGAAACCTTCTTTTACTGTCTAAAATTTTCTTGTTCAGTTTTCGTCTGAAAGTCCTTTTTAAAGACTTTTGAAGCTTTTCACACTCCATTATTGTTCTGTATAGCATGTTATTTTAACTTTTCCAAAACTTAGCTTCTCATTCACGTCTTAGCAGACGTATCGAAACCTTCTATCCGTTTACAAATTTTTTGAGGTGTTTTCACATTTTAGTTTCACTTCGCCGCTTCAAATTCAACGCTTCTTTGAGAATAATCGTCTTCATGGGCAACTTTAGGCTGATTTATTTTCAAGCTTCTTATATCGCATAATGTGCACGCTTCTGTAGCTTGTTAGAGTATTATGAAGTCATTTTTGCCTTTTAGTACCTTCCAAGGACTTATAATGCCCTTTAAATCCGTCCCAGTCGTATTGAAACCTTATGATGTGGGTTTAAAACTATTTTATATGTCGTTTTTGCGTCTCAGACCTTCTGTACCCCATTCAGAGTAATTTCCAACTCATTTTGTTCTTATAAAAAGTGGAAAAGCTCTCAACAAGTGGTTACTAACGACACACATCCTTTATGTAAAGTACAAATAAGCGATGCGCCCCTAAATGCATTTAACGTAGTACTTCCAGCAGTAGAAAAGTTTTAGTGCATAACAAGTTGCCTAATTAGCAGGCGGAAATTGTATATTGATATTTTAGTTATAAGTTATAACTAATAACAGTGGCGATGCAAGTTATTTATTTGGGAATTGCAAAATTAATATTTATAAAAGACCATTAATTGATTTATCTCAGAGCCGTATTTAATTAAATTTTTTATTAATTGTAAAAGTGCCCAACCTTAATCATTTAGTAAGGGCAATAAATTAATGTGAATTTAGACACGCAATTTTAGTGACGTCCGGTTAACATTTTAAGGAAACATTTTGACACTTTGATGAGCTATATTTTCGTGAAAAGACTCTAAAAGTCACTTATTTTTAGAACTTCCTTTGTGATTACTAGTTATTTAATTTACTAGGTATTTTTAGCTGCCACTTTTTTAAAATTAATGTAAATGTATTTAAAAAAGAATAAATCGATGTTACGTATATTTTTGTAATTATGAATATTCAAAATATTATGTTGTTTGTTACTATTTAGGTCATATCCCATGCCATATAGAGCACTACAATTCTCTGAGACTACCTTTGAACATAATTTCCGTTTTGTTACACGCAATACAGCTATCGACGAAAACTTCGCGTGAAGTTAAACAATTGCCGATTATCAAATTACAGAATGGGTCAACGATCTTTTTTATTGTCAAATGGTTCTTTAATAGCCCGCAATTGGACAAAATTTGCTAAATTTTAAATATTATCTTTACAACCCATGTTTTCGCCCTCTTCAAAATTCAAATGCTCATTTTTGTTTTCCACTAATAAAACCCAATAGTACGTCCCTGGAATCACTCATAAGAATTTTTGGTCATATTTTTTTTAATCAGAATTTACTAAATGGGGGTTTTTGGTTTTGGAAAAATGGTTCATTAAATCATAAATCGCCATTTAACGTTGAGCCTTGAAACGAGTTATAAATAAACATTTAACGTATTCACATACTAGAGACTGGTTGGTCATGTGAGTGTTGAAAAAAATTTTTAGAAATAGAAATGGTAAGTTTTAATAATTGTACTAATAATAATTAATCTATTTTTTTGACTTCTTCGTAGGTGTAAACAAATGAAATTTTAAATGCTAAAATAGCTCACTTAATCAAGCTTGGGTGTGCATATGCATACCAACCAATAACCACCTAACCTAAAGGTTAACGCAGAAACGTAGATACATCAATAACAAAAACAAACAAAATTCGATTTGGAAAAAATTTTTAAAGAGACGCCACTGGAATAAATTTATCAGTCATATCAAAGGTTACTAGATAAGATTTAGTTCAAAAAAGCATAGTAACTGGCAGTACTAGATTTTTTCCACATATTGCAGTAAAAATGGCTTTAAATATTTTGAGAAATAATCTTCTCAAAACCTGCTCACAAAGTATCCTTTAAAAAAAAAACTAAAAGTTGAAATAGCCCAAAGAAAATTTTCTTAACCAAAACAGTTTCGGGCACAAGACTGGCCTCTAGTAAAGGTAAGCGATTTTTAAAAATTATTAAAATTTTTGTGTATATTTTGGATACGAAACAAAAGTTTGTGAGCGTATCTTTGGGATTTTTAAGCGTTAGATAAACAATTGTGACATTGACTTTGTCGTTGACGCATTTTGGAATCCAGTGGTGTCAGCCTCAAGTCTAACGGGACCCAGAGCTGCTAAAATTCAGGACTTGAAACACTTGAAACGAGTTGCGAAGATTTCTGACGACACCAAAACGCAACCGCACGATTTCGCTAACAAATAAAGTGGCCAAAACGTCCAAGAATACGTCTTAAACTTTTTTTATACGTAATCGTCACTTTGAGCCTTATGGGGGTTTTTACCAAGTCCAATATGGCTTCTTTTGATCAATTTGGCCCGAAACAAACTATCCCGTTTGTTTTGGGCGTTTTTCCGACCGTCATCCTCCAAGTTACTATTCATCTTTTTAGCTATTTTCAACTGGCAGGACCCATTAAATCTCGAGTCCCAATTAACCCAAGATGAAAAACTCATCCGTGATAGTTGTAAAACTTACTGTGAAGAACAGCTTCAACCTCGCATTTTACAAGCTAACAGAGATGAAGGTAAACATAATAGTTTCCCCGGCAAAATTTTACTCAATTTTGGGTTTCAGTCTTCGATGAAAATTTGATGAAAGAATTTGGCGAACTTGGAATTTTAGGATCTACCATAAAAGGGTACGGTTGTGCCGGAGTCTCCAACGTCGCTTACGGCTTAATTACGAGAGAAATCGAAAAAGTCGATAGTGCTTATAGATCGGCAGTAAGTGTGCAGTCTTCTCTATGTATGGGTGCTTTGGATAGTTTTGGTTCGGAAGAACAAAAGGAACAGTATTTACCTAAAATGGGTTTGTATCGATGAATTCAATTTTAATTACAATTCATTTAGATGTTTTTAAATTCTTTAAGCTAAAGGAGAGTTAATTGGATGTTTTGGATTAACCGAGCCTAACCATGGTAGTGATCCAGGCGCGATGGAAACACGTGCCAAATACGATTCCGTTTCTAAGACCTACACTCTTGATGGTTGCAAAACATGGTGAGGACATAACTTTACTCTTTGAGGGGGTAGCCGGAAAATAAGTAACGGGGCTATACTGGGTATCGGAAAAACTTGATCACAAGCTCATTTGAAGGTATACGACCTCCTATAGCTTTTTGGTGGTCTTTGGTCTCTTCCAGTTTTGGCGGAGCTCACAGAACAGGAATGAAGATGGTGATCATATTACAACCAATCAGACGAGTTTGAGGAGGGACGATAAACTATGGGAGATACAGTAGTTGTTTACCAAAACCTGTGGTAGCTTTGTGCTCATGGAATTTTTGGTAACCTCATACCTCGTTTAGAAGCAACCAACTACTGTAACGCTGCTGTCACCCTAGCGTCTTTTATTACGACCTTCCGACTACGACCTCATTTTTTTTCTACTTCCAGCTCGTAAAATGAACTATGTGTTAATTTGTGTTAATTGTAGGATAACTAACTCGCCAGTAGCGGATATTTTGTTAGTTTGGGCCAAATGTGAAGATGGAAAAGTTCGCGGATTTCTAATAAATCGTAAAAACACTAAAAGCGGACTCGAAACGCCAAAAATAGACGGAAAATTTTCCTTGAGAGCTTCTGTAACTGGCATGATTATGATGGATGGGTTAGTCGTGCCCGAAAATAGTGTTTTGCCAAAAGCGTCGGGTCTTTCTGGACCGTTTAGTTGTTTAAATAATGCAAGATACGGCATTGCTTGGGGTTGTTTAGGAGCAGCTGAATCGTGTCTTTCCATTGCTAGAAGTTACGTTTTGGATAGAAAACAATTTCAGAGGCCTATAGCCGCAAATCAGCTAATTCAAAAAAAACTTGCAGACATGGTGACCGACATAGCTTTAGGATTACATGCATGTTTACAAGTGGGACGTTTAAAAGATCAAAATATGTAAGACTTAACTTCAGTTTTTGAGTTTAATTTCATTTTGGGATTCATTTTAGCCACGCACCTGAAATGATTTCAATGCTTAAAAGGAACAATACCGGTAAGGCGTTGGATATTGCACGAGAGGCTCGAGATATGTTAGGTGGAAATGGCATTCATGACGAGTATCATGTAATTAGACACTTAATGAATTTAGAGACTGTAAAAACTTACGAAGGTAAATATTTTACTTCAATGAGCTCTTAGCGTGTTGTTAATTTATTTTATTCCGTAGGTACGCACGATATACACGCTTTGATCTTAGGAAAAGCCATTACTGGAATACAAGCATTTTGCTGAATATATGAAGGCCTTTTGTACATACATGTATAAATAAAATTAATAACTTTTGAATATTTATTTGGGAGCACCTATGAAAAGTTTCGAAGCTCTTTTGAAAAACTTAGGCCCCTCAAAAGACAAACGGAAGGCGGAATTATCATTTGTAAAAATTAACATTGAATTCCATATGTCTACTTAAAAAATTCTACACCCGGTATAAAGAATCATTTTCATTTTAACTACCGCAAATACCTGCAAATGTATCAGAAATAATATCTAGTTTTATTTTTACTTTTTCAAGTCCACCCCTCCCCCTCCTATGATAAGGAAGAGTAAAAATAAATATAGTACCTGATTGAAAGTAATCGACTTGTATTTTGTCACCAAGTACAAGTATGCAACCTGTTTTTGATTTTATATTTTATGGGATCAAAGTATCTTTACGAACGTTGAAATTAACGTAATAATTAGTTATAATAATAATTATAACTTATTAAATAAATTACATTAATTTAAGCGATCTAAGAGCGGTTAGCTTTCGACCCATAAACTTCTATATCTTTTTAAATTAAAATTAAACAGAAATTTACAAAATGTTAAAATGCACAAGTCTGGTCCTAAACAATTGAGGTACTACACGCGTTTTGTTTACGTTCTAAATCGACTGAAACTCAAATTTTAAACTGCCAATATCTAAGAACGGCTAGCTTTAGAGCCGTAAACTGCAGTACCTTTTTACATGAAAATTATACAGAAATTGTAAAAAAGATAAATACTCAAGCTGTTGCTCTTAAAAATTGAGATAGTAGGTACTCATCTATAGTGCCAGCTTACTCAAAGTTCCATTTTAAAGCGTCAATATCTCAAGAACGGCTAGCTTTAGAGCCGTAAACTGCAGTACCTTTTTACATGAAAATTATACAGAAATTGTAAAAAAGATAAATACTCAAGCTGTTGCTCTTAAAAATTGAGATAGTAGGTACTCATCTATAGTGCCAGCTTACTCAAAGTTCCATTTTAAAGCGCCAATATCTCAAGAACGGCTAGCTTTAGAGCCGTAAACTGCAGTACCTTTTTACATGAAATTATATTAAAATTGTAAAAAAGATAAATTCTCAAGCTGTTGCTCTTAAAAATTGAGATAGTAGTCATCTAGTGCCAGCTTACTTAAAGTTCCATTTTAAAGCGTCAATATCTCGAGAACGGCTAACTTTAGAGCCATAAACTAAAGAACCTTTTTGGATGACAATTATACAGAAATTGTAAAAATGTCAAAATACTCAAGATGTTGCGCTTAAGAATTGAGATATTTCTAGATTTGATGCAAGCTCTAAACTTCTCCAAAGTTCTATTCTAAAGTGCCAATATCTCGAGAACGGCTAACGTTAGAACCATAAACTAAAGCACTTTTTTGGATTCAAATTATACAAAAATTGCGAAAATGTCAAAATACTCGAGGTATTATGGTACTAAAAATTGAGATCGTGCACATTTTGTGGTGCGTAAGTGATTAAAACTTGTTGATTAAGTTTTATGTAATACAGGGTGAACACTTGTGTACTGGGTGAAAACTTTTTGTACTAAACTCATTTATGATCAATTCTATTTTTTTAAGTACAGATCTGAATTATTTATTGCACTATTTAAAAGCTCTTATCTTATGAAAACAAATTACTTTATCATTTTATTGCTTTTTTCCCATATTTATAAATTGACCTTTATGGTCGCAAATACCGTTCTGTTAATAAATCATTATTGAATGATTACGACCAATGTTACTTAAAATACAATTTTAAAATTACGTACAATCAGGAAGGTGATATGAGCAAGTAGTAACTGAAAACTTGTGATACACAATTTTTGCCAAAACAACATATATTATTGAGAAAACATTGTTAGTTCAAGGTTCTGAAAATGCGTTACAGTATTTACACTCGGCTAAAAGTTAGTACCCATCGGCCCTAATTAAAAAAATACCTTTTCAAATTCTTAAATTCAAAATGGCGGCAAGTATAACTATTGTTCCATTTTCTAGTTTTTTTATTATAACTTTGGAGAAAATTATTATTATAAAAATCTAAAATCAGGAATATATAGGCAAAATATAGGGCTTTAGATTTGTTAGAGTCGATTTTTAAAATAATATCAAAATTGACTACTTTTAAGGACCAAATTTGACTAAAACTTTAAAATGAATTTTCTCAAAATCGGCTGTGGCCGTTTTGTCTATATCTTGATATGTTGTAGATATCGAAGTTCTTAATGTATCAACCTAGTTTTATTTTCCGCTATGCGTTAGTTTCGGAGCTACGATTTTTTAAAAGTGAAAATTTCTAAAATTTATAATTTCTTTTCTAATTAAAATTTGGAATAGCAAGTTGGTATAATAATTCAATCTATAAATTTCTATTATTTGTTATAAATTTGGTTTAAAAACACTTCCGGTTAAACCGGAAGTTAGCCAAGCAAAAGGAGTTTGTAAACACACCTACACCTATACACACCTAGTATATTTTATGATTTTTAAAATTATTCTAAGATAAGCTGTCTAATGATATCAAACATGTTAAATTTTAAGTTCCGGTTTAACCGGAAAGAGGGTTAGATTTTCTATTTAAAATACAACACCCTGTATATTTTCAATGGTATTGAAGATTGTAAAATTATCTATGTGATACTAAACATTTTATATTTTGATTGTCGGTTCAACCGGAAATTAAATTAGCATTCATATTATTTATAATAGAAACGCCTCGTACAGTTTTAGTTTTTTTTAAATCAGAAAGAGCTTCTGAGCATACTAATGTTAGGTACTATTTCTGATGTATTTTTTAATATTTTCAACGCGTACAAAAAAGCCCTGCTATGTTCACATCAACCGTTTTTTAATAACTCTACGCAACTCTACGTCTCACTAACGTCAATACCAAGAGGTATAGTCATTTCTAAGTCATTTCGAAATGACTTGGTACCCTAAGTATTTATAAAAAAATTTTTTAGGCGTATAAAGTATCGCTTTACAGTATTGAAAAATACCTGCAAGTATTTCTGATACATTTTTGGAAACCTTTAGAAGAGAAGTTTTACATTGTAGAAAATTAATACATTTTCAAGATTCTTATCAATTTTGCGTTTCGCTACGAAGTACCTATATCACCAATCACCAGTTTGGTTTCGATTTTATGGGTACAAAGTACCGTTTTCATCGTATGAGCGTTATTAAAATAAGTGTATTAGTAATAATTGTAACTGATTTAAATATATCGCACGAAGACAATTAATGATCGACGTTCGACGTACAACGTACAAGTCTACTAATTTCTATATCTACAGCCTACAAGGAGAAAAACGCACTTTTAAAATAATTGCAAACAAGTTACAAGGAAGTTTACTTAACCTAATTTTCGATTAATAGAAATTATTTATTTTATGTTATTTATTTTAGTCCGAGCCTGTTTGTTTAATTTAACGATTCAGCAAACTGCGATTGACGATGCGACAAAAATCTGCATTTCTTACACAAAATTTGATATTAATTATTAACTAATTGAACATTAATAAAAATAAATAGTTTAAAAGTTAATTCGTTAATCGTTAGTAGTATAAAAAAAAATTTAAATCGAGAGAAATTGTGCCACTTTCAATCTCGATTGGTTGCTTAGAAAATAATAGAAGTACCGAGCGAGTAGCTGAAGTGGAAACCTAGTTACCTACTCCTCGAGGCTTTTTCTTTTTGACTCTTACGATGATGGTACTTGCTACACAGTTTTTAAAAAAATTCGCACATTCGATGAGAAAGTAGCGATTTCTGGGTCAATACTTTTACTTGGTAAGTTAAACGCGCGTTAAACAGAGACGAAAGATGGAGAAAGGGGTAAGAAAACAAAAAACGCAAGCGCAAATCGAACAATTTCAAATTGCCCCTCTTTTCTATTCCTTTATCAGAAACTGATAAGACCTTCCTATGTAATGTATGAATGTGCAAAAGTCAGTTCAATTATTATAGTTTTTTCATTACTCTGAAAGGGAGTTTTTGGTTTAATTGATTCAAAATGACGTTGATGGAATCTGTGGGATTTTTGTGCGTTTTTATCGTTAGTCTTCAGTTGTTAAAAATTTTATTTAAAACGTTATACAATTACGTTATTGGACCAAATTGTGGACTAAATGTCGATCTTTTAGAAATGGGAAAATGGGCTGGTGAGTACGATTTATTAAAATTTTTTTTCGAAAAATACCACACAGTTGTCTAAAATTGTAGAACTTGTACGTACGTTTTGCTGACCGAGACAAAAATTATTACTAAAACAGTTTAACAATAGCACGATTAACATAAAGTCCATTGATTTCATTTTAATTTAAATTTGTATTTACGCACTGGCACAATAAAATTTTTTTTAATTGCGACAATGCGAGTGTATTTCAGTGTTAAGTCGAGTTATGTCCTTGCTCCTTGCACTTCAACCCTTGCGAAAAGCTTCAAAAATTTTCTTCGTCAAGGTGCGTAGATAGAAGTGTAGAAGTGAACACCTAATAAGAAATATTCAAATTTCACAGAAAGTTTGAAAAAAACGCTTTAAAATGCTTCATTTATTCTACATACACCCCCCCCCCCCAAACATCCAAGTCAGATTCGAATACAATAGTCGCCTCTGTTATTGTTGTTGTTAGAAGTGTAATAACTGTGTAGTTACAAATAATTTTGGGTTTTTCACAATTTCTGCTCTACATCTGCCCCCCCCCCCCGGGCATTAGAAACCAAATATTTAAGGTATTGTTTAAGTCTTAACTAAGTTCCTTGCACTATTTCAAAAAAGTTTATTTCTGAGTGCAGTCCTCTTCTCTTCTCTTATTAATCGACGACTCATAATCGACTGTACCTACGATTAATCGATTAATTAATATCTCTTTCCAAGGTGTACAGAGCGTACTCAAAAAAAAATGAGAAATAGAAAAGAGCAGAGCTCTACTGAAAGTAGAAATAAACGCTTCAAAATGCTTAATTTAGTCCACATACCCCCTCCTTTTAAATTATTTGTTTTAGTTACATAATTTTTGCACATTTTTTATTAAAATGCCACCCCCCTCTCATTAATCGGTGTTACATAATCGCCTGAACAAATATTCGATTTTAACTTGGTGAGTAATCGATTAATAAAACGATAATTTGTATTGAACACTTTATTAATCGTACACTCGAATGTTAATCGAGCAATCGATTAACTACTCGATTTTTTGATTAAAAGTTTTATTAATCGATATTTTTGTCCTGCTTCAGCCGGTTCTTTCCTTACAGATAAAGATTAAAGAGCAGTGACTTTTGTAAAACACCCAACGATTTCAAAAAAGTTAATTTTTGTAACGATCCTCTCATCTTCTCTTATTAATCAATGACTCATAACCGACTTTCCCTACAATTAATCCATTAATTCACTTCTTTTTCCAAGGCGTACAGAACATACTCAAAAAATTAGAAATAGAAAAGAGTAGAGGAGCTACTGAAAGTAGAAATAAATGCTTCAAATGCTTAATTTACTCCCCTTTTTAAAATTTTTTGTTTTAGTTACACAATTTTTTAATAGTTTTTTTACCTTTTTTATTAATTCCTTCCCCTCATTAATCGGTGATTCATAATCGCTTGTTAATTAATTAACTCGGCGAGTAATCGATTAATAAAACGACTGTTTTTATTGAGTACTTGATTATTCGTACAATTAAATGTTAATCCATTAACTACTCAATTTTTAGATTAAAAGGATTATTAATCAATGTTTTAGCCTGCTTCAGCCGGCTCTTCCTTTATCGATAATGATTAAACAGCACTGACTTTTGTAAAAAAAAACAACGATTTCAAAAAAGTTCATTTCTGTAGCGGTCCTTTCCTCTTCTCTTATTAATCGATGACTCATAATCGTATGTACCTACGATTAATCGATTAATTAATATCTCTTTCCAAGGTGTGCAGAGCGTACTCAAAAAATGAGAAATAGAAAAGAGCAGAGATCTACTGAGAGTAGAAATAAACGCTTTTAGTCCACATTCGCCCCTCCTTTTAAATTAATTGTTTTAGATACACAATTTTTTCACTTTTTTTATTAATTTGCGCCCCCCCCCTTCTCATTAATCGGTGATACATATTCGCCTGTACAAATATTCCATTAATCGAAATGTTAATAAACTTGGTAAGTAATCGATTAATAAAACGATAATTTGTATTGAACACTTTATTAATCGTACAATCGAATGTTAATCGATTAACTGCTCGATATTTAGATTAAAAGTTTTATCAATCGATGTTTTTCCCTGCTTCAACCGCCTCTCCCTTTATCGATAAAGTTTAAAGAGCAGTGAGTTTTGTAAAACAACCAACGCAAATTTTAAAGTTGACACGTGTTGCGCCCCCCCCCCAATGTTTTTTGAAACTGATGACCTTAAAAGAGAACTATTCATTTTATAATTTGTTTCAGTGGTAACCGGATCGACCGATGGAGTTGGAAAGGCTTACGCTGAACTATTAGCCAAAAAAGGTCTAAACGTAGTTTTGATAAGCAGGACAGAATCAAAGTTAAAAGAAGTAGCTTCTCATTTAGGTTTGTTTCAAAACTTTAAAATTCAAAAATAATGGTTGCTTTTTCAGAAAATTTATACAAGGTGGAGACGAAAATAATCGTAGCCGATTTTACTCACGGTGGCGATATTTACTACAATATTGAGAAGCAACTTACTGGATTGGAAGTTGGAGTTTTGATTAACAACGTTGGAATGAGTTATGCCTATCCGGAATATTTCTTAGACGTTACTTCTAAAGAGACCTTAATTCCTAATATTATTCACTGTAATATTAATTCGGTCACTTCTATGTGTAAAATCGTGATGCCTGGGATGGTGGAACGTAATAAGGGTGTTATCGTTAATATTTCATCTATAGCGGCTAAAATTCCAAGTCCACTATTAACTATCTACTCGGCGTCTAAGGCTTACGTAGATAAGTTTTCTGAAGACTTAGGTACCGAATATGCCAAGCATGGGATTATAGTTCAATGCGTTCTACCCGGATACGTGGCGACTAAAATGTCTAAAATTCGATCGGCCACATGGATGGCCCCATCTCCGATAACTTACGTTAAAAGTGCCCTTAGTACTATTGGGATACAAGAACACACGACTGGGTACTTCCCCCACACCTTACTAGTCGGCGTTATTAACTCCCTACACTCTATTTCGCCAACTTTGCAAAAATGGCTTGTTAAAAGCACCATGGAAAATATAAAAGCAAGGAGTTTGAAAAGAAGGCAGACTTAGTTAATTTATTTTTAATTTTAGACGTTACCTAAAAGGACTTTTTGTAAAACAAAAATTCGAATAAAATTTGTTGATTTTTGAAAAAATTTGTTAACAGCTTTTAATACAAAAAATTGATATTTAACATGTTATTGGTTTGTTTATGTCGATTCGAGAGCACCCTTGAGTATTGCTTCTATTTTAGTTTTCTGGCATTTCTTTTTCTTCTCATAACGCTCGGGTGTTTTAGTAAATGAGCGTCGTCTTCTTCAATTTCGGCCGGAGGGTCCCAAATTTTTAGATATTTCGGCAAAGCGATCAAACCAAATAAGGTGAAAGCTGTCAAAAATTAATTTTAGTAACGGTTTAGTTTAAAAAAATTATGCATACCATTCAAAACGCACGGGAAAGTGACTAAAAAATTAAAAGTCGCCGACTTGTAGTACAAAGTTTCGGTTAAATATAAGGCTATCGTGACGATAATGGAGCAAATTCCCATACTAACGACTCTAAAAAATATTTGATAAAAAAAAATGGTACGCCACTGCTTAAGCTTACGGTTTGTAGTGAATAAATAGTGTGCAGTGAATTAGAGCTAAAGCTTTTAAAACTGAGTATATTCCCAAAATTCTCGATATGGTGAATCTTTCTACAAAAGAAATTATTTTTGGATTTAAAAAAAAAAAGTCAATTTACCTTCGTCATTTTCAAGATCGGAGAGCGAATTGTTTAAAAACGACCTCTTCTCTATGTACGATCTCACAGCCGTACCAAGATCTACAAACGCAACAAAGGCAATCCATCCACGAAATGCGTACAAGAATTTTACGTCCATATTTCATAATTAAAAATTTAAATGAATGCGAAGTAAAGTAGTTTTTTATAAGGTTTTCATAAATCAATACATGTAAACACACTACTCCGTTCACTCTCCATTAAATTTCCACTTGTTCATTTTTAGTTATTTTTAAAAGAATCTCAAATTTAATTTAATTTTAACCACCGACCTTTATTATTCCAATCTTAAATTAGAAACATGAAAAATTGTAGGTTATAATCGAATTCGTGCTACGGAATTCGACGGATTGTAACTTAACTGAAAACTGAAAGGGAAATGTTAAAACGATTTTTGTGTGCGCAAAAGAAGTTGCATAACTTCCAGGCGCTAAACACCCAACTTTTGCTAACAATAAACTAAATTGATCGCTTTACCGTACCGAATTAATTGTGCTAATTTTGACAAGATAATTAAATTAAAAAGAGCGTAGCATTATTTAATAAAAAAAACTTCAAATTTATTAAATTTTTTATGCTCACACTGCTATACAACTAAAAACCATTTAGTCCGGAAGGACAATTAACGATGCAGTCTGAATAATATTGTAAAAATGAGTAATAAAACCGACTGTCTAGCACTCAAAAGTTCGGTATTACCTTAAAGGCGGCTTGAGAAGGGTAGATTTTTGCTCTTCTTTTAGTTGTTTGCTTATAACTTCCAAACACAGGACAGGGCCAAGTATAACCGTATAACCCGATTGTTGAAGGTTTTTTAACTTTAACGCGCGCTAGCACCTAAATCGTTCACCTGAGGTAAAAACTTGAGACATATTATTTGTAAAAAGTTTAATTAAATTTATTTTTGTGTAGAGGACCTTTTGTCATAAAGTGATTATAGTAGAGTGCACGGGGTATTAAATTGTGATTTCTATTTTCACCTGAAGATTAAAAGCTCGAACCTTTTTCAAATGATTTCTTACCTTCTGGGGTACCAAAATATCCAAGAAACTGAGATATTCTTTACCTTTCAGCTTTTATGAATTTTGACCCAGAAGGAGTAACTTTTCGGCAAAGGTAGTTTTATACGATTTAAAAGCAGGCTGTATTTTCTACAATTTGACACGATAATGGTATCTATCGACCTAATGGTATACGAGATACAAGTGTACAAATGTTTACAGAAACATACATTATTTATTTGAGAATTTAAGCTTTCACAGCCTGCCTCATTAGTGCGGGTGGTGTCTGGGCTAATGGGCTGTGATCGAGAGGCTGTTTGAGAGATTCCTGCCGTTTGTTTTCCTACTGTGGCAAACATTTTCTCCTGTGTCCACACAGGACAAAACACCTCTGAAGATGTTTTCCACAGGAGCAAACGAAACGTCAAGAATCTTTCAAAGAACCTCTCAATCTCGACTCATTAGCTCAGAAACCACTCACACTAATAAATACACGATTTAGTTTTGAATTTTTGACAAAGGCCGGACTATTTACCTTGCGTCAAATGGAATGGTTATAATTTTTTGATAGGTATGTAGTATATGATAAAGGCCTTCGAATTTGCAAACTTTTGTATACTTGTATCGCGGATACCATTAGTTCTATAGAGACTATTCTGATCTCAAATTGTAGAAATCTACTTTTAAAAAGTATAAAACCGCTTTTGGCGAAAAATTAGTTCTTCTGGGTCAAAATTAACAAAAACTGAAAAAGATAAAGTTTCTTGAATTTTTGAGGCACCTCGTACAGGACGACTTTTTGACGACCGTCGGGTTTTGGTATCCCAGAAGGGAAGGAATTATTTAAAGAAGGCTCCAACTTTTAATCTCGAAATGAAAACAGAAATCATTTCTAAACGACTTTGATGCGGCTATGCACTACGAACATTACAACTGTGTTAATAAAAAATTCAGTATAAAATGGAAGATCGTTTGTTGCAGCGGAGGGATGAGGTTTGGGATCTGGACGTTATTTTCAATGAGAAATTATTATTTAGTTCTCATATCAGCACCACTGCTGCCTCTACCTATAAAATGTTAAGCACGCCACTCACGTTCCAACGTCGCAGTACATAATTTGATCGTGTATTTTTGCTGTTCGACCAAATCGGTGCGATTTGATCATGTCAGTCTGCCGCAGTACAACAGTGTTGGTTGAGTCGTTTATTTGATCGTGTATTTCGACTTGCGATTAGATTGTACGATTTTAGTACTGTGAAACAAATCATTTGCTAGTGAATTTCGAAAATGACTTATAGCGAGACATTTTTAAAAGATTTTTTAGACCTGTATAAAGAGCAAGAATGTCTTTGGCAAATAAAATCGCCATCATAATCATGACAAAACCGCTAGAAAAAGAGCTATGAACATTTTGGTTGCTAAATTTCAAGAAGTGAAAGGTTTTTGCACCTCTACCTACGTTTATTGTGTTTTTTTCCTCTTTTTTCGGTTATACAAAGCGCAAGAGCCGCTAAGAGTACATTTTCATTTGACATGGTTATCATTTGAAAGTAAAACTCGTACAGCAAAATCCTAACGTGTGTGTTCCCATCCGATTTCCAACCCAATTGTACTGCAATCGCATTCGACAAAATCGTACTGCGGTGTTGGAACGTGAGTGGCGTGCTTTAAGATTTCTGCTTCGGGCTGGGCTGCCTTTAAAAATTCTACAATTATTGTTAGACTGTATGAGACGCTCGTGAGGCATAAGAGGGTTCAAAAGCAATTTTTAAAGTTTGTGGAATACAAAAATACCGGAATTTATCCGAGGTGTGAGTCTTACGGGCGTCTTTTGCAGTCATTTGAGTTGGAAAGGAGGCGATTTCTGCAAGGTGCATTTTTCCTGTACAAAGTAATTAATAATCTCACCGATGCTGCATCTGCTTATATTGTTCAATTGAGATTTAATGTTCCTCAGGTAAACAGCAGAGGTCGTCGCCTAATTTATTTAGAGAGGCCACGGATGAATGTTTTGAATGTGTGTCCTCTCGTCCTCTGCATGATGATGATGATGATGTCACTGATGTCTTTCATGACTCATTTAGGATTTTACAATTTGAGTGTCTAAAAGCTGGTTGAATCGCCTCTTGCACTATGTAATGATGCAGGATTTGTTGTTTAATTTTAGTGTAAGCAGTAGACTTTTTGATGTAGTTATTGGTTACGGGTCATTGATAAGAAGTGTTATATTTATTTGTCACGGCTTTCAGCGCAACAGTGGTGTTTTCTTTCGACGATTATTTTGTATTTATATATTTTTAACTGTTTGCTTATAATTGAAGCGTTTAGTTCTATTGGCGATAGTATAATAATAAATAAATAAATCATAGTTTTCAAGTTATAATCGAAAAATTGAAAAAAAAGCCAAAATACACTTTCTGGAGCCTTCCCAAGATAATGCTGCCACTTTTAAGAAGACACGCGGTCGGTTTTATTACTCATCTGCAAGTTTTTCATCCTGCATAGTCAAAAGTTTTGTACTTTATGGTTTAGAAACTGACTATTGACAAAACAGTGTCGAAAACATCAATTATTTTCATTTCATGTTATAGCGTTAATTCAAACAGTTCCTATATGTATTTCAAATTACGACAGAACTTCAAATGACAGTTCAAATTTTGGAAAACCTAGAAGACACGATCACTTTTTCAAAACTTCTTACCTCCAAAATACCTTTCGAACCAAAAGTAGAAAATTTGCTTTAGTTCGAAATAATAGTAACAGTCACAAGAGTTACCTATTTAAAATTTAATAAAGTAATCTTTATTATTGAAATACCACCTTTAACCTTTAATTATAATTATTTTCAACTTTTTCCTTTACCAATAAAATCCGCAAATTCATAAGAAACAATTGTTCCGTCTACCAAATATGAAATCCTAAACGAACACGAATACATTATGTCAAATTCGCCATGTAAGGAAGTCAAGAACGACCAATTCATTTACAAAAATCATACACCAACTACGATCGACGCAAATTCACAAATTCTCCATGTGAAGTACTACTCATCTGGTATAATCAAAATTCAACAAATTGTAAAAAAATTCCAGTTCAACTCAACGAAGTAAAAATATAAAAGTGATCGAAGAATAAATTCATCTTAGTTGTTCTAAAAAAATCAATTGTAATCATCAAGAACGGTATTAGTGCCACAGTGCAAAGTTAAATTAGGACAAATAAGTTTAAATGCTTACGGCCAATCAAAAATGTATTTTAAACAAATTCAGTAACCTCAAATTAAAATAACTTCACCAACGAACCAAGCAGTTATTAAACCATTAATAATTATTGACGATATTCCTCTAGATGACTTAGGTACAACCCTGGCAATACAAGATAAGAAATCGAAGACATCGAACAGCCTACTACAATCTACGATTCAATTCAACAATCTGAGTTTTTAGATTTTGTTGATTTAATTTTTTAATTATCATGTAACCATTTTTCACTTTTGTGAGTTTAATAAAAAGCTTCAGTTTATAAAAACCAATTGAATTGTAAACTTGTGTTAAAAAATAAGGTTTTAAAAAAGGATTTTGTTGGTCACAAACCGTATCTTGCGCATTCTTGATAGCAAGTAGGGTATTTCCAAATTTTTCGTCGTATTCATAAATTCAATTAAATTAACTTTTTCAAATAATTTCCGAATGTATTCACTATCTAAACTAAATTTACTGCTCGATTTAAAAAATACCACTCGATCTAAGATTTTCACTTGGTTTCATAATATTTCCCAAGAGAAAACTTGTCGAAACCTCGTTTTAGTTTAACCGGTCGATGTAATAAAAATTTAAATTGATTTTCAAAAATAGTTTCAATGCGTTTCAATTGGTAAAAACCAGTAAAAACTTCTCGATTATAATTTAAAAAAACTCCGCAATAATACCAGATTATTAATTTTAACCTAATCGGATAGCTACCTATGGCCTAAAAGGATAATAATTTTATCCTTTTACATCCTTAAGATTTTTAAATAAACTAGAAAGAAGTTTAGATACAAAAAATTACTAACCTTTGAAATAAAATGCTAACGAAAATGGATGGCGGCCATCTTGTGAAAAGTTTTCAAAACACCACAAAACGATTATTGAATAATTATTTCAATTTATTGTTAATTATACAGTAACAACAATAACTCGAAAAACTATTTGTATACACGATCACTATTTTAATTAAAAACGTCAATAATATCGATTTAAAAATATTACAAGTGCGATGGCTTTTTACGACGCCGTGTCCTTTGACAAAACTCGCGATGCTCAAATATTGTCAAAAAAATTTACGCCACTAATTTCAATTTGTTGTTAATTATATAGTAACAACAATCACTCAAAGATTTTGATACCCGATCACTATTTATTTTAATTAAAAACGTCAATAATATTGATTTTAAAATTTTATAAGTGCGAGTGGCTCTTCAGGAGACCGCGTCCTTTCCCGGAAATGCGATGCTCGGATATTGTCAAAAAAAATCACGCCACTAATTTCAATTTTGTTGTTAATTATATAGTAACAATAATCACTCGAAGAACTATATTTGTATACGCGATCACTATTTACTTTAAAAACCATGAATAATATCGATTTAAAAATCTTATAAGAGATGCGAGTGGCTTTTCACGAAACCGCGTACTTTCCGAACTCCCGATGTTCAAATATTGTCGAAAGTCACGTACGCCACTAATGGCTTACCATAAGGTGAAAACAAAAAGCCAATAGAAAAAGACATTACGTAATTTTAATTTACAAATCGATTTTTAATAAAATTTTTGGCATTTATGTGTGTCTAAAATCGAGATTTGGCAATAGATACCAAAACTAGAATTTTCTGGCGATGGATAATTGTAAAAATTGAATTTTTCGAATGCAATTTTTCAAACGATTGGTCTACATCAAGTGCATACGTGCAATGTTGCAATTTTATCAAACTTACTGAAAATTCCCGATGTTGCATTTTACCTCCAATCCGATAAAAATCAACCAAGTTGGCCTGAAAGCTACAGTCACGAGAGATTAAATATTTGAGAAGAAAATTTATGAGTATTAAAGGAATCCGATAAAAGTAAAATTGCGGGACTTTTATAAAAGTGCACCCCCGCGCTTCATTTTAATACTTTTTTTCGGTGAAATAAAACGAAATGAAATTAATTATTACATTATTACTAATAAATAGACACTGATTAGTACCTACTTGTACAGGAAGATAATAACCCTCCTGGAAAATAAGACCACTTTCATATTTCGCCTATTAGTTGAAAGCTCCCACCTGTTAGCAGCAGTACTGAACGGAATAAAATCGCGACAAAAGCCATTATTTTCAGTTAGCTAGTGCCAACGCAAGTTATTGTGCATAAAATTTATTTAAAACAGAAGTGCATTTTACGGGTTTTGCAAATGTTTAAGTTTTGGGGTTAATACGTTGTCGTAGATAATTTTAAACTTTAAAATGCAAGCTATGAGAAAGTTGGGTTATGCTTCCAGTTATGAAAATAATACATTTAACTTTGTGTTTGTGACGAATTTCTGAAATGAAAATAAGGCCCGGACTTTATTTCTAGCACATATTCTCTAGTGGGCTTTATTTTCAGATGGAGTTTTTACAACTGTATTTGCCTCTACTGATGCAAAAATGATTAGGTAGGTACGTTTTTAATAATTTTAAAGTTTGTAAAAATAAGTCCAAAAAAGCAAAACTGCATTTTCCCTTTCTGTTTTCAACGTTTATTTTCCTCATAATCAAAGTGTGCAGAAAAACTTAAGGGTTGTGGATACACAAGCACCCCATTTTTTAAAGAAGTTATTACACCTTTGCCTGGGGGGTAGGTAGATTAATCATAAAAATTGTTATTCTGTCTACAGCTGCTTTTACGATTCTTTAGTCACTGTGATCTAATTTTATGTTGTCATGGCAACAAAATAAGGTGGCCCTTATTATGAGCCACCCTGTAAAGATCTTGTTGAAAAGCTTGTTTTGCTCCTGAAATTATGTTAAAGTGACTGAAATCAAGTTTAAACAAAATCGCTTTAGTAGTTTTTGTTTGATGGCGGCACTGACACACAGGCAGACTTTAAGAGTTTAATTTTTGTAGTGCTTTCGATTAAGGGGGGCCGAAACGTCGGGAAATTAAATTAAAACACAATTTTCTTGAGATTTTATTACTTTTACAAAGTAGACCAAATCACCGAAAAAGTAAAACTAAAACTAAAATAATACGTACTGTAGTATTACTAGTATTAGTGAAGGTGCTCTTGAGGTACGAGTAGGTACATCAGAGCAACATAAAATGTTTTCATTGTTGAGTTTAGCTTCCTATTTCAAATAGGAAGCCCCGTATAATTTTAGTTTTTTTAAATCAGGGAGAGCTTCTGAGCATACTATTGGTACTATCTCTGTTATGAGTATTATTATTATTATTATTATTAATTGGCGAGAGGCGGCTAAGCCGATTAACTCGCAAAACAGTTGATTACAAAACATCATACAAAAGTTTATAAGGGCATGCCAGATAAACGTAAACGTTCATTGTTCATAGTATCACACAGATTATCAACTAACAAAAAGGTCCAAACCAAAGGTTTCCAGATAAACATAATACAAGATTATAGAATTATTTATAGTATCACACAATTGTCAATTATCAACCAAGAAAAAGGTCCAAACGACCTTTAAATGCATTCAAAGATGGTGCGTTGACAATGCAATCTGGCAAAGAGTTCCAGTCTTTTATAACACGCACAAAAAATACGTTCTGGCGACTTTTGCTTGAGAAACGTTGATGCACCATCTTGAGAGAGTTACCCCTCAGGTGAAGGTTGTCACTAAAGTACAACTTTCCACGCAATGGACACCTGTAATGACCACTCACTATTTTGTAGGTTTCAATAAGGTCCCCGCGTCTACGTCTATCCCTTAAGGAAGGGATCTTTAGTTGTGCGAGCCGTTGTTCGTATGGTACGTTCTGCAAGCCCACAACCATTTTAGTAGCCCGCCGTTGAACCTTCTCCAAGTGGTCTATGTCTTTAACGAAGTATGGATTCCAGATGGGTGCTGCAAACTCCAGTATGGGTCTAACATATGTTTTGTATATCTTCAAAAAAACGCTAGGTTTGAGACCCTTGAAGGCTATTTTTATTAGATAAAGCAACGAGTTTGCTCTTTTCACAATCCGCGAGATATGCGAAGACCACTTTAGGTCACCACTCATTAAAACACCAAGATCGGCCTGATCACTGACCCCTTTGAGCACTGCGCTGTTCAAAGTGTAATTAAAGCGGGGGTTGGTAGCACCAATGTGGAGAATAGTACACTTATTAGCATTTAGCGTCAGCAACCATTTTTTTGACCACGCACTTATTCTGTCCAAATCGGACTGCAGAACTGACCTGTTGACAAGTGGGTTGTTGTAAAATTTCGAATCGTCCGCAAACATACTCTTGGGAGAACGAATACACTCGGCAAGGTCTGCAATGTAGATAAGAAAAAGAACTGGTCCCAGGACAGATCCCTGGGGTACGCCACTTAGTACTGGATGCGGAGCTGATAACGAGTCGCCGACTCGTACTTGAAAGGTACGGTTAGTTAGGAAGTTATCTTCTTAAATATTTTCAACGCGTACCAAAAAGTCCTGTTATGGCCATATCAGTCGTTTTTCCTTTTGTATTGTCATATTATTTCATACTTTTCTTGTTTTAGAAATTCTAAAAGGTGCAACAAGCTATTCGTCTGGATATTACTGTCCAGCAGTCCAGCTACAACTGAAACTTCTGATGATTGATGATGAATGAAAATTTTGGAAATGAATGGTTGTGGCTTACTGAAGAGCGTTTACTTTAATGTTGTCAATAATTGGAAATGGTAAGAAAAGTTATTTTAAAAAATAATGTATTTTAATTGCGATTTTCAGATTACGTGTGCAACTAGAAACTGTAGTCCTTTTTGTCCTAAATGTAGGAGTGTTTACTTGAAATTTTACTAATTCATTAACGAGCATGGGAAAAGCGGGTTTGGAACCTAAAAATGCGACTTTTGGAATACGCCATGAAACATGATATCTGTTTAAAGATCCTTGTAGAAGATATTTGCTACTTGCATTAAATTTACACTGAAGTTTGTTTAGTTTGTGAATTAAAAATGAGAACAAATGCTTATTACTTAGGTGTCTGTGGTATTATTTAGCGTTCTTGGCGTGTGCGTCATTATTCATTATACATTATTGTGTATACCCTCAAGCACTATCGTGTTTTCAAATCACTTAACTACTATTGTGGGGTGTTTCAACACCCCGGTTTTTATAGTCAGTTTTTTCGGTGATAATGCATATTTTTTGGTAATTTTTTGTTTTAAGGTAATAAAACAAGTCTTGAGTTTTCTACTGACATTGAAAAAGGAAGAAAAAAAATTGAAATGAGAAAGAAAATTCAAGATTTACGTAAAAGCACTTTTTTTAATTAAAAACATTGTTTCATAAAAATATAATTATAATGTATAATGACAGTTCTTAGGGTATTGAGTTTTTTTGGGAGGTGCCTGAAGGTGTGACTTCATTTTTTGAAAAAGAAAAACGGCATTATCATCACATAAAAAAATTCTGACAAGCATATTTGTTGACCTTTTTTTTAAATTCGTAAAGATACGTTTATAGCACATTGAACTCAAAATGTAACTATAAGTTTTGTTCATTTACCTTCCAAAACATGATATGCAATGAATAATTTCAAGTCTCTCGATAATAATTTAACCAAAAATTTGACAAATTTTCGATTAGAAAAAAAGCGGACTTTTAAAAAATAGTCATCACATAACTACTATCGCGGGGTGTTTCGACGCCCCATACCTATTGTTTCTCAAAAACTGTAAAAAATAGCGGATCGCGATTTGTGGTATGCTTTAGGCATTGTAGTAGTACTTGTAGGAGAATACCTAGAAGCTGAAGAACGTATATATTATAATTTAGAAGTTTTTAAACAAAAATTGCTGCCTGGGGTGTGGAAACGCCCCACGATAGTACTTAAGGGTTAAAATAAGAAAAATTCTGTGAGAGAAAAAACAGAATACGAAGACCCACCCCTCTTTCTTTTTGAACCCTTTCACTCTCCAGCAAAAACGGTGTCACTCTTCCTTCTTGTAGACTTCCTATATGCAATCACAATCGTTGTACTCTAGCAACTGTTGTTATTTCTGGCGCGTTGAACATTTCCACGAGCTCCTTGTTTCTGATTCTTTTATACCGCCATAAATTAAGTTAAAAATTTTTCTATCCCATATAGCAGGTTGATTTACGGCGTTGCTGTTAAGAACCTTTTCCAGCATAGAGAAGCTTCGGAGGTACGATATATTCTTATTTAAGCTTTCCGCGACACTTTTGTGGTTTTAACATCGTTGCTAGAGACCTATCACTTGCACTGCCTTACACTACACATTACACGATGATTTTTCAAGTTCTTCCTTGTTCCTTATGGTTAAAGACATTCCCAAGTATTCACAATTATTTTTACATTAAAAATTTTAATCGAATTTTAATAAACGATAGTCCCAGAAAATAGGTACATGTTCCTGCCAGAGCTCTTTACAGAGCCAACCTAAGCGTGGTAGTTGTACGTAAACGTATAACAGTTCTTTTGCAAAGTTCTTTCGTGTCCACTCCGTCTTCTACCGCAGAAGGAGTTTCCGGTTAATTAAGGAAACTCCACTGACGCTCAAAGTTCCTTGAGAACTTCCCGAGGACCTCCTTGCAAACGGTTTCTGAAAAATTATCGAGTAAAAAAACAAGTACCTACATTACAATTCAAAAGATCAGATCTGATCAGATTTTAATTCACATAAATATGTGAAAATCTTATTTCTTTACAGGAAATTTTCTTAATTACTTTTTTACTAATGCAAAATAGTTTTAAACTGTTGGTGGAGCGTATAAGTTTAAATTACGTTGTAGGTTCTAGTTAATTAATAATTAAATATCGAATTTTAGTAATTACATTAGATGAACCAAAAATATTTTTGAAGAATTATTAGGCGTCTTTTAACCCGGCGACCAAGGGCTGCAGCCCTGCAGCCTAAAATGGTAAATACAAGCCCAATTATACCTACCATAATATGGAGGCAATCCGGGGGCACACTATACATATAAATAAAAAATAAACACATGGGAATCCCCGTCAATAGGGTTGGTAATGGAAATAAAAAATTGGTAAATCAAAGACAGCAATTGTAAATACCTAATACCTGACCAAGTTGACTGAAGATCCATTGTAGAGTGAAAGATACTAAAACAATTTATTTACAAATTAAAACCAATAACTATCGTACATTCAATATTTTTGAGGAGGTCAACAGGATTGAATGAGATCACGTACGTCTCACATACTCGCGCAAAATAAAAAATAACAAATAACTAAAATCTAAACAAGAAGAGTTCTCTTAATTAAAAAAAAAGCTGCGGAACTTGCCAAAAAAGGATAAAAGCTTTGGGGGTTGATCTAGGGAGAACTTAATATTCGATTAAAGTGTCCCCCTCAGTAATAAAATTGACGGGTCTCGCAGACGTCAATATTTTGTACTAAGGCTAAGTCAAAGATAATGAAGGTGGGAAGTTTTCAAATTGACGCCCTGTGTACCCTATGGTTCTGATATTTGATGAAAGTGACATGAGAAAATCACAGTTCTAGATAAATAAGGATATTGTGAAAAGTGAAAATGGAGCTCACCATGAGAAATGATCGAGTTGAACTTGGCTTAGCCGCGACGCGCTCTAGCGCCTTAAACCGTTGGTTTTAAGAAAAATGGCAAGAGACATAATTTGTAGAAAATTTAATGCAGTTTATTTTTGTATTAAACATTTTTCTTGGAAAATGCATAGTTTTTAAGTTATAAGCGAGAAACGGAAAAAGAGTAAAAGAGAGTTAAGTAAAAGAAAGCAAAGTTAAAATTTGTATTCAGCACCCCAAAAAAACATAAGGATAAATTTAAATCTAAAATGAAGAAAAATAATTTTACTTTTTATATTAAATTAGGAATGGAGATGAACCGACCAACCGGGCAAACATGAGAAGACAACTCGAGAACGAATTTCAACGCGAATCCTATCAAATCAAATCAAAGTTTTATATCGCATACTCTTCTTGGTTTTTCGTTTTTATTTTATTTCCAGCTCACAGTATCAAGATCTTATAAATAAAACTTTTGTTTTAATTTTAATAATTATTTTTGGGCATAAGACAGTTGTCATTAGATCGTAAGCACGAAAAGCTGAAGCAAAAGTCGTCCAGAGTAATATCGGCGACAAAATCATCTTAGCTTTAGCTTAGCTTAGCGTCGTATAAAAATTGGAGGTGGGACACTCGAAACAAGGTCAGCTCGAGCATTCGAAACTTTGGGTTAAAATTGAAATTCGAAACTCTCAAAACCTTTAGGAATTCAAATTGAATTTCTAATTTTAAGATTCTTTATCACAAATTATGTATACTTATAGGTTTACAGTGAAAACGCACGAGACGATTTATTTCAACACCTTTTATGCAATTTTAAATCGTCCATAATAGATCTCAATACATCAAATGAGTGTTAGCGCACAGGCAATTAAAAATTGCTGATTTTATGTATCGTTATCCATTGTGGACGATTAAAAATTGCATATGTACTACAAGGTCTTAAATTAATCGTCCCTGCGCTGTCCCACTTAAAATGGGTTATCAAAGTATCTGGATCTGGATTATTAAGAAGGGGAAGCAAGCTCCCTGCACTTGGGCCACTTAATCGGGCCTATTGTACTGCCTCCAAGCGGCCTCCCCGTGCCCATCAGATATCAGATCTCGAGCCATCCTACATGTAGGATGAACGATGAACTCCAGAATTCGAGAAACTTTTTAAGGTCTCCGGCACGGTTGTCCATACCATACCAGGGTTGCCAATTTAGCGGATTTTTAAGTGAACCTTCGTGAACTTGGAGTTGCGTATTGCTGTATACAGCGCCATCAAGTGACGATTTGTTGATTTTAACACGTCGAGTTTTTTAAATTATTTTTCTATCACCTACGACCTACAACCATCTTTTTATTAAAATAATGGTATCTCAAAGTGCGATTACGCCATAATAAATAATAAAGAAAACTGTAGACTGCAGAGTAGACTGCCAATTATTAACAGCGCGGAGCGCGTGCGTACAACGATTTCGAGTTTGACAGCTTTCAATAGTAGGTCCTGTTCGTTACGTTAGAATTCATTTTCATTAAAAATGTTTCGTAGTGTTGCTAGTCGGTTGCATTGTGTAGCAAAAAGCAACTTGAATTTAAATAAAACTGTTGCCGCAGCAATCGTTCCGTCAAAAAGATGTATGTCGCACGGGAGCACCGAAACTGACGAGCAGTTTGATGAAAGGTAAATTACGTAATGTTTTGATAAGTCGCAATGCTTTCAGCTTCACAATAACGAAGCAGTATATAATAACAAACTGCCATTCGATAAATAAACTTTTAGTATGTTCTAGTTTAGTAAAGTAAGGTTATGTAGTAAGCAGTTTTTATTTTATAGGTTCGTAGCTTATTTCAACAGAAAAGACATCGATGGATGGGAAGTTCGGAAAGGAATGAACGACCTCTGTGGTATGGACGTAGTTCCAGAGCCTAAAATTATAATTGCAGCTTTACAAGCTTGTCGTCGTGTCAACGATTATGCCATAGCTGTACGATTTGTAGAAGCGGTAAAAAATAAGTGCGGTCCGAATGTGAAAGAAATTTATCCATATATTATTCGTGAAATACAACCTACTCTCACCGAGTTAGGAATCGACACTCCGGAACAGTTGGGAATCGACGAACCAGAACTAGCGTTGGAAAAAGTGTATGAAATGTAGTTTAATAGTTGATTTAGTTTGTAATAGACATTGTATGTTGGTCAAGTTTAATTAAAATTCGAAGGTACAATTATTTTTATTTATTAGTGTACAATAACCTATTTTAAAAACAATTTTAACTAACAATGTACAAAAAACTCGCAGATGAAACAAAATGTTTATAATTAGTGTTTTTATCGATACAAAGAAACTGCCAACTGTACTCGATGTTGATTAATTTACTTCTTTGAATTGATGTACTATTTATACAAAAAATACTATCACTATACAGAGTTTCTGAAAGTATACTACTGGTAACATTGAAACGTAATCTACAGCTGGCTTAATTGAACGTGCATTGTTTATGCCTTTGGCACAGTCTTGTATTTACTGTAAATTAAATACCTACAGGGCGACTCCTTACGAATATAGAGGTTAAGCTCTAAAATACACAGGGTGTTGCGTTTAGAAAAAAAAAGTTTGTTGAGTAACTTCCTTATTGTACACTGTACGCGTCTTGTATTAGTGAAAATAGTTTTAAAGTCTTACAGAGCTTTAATTAAAACCATTTTCTTCTAGTATTATTTATAGTAATGATGGTATCAACATTTCATAGTGACACCCTGTATATGGTATAAAAAAATGTATGAGACACAATTCAATTAATTTTAATTATTTACAATTAGGAAAGAAATTTACATGATATGAATTTAACTTGCGAAAAAATGTATTATCGAAAAATGGTAATATTTACAAGTTAAAAAAATGGCACGCTTTTGAAGGAACCACAAAAGTAATATGTACCAAAAACACTTGCACTACAACAACCAAACACCATTTTTTTAGTGCACATTTACATTCTAAACTAGGTAATTGTTTTACTAAAATTAATTAACAGGCTAAACTACCACTACTCAAAATTCACAAATTATTTACAAAAATATTTTTTATTATTTTACTGAGATTTTTCGATTTGTTAGAAAACGTATTTTAATATTGATTTTCTTCCGTCTATTTAAAAATCTTAAAATTAAGTAACATTTCTCAACTTTAAAAAAATTTTTAATCTCTCGGTTTTTAATTATTAAATATTGGGAAGAAAATCGCCCATTATAAATTAGTTTTTCCTCTGCACATCAAAAGATGACGCCACCCCTACACATTTAATTAAGTTATAAACCCTGAGCCACTTGAGCTAATGATACAGTGTGTCCTCAAATAGACCAAAGAAGAGGGGACACATTTTTAATTTCAACTTGACACAAAAATGCTTTCTTTGTTAAAAGTTTGCTTGATCCAAAACCCCCTTGGAAAAGTACGATTTTGAAAGCTTGGGACTAAACGCTTTCCATTTTTTCAGTTATAGAAAGTAATATTTGAATTTCGTTTTGGTTTTTGGTTCAACAAAATTTGTATAAAGACGGTACTCTTGTCAAGTTGAAAAAGAAAGTCCCACCCTTGTTTAGTCATTCTATTGACACTGTATTTGGATTCAAATTACAACCAAAATTAAATTTCATCATAATTCCACTTGGGTAGGTACATACAACTATTTAGCTGGAAACTGAATTATTTTAATGTGGAATACATTGGCGTACGTTTGGGTGTTTAATATATTTCAATCGCCATCATTGTAGTTAATCGTCATTTAGTTAATTAAAAATAATTAACAAACAAATTAGTACTATAAAAACTTCATCGAAACTTTAAAAAAAAGGTATAATCCGTGTAACAGAAAAAAATTACAATAAAGTGAGATAATTTTAGTGAAGCAACAATTAATTAAACTACAAGAAAAAACGAGATTAAATGAGATAAGTACTAATAGTATTCAATTGTAGACTATTTGCATAGCTTAAAGCTACTTTTCTATACATGGCAGTTTTAAAAAACAAACGACGTCATCTCGTGTCCCGAGAAAGTAAAATTAAAAATTTGTTCTTACAAAATGTACAACTATTCGCTTATCTATTTAATATCTAATACTTATCTCTCAATATAAAAAATTAATTAGTACATACACTAATCAAATTTAATTGATGTTCAAAAATCGACTTAATTCGTCATTTAAAAATTATGCACTCCGCCAAAATAAATAAAATTACGTTCAATTATTTAGGTAACAATTTGACTATACCCTCTTAAAGCACAGTTTATTTCGATGCCGACGACGACTGGTTTGTTGTGTTTTTAGAATTATTTCTTAAATACAAATTTGCATTGTTCAATTATTTGTACTTTCCAACTCCTCAACTGTTAAAAAGTTGATCAAGTTAAAAAGTAAGCTTACAAATAACTTAAAACGCACTATACTTATTTACAATTAAGTTAGTAGCGTACATTTGATAATTATTTCTTTTGGTTGTAAAGTAGGAGTTAACTTATGTTACTCACTGAATTACTACTACAAACGACTGTTTTAATATTTCTTTTCAACCCTGCAAAAAGCCAGGCTGGTAGTTTACGGATATTTTACTTTTGTTTCAATAAGAAAATACGAAGAATAAAATTTCAAGTTTTTTGCATCAGTAAGTTCAAACTCTCTTTCGATAATCACCCTGTTTACTCGGCGCGAAGTTGACGCTTAATCGTTAACCCCTACTTTGCAGCCTTTTACAAACAGTAAGACAATAAATTATACAGCTGGTATACATAACAAAACATAATAATTACAATATGCAGCATAATTTTTAAACAAATTACTTATACATTAAGTGGAATATATTTATATTAAGAATAAAAATTCTTATTTATTTATAAAAAATTATTCTTTGGTAAAATTGTTTTCAATTTGTTGAAATCCTTTCAGTTCATGTCAAATTATTCAAAAGCTGACCTTTCACTTCTAAGCTTATATACTTATAGTATAATAAAATAAAATTAGGTCCTAAAATGGAAAACATTGTGTTGTGAATGGCAAAGGAGGAAAAATAGATTTTTGACCAACATTACCAAAAATAATAGTTTTATCAAAAACTGTCATCAGATCCATTTTAAAGCTTATAAAATTTCATTTAATTTAGTTCATTTTATACGCCTATATGATAAGAATTGACCGAGATAACAAAATTTTTAAGGTGCACTATTTGTTCACTTTTTTCCAAAACGAACTTTCTAGACGTTTTGGGCGGTAACTCAACTGATTTTTATCCTACAATAATGAAAAACGAACTTAATTGAAAACAATTCATCAAGCTTTCATTTTAATACGAGTAAGCCCTTTTTTTCAAGTAAATCAAGAAAATAGAGCGTATAGCTGTAAGAGGTGGAAAAAAGCGACACTTAAAAAAATTGTATCTCGGTCAATTTCTATCCTACGGGCATAAAGTGTGAAGCATATTAAAGGAAATTTAATTAGTTTTAATAAGGGTCTGATGAGATTTTTTATAAAACTATTCCTTTGTTGAGTTATAGCCAAAAATCCATCTTCCCTACTACTACTACTTTCCAATTGTACTGCACTATTATGAAGTGCAGGTGACGAGTCAAGTCAAAAAGTCAACTACAAAATAACTTGACATACACTAGACATTTAACTAAAATAATGTATACTACAAATATAATACAATACTTCACCAATAATACATAAAGAAAATTATAAACAACTTCATTTCAATTTTTTCCTATTTAAAATAAAATTAATAACGACTTCATTTCAATTTCCTTCTAATTTATACAAATTTCAACAATAATTTCGTCTTATAAATATTAAGGGTTTGTTAACCAAAACTAAAGGTTACCTTACTGCCCTTTTAATTTTATTGGTCACTTATAATGGTCTCTTCGGTTTTGATATCTGCAATCCCGGACATCGCTTTCGTAAGAACGGTAGCGTCTTTAAGAGATAATACTTGAAGTACTTGAGGTGGATCATTACCGGAACCTTGTATCATCATGGAATGAGTAGTTAAACCACCGGGAGTTACGGTTAAAGTTTCTATATTATCCCCATTATTTGGTTCGACCTACAAAGCGTATTTTAAAAAATAAACGATAAGATTTAAATCACCAAAGTACCTTCGGTACTTGAACCACTGGCGTTACACAAACTGTGCCATCACTGTTCGTATGTAAGTGTTGAATATTAGCAACCATCGTTTGGTACATAGCGGCAGAAACTGGTACGGTAATAACGCCGTTCACTAAAACAAATTTCCCTTATTAACAACAATTAATTAATCTTAAAAATTCTCGATTAATACCTTGTCCGTCTTCTCCAGTTAAAATAATTTGCCCTTCAGAGTTAAGAGTAGCTTCGGTGACCGAATTTAAATCTACCACTTCTCCTTGAGCACCCCCTTCTGTTATAGCTTGAATGGTTTCACCCTGACTCGATTGTATCTAAATAAATTACATTCTAAATGCCAAACTTAACAATCCCAAACGATAGTGTAGCTCCACTTTGGGCTTTAGTGCAACTCTGCAACGCAAATGGGCTACGCCACCGTTTTTCTTTTTCAAAAGAGAAAAACTTATTAAATACCTCTAATAAAAGATGATCGTCTTCGGAATCTTCATGAGAATTCTTTTTACCCAGCTAAAATTACAATAACAAAAATTTAAAGCAAATTCTACAAACGAAAAATTTCAGTTAAATAAAAAACAAGCCGAGCTCCATATAATTACGTTAGTTACTTAATTAAAGTTAGCCATAACTTAAATTAAAAATAAGTTAGATAAGTTTCTATTGTTGGGAGAAGGACCAGAAGGTGTTTGTCGGGCATCTTCAGTTTTCTTGATTTAGGTGGACTGATTCAAATAATAAATGTGGGTTGTATTTTTTAGTGACTCATCCTGTACAATTGAAATTAATTTTAAAGTGCAGTACTGTCATTCCCGCAGAACTTTTATTAAGGCTATTTTTTCATATTATTTATAGTAAGGGAGATATTGACGAAGACACAGATGTACAGTTGAAGAAATAATTATTGGCAACTATAGGTTATTTGTAAAAATTGGCCAATTGATGTCCAAATGCTTTAATACCAAAATATAACGTAACCCACTGGGGCGGGGCCACTTATGAACTTAAATTTTAATCTGATGCCTCTACTAGCGGAGCTAAACGATCGTATAATTTCAGCTCTCTTTGGGCTGTGAAAGTGTTCACAGACGGGCAGATGGGGCCAGATCAATAGCTTCCAAATTCGTGATATCACTATTGTTGAAGCTAAAAAAACTAACGCAATTGTAACTCATTTTCTAAACGCCGCAGCTAGGCCAAACTTATTTTTTTTCGGAAAATCCCTTGCGTCGCTTCGTCATACTTAATGTGACTATTAGAAAAAATTACGAGAAAATATTCTACAAGTTGCTTTTAAAGAGTCCACTCACAAACTTATACCGTAATTCACCGAACCAATATAGTACGTTTGGACAACACTTATTCACCCCTTATACACCCCTCGTAAGTTACAGGTAACGCCCACTTTGTAAGTCTGTAGCTTTAAAAGGGCGTATTTTTGGATGTGGGTAAATTCGGTTCAAAGAATTTGTAATGGTGTAAAGTTTAGATGGTAAAAGTTTATCGGAGGACCCCATAAGAGCTCAAACACAAGTTAGCAAACTCTAAACTTAAAAAGCCACTCGAACTAAAGCAAGCACATAAAATACACACCTGATACGAGACGTCTTCTCAAAAAGTTAAATTTTGGTACCGAAAAACAAATATGGAGATCACTTACCGTTGCCATTCCCTGCACGTGAGCTGTCGTACCATCGGGTAAAGTAATAATAGGATTATTGGGATCGACTTGCACAATACTAACAGTACCATCTGGATTTGTAATGGTATGTAAAACAGTAGGCGTGTACTGAGTAGTAATCTAAAAGAAAAAGATTCGCTTTAACACACTTTAACTACATCAACTCAAAAAAAAAGCGTCAACATCTCTAACAAAACCAAGCTAACAATAATTATACAACATAAAAAGATGCAGAACTAAAAAAGAAAATTGGAAACGATTGCTCGACACTAACTTCTATAGTGCAAATAAAAATTACTCGAATAAACTAAAATTTACAAATCATAAAACAATAGAATTTAACTAAAACAAAAACATTTATATGTGTAGTGCAATTGCTACCAACATCGACATCTGAACTATAGCCGCCAGGATCTAGGCAAACCTGCGCCGAGGAGCCAGATAGACCATCGGGCGAAGTAGCTATAATCTGAGGGGAACCGTTAGCTTGGATCTGTATTTTATGGGTAGGTACATTGCCTGATGTATGCATTTTTAAAACTCCAACATTAGCATTAGCAGTTGCTACGGCATTCGCTTTTTCATCTTCTTCCGAAAAAGCAGGCAGTAAATCTTCTCTACCGTGATACTTATAGCAATTAATAACGATCTGTCGCAACGCATGTGTCCAAGAAATCTATTAAAAAAAGTAAATTTGTGTAAGTTTGACCCAACGATATATTATGGGTCTAACCTTTTGTTTTTCGTCTTCACTGCGTGCGTCCATTCTAACATTGGCCCACGGTAGTTCTTTAGGCCACCAGGGCGGCCTCGTCGATTCTCTACCCCAACCGGGTTTACCACGACCGGTAGAATACTTCAACATTAGTGGAATAAACGCTCGCAATTGAGCTTGGGTCATTTTCTCGACAGGTGTAGGAATTCCGTCGATTATTAAAGGTGGTAGCTCGAAGAGGGTAGGGTCTTCTTGTACAGGTGGAGGCGCTTGGTGAGCTAGCGCATTTTCTAATTCCTCCATAATCATGGAGCGTAAGTTTTTAATAACGTCCTCCAGAGGTTTAGCTCCAAACACTTTGTAACTCGTATTTGGTTTACCGGGAGTTGCCACTAAAACTATTGCTTGTTGTCCCACTCTTGTCGCAAACTCGTCTATCGTTTGCTACAAAAATAAAATTAGCGCCGTGAACGTTAAAAGTAGTTATAGTTACCCTCAGTTTTCTAAGTAGCCGATTTTGTTGTCGTTTCCTTATAGAAGGGTTCGTTTCAAAAGAGTGCGGTCTTTTTCTTTTTTTAGCGGAGACTATCGCTGCGGCTGCTGCAACGCCGACCGGACCGGCGGCAGCTAACTGGGCAGTGACCTCATCTCCCATAGCTGCAGCCATGAGATCTGCATTTTCTTCGTAAGCCGATCCGGGCGACGACTGACAAGCGTCATCTTCGTCGTCCGAACCTGCCGAAAGGTTTCCAGGCGATCCAACAACCATCGATAATTGATCGGTCACGCTCGAATTATTTTGATTATTGTTGGAGTGGTTCATCATAATCTAAGAGACGCATTCAATTTTTGGTCTCTTCACCTGTTAAGAAATTATTTCAATGAAATATCGCCAATACATACTTCGGATAAAAGTGGGTGTGCTCGAGCTCGGAGTACTTTGATGCTAATTGTGAGAGTGGTGAAATGTTATGGTTTTCGAGTAGAGTTATTAGTAACTTTAATGGGTGTTTTAGTTTGCTTATTACAATAACTGGAGCAACAAAGTAAGGAAAGATGCAGTGGCGTAGCATGGTCTGAAGACTAGTGGTACTGTTTTTGCAATGGTTACTTAGTTCTTTATAGAAATATGCGGAGTGAGATCCTTACTAGACGGTGTACGGCCAAACAGTTATCCATTGATTGGAGTTATTGAGAGGCACTGTAGTGCCTGTTCATAAACTAAGGGCGACTAAGGGTTACTTAAATTATCTTTGAATTAAGGATTCTGTTTCAGTAGTTACTGTATTTTTCAATTTAAACCGTTCATCGGATTTAAAAGAAGCTTTAACTCTCTATCTGTGCCTTTGAATTTGTGCGATAAAACGAGAGACCCTACTCATTGTCGACTTTAAGGAAGTCTTAAGAACAGCCCGACCTTAGACCACGACTCGTAAAAATAAGAAAACGAGTCATAAACCCTTTTACAGCCACAATTAGATCAACAAGAAAATATAGAAGGGATGTTCCGTCCCCTAAATAGTTTTGAAAAGTGCAATATGTTGTTGATTTTGCTTTTGTTAATAAGAAAAGCCCTTTTTGTTAGTGTTTTATAACGTCATAGAAGAAAGAGTGGCTTAGTAAAGTAGCTACACGAGAATCTTATCTTTCATTGAAGGAAATGTAGTTTGGAATTTTTAAAAAATTATTACAAGGTCGAATTGTGTAATATTTTGTTAATTTCGCTTCATTTCAAGGCATGTGCGCGTGTAAATCTTTCTTTGGGTACAGCCCACCTTGCGCAGACCAGATCGCCCATCTATGAGCTTGTGTCTTGTGTGTTGTAAGAGGTAAAGACGTAAAGGGTAAAGCTTGTATGTTTTAATCATTGCTTTAATCGGTGTGTTATTCGTTTATAATCAGTTCAACCGTGTTCAATTATTAATTATGGAAAGCGGTACTTCCCCGAAAATAATTACTGCTAACGTAGTTTTAAAAATTGTGCTTTCCGCAATCCGCAGTTTGCAGTTTGCTAGCACGAGTCCATTAAGTGACATGAGGGGAGACGCGAGAATTGTTGCGTACTGTTTAATTTTTTAGTGCCGTAGTGAGTGGATGAAGTGTACCTCGTGGTTCTTGCTGGACGCTTTATTTTATAAAAAAGTAAGGATTTTTTTTACATTATTTAGGTTATTTAGTACCAAATAACGAGCCATTACTAATTTACCACCTTTTCTGTCCCCTTAAACATCGAGTTGACAATTTATTTCTATTTCAAGTACACCTTCCTGCATCATAACCTTATTGTTTTTAACGTAATTTTTAGTATACACATAATGTGCTCGATTTAGCACACTAGAACGTGCAAAGAAATATTCTTTAACAATCAATTATTTATTGTAATCACGGTCAAAGTGAAAATCTTTGTTTATTTTTGTGTTAAAAACCAATTCATGGAAGGGCGACACTGTATATTGTAGGGGCGTGAGATACGCCACTGGTCACAAAAATGAACAAGTCAAAAGTCGACGATTATGAAATGAACGTATGGTTACTCCACTGATTGTAATAATATCAAACTACAACAAAACCTTCATTATTTTAATAAAAATAACCCGGAAGTACTTTAGATAAAAAAAGTGTAAATTGAATTTTTGGCGGGTAATTTGAAACGAATTGAGTTTGAAGTATTTGGTACATCACCTGTAGTATTTCGAGTTGCTTCATACAGAAATACACCATCGGTCTTCAATTTGGGCACATTGGCTACTTCGTCCTAGTAAAAATAAAAAATAAATAGACTAAAACAGGAGAAAATGAGAGGTTATGTTACGAAAGTTTCGTCAAGTTAGAGATCCACGTGCAAATAGCTCGCCCTTAGGGAAAAACTTCTGATTTTGACACAAGTTTATGGTCAAAATATTTAAAATTGGACTATGATCGAATGGTTTAGATAAAATTTTTATTCGCCATCAATCATAAACATAGAGGAAATAAAAGTATCGAAAATACAAAATCAATAAACGTCAAACCCCTTACCCCTAAATTAAATTTCCCTATCCACATCCGTGGAAGGGTAAATATATGGTTTGGTATGTCACTATTAGGAAGAGACAAATTTAAAAAAAATCTTGTAGGGTTAGATTTCTCAAACTTTTTGAAGTAAAATATTCGTAAATTGCGATATCGCTTTGAAATATACAAGGTGGTTGTAGGATACCACCATACTGTTTCCATTGTAATATGGCTCCCACCAAATCTAAGCTTTGCACCCGGATGACCACTAGCACTTATTTACATGAAAATTACGAAGGCTTTTTATGATTTTGTTGCAAAATAACGTAAACATGATTATGTTTGAGCGAATCGCGCGTTTTAAGAGCTGAGCAGGCCCAGTTAAAATTATTAGTACGGCTGCGTACGCACCTGCGTGTATGTATCACATTTAACAGAAAAACATGTCTGTTAGCACTGTTTGCACTTATCTATTATATTTGTTAAACTTTTTGAATTCGCCAGACACAAATCCACATTTTTATAAAAGCGAAACGACTCTGGACACTACCCGACGTCTGTTTATGTTACATACTTTAATATCGATCTCGGATAGTCATTCTGGAATGTCCGACATTATGTTTTTTGACTACGACAACTGCGTCTGCGTACTATATTTTACTATGAAAAATTCAAATTTCAATCTCTTTATTTTCACCATTTTAGACTTCTAAACCATTTTTATTAAGTCAAAAACAGTTTCTCGTGCCAAAATCACTTATATACAACCTCTAATATGCCCAAAACTTAATATAAACTCCAAAATATATTAATTAACAAGCGCCATCTTACGAACTGACTATACGTTAAAATATCACTGATATGGCAAGCTATAGCATAAGTGACATAAACTTACTACTTACAAGGATCACTACTAGCTGGCGCCACACAAACCAATTTATTAAAATTCAAACGTTTAAACCATTTTGATTGTTGCATTTATTAATCCTTCTATTTCTTTTTATTTTAGGTACTTTAGAGACTCTTATTACCGCTACCCAAACTCTTTTGGGTTCAGTTCATCCGTTTCACCTTGTTGTGGAACGTGAAACTAAAATGGCAGCTCTGAGATTAGTATGCGCATAGACTTGGAATACATGAAGCTGAGGGGTGGACTGACTGTCTAAAGAACTCCCCCCCGATGATTTAAAAAGTCACAGAAACGGCTCAATATTTAATAATCTAGGAACTATCATTTTTATTGGATGTAATTATATAATAAATAATAAATTGTTGTGTTTATTAATCCTTCTGTTTCTTTTTATTTTAGGATCTAAAAGACATTACCCATCATTACCTATGCAGCCTTGTAGTTTGGGTAACATAGGCCGAAACGGTACAGCCTCAAATTCCAAACCTTGTCAGACTTAGAGAACTCTTTTGGGTTCATCTGCTTCACTTTGTTGTGGAACGTGAAACTTAAATGGCATCTCTGAGATTGGAATAAATTGCAACAATCACGGTTTGTAATTGATTGATCGTTTACGGTTTTTGATAATTTTAGGGATAATAATTTTAGTTGGTTTAAGAATTAGGTAGCATTGATGTTTAAAAACAAATTAATTTAATTAAATTGTACCATGAAATTGAAACTTTTCTTTGTTGTCTTGTAAGAGGACTATAGGGACTTTGTATTTTACTGGTTACATTGTAGCTAAGATGTATTATACCCGGGTATAAAGATACATAAAATGCAAGTAAGGCCATGGGAATTGTCGAGATGACAAAAAGAACTGGTTCCCGAGGACGATAGTAGGAAAATTGGTAGTCAGTGGTCGCAAGACGTTTGAGCGGGTAGGATCTCGTGAAGAGTGGCCGTAAGGCGTTTGAGCAAGAAGGATCTCGCGGAGAGTGGAGCCCAGAGGTTTGTGCGAGGAGGATCTCGTGAAGGGTTGTCTCCAGGCGTTTGGACGGAAAGGAACTCTGAGAAGGAATAGCTTCCCGTCGTTCAAGAGCGAATAAGTAGGTGTAGAAAGTTGTTTCGGACGTTCTATAGGGAAGGAACTCGCGAAAAGTGGAATTAAGTATGTTACGGAACTCACGGCAACTGAGTACGGAGGTCATACTGATTATACCGGTCAAAAGGGCAAAAAGGTTGTTTCAAGACCGTTCCGTGGGAAGGAACTCGAGCGTGACGTAAGAAAGTTTTCGGACGTTCCAGGGTAGGAACGGGATCTCACGGCAACAGAGAGCGAAAAAATAAGTGTCTTGCATTCAAGCGTTCCAAATAGAAGGAACTCACGGCGGTTGTGGTATTAAATAACCATTGAACTTCGTTTAACTGGCGGAAAAGAAAGTGCGCGAGTGTGAAAACTGAAGTTAGGTGGTTTTGATGCCACAATTGTGGGTACAATCAGATTCGAGGGACGCTAAGTATTTAATCAAATTAACGTAGCAAACAGCGGGATTTTCGAGCAGTATCGTGCCAGGCAGCTATAGGTATAAATTTTTTTGGACAAATTGCATTTTTATGTGTCTTTATGCCCGTTGGTATCTGTTAGGAATTTTAGGGTTTACAAATATTCTGATGTTTAGAACGTGTAGAGTACTTGTAATAAGTAAAACTTTTGGAGTTATTGTGAATTAAAAATAGATACTGATTTAAATTACAAAAAAAATGTTTATTATTGGTCGATACGAGATCGATCAGGGGATAACTTTAATTACCAATATATCGATTATTACTCGCTGTCCTGTAAGCCGAGCGGCCTTACATACGCTACCAAAACAAGTACCTACTCCATATTGGAACAACCCCTAAGCAAAACAAAAATAAAAAATTTCTGTAAGACATTTGGGGGTTTCCGCGGGTGGTTCCCGGGGGTAACGAGGTGAAAGAAATTTCGGGGGCTCAGTGAGAGGAAGTGAAAGATTAAGTTGTAAAAAAAAGTAGAATATAGAAGAGTCATTTACAGAAATCACCCCCGTGAAACTAAAATGGCAGCTCTGAGATTAGTGTGCGCATAGACTTGGAATATATGAAGCTGTGGGATAGACTGACTATCTAAAAGACCCCCCCCCTCCCCCCGATGATTTAAAAAGTCGCAGAACAAACTATCTAAAAGACATTACCCATCATTACCTATGCAGCCTTGTGGTTTGGATAACATTGGCCGAAACGGTACAGCCCCAAATTCAAAACCTTGTCAGACTTAAAGAATTCTTTTGGATTCATCTGCTTCACTTTGTTTTGGAACGTGAAACTAAAATGGCAGCTCTGAGAATAGTGTGCGCATCAACTTGGAATATATGAAGCTGTGGGGTGGACTGATTGACTAAACGACCCTCTTCGATGGTTTAAAGAGTCACAGAAAAACTCGATACGTAATAACCTAATAACTATCATTTTATTGACTGTAATTATATAATAATAATAAAATTAAACTTGTAGTAAGTAGAGATAATAAAAATATATAAATTCCCCAATATGAGGATGAGGTGGTATGTTAAAGCTTCTCAAATTTAATTTTAATTCCATTTTTAGGTCTTATAATCAAATCGGTTACGATAGCGACGTCTTCGGGTTTATCTATGGGTTTGAGTCTGAATTTACGTAATATCGAAGATATGACTGTCTTAATTTCCAACATGGCAAATTTTTGGCCTAAAAAAGGGCGTTAAGATTTGCATTTATGAACGAGTCTTAATTACATACCTATACAATTTCGAGGCCCGGCACTGAATGGAAGATAGGCAAAGGGATGCCTTTTTTGACAGTTTTGCGGTAAGAACCTATCTGGATCAAATTGTGAGGGATTAGGGAAAACTTTTGGGTTGTGATGTAGATCGTAAATGTAAATGTGTACAAACACCGATCCTGGAATAATAAAACCGGCCTTCGTTTTAATGGGCTCGTCGGTGACCCTCGCTATTAATGGAACACTCGGATACATTCTTAAAGACTCTTTTAAAACCAACTCCAAATAAGTTAAGTTTTGTAAGTCTTGGAACGTTGGTTTTCGATCTGACTTTTCAAACACGTCTTCCAATTCCTCCACCACTTTTTGCTGCAAAATTATTCTTTAGTCGTCCTCAAGTACGCAATTAGAAACGAGCACCTACCTGAATGTCTGGATTATTGGCTAACAATAAAAGCGTAAAACAAATACACATCGAAGTGGTATCGTGTCCCTAAAACATTAGATGTAACTCTAATTCGATTACTTGTAGAAACTCACTTCAAACATAAAAGTGTCAACTTCTTCTCTAATTCCTTCGTCGTCAATATTAGCCCCGGCTTTTTGTGCAGAAATTAATAGATCTAGCATAGCTAAACGCTTCTTATAAACGAGACCGTCTTGTTCTTCTTGTAAATTAACGCCGTTGTAATTTGATTTTCTTTCGCTTATAACTGAATTTGAAAATTTATGCAAGAACTGGACTATTTTCTTCTTTTGCCAAAACTCTGGCGCGAATACGTAACAACTGTCTAGATATAACCAAGGCCTTAACACACGATGAACTACCAACTCTCCCATCCTATAAAAATTCGTATTTAAGCCTAGAGCCGCACTGGCGACTTTCGTCGCCGTGTCATGTATGTACGAGCGACTATTGTAGTTTGTCGGTTGTTTAATTGAATTTTGCTTCAAGTTGCACGAATAAAATTTGAGTTGCAGAGACTCGCTGTCAAACTATGATAATCGCTTAAATTGATTTCATTTTTGGAACCACATATTATGCGCTAGTGAGCGCCTAGACTTACTTGTAGATCGATTTAGCGTAATTGTCTTCTTTGGCCTTCCCTTCGTGAAGTCGTATTCCCATCGCAGTTTCTAAAAAGTTTAATTTAAATTAAAACAAACATTTAAAAAAACAATTACCGCAAATTGAATTAAGCGTAAATTGTGTAATTATTGGTAATAATTCTGAATAAGGTTTATCGCACTCGTTTTGTAAATTGTCAACAAGAAGTTGACTTTGCTCCGTGAATACTGGTATGAATTGTTGTAAGATACTAAAATGAAATGCCGGTGTTAAAATTTTGCGCCTTGTTTGCCATTTTGGTCCTAAAAGTTACAAAAATTATTGTTTAGCCTATGGTATGAGAGTTATTTGAAAACCAGTGCTTGTTAAAAGTCCCGTTCCTAGCCAAGCTTTCAGCAAATCGTAAAGTCTGCTTTTTGTAATGTGTTTGGTACTCGATAACAACGTCTAAAAATACAAAAGCGTTTGATAAAACAACTGTCTGATAATCCGGATCAAAATGGAAAAAATTCGCTTCGGTCCGGATTAGCGAGGTTTTAAAAAATTTACTTCAACGTCTTCAGGATCGAGAAAAGCGACTGCCGGTACAGGCCCACTCCATATTCTGTACGTGGGTCCGTATTTTGCTGCGAGGGTTCTGAGTAAATTCCATAATTGATCTAAAATCGTAATAAACAATTTTTGTTTTTGACTAAATAATAAATACCTGATGGTACGTGAATATCTAACCAATTCCCAAGAAGTGGATAAGTAGGTGGTCCCGGTAGTTTATTTACGGTGATCATTAACTTAAAATACCAAACTACATTGTAAATAATTGTTAGTATTACGCCAAAACCGCACGTCCAAATCAACAACATAATTGATTATAATTTCTCTCGATGTTAATTGACTAACGTTTCAAAATTCAAAGAGCTAAATATATACTATCTATATCTATTTTTTTATTGTTTATTATTGTACTCCATAAGTTATCTCAAAAATTGTAAAAACAAAACAAAACTGAATTGTTTGGTTCGCGATAGCGATGAACTTATTTTTTTCAAAAACAACTAACTGCGTGTGTAACAAAAGCCGTCGTTTGATTCTTTGCGTTGTAGTTCGTATCTTCTTTTATCAAAATTTTTTTTTAAATTATCGACTTGCGTAAGTCGTAAGTCCTCCATCGGGGTGTCGACCATGAAACAATCCCAGCAATGGATGGAAGTCGTAAAGAAAGGACTGTAAAAAGACCGATGGACCGATCATTAGCAAATTGTAATTCGAATTTGAATTCGAATTCGGAATTCGAAAATTGAAAATAACGGTCGGTCTGTCGGCATAGCGACTGCAAACTGCTCATCGATGCACTGGTGACCAAAAAAGTTCTACCTTTTTCCTGCGAGCATTGCTGCGCGAGATAGCAATTTTTGATAAATGTGACCTTAACATTAGCCTTATTTTTTTAATTGGATGGAATTGATATCGATAGTAAATAGTAAATAGTAAATGAAGTTTTATTTTAATTAGAATTAAAATCGCTAAAACAATCCTAAATTGTATAACAAATAATATTCATTTTTCTTAAAAAGGCAAATAAATTGTTTAGTGCCTATACTATGTTTCTCTTTTTCTAATTATTATTTTAATGTTCTCGACTGATCTTAATACTATATCAGTCGTTAAAGAAATATTTTGAGGCTTGTCGATAGGTTCCAAAACATATTTACTCAAGAGACTCGCAATAGCAGCCTTAAGTTCCAAAATCGCAAATTTTTGTCCTAAAAAATTAAGTTAGTTTGTTATTCCAATCCAATTTTTAAAATTACCTATGCAATTTCTAGGCCCGGCACTAAATGGTAAATAAGCGAAAGGGTGCCTTTTTTGACTAGCTTCCGGTAAAAATCTATCCGGATTAAATTGATACGGTTCGGGATAAATTTCTGAATTGTAATGCAAGTCGATAATGTGGATATGAATGTTGCAATTTTCAGGTATAGTGTACCCTGTTGTGGTTAAAATTTCTTCTCCAGTTATTCGACCTATAAAAGGCACACTCGGGTACATTCTTAACGACTCCTTCAACACTCGTTCTAAATAACGAAAATTTTGTAAATCCGTGTAAGTAAACTGTCGTTTAGAGCCGTTAAGTACTTCATTTATTTCTTCCACAACTTTGTCCTACAACAAAATTAAAGTCAAAGTCACACAGTCCTGCCTAGCTGACTTTAAAAAAATTACAAGTATCGCTCAAATATTTGGTTAATTAGGCAAAGCCAGATACGAACAAATGAAAAAATAGAAAGATTCTTTAAGTAAGTATTTGAGTCGGTCACTTAATCAGGCCCCGCTGACTGCAAATGACAAATATCGCCAAAATATTTAGTTAGACGACAAAGTCATTCACGTAGATATCAACAAATAAATAGATTACTTAAATAAGTATTAGAGTCAGTCACGCCTCGCTGACTTCAAATGACAAAAATTACAAACTTATTTAGTTAGTAGACACATCCAGGCACGTAGATATCAACAAATAAATAGATTATTTAAATTAGTATTTGAGTCAGCCACTCAGTCAAGCCTCCCTGACTTTAAATGACAAAAATCAAAAACTTATTTAGTTAGCAGACAAAGCCAGGCGCGTAGATATCAACAAATAAATAGGTTACTTAAATAAGTATTAGAGTCAGTCACGCCTCGGGGACTTCAAATGACAAAAATCAAAAACTTATTTAGTTAGTAGAGACATCCAGGCTCGTAGATATCAACAAATAAATAGATTACTTAAATTAGTATTTGAGTCCGCCACTCAGTCAAGCCTCCCTGACTTTAAATGACAAAAATCAAAAACTTATTTAGTTAGCAGACAAAGCCAGGCGCGTAGATATCAACAAATAAATAGGTTACTTAAATAAGTATTAGAGTCAGTCACGCCTCGGGGACTTCAAATGACAAAAATCAAAAACTTATTTAGTTAGTAGAGACATCCAGGCTCGTAGATATCAACAAATAAATAGATTACTTAAATTAGTATTTGAGTCCGCCACTCAGTCAAGCCTCCCTGACTTTAAATGACAAAAATCAAAAACTTATTTAGTTAGCAGACAAAGCCAGGCACGTAGATATCAACAAATAAATAGGTTACTTAAATAAGTATTAAAGTCAGTCACGCCTCGGCGACTTCAAATGACAAAAATCAAAAACTTATTTAGTTAGTAGACACATCCAGGCTCGTAGATATCAACAAATAAATAGATTATTTAAATTAGTATTTGAGTCCGCCACTCAGTCAAGCCTCCCTGACTTTAAATGACAAAAATCAAAAACTTATTTAGTTAGTAGACACATCCAGGCTCGTAGATATCAACAAATAAATAGATTATTTAAATTAGTATTTGAGTCCGCCACTCAGTCAAGCCTCCCTGACTTTAAATGACAAAAATCAAAAACTTATTTAGTTAGTAGACACATCCAGGCTCGTAGATATCAACAAATAAATAGATTATTTAAATTAGTATTTGAGTCCGCCACTCAGTCAAGCCTCCCTGACTTTAAATGACAAAAATCAAAAACTTATTTAGTTAGTAGACACATCCAGGCGCGTAGATATCAACAAATAAATAGGTTACTTAAATAAGTATTAGAGTCAGTCACGCCTCGGGGACTTCAAATGACAAAAATCAAAAACTTATTTAGTTAGTAGAGACATCCAGGCTCGTAGATATCAACAAATAAATAGATTACTTAAATTAGTATTTGAGTCCGCCACTCAGTCAAGCCTCCCTGACTTTAAATGACAAAAATCAAAAACTTATTTAGTTAGCAGACAAAGCCAGGCACGTAGATATCAACAAATAAATAGGTTACTTAAATAAGTATTAAAGTCAGTCACGCCTCGGCGACTTCAAATGACAAAAATCAAAAACTTATTTAGTTAGTAGACACATCCAGGCTCGTAGATATCAACAAATAAATAGATTATTTAAATTAGTATTTGAGTCCGCCACTCAGTCAAGCCTCCCTGACTTTAAATGACAAAAATCAAAAACTTATTTAGTTAGTAGACACATCCAGGCTCGTAGATATCAACAAATAAATAGATTACTTAAATTAGTATTTGAGTCCGCCACTCAGTCAAGCCTCCCTGACTTTAAATGACAAAAATCAAAAACTTATTTAGTTAGCAGACAAAGCCAGGCACGTAGATATCAACAAATAAATAGGTTACTTAAATAAGTATTAGAGTCAGTCACGCCTCGGCGACTTCAAATGACAAAAATCAAAAACTTATTTAGTTAGTAGAGACATCCAGGCTCGTAGATATCAACAAATAAATAGATTACTTAAATTAGTATTTGAGTCAGCCACTCAGTCAAGCCTCCCTGACTTTAAATGACAAAAATCAAAAACTTATTTAGTTAGCAGACAAAGCCAGGCACGTAGATATCAACAAATAAATAGGTTACTTAAATAAGTATTAGAGTCAGTCACGCCTCGGCGACTTCAAATGACAAAAATCAAAAACTTATTTAGTTAGTAGAGACATCCAGGCTCGTAGATATCAACAAATAAATAGATTACTTAAATTAGTATTTGAGTCAGCCACTCAGTCAAGCCTCCCTGACTTTAAATGACAAAAATCAAAAACTTATTTAGTTAGCAGACAAAGCCAGGCACGTAGATATCAACAAATAAATAGGTTACTTAAATAAGTATTAAAGTCAGTCACGCCTCGGCGACTTCAAATGACAAAAATCAAAAACTTATTTAGTTAGTAGACACATCCAGGCTCGTAGATATCAACAAATAAATAGATTATTTAAATTAGTATTTGAGTCCGCCACTCAGTCAAGCCTCCCTGACTTTAAATGACAAAAATCAAAAACTTATTTAGTTAGTAGACACATCCAGGCTCGTAGATATCAACAAATAAATAGATTACTTAAATTAGTATTTGAGTCCGCCACTCAGTCAAGCCTCCCTGACTTTAAATGACAAAAATCAAAAACTTATTTAGTTAGCAGACAAAGCCAGGCACGTAGATATCAACAAATAAATAGGTTACTTAAATAAGTATTAAAGTCAGTCACGCCTCGGCGACTTCAAATGACAAAAATCAAAAACTTATTTAGTTAGTAGACACATCCAGGCTCGTAGATATCAACAAATAAATAGATTACTTAAATTAGTATTTGAGTCCGCCACTCAGTCAAGCCTCCCTGACTTTAAATGACAAAAATCAAAAACTTATTTAGTTAGCAGACAAAGCCAGGCACGTAGATATCAACAAATAAATAGGTTACTTAAATAAGTATTAGAGTCAGTCACGCCCCGGCGACTTCAAATGACAAAAATCAAAAACTTATTTAGTTAGTAGAGACATCCAGGCTCGTAGATATCAACAAATAAATAGATTACTTAAATTAGTATTTGAGTCAGCCACTCAGTCAAGCCTCCCTGACTTTAAATGACAAAAATCAAAAACTTATTTAGTTAGCAGACAAAGCCAGGCACGTAGATATCAACAAATAAATAGGTTACTTAAATAAGTATTAGAGTCAGTCACGCCTCGGCGACTTCAAATGACAAAAATCAAAAACTTATTTAGTTAGTAGACACATCCAGGCTCGTAGATATCAACAAATAAATAGATTACTTAAATTAGTATTTGAGTCAGCCACTCAGTCAAGCCTCCCTGACTTTAAATGACAAAAATCAAAAACTTATTTAGTTAGCAGACAAAGCCAGGCACGTAGATATCAACAAATAAATAGGTTACTTAAATAAGTATTAGAGTCAGTCACGCCTCGGCGACTTCAAATGACAAAAATCAAAAACTTATTTAGTTAGTAGAGACATCCAGGCTCGTAGATATCAACAAATAAATAGATTACTTAAATTAGTATTTGAGTCCGCCACTTAGTCAAGCCTCCCTGACTTTAAATGACAAAAATCAAAAACTTATTTAGTTAGCAGACAAAGCCAGGCACGTAGATATCAACAAATAAATAGGTTACTTAAATAAGTATTAGAGTCAGTCACGCCTCGGCGACTTCAAATGACAAAAATCAAAAACTTATTTAGTTAGTAGACACATCCAGGCTCGTAGATATCAACAATTAAATAGATTACTTAAATTAGTATTTGAGTTAGTAGACAAGTCCACGCACATAGAGATCACAAATAAATAGATTCTTTAAATAAGTATATGAGTCAGCCTCAGTCACGCCTCGCGGACTTCAAATGACAAAAATCAAAAACTAATTTTGTTAGCAGATAAAGTCAGTCATTCAGTCACGCTTCGCTAACTTTAAATGACAAACTTCCAAAAATATTCAGTTAGACAACAAATCCAGAAACGTAGAAATGAACAAGTTAATAGATTTTTTAAATAAGTATTAGCCACTCAGTCACGCCTCGCTGACTATAAATGGCAAACATCGCAAAAATATTTAATTAGCAAACTAAGGGAGACACGTAGAAATACACAAAGAAGTCGATTATTTAAATAAGTATTTGAGTCAGTCATTCAGTCACGCTTTGCTGACTTCAAATGACAAAAATCGCAAAAATATTCAGTTAGACGACAAAGCGAGAAACGTAAAAAATGAACAAGTAAATAGATTTTTTAAATAAGTATGTATTTGAGTCAGCCACTCATTCACACCTCTCTGACTTAAAAAAAAAATTAATGAAGTTATCTGACTTACTTGAATGTGTTTATGATTTGCCAGTAGCATAAGAGTAAAAGTTAAACACGCGGCTGTAGTATCGTGTCCCTAAAAAAATATTAAAATTTATTTTATCCATTTGGATATTTGTTTCAAAATTTGCAAACTCAAATATCTTATGTTGTAAATTTTGGACAATTGGCGTCTCATAAGAAAGGAAACTTACCTCAAACATAAAAGTATCAACTTCTTCTCTAATCCCAATGTCGTCGATAAATTCGCCTTCATTTTTGGCAAATATCAAGAGATCCAACATGGCTAATTTTCCTTTAGTGCTTCCATTTTTTACGTCTAAACTATTGAATTGAGATTTACGGTTTTCGATAACTGACATGGAAAAGTTATGTAAAATTTTTTCAAGTTTACTCGCTTTCTTATATGCCGCGGTTAAGTTGTACACGCAGTCGAAAAATAGCCACGGTCGTGCTATTCTGTAAACTACAATTTTTCCCATTCGTAAAATTGCTTTAAAATATTCATTTTGATTTTCATTCGTACAGTCCAATCTCGTTCCCATTGCCGTTTCTAAATTATAATTTATGTTATCATAGTGCCTGTCGCTTTATTTTGAAAATATTTTTAGTAAAAGCTTATATTGTTTTTATTTGAATTAGTAAGTTCGATAGCCGTTTAAGTAGCTACTCTAGAATTGTCTCAAAATAAAATTATTTGAAGTGCACTTTGTCAAGAATAGAGTCTCGGCTTAAAACCATCCCTTTACTTTAGTCTTACTGAGCGTCCCCATTATTTTTTCTTGTACGCGCAGTTAACTAGTATTATCGCGGCTGTTCTTATTTTTGACAAGGTGTATCTATACAATAATTTTTACGATCAAAACTTTAATTCTTGTACAAAAACATGCTTTCGGCCTCGGTTTGGCCGTAGTGAGAGATATGCTTACGGTTTTGAAGGAATTGAAGTTTTGATCACTCTAATGTGACTTACCGCAAACTGTACTAAGTGTAAAATTACTAATGAAAGGATTAATAATTGTGAAAGGGGCATCGCATTCGTCCTTTAAATTTTCTACCAAAATCTCGCTTTGTTCGATAAAAGTTGAGACGAACTGTTGTAAAATATTAAAATGGAAAGCTGGGGTGAGGATCTTTCTTCTGTTATGCCATTTAAAACCTATTTTTGTCAAAAAAAATTTCAACTTGAACTCGTCATTTGGAGCATTGTTTATATCTAGCTAAATTTATTTATTGCTTAATTTTACATTAATAATAAATTATTGTAAATATTTTGAATAGTAACGTAATCTAAGAAAATATTACCAGAACTAGTAAGTAATCCAGTGCCGAGCCAAGGCTTCAAACATCGATAAAGCCAACTTTTTTTGTGATGTTTTACATTTGATAAAACTAACTAAAAATAATTGCGTGTAATATTTGTTAATTATTAAAAAAACTAATTACTTCGATATCGTTCGGACACAATAAATTAACTGTAGCTATGTAACTACCCCAAACACGATAGATGGGGTAATATTCTTTACTAAACTGTCGGATTTGTTTCCAAAATTCGGCTGAAAAATATGATTTTCAATATTAAAAAATCAGGCCCCCCCTCACCCGGCTCCCAAGATCAATCGCGGAGCACATTTTGCTTCTCAACGCCTTCAAAGTGACCCTTTCTACTTAGCATTTTGTTGCTGTAGAGAGAAGTAGTGATTTCAAACTAAATTAACCCTAAACAGACAAAAATGGTCCCATACACGATACACGTGGCAACCCCGGCGTGATAGATTAATCAGCGGTGATTCCATCCACACCCCTCATACGCCGTGCTTTGGTCGCGTTAGGTGGAAAAACGAAGAACGCATCACCAGAACATCGAGCGACTAACTACGGCTCTGAAAAGGGTGCACACGGCCTTTTTGAAACTTTCAAAAATTTTAATCACCCCCAAACCCGACTTTGTCAAACTCTCACACTATGTCTCGCCTTTAAAAAGAGTTTTCTATTTCTTCAAAGTCTTCAAAGTAATACCTGTAATGTAATTTACCTGGTTCTCTCGGAAAGTTCAAAAAATTGCCAAATACAGGCCAAGCAGGAGGACCTGGAATTTTGTTAAGCAATCGAGAACGTCTGCGATAATTAAGAAGAGTTGGTACAACTTTCCACGCTATTACAACACTAGTTAACACGAATAATGAAATTGTGATCATTTTCAAAACGTACAAATCAATTAATTTTGCAAGTTCGACTTCCTTTAAATAAGTTTTCAACTAACGAGTAACGACGCTAATTATTTATATCTACAATTTTAATTGCTAAGGAAAGTAATAATTGCCCTAGGTATAATTTTTTACGGAATTAGAGTAATTAGTCACGTGAAAATTAAAAAAGCGAGCACAAAAGAATGGAATAAAGCGATAAGGAGTAAGGAGTCTTGTCGTTAACGTCGTCTTGTTCTTTCAAGCAGAAGTGATAAAAATCGATCTTAGCAAGTTGGTGACCTGTGCTAAAAGTATTTAACTGCTTGAGATATGCTTTTAGCAATGACCTACTTATACCTGATTTGCAGCAAAAAACATGCGAGCCGTTGTAGTATTTTTTAATAGCAGAATAGTAGATAAACCCAAAGAAATGGACCATTTATGGCTTTCACAGTACTCTTATTATAGGCCAGTCAGTAGAGAATCGAAACTCTTATTGTACGTGTATACCAAAATCCAGCTTTGTATGAATTATTCTGACCAAAAATCCTTATTTGACTAGACCAATTGCCGGACATCAGAATATTGCCAATTTTGAGAGGTGTCCTTGACCGAATTTAAAATTTTTGGTGCACATGAACGCAGAATTAGATGCTCTACAACTTTTATTTAATGAGTTTTTCTCTTAAGTACTAATTTCTAAGCTGCAGACTCATATATAATGCTATCTCAGTTTTTGAAAAAGTTAGAAAAATCGTTTTTTGGCCGCGGTTTTCGATCATACCACTTGACCTAATTATTAAGTGTTGGTACTCATTCGACGCAGAATTTAATGCTCTTTAATTTGTCATATAGAAACTTTTTCGCTAAGATGCACTGTTTAGGAGTTATAGGCGAAACAAACAAAACAAATCCTAAAATTTTGAGATTTTTCGGCTGCCAAAGTCTCTCGAGGTCGCTCGTGTTAGCATTTTTGTTTTTTACATGTTTGCACCCATATAAACAAGTTAAAAAATGAGAGGTTAGTACTCATTCGACTCATAATTTAATGCTCTTTAATTTCTTATATAAAAACTTTTTAGCTAAGATGCACCGTTTAGGAGTTAAAGGCGAAAAAACCAAACAAGTCCTAAAATTTTGAGGTTTATTAGCTGCCAAAAAGTCGCCCGTGTTAGCATCTTTGTTTTTTACATGTTTGCACAAGTTAAAACAATAAAAGTTTCTACACCATTTTTTGTGTCATGGTGTCATAGAATACCTCTACTGACTGGCCTATTATAGAACTGAATGGGATTAAAACTGGCGTGGTAAAAATGAGTTATTTTTCAAAAAGTTAGAGACCAGTTACGGTCTCGATTGTAGAACATAAAAGTTGGGTATAGTACGTTAAAAAATAATAAAACAATATAATTACAAATTTATTTAAAAATAGTAAAAGAGCAAAGGCACACTAAAGAATTTTTGCATTTATTTACCCAATCAATGTTTCAATACTATTGGGATCGATTATTTATTACAAATGTGGCAGCATTATATTACCATATTACTATTTTCTTTCAAACTAACTTTGTAAATTTTGTAAAAAATTATCCGATTACGCTAATTTTAAACAATAAAAAAAATTTTTAGCATATAAATTCTATAAACTAATATGCACTTATTTTGATACTTATTGATATCTATAAGTTTTTAGGCACTATTTTATATCACACAACTGACACTGAGGATGATTACATTTACATATTTTTCTTATTAACGGCAGTCAAGTTGTTAGTATAAATATTAAGTGGATAAGTTATATTTATCCCCAGAGTGCTCATAGGAAGTATGTATATTTATTATAAATCCCTAAAACCAAAAAACAAAATCATAAGCAATTCTAGTAATACAGGGACATCTAACAAATTATTTACAAAAGAAATAAATAATTACAAGCACAGAAAATGCGTTCATAAGTGCTCACTTTACTAAATATATAAAAAATATACCGGACGTTCAATTTCAATAACGCCGAGGTGGAAAAACTAGGGTATTCCCACATAAAATAACAAAGTGGCCGTTCGAAAGAAACTGAAGACCGTATATATTTTTTAATAGCTTCATAACGTAGAGGAAGTTGTAAGAAGCAACTTATGCATTTACACTTTTTCTGTAGTTACGTGTAATATTAGGGGTACTCTTGAACAAATCTGCCATGAGACCACCTTGTTTCAATAAAGGTGCCACTAACTAATAAATTAGCTGGTACAAAATACTATTGTCATTGGTATATAAGATGTATCTAATAATTTACATAACCGAATTGCGAATTCCGTCCCTACTTGTGAACCAGCTCTAAAAGCGCTAGTATATAAACATTTGCACCTTATTTACAACCGTATTACAATAGTAGTATCTTTTTCTTTATTAAATAGAAGTTTTTACTACACATTATTGCTAAAGGTTTGGGGCACGTAATTTGATTTGAACTTTTTTGATATCTTACACACAGTGGTCACTGCACCACATTCTTGGATAGTTCCAAAAGCTACATTTTTAAATGGTTACATGGTACTTTTTATACTACCATTGGATGTAGAATTTAATTGTGTTTGAGTATGGCATTTCCTATTCCTGAAACATGAAGTTTGCCATTTTATAGTTATTAAAAAATATTTCCATTTTTTCATGTAAAGGCCTTGTGAAGGCTACAAATTAAACAAAAGAAGATGCGAACTTGAACTGTAAGCTTGTAAAGACTAGTTAAATTCTACATCCAATGATATTATTTATAAAATATACCCGGCGTTCAATTTCGTCAAAATTTAAATGGGGCAAAAACTATCAAACTGATTTGGCACTTAAATTTGAGCGCTTTGTATTATTATACAAGTTTTTGTTACAGCCCAAACGTTCACGTTTATTATTGATCTCCAACACCCAACATAAACGTATTTATGCTTTCAGAGACCAAAATTTTTGAAAAATCGCGAAAGTAAACAAAAATTACAGGAAGTCAAAAATTATAAATTGTGAGAGGCATACGACTGTTACACGTTAAATTGAGCATACAGTTCAGCGACTGAGTTAATTATTCCCCATTTAAAAAACGAAGTAGTAGCTGCACGGACCAAATTGAACGCCTTATATATTTTTATATGTTTAGGATAAAGAAAGTTGAAAAAAACGACTTATACAGGGAGCACCATACGCTTAAATATCTTCTAAACCAATGCAAATAGAAAGAAATATTTTAGATAAAAATCGTGCGGAACAACTCTACCTTTTCTTAAATTTGCTTATAATTATACAAGGTTTTTACAACATTTTTTTAGTGAAACACCCCATATATTTTTAAATTTTTGAAACCATACACCAAGTTACCATAGAATTGTTCAACGATTTCAAAAATGCTAAAATATATTTTATTTTTTAAACTTGACTTTGTTATGTCACCAAAATTTGAGACACCCTGTATAATGGTAAGTCAATTTAAATAAAAGTAAAGTTGTTCTGCACGACTTTTGGTTTTGAAGATATTTAAGCGTTTCTATACATATGGTGCACCCGGTATATTTACACTTTTTGTGTACAGTTATCGCCCTGTATAAATACAAAATGATGTGGCTAATAAATAATTAAGCTCAAGCAAAATACTATTGATAAATTAAAAATATGCGAACGAATTAAAGCAGAAGCAAAACGAACAAAATTTTAAATCGTCTCGATTGGAGAAGCGATTCTTAAAACGCTAATAAGTCAATATTTGTAACTTATTTACAACTGTACTATGATAGTGTTTCTCAAAAATTATTTAAAAAGAAATTTAATACAGAAAAAGAAATTTTTGCGTAATACTCACTTTTGAGACCCACTAAAAGCACCTAATACTAAACGATAGGACTTAGCCAAATGGTAACTATTAAAATATTATTCTTTTTCAACATAAACGAACAAAAGCTCGATAATTAATTTTGCTCGTGTTAAGTTGATGTTGCCAATTACGTAAACGAAAAATTTCACACGTTTTCTAGTTTACATTTCAAACTGATGGTACGACACATCACCTTGCGATTTCTAGCCGACTCGCTATCGGATTTCCTCCTTCTCTTTTTAGTGGTCAACGACTCTTGTCCACTATCTTCATCATCTGATTCGTCCGAATTTTCCGAGCTGGAACTTGAAGACGAGTTACTGGAACTATCCGAAGCCACCGCAATCGGTTGTTCGATATTTATATTTTCGGCAACTAAAGCAGTCACTTTATCTTCCTGACGCAACTTTCTCAACCAACGATGAGACAACTTAGGACGTCCCCTAGCAGTTTTATGCCATACTACAGGAAAGTTGGTTCTACTGCAGAAGTTTTGTGTCACGGCGATGGTTGTATCTAAATTAAGTACAACGTGCCACCAACCGCCCGGGACAAAAACAGTCTCTCCGGGCTTTTGCAAAATCTCGATCGGAGCATATTCTTGAGGCCAAGTTGTCTCTTTGGTGCGAGGATAAATCAAATTGAACCATGTTATAGCCTCGTCGCGTTGTTTACCACCGACCGTTCCGGTTACCTTCAAAAGTTCCTTGGGCGTGTTCGTCGGAAACAAACACCACCTAAAAGAAGTCTCTCAAAGCTAGTCACAAATGAAATTAAGTTACCTTTTGTGCCCGACTACGAGAGAATTCCAAGCACTGGTCCCTAAAGGATCTATATGAATTCCAGTTCCGGAACGTGCTGGTCCCATTACAAACCACCTATACGGAGGTCTACGCTTTTCGCCGGCGTATTTAAAAAGATCGTCGTTAAAATACAACGGCACTTTGTAATCCTCTAATAATTTTCTACGACGCCTATGCTAAAAAAAAAAGAATTAACGTGAAAACAAAAGAAAATTTTAAAAGACCAACTTCTCCAAAATTGCTATCAAAAATATATAAAGGACTATCGTCGCGAGTATTGAGCATATAATGTACATAATACTTCATTTTCAATTTAACACTATAACCTTCGTTGTCTTCGCCACATTTAAATTTTTGATTTCTATACTTTTTAACTAATCTATCTAGAGTCCATTTTTCTGTTGCCTTCCAGCTATCTTGACAATGAGTCACAACAACTGGTTTGTAAGGCGCCTCGTACTTTTCGATAAATTCATCATGACTCGTTTCTAATGCGTTTATCCTATCGCACTTATCCTCAAATTGAGTAAATTTATCAAAAGAGCTCGCGTAATCTTGACAACTCCATAATTCTTTGGTATTTAGTTCTAAAATAAAAAGTACGAATTAAAAGTAAATTTGAGGTTAGAAAATTTTGTTTCTATGATAATACCTGGTCTCGCTTTCGCTTTAACTTCTTTGATTCGTTTGCGGACTCTTCGATGAAATTCTTTTGTATCCATTAGAAAAATAATAGTATTTTAAATAAATTAACGCTACATAAACGTAGAAAAGAAACCGAAATATCACAGTTAACAATTTGCACTACATACACCACTACACGATGACTACAACACGTACACAACGCGATGTCGCGGTCGCGTCGCTGAATTTTGTTAGTGTAAACCCGGCTTTGACTAAAGCTTATATTATTATACAGGGTGTTAAAAGAAGTCTTAATTCTTAATGAACATGGGTTCGAAAATTACCGCATCGAAAAGACTCCATTACTCCGTTCACTCTTCTATTTTTATTTATATTTCTGTTGGACTTGCTCCTGGCTGCTAGTAGCTAGTTGGTACAGTCAAGGAAATAATTGTTGGCAACTAGCACCTATAGTTTGTTTGGCGAATACTTATGTCCACAACTCCCTAATTTCTGCAATGAAATTTTTAAGAATTACTAAAGAAATGTTTTCAAGTTACAGAACTCTCAATTTTTATGCCATTTTCTGCTAAGCCGGATATTTATGAAAATAATCAAGTTACTATTTACTAGCGCCCAATAAATTTTTATGTGACCGTACAACAGTTCAGCCAACCACAGACCTCGTGATTGTTCATCGGTCATCATGAGAATCCGTTGTAATTGGTTCTCACGCTCAATGAGTCCACAGGCCTCACGATTTTTAATAGGTCATGGTGATTGGTCTTCTCGCTAGATGAGCCCACAGACCACGTGATTTTTCATTGGTCATCTGACTTGAAAATCAGTCACGATGGTTTGTCACGATCATCGATGACCCATGAACAATCACAAAGTCTCTGGGCGGCCTTAGAAGGACAAAATACCCGTGGAGTCTTGGAGAAGTAATAATAATTAATAATTAGGTACACGAGGTCTAACGTTTCGTTTGTTACTGTGGCAAGCTTCTCCAGAGATGGTTTATCCTGTGTGGTAATGGTCGAAGTGACAGTACTGGAGGTTTGGAGTCCAGGATCGAATAATGTGCGATGGTCGAGCGTACTGGTATTTATAGTTAGTGTGTAGTTTAGTTCTCTATTATTTTTTTCTGATTGGTCGATGATTTGTGTGTTGCCCTGTGATCGATTTTATTGTAGAGAGTTTGTCTGGGTTTGGTTTTTCGCTAAGACTGGGAACCAGGTTTTGTTGATTCGTCTTGATTCCTCTTTCTTATTAAAGTTACAGGAGACCGTTAATAAATTTTTCTGTGGCTCTACAACAGTTCAGTTACCCACAAATCTCGTGATCGGTCATAGTGACAAGCCATCGCTGTTGGTTTTCACGCTAGATGAGTCCACATACCACGTGATTTTTCATTGGTCATCTGACTTGAAAATCAGTCACGATAGTTTGTCACGATCATCGATGACTCATGAACAATCACGAAGTCTCTGGGTGGCCTTAAAAGGACAAAATACCCGTGGAGTCTTAGGGAAATAGCAATTAGGTACAAGAGGCCCACGTTTCGTAATGCTACTGTGGCAAACATTTTCAGACTTCAGAGATGGTTTATCCTGAGATATTTATAGTTAGTGTGTTGTTTACTTCTCTATTACTTGTTTCTGATTGGTCGATGGTCTGTGCGTCTGTGTGTTGTCCATGTCCAGTGGCTGAGTTTGTTGTAAAGAGCTTGTCTGGGTTTTCTTTTTTTTGCTAAGACTGGTAACCAGGTTTTGTTGATTCGTTTTGATTCTTTTTTTTATTAAAGTTACAGGAGGCCGTTAATACTGAATATTCAGAAGATGTTTACATCCAAATGGCATCTTCAGTTGCCTAGGGAGTAAAGAGTTTGTGCTTTTTAGAAGAGCTAGAGCGTTGTTTATCTCTTGAAACGCTGGGCTCGTTTGTACGATGGCTCCTTGCCAAACAGGCTCAGATTGTGCGCGGACAGTCCAGTTTTTTTATTACCTCTCCTTTCAGGATCTTTTTGAATCATCTCTTCTTAGGATTCCAGGGTCAGGGTGTTTTTGGCAAGCACTGCAGTCTTGTTTATGACAAAGGTCTGCAGATGTTTGGATTTATTGTTAAAGATATTGGGTCCATTTAGCGGACAAAGCTGCTTAAAGTAGGTAATCAGTCAATTATCCTGACTATGCTGATGGATGTCTGTTGGATTAATAAATCATTATTATTAGTATGATTTGCGAGACGAAAACAAACCGAATAGCCATCAGAGGGTCGTAGAAGAAGTTGAAGTGCTTACACGAGAGACGGTTGATTAAATTTTTTATGTAGGGGAGGAAAATGTAATAACTCGAGCTTTTATTTAACTAGATGGGAATAAATCTTACGGCTTATGCAGTAGGTATACTAATGTGGCTTTACTCGTCCAACTTTAAAAAACAAAAAAGAACGTTCATAGAATTGGGGTAAAAATGACGAATTGAAGGCGCCAAATACGTGGAAAATGTAAAATTTAACCTTAGAAATGAAGATATCGAGGTAGATATGAATCGAGGTGGAAATAAAATGAATAGAATGTTTACTCGAAATCTTTATAGAAATTTGAAAACGACGCTATTTTTAAATGTGCGCAGAAAGCTGCGTAGTGTTGAAGAATAAGTTTAGAATAAGCTTATGGTAGAGTGTACGAGTGTACCGTTTAACAGTCCCTTTGCAGCGCTTAAATATACTAGTAATGGCGACCATCTAAAGGCGGTGGGTGGTCAATGAAATATAAATTTGACAGTGCTTTATTTTGATGTTTCTATTCTATCGCAAAAACAAGAATGAATTAATACAATAGACTTATCATTTCCTCGATTAATCGCCTCTAATAGTACTCGCTTAAAAAGTAATGTCCTTATGGGTGTAGGTTGTGGCAGGAGAGTTAATAACATGTCATTTTTATTTTACGAACGAAACATAATAAAAATATGAATGACGAAATCCTCGCACTTTAATTAAAATCTTTAATACGAAGGTACGATCTTTGAAATGAATTGCTGCATGAGCTACAAATAAAAAAAAATTTTTGCTTTTTGTGTTCGTTGTAGTTACGAGTAATCGCTTTAATTATACAATTAAACCTTTTCTGTTGTTATGTTTAGGCTTATATCATGATGCTTGCATACCTGAGCAATGGTACATAAAAGTTAGTCGTTTTACGTTTTACCGAAATGCTTACCATGGCACGAAAAGCAGATACTGTTCGTGCCGTCAACATATCCATTGTTGGATTGTCCGGAATGGAAAAAGACAAAGGGCATGCAGGGGTGGGCAAATCTTGTCTATGTAATCGTTTCATGAGATCCTTAGCCGACGATTATAACGTCGATCATATTTCTGTCTTGAGTCAAGTAAGTTAACTCGTCCATTTTATCCACGTTTAAATTATTTTTTCTTTTTAGACCGATTTTAGTGGTCGTGTCGTCAATAATGATCACTTCTTATACTGGGGGGAAGTCATTAAAACGTCCGAAGAAGGAGTCGATTATCAGTTTAGTATTATCGAGCAGACCGAATTTATAGATGATGCATCATTTCAACCATTTAAAGGTTAGAAACGTTTTTAAAAACAAATCACTTGTTTCTTGTAGACATTAACATTTGTTAAAAATTCATACAGGGACAGGGTGGCCATAATGTACCGTGCTGCTAAGGGTAACTTTGTTAATATAAGAGCTAAACAGTTGGTTAATTTAGCAAAGTTGGGTAGGATTGCAAGACGAATTTAATGTCGTTCTTATCTTCGGACAGTGTGGCCGACTTTTAAAGTTATTTAAGAAAAACTTAGCGGTTTGCATCTCATTAATTAAAGGGGAAATATTTCAAAAAGTTACCCTATCTTAAACCACATCGCAATATCTATCAATTACCCCTCTTGCACTTTTGTTATATTTACAAAGGTAACTGAGATATTTTATTTTTAAAATTTTCCCTTTTTTTGTTTTTTAAAATAACTTGAAAAGTTGGCAACATTGATAAAAAATTGAAACTGCATCAGATTTGTATAATAATTCTGCCCAATTATTCCTTATTAACAAACTCTCTAGCTCTTATAGTATTCTAATCCCGCTCCGTAAAGTTCTTTTTGACTTACGCCACCAGCAGAGAGGTTCAATACAATCAATAGAAGAATAGAATAGAAAGAGATTATTCATTATTGTACCTCTCTGCTGTTGGTAAAGTTACCGACAACTTTACGGAGCGGGGTTACTTTAACAGAGTTATCCAGAGTAGAGCTAGTTTGAAATGTTATGATGAGATGCTTTTTTCGCTGAGACCCCCGGTATGTCAGCCTGACCAGAACCATTTGTCTAAAGTCTAAAGAACCAACACCCGTGTACTTGTGTTCTACCCCTAATAATACCTCACCAGTTCGACACTAAATCAAAAAACCTAGAAAGAACTCAACTTGTTATAGAACAAGATTAAACCCGGGCCACCGGGTCTCTTTTAGGGAATTACTTATGATATTTTGTTCAAAGAAAAGTCCCTAATAAAACTTTTACATCTCCAAGTGATCGACTTGAAGAAAATATTTTTAAATATACAGGGTGTACTGCAAAGCACTACATAGCCTGACGTTGTAATTTTAAACGGCAACCCTTATTTTTTATTGCGTATTTGGCTTCATTTGGTAATTTTAAGTAATAAAGAACTAAAGTAACATAGGCATAAAGTTGACAAGTTCTGAAATACTTTGAATTTTGGAAAAAAATTGAACTGTCACTTTGAGAAATTAATTAATTTTAGCTTTAAACAAAAGTTCTTTCTACACATTATTGTTAGAGGTTTCGTGCACGTAATTTGAGCCAAACTCTTTTGATATCGTATACAAGGTGTTTACTGGACCACATTATTTTTGCATTTGTTGAATATTTGGTAAGGCTCGATTTTTAAATACCAATGGTACATTTTGATGATCATCCTGATCAATAGTGTCCATGGGTACGACATAATAGTTTTTGAGGTATATTATACGTCTAACTCAAACAACTACAAATATCTAACAGTCGTTTTGTTATATTTGTGCTGACACTATAACTGCTTCGGATTGGCACTTTACATTTGTGTAAGGGGCCTTAAGTTTTTCGTTTTTTGGACTATATGTTCAATGTTACACAATCGCCATACAAGGCCCACGCGTTGTGTATCCTGGCGTGTTTAGTGCTCGAAGTCCGGCGTCTTTAGTAGTCGAGATCTGGCGTTTTTAGTGGTCGAGGTCCTGCAATGATATTAAAAAGAAAGTTTGCGGATTATTTCGAGAGACCTCGTTCTATTAGAAGCCCAATTCCTTAAATTTACGTTAAGTAAAATCGTTTAATTTTAGGTGGTAAAATGGAACCATACGTTAAAAGATGTGCTGCTACTAAAATAACTTCTGCAGAAAAGTTAATGTATATCTGCAAAAATCAGTTAGGTATAGAAAAAGAATACGAACAAAAAATTTTACCTGATGGTAAACTAAATATAGATGGTTTTATATGTGTCTTTGATGTAAGCGTTGTGCCAAGTCGATCTTTAGACAAACAAGTAGAAATAATAGCGGCCATATTAAATAATTTAGTTAAAACTAAAAAACCCATCGTATTAGCTACTACTAAAAATGACGACGCCAATGAACTGTATATTAAAGAAGCCGAAAAGTTACTACAAAGAAAGGAGTATAAAGGAACGGTACCTATAGTCGAGACATCTGCTCACGATAACGTCAATATCGATTTAGCTTTTGTATTATTAGCACAAATGATAGATCGCAGTAAAGTTCGATCAAAACTCGTGTCTTATAGCGAAGCTTCTAGAGCTCGTAAAGAAATAATGGACGTCGCTAGTGACGCATTTTTAAGACTTATACGTTTACACGTAACCGACTGTCGTGCTCTCTGGTCCCAAACTGTCAAAAAACTCAATTCCCACAAAGAATGGATTTATTTTGTTCAACTATTCGGACTCGATGGAACACAAAGATTATTCAGACGTCACATCAGAAAATTAAAAGACGAACAATTAGCTAAACGAATTGCACATTACATGGAAGTATTACCAGATATTCTCCACGAATTAGTTCCGGATGTTAACACTTTCACAGAAAGGTAAACCGCGTTTTCTAAACGAATTTCATTTTACCAGAGTCGTTGTAGCGATTGGTCTTCTATTCAACAATACATGAAGTCCCATCCTGACTTTTCTCAATACTTCTACGAGTGTCCTGAAGATATGTCATGGACGGAATGCGAATTTGGATCCGAAAACGAAGACAACAGGATACCTTACGACGTTCTCGAAACAAGCGACGCCGAAACCGTCTACAAAAATCACGTTAATGTTTTGCAACAAGAACAAAAGAGATTAGAGTAAGTTGAAGTTTATTAATCCACACCGACTCGCTCGTAAACTAACAAAAAGACGGCCGCCTTTCTAATGAAAAAGAAGTTGGTGGTTTTTGGGTGGAATTAGTTTTTACCAACATCCAAGAGCTGAAGACTTTAACACCTAGGGAGGCACTTCTTTGAAAGTTCATTTCGCGTATAAATACATCAAACCATACGCTCGATACGGGAAAAATAATAAAAAATTAGAAATCTCAAAAATAGCCTTTTTACAAATTTTTTAACGCTTTTTAATTTTTTTTTCAATTTGCGAAACTAAGGATGCCAAAGCGGTGAGTAAATTGCTCGAGCGGCTTTTCTTTGAGAAAAGTTTTGATTAATATTTTTTAAATTTAGATGGAAGAAGCAGTTCAAACAATTATTAGAAGATACAGGATATGTAACTCCCGGTAAACACCTATCAGAAGTCAGGGTATTATTTATGGGCAGGGAATGTTTTGAGGCTATATCTGAACATGAGTGTCAGCAAATCTATGATAATCATCAGCGTGAGCTTATTGAAAATGCTAAACACAATTTTCAGGTATAAAGGTTTAAAGGCCCTCGCTAAATTATCCTAATCCTTTCCATTATTTCCAGGAACTATTACTCGAGCATGCAGATTTATTTTATCACTTTAAAAGTATCACACCGACCGGCACAATCACTCAAGACGATATCAAAGACATTACCGACGTCTTACAGGACGATTTTAGGTAAGAATTTTTATAATCACGCCATAGCCCCGCTCATTGAGCAGACGTGTCGTTTCGTGCCTAAATCGAGCGAATATTTAATTTCAGATATAAGCTACTAGATAGATTAGATCAAGATAGAAAATTGATGCTGTTCCAACATTTAGGTTTTGTGCATTGTCCAATAAGAGAACATTGTCCCGCTTTTCCTAACTGTATGGATGCCCTCATAGAAAGAATACTATCCACAAAAGTTCATAGGTAATCGGGAACTTTAATTAACGAAATTTTTTATTAATATTTGAATTATTGAAGACCCTCTTCGTGGAATAGAAGTACACAGTGGTTATTAAATTCGGACAATAATCAGCTTAATCTTGTTATACTCGGTATAAATAATTTTGCCGAAGATTTAGCAGCAAAAATTAGAGCTCAATGTGATGACGATGAATACGAAATAGACTGTCAGTATTATAGTTTGGATTATAGAATAATAACTGGAGATGTTAGTTTACCACATAATTCTTTTCGAACGATCGAATTTGTTCCTCATGGTGCTTTTTGCGTATATTCTAATGCCGAATCGTTCGAGTATATTCGGGAAAGTTTAGAAAAAACTTTATTATCAAATTTAGAACAAGAAGATAAATTACCTTTTCAAGGATTACCTATTGTCTTGATGTTTATTCAAGATGCATTTATTGACGAAAAGGATATTTTAAAGTTAAGAGAGGAAGGACAAAGTTTAGCCGATAGGTATGTATTTTTTTCAATTTTCTATATTTGGTAAATAAGATTTTGGGGTTTCTTCAATTACATATTTTATTTCCGTAATATTGCATAGCAATATTCCAGTCTAGAGGACTGCCTTCTTCAATAGGGGATTATATTTTCAACAAATAACTTTTTCCAATAGAAAACTATCTTCTTCAATAGATGGCTACCTTTGCTAGAGGCATGTCGTCTTCAATAGGGGACTGCCTTCAATAGAAGATTATCTTCTTCAATAAAGGACTTCCTTCTTCAAGAGGGGACTGTTGTCTTCAATGGGGACTGTCTACAATAGAAGATTGTCTTTTTCAATTAAGGCCTTCTTTAATACTTCTTCAATAAAGAACTGTCTTCTTCAATAGATGACTGTCTTCTTCAATAAAGGACCTTCTTCTTCAAAAGAGGACTGTCGTCTTCAATAGAAGATTATCTTTTTCAATTAAGACCTTCTTTAATACTTCTTCAATAAAGAACTGTCTTCTTCAATAGATGACTGTCTTCTTCAATAAAGGACCTTCTTCAAGAGAGGACTGTCGTCTTCAATGGAGACTGTCTTCAATAGAAGATTGTCTTTTTCTTTAATACTTCTTCAATAAAGAACTTCTTCAAAAACGACTACCTTTACTAGAGGACTGTCTTCTTCAATAATGAATTGCTTATTCAATGGTGGACTGTCTTTTTAAATACAGAGCTGTCTTAAACAGGAACCATCTTCTTTAATGAAAAGTTTGTTATTTTCGGATTTGGAAGGGTGGAAGGGAAAAGTCTATTTAAAACAGAGTTTTAAGAATTTTTTATTTGTTTTAGTTTACAATGTCCTTATATGGACGTATGTCTCGATCAAATTACTGAGGAGCAATTAGTTTCGGATGCCTTACATCAGCTTATTCAAAGTATACATCATCGAGCTGGTTTTTTAAATATTTATCAATCTATAATCGATTGTGTGGAACCTGATATAAGGTACGTGCATTTTTAAAGGAAAAATTAGAAAAAATTATAACCAAATTGTTGTAGAATTATTATGTGTATGTTTTGTGGTGATCCCTATTCTGTGGAAAATGTATTATCACCTTTGTTGTCTCATCAGTGTTGCTTTTTATCGGCCGAACGTAGTATTATTTTAGAAACATTTTTGGGCGATTCAAAACGTAAAGTTGAAGTCATAATTTCGTCATTCCACGGAGCAAACGCTTTTAGAGACGAGCTCGTGCACGGTTTTGTTTTAGTGTATTCTACTAAACGAAAGGCGTCTCTCGCAACACTTAAGTGAGTTACTCTTGCCTTACGATCGTACCTAACGTCTAACTCAATTTTTTTTAGCGCATTCTCTTTAAACATTCCAAATTTACCTATTCAAATCCTTGCCGTAACAGATTCTGGAGGTGCAAACGCGTTTTTCGGCAACGATTTAAGCCATCATTTAATCACCGATGGAAATGCTACTGCGGATAGATTACACGCACATTTTATGACTACGAATTCTTCTTGTCAACAAAAAAGTTTGTACTTCGCTTTTGAGATTTAAAAAATGTTAATCGATTGCTTTTGTAGCCGCTTTTTTTACCCCATTTTTTAAAGAAGTTTGGGAGAAGAAACCCGAAATCGAACAAGCTTTTCATATGGAAGAACCACCCGGTTTAAACGATAGTGGGGAAGGAACACTCGAACGACCACGTTCACAACGACATGGAAATCCATTACCACCACCCAGGCACGAAAGTTACCATTTAAAAATTAACGAGGGGTGAGCTTCTACTTTGGCTTTCGCGTGTAAAGTAGGGAAACATTCATTTTGAGACTTGAGACGCTCGAAAAATCACATTAAAACTTTTGTTTTTCGAATTTTATTGTTAAAGAAACCGTTCAAGGTCACTCCTGTGTGGTAGCGCCAAAAACTCGAATTTAAGTCGACTGTATTTATTTATTTTTTGTTTTAGTAGTGGAAGCGAAAATTACGATTGTTTGGCCGACATAAATGGTCCGGAAGAGCGTTTAAGTTCCAGCGATCACAGTGACAAATATTCTCAAATTTATATGTACGGTAGTGAAAATGGAGAGATTGTCTCTAGTAAGAAAAGGCATATGCATCATGGTAAATGAATTTGCGTTGTTTATTGTAACGACATTAATGTGAATGTTGTAGGTTTTCAAGTTTATCCTCCACCTACTACTCCACCTGAACCGGCACCTCCTGATCACCCCCACTCACGCCCATCTAAAAGGGGGCCTATTCTTTCTGCGTCCCAAACAAGTTTAGACGAAATTACGTGTAAGTTACTAATTTTAATCATTCTTGCTTCGATTAATTTAATTTAATTGTGCAAGCAGCTGATATAAGCGGATCGAGGGAATCACTCGCAACTCACGATTCAGGTGAATTGTTGTTTTTTCTCTCTGTGTTGTGTTTGTTTTGTTTTAGTTTGTTAATTTTTGTAGTTTTTTAATTTTTTTTATTATTTAATAAATTTAATTTTGATTTTCAGACGGTGATCCAGAAGCTCCTGTTTCTATAACTAGCAGCTGGAATAATTACGGCCAACACGCTTTCACAACCGGAAGGAGACACGTACAGGCAGCTAAAGGAAGACCAAAGGGTGTATCACAAACTTTAAAAGTAGGACTATTTTTTCTAATTTTAATCTTTAGACTTAAATTGACACTTTAAAGTTCTACATTTTCTTCTCTGTAACCCAAGCTGGATAAATCTTTTTTATGACATAGGTTTATTTCAAGGGCCTATATGTTCTAACTGTAGGTTTGTCTTTGGTTAGTTCTGCAAGGAAGGGTGGGGGGACAATATAGAGCGACAAAGTCAAATATCTGTTGTTAGGCAGTCCAAAAAATATTATGACGTAAAACTAGCAGCCCTTCGGCTGGTGACACATACAGGGTGTTCTGGTAAAACTAGGCGAGGCAAAAACAATTTTTAAATATTCCACTCTGTATATTTTCAGATATCTGTCGTATCAAATCTAAATATGTAAAACTCCTAACCTTCTACAACTTTTACTTTTGGGGCCCTTTGTAACAAAGGAGATATTGTACTTGACCACCCTCTATGCAACCAAAACACCCTGTATGTAGATTTTTTTGGGACGCTAATCTTGAGTATGTGTGAACTTCTTCAGTGAGCATTTTGGTGTGGTGAAGGGGATTTTGATCTAAATTTGATCAAATTTAGTGCTTAAAATTCGTATTTAATTAAAACCATCTATTACACATTTACAGGGTGGTTCATCATAACGAACTTCTTTGATAGATCTGTTGATATCACAAATACAGAAAAAGTGTAAATCCACAATTTCTTTCTTAAAGTTGTCTCTACACCCTATAATTATTAAGAAATGTACCGGGTATTCGATTTCGTCTGAGTAGTAGCTTTCTTCGATTTTTCCTAACGAAATTGAGCGTAATTGTACGCCTCAATAAAACTATTTATTTTTGTTTTTAGAATAACTTGTGTATTAACCCTTTTGCCATACTGTACCAATCTAAAATTAATTAGCTCTTACCTGGGTCTTAGCGTAAGTGTAAATTATCGATCGTTAATTTAATTTTTCAAAAATCGTTTTAAAATGTGTTTTAACTTATGTTTCCTTTTTTATAGCAACCAGGAAAGTTAAACCTAAAGAACTTCTCGGTGGTGACGGAAGCAATCGCTAGGATGAATATAACTGGTAAAGATGGTCGTAATTCGAATTTTGGTAGTGCACCTTTGGCTACTCCTGAAATTGTAGATTTGGGATCGGAATACGCTCAAGTGAAAGATGTTGTGCATCCGTACGCCCACGATTCTGAGTACATGTACACTTTAGTCCAAGATGCAGTTAGCGGTAAATCAAAATTAAGACAAAGGCGAGAAAAAGGACAACCCTGTAAGTAACCCTTCATTTTCGCTTAAATTAGACTTAAACGGGTGATAATTTTAGCTTATTCAGATACGGATAGCGAGTGGAGTAGTTTAGAACGCAGACAAAGAGCCAGCGAAGTTTATTCGAAAGTCAATCGTAAGCCTGCCACTCATAAACGTGTTCGGAAGAAACGTACAGCTATACCTGTGCAGCCACCGCGTGTACCACAACTCGGCGGATACCCATTAGCTCCTATTCATTCTGCTCCGACGACCGAAGTAGATACGGACAAAGCTAACGGTATACAATGTATGAATTTTTTTTTTTTTGAAAAAAATATACAGTGCGGTTTGTATCATTTTATTATTTTTACCCCTTTATCTACTTATTTTTAAACTAAATAATTTTTAGTGGGAAGCGATTCGAATTCGGAGTCTTCGGAAGTTAGCGATGTCGAACATTTCACAGGAACTGCCGAAAGTCGTAACCGATTTTCTCAAAAGCGTTCGTTTAGTTTAAAAAAACGAGTTCCAGTTCCTGCAGTAGTACCCATCCCGCCTGAATTACATAATACTCATAATTTAAACATTCATTTAAATTCGTCCGAACTATTTTCAAACAAGCCCAACTCGTACGGAAATCTACACGATGACGAATCGAGTTTAGATGTTTCTTCACCTCGTGATAATAACTCGCCTATGGTAAGTAGAAATGGCGGCAGAAATTGGCAAAATTGCATATACCGGTAAATTGGTTTTTTTGACACTGGTTTTTGGTTAACTGATTTGAATTGCAAGCACCAACTTCTAATTGTTGTTCTGTCTTTTTTACAGTTTGGTGTTTTACCTAAGCAAGTAAAGGATGATAAACTACTGCGTAAGAGAGAAAAGCAAAAAGCTAAAGACGATTCTAAGTTAGAAAAAAGGCGGTTGAAAGAAGAAAAATTGAAGAAAGTTGCCGATAAAGAAAAGGAGCGCGAAAAGAAGAAACAACAAAAATTAAAACAAAAGTCAACATCGAGCGGTGGTCCTCCTAAAATATCAGATTTTATACAAGTAAGGGCAACATTAAAAAAAAAGTGTTTTATAAGGGTTATTCAACATCAAGTGGTCCGACATCGGTTTTTGGCCATTTCTAAAAAATTTGATTCGAGTCGCCAGCCTGGGATCACACGACTAAAATCAAATTTTTTGAAGGGGGCCGGCTACCATATAATTTCCCTGATGTTTGTGTCCTGGTATAAATCGACCTACAAATTATATTTTTTTTAGTCTGAAAAGAATTTTATACCGTTGTTCATGGAAAAGTGTGTTAAATTCATCGAATCGGAAGGGTTGGATTCTGAAGGCATATACAGAGTTCCAGGAAATCGAGCTCACGTGGATTTATTATTTCAAAAGTCTGAAGAAGATCAGAATGTGCAAATTTGTGAACTTGACATTCCAGTAAATGCAGTGGCTACTGCTCTGAAAGACTTTGTATCTAAACGATTGCCTCCACTCTTCGAAGAAGACATCATGGCAGAACTGGAAGAGATTGCGGGTAATTGATTCGAATTATTTTTGTTGTTTATTTTTTAATGTCAATTAAAGTTTTCGGATTATTAGGAACTCGAATTAAACCCATGGCAACAACTACCGGTAATATGGAGGTTAAGGCCGATCGTAGTTGTCGATTACTTGCGTTGAGAAGCATGTTGGATAAGCTTCCTCCGGTCAATTTTCAAGTACTCAAGTTTATTTTCCAACATTTTGTTAGGTGAGTACCGTGGTTTTGATTAGTTTAAACAAATTGAAAATTATATTTCTGTAGAGTATCGGAAAATTCGAAACTGAACAGCATGGATAGCAAGAATTTGGCTATTTGTTGGTGGCCGACTTTACTACCGATTGAGTTTAGCGATATGGGAAGGTTCGAACAGATGCGCCCTTATTTAGAAGATATCGTGCAGACGATGATCGATCAGTATCCGTTTTTGTTCTGTGGTAAGGAGGCGTTCGTCATGGTTTAAATAGGCGCTAATGAAAAAGAAGCCGGTCTCGAACATTCCTTTAAAGTATAGTTAGTTGGCGAGGTTTTTTGATGGTGTCGGATGATTTTGTCACATGTGGAAGTCGGTGTGACATGAATGACTATCAGTATTTTTACATGGATAGAGTAGAAGGATCTTAAACTTTTTAACTGTTTGAAATTTCAAAAAAAGTTTAAGTAGCTTTTTATTAAACGAGTCTGTGTTAAATGTTTAATTCTCGTGTACCCCTTTTTAATAAGAAAACCGTCAGATCCGTTCGAAAACTTATCTCCCTCCCATATCAACGACGATACGGTAGTGTTAGACTACAAGGTCCATTATAAAAATAATTGTAACGTTTAATTGTTGAAGCCAGTGTTTGTATTTAATTTTTATCGACCCCAAAACTGGCATATTGTAGCCGCAAACCTGCAGCTAATTGTGATGCACAACTTTTATTAAGTGAGGGTGAGATCATATTGTCTAGTCTGGCTAGTAGAGGCCTACTTTTACCCCACATTGTGATTAAATTATTTTCACTTAGCAGAATCTCATGGGCGTGATATATATTTTATTTTATTTATTTAATTTTTTAACAGAATTATGTATTGTATGCTATAAAGAACGCTATGCAAATTATTTAAAAGAAACCAAAATGTATGTATACATTAGGAATTGATCTGTCTAAGAAATGGATCTGACTGTATAGGAACCGGTCAGACTGAAATAGTTTGTAAGCTTTTAATTGCTTAACGGCTTGTGGATCCTGGTTATGTATATACCATTTACGATGTTTACCTATTTGTTTTTAAATTCCAGGATTCATAAATTGTGAACATGTGTTTTTAGGCTATAAAAATAATTTACATGTAAAATATGTGGATATAATTAGATATGTTCTTTGGGTCATCCCATAATAGTATAGCCCAAATGTGTGGGTTGAATACTCTGTTTTTGTAACGAAAAATTTGTATTAACATTTATCAACTGCCTAATAAATAATCGTATGCTAGGAAAAAATTTTTTTAGTTCGGTTCTTTGAACTTGATTGAATCCCAAAGTTACAAAAAAAGATATTTGTCAACATCCTCCCATCAATGAGAGAACGTATTGAGTGAGTCACGACCTTTCAATCTTGAAAGATGAGTACTATAAAGTATTTTTACAAAGATCTCTAAGCAAAACGAACCTAAGTTAAATAGCGCCTTAACTGCAGCTTCCAGAAGACGAAAGGTGGTACCCATTATTTCTCGAATTCGATCCATAGGTATACATAGGGTATAGGTATAATAATAACTTATTTATTGGTATACCCAAATAAACTTTTACAAGAAAAGTACCTAACAGATTGAAATTCCTATACCAAAAGGAGCCAAAACCTATCCCCGATGAGACGCTTCCTAAAAGTTGAGACTTGGGAGACACAACAATCCGCCCAGTAGTGAATTTAAAACTCTTCAGGTATTATAAGAGAAACATCTCCTGAAAGTATGTGACCCCGGTGTCTCTGAATGGTTAATAACCTACTTACTCCTAAGGTTAAGATGATGAACATCAATTCGAAAATTTTACGGTGCAGGTAATTAGTAGCTTGAGAGCTAAGACCCTATAGAAAAAACAAGTAGAGTGTAACTCTTGACGTCGTTTCATGTTAAGCCACCCCACCTCGTTCAGGGTGTGAGAAATTCGATCATAATAATTCCGAAAATTAAAATTTTGAAGAACCTCTAAAATATTAGTTGTCCCAAGCCTCACGTTTTCTCTGAAAGTTTTAGTGTAAGTAGTTTTTGGGCTAATGGGCCGTGGTTGACCTTTGGGTACGATCACTTCGACCATTACCACGCTGGATAAACCACTTCAGAAGATGTTTACCACATCAACAAACGAAACGTTAGGTATCTCACCAAGAACCTCTCGATCACGGCCCATTAGCTCAAAAACTACTCCCACTAATGACGCCGACTGTAAAAGCCATCCAAACAAAGAAGTTTTGATGAAAATTGATATGGATCGAATTTTGTGCCTTTGAACGTATTAGCAATAAAAAAATAACTAAAAATCGAATTCTTCTCACGACTGCCGGTTGTCGGTTCATTTTTAACTTTTTTCAAATATTATGATCCCTAATGCAATGAAATATTAGGCTTATTAAAGTCTAATTAGTTTCTTTAAATAAACATAAGCTCATAAGCAAAGCTTCAACTGTAAACAATGACATTTCCTCTTAATAAATTTGAAAACACAAAAAATGTATTTCCGTGTATAGTGTGTTGTCTACCAATTAGGCGCAAGTTTTTCTTAATTGATGAAATTATACGAAAGAAACAGTTTTAATCGAAATTCTAATCCAAATAGTACCAATTTATAAGAAATTCAAATTATATACTTTTAGAAGCAAATCCTTTCCTTACAGCTCGACTAGGAAACGACTCGGTAAATGTCTGTTTACTCGTCCGTGCACAAAAATTTGAAAGCATTTCAAAGTATCCTTGAATGTTATTATTTGAATAATCTGACATTTAATAGTAACAAAAATGTTAGAAAAATGCTGTACTTTCACTAAACGTTGTACTTTTGAAAAAGTTTAATAATCAACGTAGGTAATCCCACTTTTTTGAAAAGTCAAAAATTTTGTTACAAAAATTTTTTTTGCTAATTAAGTTACGAGTTCAGTAAAAACGTTTAACACTAAAATAATTAAATTGTTTGTACTCGATTAAAAAATTGTTATTTTAATGTATGGATAAAATTTTGATTGCCCTTTGTTGTATAAATTGTTAAACTAATAAAAGTGAAAGGTAAAAGTTATATAGAAGTGGATATGTTTGTCCTTAAAGTTAAACAAATTTAATTTCAGTTAGTTGTTCGGTGACTATCGCAAAATACGCAATTGAGTGCTTCAATAACTTAATTATGAGTTACGAAGATACCAAAAATAAATTATCCAAGTCGAATCAATCGCAGTTGTTACGATTTTGGGACGACTTAAAAAATGAAGAAAAACGCAATTTTTTAAATCAGCTAAACACGATCGATTTCGAAGAAGTTAACGACGTTTTTAAGGATGCCATGACGGCGTCGAGCGATGGTTTACAAAAGTTAGACGAGCGTATGAAGCCAATTCCAAAGGAACAGTTCGAGTGTGAAGACAACGCTTCGGAAGAACAATTAGAGAAGTATAGGAACATAGGGTTAACCGAAATTTCTAAAGGTCGCGTTGGTGTTCTTTTACTAGCCGGTGGTCAAGGTACCAGATTGGGTGTCACGTACCCTAAAGGAATGTACTCTGTCGGGTTGCCTTCGGAAAAGACGCTATTCCAAATTCAAGCCGAACGAATTAAAAAAATTCAAAGTATAGCCGAGGAAAAAACTGGGAAGAAAGGAACAATAATTTGGTACATTATGACGAGTAGGGCGACTTTCAAAGTTACTCAGAACTTCCTGAGTAGCAACAATTATTTTGGGTTGCAAGAAGAAAACGTTGTTTTGTTCAATCAAGGATCGTTTCCGTGTTTCGATACAAACGGCCGCATTTTGTTAGACGAAAAAAACAACGTCGCTCTATCGCCTAACGGTAATGGAGGAATTTATCGAGCTTTACGCGACGAAGGAGTACTATCTCACATGTCCAAACGTGGAATTTGTTACGTTCACGCTCATAGCGTAGACAACGTCCTCGTTAAAGTAGCAGACCCAGTTTTCTTGGGATATTGCTTGGAGAAAAGAGCAGACTGTGGCGCAAAAGTCGTCCAAAAATCCAATCCGTTGGAAGCGGTCGGAGTTATTTGCAAAGTCGACAACCACGTTCGAGTAGTCGAGTATAGCGAAATTACGGAACAAACTGCCAATTCAAAAGATACCAATGGAAACTTATTATTCAACTCCGCCAACATATGCAACCACTTTTTTACAACCAACTTTTTAGCGAAAGTCTGCACTAAAAGTTTAAAACTTCACGTGGCGAAGAAGAAGATTCCGTTTATAAACGATTGTGGAATTAAGGAAAAACCGTCGCAAATAAACGGCGTTAAAATTGAAATGTTTATTTTTGACGCTTTTCCTTACAGCGACCACTTCGTTACTTGGCAAGTAGCGCGTGATTCCGAATTTAGCCCGTTGAAAAATTCAGACGACGCTGGTCAAGATTGTCCATCAACGTCTCGTAAAGATCTATTTCGTTTACATAAAAGGTACGTGGAAAAGTCTGGAGGACAAGTTGAAGGAGATGTTGTGGAAATATCGCCTTTGGTTTCGTACGAAGGTGAAGGTTTAACACAAATCGTTCGTGGTAAAATATTTAAGGCTCCTACTTTATTATCCGATTAAGAAGATTAACAACAAAATTTTAATTACTTTGTCAAAATTACTGACTCAAATTTAAATTTCAAGTGTAATTTCGCATATTTAGGGCGTGTCTGTATATTTTTGTATTAATTATTATGCAATATGAGATAAACGAATAATTTTAATTATTTACCATATACTCTGAAATAAACTAAATTATAGTAAATTGGTATTATTAATTTATTTCCCTTATCATCAAATAAACTTTTTCTTTTTTTTCAGTTTCATTTTACGTACAGGGTGTAAACTTGAATCGTGATCATAGGATTTAACATGGGAAACAAAGTTCTGTAAATATTGGCTCCCCTAATTATTTTACAGCAAAGTACTACGAGGATGTATTGATAACTAGTTAGCCTAGACCAGTTCCACGCAAAAAAATATATTGCGTTACCATAGCAACGAACAATAACTTATTAGAAGTGTCAGTGTAAAGTTTGACGTCAAAAAAGTAAACCAGAGTTAAGCAATAAATTAAAAGAAAAAAGATGTCCACCGAAATTGTGAAAATCGAAAAATTGGAGTATCGAGCCATCATCAAGTACCTGTATTTAAAAGGGTTAAGAGGTAAGCAGATTTACGAAGATATGGTTAATACCCTTGGTGATCAATGTCCTTCGTATGCGACCGTGAAAAATTGGACTGCAAGCTTCAAAAGAGGTAAATTTTCAATTGAAGATGATGACCGATCGAAAAGTTCTTGCTTCAGTTTTTTGGGATTGCCATGGAGTAATCATGATTGATTTTTTTCGATAAGGGTAGAACAATAACTGGAGATTACTATTCGACATTACTGACCACTCTACGGGAAAAAATTAAAGAGAAAAGACGCGGAAAGCTATCCAAAGGTGTTTTGTTTTTGCAGGACAACGCCCCTGCACACAAATCTCATGCTGCCATGCAAAAAACTCGTGATTTAGGGTTTGAATTACTAGAACACCCCCCTTATTCTCCAGATTTGGCTCCGTCCGACTATCATCTCTTTCCTCAACTGAAAAAAGTTTAAAAGGTCGTAAATTTTCTTCCAACGAGGAGGTAATAAAAGCTGTGGAGGTCTGGTTTGCAGAGCAAGAAGAAACATTTTTTTGAAAGGTCTAGAGACGTTGCATGTTTGCTGTAATAAGTGTATCCAATTAAGAGGAGAATATGTTGAGTAATAAAATATTTTGACATTGAAATTTTGTATAGCCTCGTAAATAACAATTTTTTAAAGAATAAGAAGCTTCTTCTGATACAGTTATAAGATTTTTAATTAAAATTCAGCCATTTACGAGAGAATGAAGGAAAATTATTCAGATAATTTCCATTTCTCGCGTTAGCCTTAATAATCCATTTCAAATACAGCTACGCCAACCAAACAAGTCTGACGGAAATATGCCAACTAAAATTTTAAAATAGGAGGTGGAGAATTTTAAACCAATCGGTACTATCCCCGCGTGTACATTCCTTGACAAATTGAAAATCTGACGTGCGTCAAAATCAAGGCTAACGCGAGAAACAGTTATTAACTGAATAATTTTCCTTCATTTTCTCGAAAACGGCTGAATCAATTAAAAATCTTATACCTGTATTAGAAAAAGCTTCTTATTCTGTAAAAAATTGTTATTTAGTACTTTGCTGTAAAATAATTAGGGGAGCCAATATTTACAGAAGTTTGTTTTTCCATGTCAAATCCTATGATCAAGATTCAAGTTTACACCCTGTATATTATTAATATGGACTTGTATGGATTGTAATATTTTTTACTTTACACAATCGTAAAAGCAATGGTCGCAGAAATTATTGTATGCCTATAGTCATCTTGACTCTTGACATATTCAATTGTTTTCGCTGTTTTGGCGAAATTAACAAATGTCAAGCACAAACTAAATATCAATAATTTGGTAACAGGACAGGTATGGCTGTAAAGACCCTGAAACTGCGTCTACCATTGTTGCCAGTACTGCAAGATGGAAGGAGTCAACGGTTTATGGCTTTGCAGTATGGAATATCCCAAAGTAGTGTGCAAAACAAAGCGACCTGGAACTGGCTCATGATGACCGCTTTATCACGATGTTAGAATGTTTGCGAGATCATCGTTCTACAGTTGTAGCTACAAGAAATCGTCTTCAACACGTCCGGGGTCTAAACGTAAGTGAGCGAACGTGGAGCGTGGAGAAATAAATCTTACCAGTCGCAGACCTGCTGCAGGTCCAGAACTGCTCAGGCGTTATCGTGTAGCGCAAAATCAATTTGTCGGGACTCACATAAACTAGAGAGAAGACGAATGGCGAGTTTTATTCACAGACGAGTCCAGGTTTTCTCTGCCATCTCTCGGTGACCGTGGACTAGTATAGTGAAGACCAGGAAAGCGATTTGCTGATTGTACCTTTAGCCATACAGTCAGCCACTAAGAAAGTTCAGTTATGGTTTGGGCTAGAATTTCTTTAACGGCACCTAAAGAGTTGTACATCATTCCAGGAGCCACCCTGGCAGCTGTCCGGTATGCTAATGAGATTCTTTAAGACTTTGTTATGCCATATGCTCCTTTTCTTGGAGATTACTTTTTCTCGATGCATGATAATGCAAGACCCCGCACCGCAATAGGCACTCAACAATATTTGGACGAAGTTAACATATTCGTTATGGAGTGGTCAGCAATAAGTCCAGATGCCAATCCCATTGAGCATGTTTGGGACACGCTTGGTCTAAGAATTTGAAGTCAAACTTTGATTTGAGTTGCGGCAAGCGCTTTTAAAAAAATGGGAACTTATTCTCCAGGAAGACATTACACACTTAATTTTAAGGATGCCCCGAAGAATTCGAGCAATTGTTAATGATCGTAAGTGAAAAATGACAAATCATTTTTTTCTGATCGGCATTGAATTTGGAGATATGCAGTGTGTTACGGTATTTTTCCTATTTTCGGAAAATAACTAATTGTGATTGTCCCCGTCACGATCGCGAGAGCGTAAAGGTGATAGCAGTGACCCGTCTTCGTACGGGGAACGCTTTGGTGAATAGAGAGCACGTCGGCGTGTTGTGGGGGTTTCCACGAGTAGTGGTATTTTTTCGTTTTTGTTAACTTTAATAAATGTGACCCCACCTCGTTGTTAAACGGGAGCCGGCCCTATCTTCGCTACCTTTTCGCTTACCGGTTCTCGTCGGCCCGTCGAGGAATTTGCGAGGCTTTCTAATCTTATCTAGCCGCCTTCTGTTGGAGGTAAATGTTTTTTTTTTGTTCACTGTTATCACCGCCGTTCTCGTGATCCACAGGCGGCTTCTTCGTTATTCCAGCCTTCTTCTTCGTTCCGGCTTCTTCGTTGCTCCGGCCTTCTTTGTTCCGGCTTCGTTGTTCCGGTCTTTTTTGTTCCGGCCTTCTTTGTCCCGTTTCCGGCGTCCGTCTTCGATTTGGAGGTGATTTACCGCCTTCCGGTTCGTCGGACGGATTTAATCTTCGTGTGGTTTATCAATTTATAATTGGTGTTATCGTCTCCTCTTCGTAGGTCGCCTCCTGGTATTATAGGTAAATCGCAACTGTCTACTTTAATGACGTTCGATCTTGAACTCACAGATGGTATAACAACAGAAAATGAGATAAAAGTGACTAAAAATCGTTAAATCGAATCGATTATCCATTACTAGTTTACGACACACCCACCTAATCCTTCAGGCAATAACTCTTCAAAGAAGCGGCTGCTTGTGTGCCCGCAATCCTTTACATTTTTCTCGACACTTCGATTATATGAGGAAAACAAGTGTTGAAAACAGAAAGACGAAATGCTTTTTAATTGCCCACAGTATTACTTCAGAGATCGTTATCGTTCTTAATGAACTTTGTTCATACTGTTTGCATAATTTTCAAGGAAATTATTGTAGCGCTATACATCGCTAACGAGCTTTTGGATAAACACCAATTTTCAACGCCGTATAACTCGCTAAACTATGGCAATACGAAAAACATGCATCAATTCAATTTTGTAGCAAATTTAATCAGCTTTAATTTAGTATATTATAACGTTTCGGCCCCAGCCTATAGTAGTCGAGATATTAACGAGTAATCGAAAAAAGTGACATGGCTTCAGCCACTGCCGCTAAAGCTTACCTCTAATTCATCGGGATTTTTAGGATATTCATTACGAGATACCTACAAATGAGCAAGTGAGTATTGAAAATTTAAAACTATCGCATTTTTTTGAAAGTGAAGCTCATTTTTGGTTTTCTTTGACTGGGCTAAATTGCAGAGTGTGAGAAAATATACGCTAAGAAATTGCCAAGAATCTTATTTCTAGCATGCCAAGACGTATGAATGTGGTAATTAAGAGTAGAGGAGGGCATATTATACGATGATATTATCATCGCAGTGAATCCAATTCCATTGTTTTCGATTTTTGTTCACTTTTTACTTTAAACGAGTTGTTTAAGAAATAAAGTTTTGAACTCGAAAATGATGGAAAATTAAGTCCTTTTCTGTGGATTACTTCTAAAAGATGTGTATCTAATCAAATATAGAGAAGTTGGTGATTACTGTGATTACCTATGCTCAAATAAAACTTTGCAGTAACCGATGAAAGCAGTCTCCAAAGATGTGTAAATATCTTCGTAGATATTAGAAACTGTAAAACCGCAGCTTACCTTTTAATACTGCACACTTCAGTAGCTTCTGGCTTTCATTACACGTATATTGCTAATAATCTTTTGGAAAAAACATTTTAATAAGTCCATAGTGGAATGGGAATGAGGCTTATAGAATAGCTAAATCAGCAGCCAACGTTAATCAAAACGGTGATCATAATCTCAATATTACAAATATCCTTTCAGGTCTTTCACTAGGTGGTAGGATTATTGGGCTGGCTTGGTCTGGTTGTCTATAGACTCGAATCCGTATAAATACGGCAAATAAATGTTTCCGCCGTTAATTAAAAAAGCCAGTGTATTCAATCCTAAAATGTCTAGACGCAGGTGCCCTACCAATATTAAAATAATTTGAATGGAGTTTAATCATCATGGCATATTGAAAGCACCGATGGAATGCACACATTCATGTTTTCTAGTAGAGTGAGCACCGGATCCTAACTGTTCTCGTGATGAGTCGCCCTTTTGCAATATCAGCCATATTCTTTTTACTTGTACACATTCCATTCACGAATCCAACCACCTTTTACGAAACTTAAACACACAGCTTTAGCATTCAATTTTCAATTAATAGTAGTCGGTAGGTACAGCTACGTTATTAGTTTATTACAGCGCGCATTTTGCATTCTCTGACACTATTAGGGGTGTTTGAATTAGTTTTTTAATTTTAAATAAAAAACTTGCAACTTGCAATTACATATTTGCGTATCTTTAAGTTGTGTTAAGCGTTACAAAGTCATATTTTTCCTAGATTAAAGTTTGCAGTTTTTGATGATTAATCGTTTAATTTATTATTTGTTTGTTAGTTATTTGTCGAGTTATTTGCTATTTGTTCTTTGGCTGTACCAATAATAGAAAATGCTCAAACTTATACTGAGGTTGCCCCACAATCGACGATCCATCGTAAAGTCCCCTACACACAACCTGACGCGGTCGGCTTGACAGTCGGTCCGACTAAATCAGGTGTTGCCTACACATGACCCAACTTGTGATCCAACCAGCCTCCTACAGACGACCGCGGGCGCGGTCGGCCTGACAGTCGGTCCGACTAAATCAGGTGTTGCCTACACGCTAAATCGTCTGACAACGCTCCACACGACCTGATTTGGTCAGGCGGTTGGGTAATCAGGTGGCCGGGCCATCTGACAACACCCGACGACCCGACACAATAATTGTCAGACGACAAGCCTACAGACGACCTGATATTCTACCTGATCTGACCAAATCGGCCCGACCGCCTGACCAAATCAGGTCATGTGGAGGGGACTTAATGTTAGTCGTTGGAAACAAACTGGACTGCACGTGAGAAAACGGGCTCAAGGCAGAAAACGCTCAACTACAGCAGAAGATGATCGATTTATAGCGTTGCAAACACTTCGAAACCGGCATCAAACGGCAACTCAAACAAGAAACGTACTTGAGGGAGTTCGTAGAACTTGTATAAGTGAGCGTTCAGTAAGAAGAAGACTCAGAGAAGTTGGTTTGAAGTCGTATGCGCCTATAAAAGCTCCAAAACTTCAAAGACATCATCGAGTAGCGCGATTACACTTTGCTCGAGAACACCACAAACCACAATTGGAACGATCGATGGAGTCCAGTCTTGTTTACAGATGAAAGTCGTTTCTGTGTAAATACAATTGATGGTAGGGAAAGATTGTATCGACGTCAAGGAGAACAAAATGTCCAATTTAATTTTACTTCTACTGTCTCTTTTGGTAGAGACTCGATTATGGCGTGGGGCGGAATATGTTGTATTGTATTGTATTGTATTCAGGGGTCGATTGGCTACGTGAGCCTTACAGAACTGCGACCAGCATTGATCTTTTGTTCATAACCCTACTCGTATTATATTCTCAGGAATTCGATCTTGTCAACGAAGCCTAGAGTGTCCCTGAGAGGCTTTCTTTTCATTTCTTCAGGCGTTAGTTGTGCCTGCCCTAAGTGTTTCAACCTAAGTCGAACTAGTGCATCGCAATTGCAGAGAATTTGTTCGGTGGATTCGACCTCCGTTTCACATAGCCTGCATATGTCACTGTCTTCCAATCCCAGTTTTTTGAGGTGGTACCTCACTGGACAGTGTCCAGTAAGCAGACCTGATAAGTCTGATTTTGTTCTTTGATAGAAGAAGAAGCTTTTTAGCATTCGTAGACGAGTACTCAATGAATTTCTTCGCCTGTCTATGTCCTGGTATATTATGCCAGTGAGATTTTTTGTTCTCAGTTTTCAATTTTTGGATCTTTACTGTTCTGTGTGTTTTGGATAGCCCACAGAAGGGTTCTGGTCCAATCGGGATAGCTTTTGAGCCTGTTCTAGCTAGTTCATCAGCTATTTCATTTCCTATAACTCCCTCATGCCCTGGCAGCCAGTTTTTTGAGGGACTGTCTGCATTCCCAAATGGATAGGGATTCATAGCTGTTGGCTTTGAGTGCCTTCAGCACGGCTTGACTGTCAGACATTATATAAACCTTTTTACCCTTTATACGCCTTCGTAGGCATTCCTGGCGCATAGGTCTATTGCAAGTGTTTCAGCTTGCAGCGGAATATGTTTAGGGGCACGCACAGAGTTAGTCGTGATAGATGGAACCACTTAAAATGCAGATGCAGATTAGGGACATTTTGAAAGACCATGTGGTACTTTTCGTCCCATATATCGGGAAAAATTGTGTCTTAATGCAAGACAATGCGCGCCCACACGTCGCTCCGTTGTGTAATTGACTTTTTAAACCAAGTGGGTATAACTAAAATAAATTGGCCAGCATGTTCTCCAGACATGAATCCAATAGAACATGTCTGGGGCATGCTAGGCAGACGTCTTAGGTCGAGAATACCTGCGGTAAAAAGCACAGAAGAAGTAAAAGTTGCTTTAATTGGAGAATGGGAGAGTTTGACTCAAGAAATGATCGACGAAGTCATCAGAAGTACGGGAAGACGGACAACTGCAGTCATAAGAGCTCGGGGAGGAAACAAGAGTTATTGAGAAAATGATTGAGTTTTACGTTTTTGTTGCAAAAACTCTCTTTTTTATGTTATTTGTTTTAACAGGTTTCAAAATGGGTTCAAAGCTTTGCGAGACAAGCTAAAATGGGTTAGCTTAAGTTCATCTTATAGTAAAGTCAGGTTTCGAAGTTTTCCCAATTTTCTTTTTTCTGCCTAACCTTGCAAGTTTCTTGTCTAATTTCTTGTGCATTTTCTATGTAATGAACCCCCGAGGGGATTTCCACTCAGGAAATGGGTGTACAAATTTGACGGAAATGTTAGGAAATGTCGGAAATGTTTGAGAAATGTCGGAAATGTTTGAGAAATGTCGGAAATGTTTAGGAAATTCGGCAATTTCTGTACAAATTTTTTAGAGTGGAAAGCCCCTTGGGCTTTTCACTCAGGAAATGGGTGTACAAATTTGACGGAAATGTTAAGAAATGTCGGAAATGTTTGAGAAATGTCGGAAATGTTGGAGAAATGTCGGAAATGTTTGAGAAATGTCGGAAATGTTTGAGAAATGTCGAAAATGTTTGAGAAATGTCAGAAATGTTTAGGAAATGTCGGAAATGTTTAGGAAATTCGGCAATGTGTGTACAAATTTTTTAGAGTGGAACGCCCCTCGTGAACCCCCTTTTTACTTTAATTATTCTAAGTTTATTGAATGACTTTACTTTTGGTAGCGTGAAAGAAGGGGGGTCACTAAAAAGTCGAAGGAACCAATATTTATTACAGTTTTTGATGGAGAAGAATGATAAAGTTCAATACTTGAGTAAATTATGAATTAAAATATCACCAAACCAATACAATAACGAAGGCACTTACCCAATCAAGAAATATATAATCCTAGATTTTATGTTCACTTAGAATTTTACATCCCGACCTATTATTTATTTAACAAATTTTTTTTGTTTATATTCTAATTCTATTTTATCGAAAATCTAACTCCGATTCCGAACAAGTTCTTTGTTTTCGCTCTAAACGACGACTAACTGACGACTCATTATTTTAATTTAATCTTAGAGAATAATATGTGAATATCCTCCATTTTCATTTAATTGCAAATTTTTATCATTTAATTTTATTTAATAGTACTACTAACGCAATGACTGCGACGTAAACTGATTTATTTCCGAGCTTATTAACATTACAGAAAATGCAAGATATTTTATATTTCTTCTATACAGGTAATTTGGTATATTCTGCGACGTAAACTGATTTATTTCTTGAGTTTATTAACAATACAGGAAATGCAAGATATTTTATATCATTTCTATAGGGCTAATTTAGTTTGTTCCTGTATATTAAAACCGTCGTAATTAAATGCAATATAAACCTGTAGAATTCTTGGTATTATTAAGGTAGAAAAAACGTATACAGAGTGTCTGCGATTTCTGATTTGGTTATTTCGTCTTATAGAAGTAAAAGAGCCAAATCAATTCGTTCACAGTTTTTAATTTAATCATAATCTTCATCGTTCGAACTTATTTCTCCCAAATATTTCGACAGTTTGTTCCTCTCTTCTTCAACATCTCGTGGATCCAATGAATTATACAGGGTGAACCAGACCACCCGTATCAGGATTTTGTTTCAAGAGCAGTTAGTCGTAGAGGGTTGGGTCAAAAAATTTTATAGCAAAGCCCTTAAATAAAAAATAGAATGGAGATATTTTTATTCCGGGGAGAGGTCGGCATGCTGAAGAGTTTGTTGCAGAATGTCGAGAACTCCATAATTTTAAATGGCACCGCACCATAGGGCAAAAGTGGCATCGTTGAAAAGATCTCAAAAAAATAACTTAACCTAAGACTTCTTTAAGACTCGTAGTAATTACTTTGAAAATCTTCAGTTATCAAAGTTTTAAATAAAAATGTTTCTAATTATAATGTCGCGGAATAATAACTTCACTAATGATGCAATATATTTTCTTTGAAACCCACCTAAGCCTGCGGTATAATATTTCATACATATACATAGTAGTATTTTTGCTTTTTGCAGCTATAGAAAATTCCTCACTTCGTCAAAATGACTTTTGAACTTCTTATTACTTTTATTTCAGTGTATTAAAAGCTCCTTAATTAAATGCAATATAAATCTGTAGAATTCTCAGTATTATTAAATATAGAAAAATATTTATACAGTGTGTATATAAAAACATCTTATTACCTACAACGTTTTGAGGCCAACTGCCAACGCCAACTTATTAGCCCAATATATAACCCAATTTTTATGCAAACCGTTCGTCAAAAAGTCTGGAGACTTAATTTGTAGGAAATTTGTTCTAATTTATTTTACTATAGGAACGCTTTTTTCTAAAAGTGCGTAGTTTTAGAATTATAAGCGAGTAACTAAAAAACGTTTCTTTTTGTATATTTTGGATTTTTTATTAACTTTTAACGTGCTTTAACACCTAAACCGTTCGCCTAAACAATAAAATTAAAGAGATAAAATTTGTAGGAAATTGAATGTAGTTTAGGTAGCATATTCATACAGAAGCACATTTCTCAAGAAATGCGTAGTGGTCAAGTTATAAGCGATAAACTAAAGTACAGTTTTTTCGCCACTTTTAGAATTTTTGTCACACTTCGACTTAGCACCTCAACCGTTTGTCTGAACAAAAAAACCAAAGAAATAAAACTTGTAAGAAATTTGATGCAGTTTATATTCATATAAAAGTACTTTTCTCAAGAAATGCGTAGTTGTTAAGTTATTAGCGATAAACTAAAATAAAGTCTTTTCGCCACTTTTGGAATTTTGAGAACCTTTAAAGCGCTTTAAAGCTTAAGCCGTTTATCCGAAGAAAAAACCTAAGGAATATAATTTGTAGGAAAGTTGATGTAGTTTGTTTTCGTAGAGAAGCACTTTTATCAAAAAGTGCCTATTAGTTGTTAAGTTATAAGCGATAAACTAAAATACAGTTGTTTCGCCACTTTTGGAATTTTTGTCACACTTTAACGCGCTTTAGTGCCTAAACCGTCCGTCTGAACAAAAAAACTAAAGAGATCAAATTCGTAAGAAATTTGATGTCGTTTATTTTTATATAAAAGCACTTCTCTCAAAAAATGCCTAGTTATCGAGTTATAAGCGATGAACTAAAACACAGTTTTTTAACCACTTTTGGAATTTTTGTCACACTTTAACGCGCTTTAGTGCCTAAACCGTCCGTCTGAACAAAAAACTAAAGAGATCAAATTCGTAAGAAATTTGATGTCGTTTATTTTTATATAAAAGCACTTCTCTCAAAAAATGCCTAGTTATCGAGTTATAAGCGATGAACTAAAACACAGTTTTTTAACCACTTTTGGAATTTTTGGCAACTTTTAAAGCGCTTTAACGCCTAAGCTGTTTATCTGTAGAAAAAACCTAACAAATATAATTGGTAGGAAATTTGTTGTAGTTTATATTCATACAGTGGCACTTTTCTCAAGAAATGTGTAGTTGTAAAGCGATAAACTAAAATAAAGTTTTTTCGCCACTTTTGAAACTCTTGTAAAACTTTACCGCGCTTTAGCGCCTAAAGCGTTTGTCTGAAGAAATATAATTTGTAGGAAAATTGATGTAGTATATTTTTGTGTAAAAGCACTTTGCTCAAAAAGTACGTAGTTTTCAAGTTATAAGCGAAAACTGAACAAAAGAGATAAACCCACCCTTCTCGAGCCTCCCCTAAGTTACTTACAATTTACCGACATAAATAACTATTGCCGTTGATTAAGTATAAGGTCAATGGTATAAGTGGGTTAGTAAGTAGTTATATTTTCCGATGTCGTATATGTTGTGCGTGAATGACTATACCGGGTGGGCGAGCAAGGATTACGTATTGCCGCCGGCCTTTTTGAGGCTCCTTGAAGAGGCCACACCAGCGTTCGGCTTCCATTAGAAGTACCAGATTTACTGTTTTTGCAGAGACCTTCCACCAACCACCTCCTCACCGATTTCATCCTAGGAGCAGGCCGAGACCTCCAGACCGCTCTCTTTTCAGAACTCTCACCTGCCGCACCCACTTTCTCTTTCTTCTTCTTTTGGACCCGCTACGTTTTTACAAACTACTGGTGCTTCCGAGATTTGGAATGTCGTGGAATGAGGTGGCACCTCATCCACATAGTCTGGGAAATTAAGCTGAAACTTCCGTGCCCCCTAAACCGTATGTGCCGTGCCCTTGGTGTAGTTTACGGTACGTTTATTCCGTTCAGAAGCATTTTCCTTTGATATTCGCGCAAATTCAAGGTTGTACTATTCTTATCCCAATCTTATACCTATAGAGTGCAAGCAGAGTGAGTGAGTAATATGATATTTATTGCCGCCTGATGCCGACAAAAATGTACTCGCAAGAACGACTATACTGTTATTGCCGTTGAAGAAGTATATTATTTAGGTGAGAGTGAGTGAGTGAGTATGTATTGCCGCGATCAGTAATTGCGCCATTCCTTCAAACGAAAAAGTATACGTATTTTTAATTAATAGTGAACAATGTCGGAATTTTGAAGTTATTCGAGTTTTAAATTAAAAAGGATTTTTTTTAATTAAGACGACTTCTAAGACCGTAGTATTTGAAAACAAAGAAATTAGGTCAAAATTTGTTAATAATTGGGAACAGTACGTTTGCAATTAAAATTACAATTTCTTACAAATTGGGTTAAATTATTTTGTTTTAAAGATGAATTAGGTCGTAAAATAACGATAAACGATTTTTGCTATGGGTGTGGGATGAGGACAAGCGCGTACGGTATGAATTATCGTGGGGCGTTCATGAATGGAAAGTTGAATGAATGTTCGATTAAAGCAAAGGGTAGGGAATTTCCCTTAGAGATTTGTTGTATCGGATTTGAAATTTTTTTACGCAATTTACATTTTGCCTTAAATCGTTTAAACGCTTATATTACCACAAAGTACATTTTTTTCCTTCGTTTTTAGAATAGTCAAAATTTAGAAGTCAGAGGTGGGATTAAAGCGTTAATTTTAATTGATAATTTTGGAGCGTGTTTGTTTTATTGTTTTGTGAAAAAAATACATTTGCAAACAAATAATTATCAAAGTTTAGCGCGTGCGTCTCTCTGCAGCCCGGAGCACCAGCAGTGATACCCGGGATAAAGCGCGCGCAACGGGTCCATATTGATCTCGTAGTCGTATTGCCCTGCATCCTTTCGCGAGCATCCGGTGAGTCGTCTTCAGCGCGCCCCGATTAAACCACTGGTCACAGGTGAAATGATCAGTGAACTAGCGCGAGCGTGGCTTCTTTCGATAAGCTAGTAGTAGGTCCTAGTGTCAGTGGGACACTTCGTATCAGGTGGGCGTGTGTTGGCCACATAAATATGACGGCCAATTCTGGGGGACTATCACAAGAGTCATGAGCATCCCCGGATCGAGCTAGGATGGCCTCGAGCGAGCGAGCGCTGGCGCTACTGGCCATTGCCTTCCTGCTCCTTACGATGCCTCCAGGTAAGATAAAATAAAATTCGCCACCAACCACCTTCCACCTATCCTCCCCAAACTTCATCCAAAATTTACGTGTATTTTTTAAATTTTGGAGAAAACCACCTACGACAATAGCGTTCCAAGTGCCAAAATTAACGAGCCAAGTACACACGTTTGTGTAACTCTATAGCCATCGTATTATTTTCCAGTTTAATTTATTTTCCAAGCTAATCGCACATCGCTTGGAAGTCCAACTGGAAATTGACCAACTCCCAAATAATTCCTCCAAGTCCAAAATTGGAACATTGGAACGATTCCCTTCGCGTCTATTCATAATTCACAACTCATATCAATCCGCTTCGAAGCGATAAGTTTTTTAGTAAATAGAGGCGGATAGTAGGGAAAGATATAAACAATAGATTCCATTTGGCAGTTTAATTAAAACAAATAATAGCAGATGAGATCAATAACAATTTCTAATAAAAATGTTACACAAAAGTTGTTCCTTCAAAATTCTCATTTAAATGTTTGACATAAAAGGCTTAACATTTGTGCAATACGTCAAAATGGGTTCTGTTTCAAACGGTGACCTACTTTTAACTTCACAACGAGATGGCTTATCCTATTAGGTTTTGGGGTCACAAAATTAGATCAAATGGCAAAAGAGAACTGAATTAACTATCATTTATTTAACTTCGTTTTAGACGTTTTATCATTTGAATGCAAATAACATTTTACGTTTATTTAAAATTTAAACAAATACTTCATAAAGTAGGACAAACAAAAGGTGGGACTTCCCCCATTTTTGCTTCGAGTACTCTGCACTCGTTCTAGGCATTCTAGGGCTTGTTTCGAACAATCTCAAAACATGAATTTATTTTTTTATTTTTCGCGCCTTCGACCCCAATAGTTCCTTTGAACTGTTTTTGGCTCGTGGAGCAATCGTTTATCTTTATTTAGGCCCACTTCGTTCGGACGGCTTCAAACGTCTTGTTTTATTATTTAGAACTTGGCGCGAGTTTAGTGCTCGCGGCTTGCCGAGTTATTTTACCCCACATAGCTATAATCAATCTTTATTATGGTCGTCCTTCTAGCGCTTCCAAGTCTTAACTTGTCCCATAAATTCCTTCTTTGACTTCGTACAATCCTCCGAGTCGCTTTGCTCTTATGAGCAAGTAATTATCGATTTCCTCTCGTCTTCTAAGATTTCTTAAATTGAGTGTCTTTTTGTGCGGATTATCCCATTTATATTATCTGTAGGACGTTGGAAAACGTAGAACTTTCGTCTCTGGTAGAATGTTTCACGATTTATTTTGCTTTGTGAAACGAATTGGCGATGTTTAATAAATTTATCACGACTTACATCGTCTTCGAAGAGGTTTCGTTCGTAACATGCACATGCGGAGCCAACTGAGGCTCCCTCGCGGATTTCGCAACTGCAAAGTCGAGGATGCTGCTAGTGTTAAGCTAACACCCAATATTTTTTGTTTGTTAATGCTAAGTCGCTAGGAAGTGCGGATCGAACCTCATTGCATCTCCATCCACATCGGCGTTTAGTAAATTTTCCCCTTTTTCCGAGGCTCTCCGAAGTTGTCTTAATTTGAAACGCCACTTGCTAACACCCACCACTTTTTGCTTATTAAATGGCTAGTTTTGGAGACGTCGCTAGGAAGTGCGAACCGAACTGCATGGCATCCCCATCCAAATCGACGTTAAGTAAATTTTCCCCTTTTTTCGAGTCTCTTACCAAAGTTGTCTTAATTTGAAACGCTACTTGCTAACACCCACCACTTTTTGCTTATTAAATGGCAAGTTTTGGAGACGTCGCTAGGAAGTGCGAACCGAACCGCATTGCATCCCCATCCAAATCGACGTTTAGTAAATTTCCCCCTTTTTCCGAGTCTCTTACCGAAGTTGTCTTAATTTGAAACGCCACTAACTTGCTAACACCCAACACTTTTTGCTTATTAATGGCAAGTTTCGGAGACGTCGCTAGGAAGTGCGAACCGAACCGCATTGCATCCCCATCCAAATTGACGTTTAGTAAATTTCCCCCTTTTTCCGACTCTCTTACCGAAGTTGTCTTAATTTGAAACGCCACTAACTTGCTAACACCCAACACTTTTTGCTTATTAATGGCAAGTTTCGGAGACGTCGCTAGGAAGTGCGAACCGAACCGCATTGCATCCCAATCCAAATCGACGTTTAGTAAATTTTCCCCTTTTTCAGCGTCTCTTACCGAAGTTGTCTTAATTTGAAACGCCACTTGCTAACACCCAACACTTTTTGCTTATTAAATGGCAAGTTTTGGAGACGTCGCTAGGAAGTGCGAACCGAACCGCATGGCATCCCCATCCAAATCGACGTTTAGTAAATTTTCCCCTTTTTCAGCGTCTCTTACCGAAGTTGTCTTGATTTGAAACGCCACTTGCTAACACCCAACACTTTTTGCTTATTTAATGGCAAGTTTCGGAGACGTCGCTAGGAAGTGCGAACCGAACCGCATTGCATCCCCATCCAAATCGACGTTTAGTAAATTTCCCCCTTTTTCCGACTCTCTTACCGAAGTTGTCTTAATTTGAAACGCCACTAACTTGCTAACACCCAACACTTTTTGCTTATTAATGGCAAGTTTCGGAGACGTCGCTAGGAAGTGCGAACCGAACCGCATTGCATCCCCATCCAAATCGACGTTTAGTAAATTTCCCCCTTTTTCCGACTCTCTTACCGAAGTTGTCTTAATTTGAAACGCCACTAACTTGCTAACACCCAACACTTTTTGCTTATTAATGGCAAGTTTCGGAGACGTCGCTAGGAAGTGCGAACGGAACCGCATGGCATCCCCATCCTAATCGACGTTTAGTAAGTTTACCCCTTTTTCAGCATCTCTTACCGAAGTTGTCTTAATTTGAAACGCCACTTGCTAGCACCCAACACTTTTTGCTTATTAATGGCAAGTTTTGGAGACGTCGTTAGGAAATGCGAGCCGAACCGCATTGCATCCCCATCCAAATCGACGTTTAGTAAATTTTCCCCTTTTTCAGCGTCTCTTACCGAAGTTGTCTTAATTTGAAACGCCACTTGCTAACACCCAACACTTTTTGCTTATTAATGGCAAGTTTTGGAGACGTCGCTAGGAAGTGCGAACCGAACCGCATGGCATCCCCATCCAAATCGACGTTTAGTAAATTTTCCCCTTTTTCAGCGTCTCTTACCGAAGTTGTCTTAATTTGAAACGCCACTTGCTAACACCCAACACTTTTTGCTTATTTAATGGCAAGTTTTGGAGACGTCGCTAGGAAGTGCGAACCGAACCGCATGGCATCCCCATCCAAATCGACGTTTAGTAAGTTTTCCCCTTTTTCAGCGTCTCTTACCGAAGTTGTCTTAATTTGAAACGCCACTTGCTAACACTCAACACTTTTTGCTTATTAAATGGCAAGTTTTGGAGACGTCGCTAGGAAATGCGAACCGAACTTCATGGCATCCCCATCCACATCGACGTTTAGTAAATTTTCCCCTTTTTCCGAGTCTCTTACCGAAGTTGTCTTAATTTGAAACGCCACTAACTTGCTAACACCCAACACTTTTTGCTTATTAATGGCAAGTTTCGGAGACGTCGCTAGGAAGTGCGAACGGAACCGCATGGCATCCCCATCCTAATCGACGTTTAGTAAGTTTACCCCTTTTTCAGCATCTCTTACCGAAGTTGTCTTAATTTGAAACGCCACTTGCTAGCACCCAACACTTTTTGCTTATTAATGGCAAGTTTTGGAGACGTCGTTAGGAAATGCGAGCCGAACCGCATTGCATCCCCATCCAAATCGACGTTTAGTAAATTTTCCCCTTTTTCAGCGTCTCTTACCGAAGTTGTCTTAATTTGAAACGCCACTTGCTAACACCCAACACTTTTTGCTTATTTAATGGCAAGTTTTGGAGACGTCGCTAGGAAGTGCGAACCGAACCGCATGGCATCCCCATCCAAATCGACGTTTAGTAAGTTTTCCCCTTTTTCAGCGTCTCTTACCGAAGTTGTCTTAATTTGAAACGCCACTTGCTAACACTCAACACTTTTTGCTTATTAAATGGCAAGTTTTGGAGACGTCGCTAGGAAATGCGAACCGAACTTCATGGCATCCCCATCCACATCGACGTTTAGTAAATTTTCCCCTTTTTCCGAGTCTCTTTCTGAAACTGTTTTAATTTGAAACGCCACTTGGTGTTTTTTGATTTATGGGATGGTTAAAGTAATTTTTGTCGTCAGATTCGTACCAGGGTTCCCACGAAAAACGATTGCTGAACAACTTATTAGCGCCCTATAATGTTTTGGAGAGACCAGTGGAAAACGAGTCGGATCCTTTGCAAGTGAAGTTCGGCCTAACTTTACAGCAAATTATAGACGTGGTTAGTATGCGTTAGATTTAACATTTGATTTAAGAAATGACGTCGGATGGTCATTTTTGTTATTTATTAAAGTATTTAGGTAATTTCTGGGGCCATTGTTATAAATTGGACATTAATAAGATATAATTTGTACGTCGACGATAACACTTATGAGAGTTAGGAGAGCGGAGCGCAGTGGAAGTATATATGGAGGAGTTATCTTATTACGCAGGTTTATCGTGTCAATAAATATTTATAGCTAATTTATTATTTATGTCTTCGTTAAATTTAAATAAATTTGGCGGAGTTTGCAAATTAAGGGATCATAAGATAATTTTTTTCTGGTTGTTTTATTATTGTTTTCCCCTGTCTAGGACGAAAAGAATCAGATTCTCACGACAAACGCGTGGTTGAATTTGGTAAGTCCCATGTGGTCCAGACAGCCTCTCGCAATGTTATAATAGCAGAGCAAACACTATATTTATGCCCAAATAGTTGTATGTTATGATAGGCATCGTTAGTGTTTGTTTCTGAGCTATGTGGCTATGGACGTATAGCTCCCATGGTGGACTGGTAACGAATCAACTTATTAAACATAAAGTTTCATTACCAGTCGGCCATAGCACATCGGTGGGTCATTTCGAATCACGAGCTCGTTATGACACCGTCGAAAAGTGCGCCGTATGCATGCCTTGTCATGTGACTAACTACCGATGTTTCCCTTTTATTGTTTTACCATAGGACGAGAAGAATCAACTCCTAATAACAAATATTTGGCTTTCTTTGGTAAGTGAAAACCAACTAAATAACTAAATCATTATACACACACGGCAGTTGGTTGGTTTGGTTTGGTTGTTCAATCCTGTGTTTAACTTCTTTGATTATATATTCTTCTATATAGATGATCGAACCCGCCCGAATGATGGTGTTGCTCTCCCTTATTAACCTAGTAATTTATTGTATTTTTTTGGCTGTTTGTCCGTGTGTCAAGCCGGTCCTTCTAGCTGCGTATGCCTCCTGTAAAAAGTTGGTCATTAGTGTTTGCAGATCGTTCAGCATTGCTCGATACCTTGATACCTATAATTTCCATTTAATAACGAATTTTTGGAATGGTAATTCGCGTCGTTTCGTTGCAACCTCCATTGCCTCCTCCTTAGCCCTAGCGATTTAAGCATATAGTGATAGTCGTAGTCCTATTCTTACGTTATAATTATTATCATAGTCGAAAGTCAATCGATTACACAATCTTGGATGCTCGATCTCGATCGTTTTCGTCGAGAGTTCGTAAATTTTATTTTGTATCTTCTGCTACACTGCCGTGTGTGTTAGATATTTTAAAACTATATTATATAATTACGCTTCTTAACTAACAAATTGATTACCAACAATTTTTTTTAGTAATAGGTGCATATTTTATTTTGGCTCTATACTTTATCCTTTTTTTTCGTTCATCGAGCATGTTCGAATTCCCGTTACCTCGTTCGAGTTGCCATCATCATTATCACCATGCCATATTATTGTCCATTATGAGTTTATTTTTCTCGGCGCGATCGGTTATTCTTTTAATTTTGGTTTTATTTGGTGCCAATTATTAAACATTCCTTATTCTTACATAAACTGAAACATTTCTTTAAAATTAATACACTAAACATAAAAGTCGTTAAAATCAAGTATACTAAATACCGTCCCCTATATATATCTTGCATGTCATCGACCACATCGCGACGCTTGCTTGTTGGGTTGGCATGAAAAGTACTATAGTAACAAAGATCGCCATTGATTCGCATTTTTTCACAACTTTTTTGGAATAAACCAATAATAAAATAATCTTAAGCGATGGAATGGCGTTATCACCTTCTGCACGGTAGTCATATAAATGCGATGTTCACCGCTATTAAATTGCTTTCACTGTATGTGTAAAAGGCTTAAACCGTGCAAATTCTGTTGTTCATTCTTTTGATTTTATTCAAACAAATACATGTTCAATTATTCGTAAAATTGCTTTGAGAAAGAATACAGAAACTTGCGCAAAAATCCTTTAGTCGAAAGTAGATTTGTGTGTTTAACTGTGCCCTTTTTGCCTTTTTTACATTTATTCTTAGATAAACGTATAATCTTATCAAAAATTAATTTTTTTATTAGGAATGGAATGATTACAATCTTCGCTGGAACGAAACCGAATATGGAAACGTTAAAGATTTGAGAATAACTCCCAATAAATTATGGAAACCGGATGTACTTATGTACAACAGGTAACAAGTTAAGTGGGGTGCCTGTAATAGCTTTTACCTTACCTTCGTTACTAATTAATTTAATTAACTAATTAAATCGCACGCATTTAACGACGTATTTTAGTTAAAAAGCACGAGCCGAATTACCTGGTGTATAATGTATAGCATGTTTTCGGTATTTCTCTAAATGAACGATTTTATGTTATAAAAGGTTGCGTCCGCATCCAAATATTAACATTTAAGTATAACACCCCCACTTACTGCGCCTAACGGTCGATTAAAAGAAAACATAAAATCCTTCGTTAGTATTAGGTAAATTTTTTGAATTTAAACTTCAACTTTACTAATTTATTATTCTTATAAAGCACATTTACTGTGTGTACATGAATAAATCACCAACACTAGAAGTAGCCCGTTTGCGATAATAAAACCTTTTGACTCTCGATCGAAGCTATTTCCTCCATTTTTACAAAACGAAATATCTCAATTCGTTTATTAATTTGTGGGACTATATCTTAAATTGATGATTCATTTACGTACATAAATTGTATAAAAGTTGATGGCATTTATATTAAATTCGAAACATGAATAGTGTATGCTTTTTCAACTATTTTAAAAGATATATTTTGACCTCTAATTTAATACTAACAAATTTTTCAGGGTTTAAAATTATAGTCGGGTTTAATCCATAAAAAGAACCTCAAAAGCTACTTAAAATTTCCCTCTTTTCATAAAGTGTAAAAATACGCCTTTAGACACCTTTACAAGTGCTAAATCCCTCACGAGCTTCTATTAATAATTAATTGGTGACACCTTTATAAAAAGAATATATAATCCCTCATTTCGAGTAGAGAGACGACTAATGAAAACACTTCTTCCTTTTTACTGTCTGAAATCATTTTTTTTGTGCCCATTCTGTTACAAAATTAGGATTCGAAACTTTTTCACACACCTTTCAACTCGACTTATTTAAAATTTATACCTACACTCCGCCTTCTCACCTTAAAACAAACACTATTTTACGCTTACCCAACCTGCAAAGTTAAAAGAGCAAGATAACGATCGCGATTCACACGCGCGTATCGAAACTAGTCCTTTCATTCGACGACACTGCAATCTCAAAGTTAGTTTTACATAAGAGGGGAAGACTTACAACTTACAAGTCCTTTATACTACTATAAATGTTATATGGGCGCCAGGAAGGTACACCGGAGTTAGATAAACTCGAGTATAGTGATCTCGTTTTAAGGTCGAGTAAATCGAATCGAATTCTAATTTGAGTAACATTATTGTTTGCTTTCGAGTCTCTGCCATCTTATTTTTATTTTAATATGATCATATTTCTTCCACATATATGTAGCGCTTTTAATTTTTGCACACATTTAAATGTGATTTAAAAAAAAAACAACCAACACCGAATAACGGCGCTATCGCTTTTGCTAATTTTAATCATTGTTGTCGCACGCATCAAGAAAAAAGCGACAACAAGGAGCTTAGTTTAGATGCTGCTCTCGTATTACTGCACCTTTTTAATTTTTCACAATTCACGATCGCAAAACAATACGTTTTATATATCTTTTAATTTGAAAAAGCGTACAAGATGTATGCTTCGGCAGTGTGTATGTATCGTATGTTAGGTGGGAAGTACACAGACAGCTAGCCGTTGCTGTCGGCCACAGCCACTTCCGGCCTTCTGGAGTCGAATTCGAACTGATACGTCAAGCTACTATACCGTCATTTTATTTAAGATCAAAAATAAGAAATGTCTAAAAAGTATGTAGGTATCGTTATTAGTTAGTTATTATGAAGTGGCCGGTAGCAGTTCCAAAATTCGACTCTTACTGGGCCGGAAAACGTCCCCGAAAACTCTCTCTATGACAGCACTCACACTAAAACAAACAACGTATTAAATTACCGATAAATAAATAAAAGTTGCCAATAAATAATCCGAATAATAGGACTGTTAAATAATCATAATACTAATATAATCCATAAACGGTGATTTAAAAAATTTAAAAAAATACCACGCACTCGTTAACTTAAATTCTAATTTATAACTAAAATGGTATCGATTAATAACTTAAAATACTTTTAATATGGCCATTATCTCGATGGTGTAACTTCGACACTTAGAGGAGTTAAAATTTAAACGATGTAGCAGTGGTTACATGCTAAGCCCGTACTTAATAATAAACGGGAGGGTAACTTAAATGGGTAGTGCCATTACACGTCCTGCAGTAAAAAAAAAACGAACAGACCTAGCTGTTCCTGTTGTACGATGTCGATGTTGGATGGCTGTTGCATGTGATGATGTTAAAGACGCGCGTGTCTCGATATCGCGGCCGATTTTAACAATCTGTGTTGTTACGAAGTGCTGATGAGGGTTTCGATGGGACTTTCCAAACAAACGTTGTGGTCAAACATAACGGCAGCTGCTTGTACGTCCCTCCAGGTATCTTCAAGAGCACATGCAAGATAGACATTACGTGGTTCCCATTCGACGATCAACACTGTGACATGAAGTTTGGTAGTTGGACCTATGATGGCAACCAGGTATTGCTGTTGTAGCTTACACGTATATATTGTAGCGCTAATCTAAAATCGATCTCTTCTTGTTAGTAGTTACGTAGTTACTTATTACTTCTTACCTAATACCTATCATTTTTCTCTCGGAACGTCACTTTTTGAATTGCCAAAAATTCGAATCTTTTTTGGACGAGTAGAAAAGTGGCGTTTTCGCAGTAATTTTTGTCTCGCGAATTCCGAAACGAATAGTTAACTTTGCATGCAAATTTAACGGGCGATCGTTACGGTGAGTATTTGTACACATTACATGTACGAGTTTTGTGCAGCTGGACCTCGTGTTGAACTCCGAAGACGGCGGCGATCTATCGGATTTCATCACTAACGGAGAATGGTATCTGATCGGTAATTAAAAGTGACGAAAGCGAAAAGGACGTCGTTTAAGCGCCCAATTTCTTTCCCCAGGTATGCCCGGCAAGAAGAACACCATAGTGTATCAATGTTGCCCGGAACCGTACGTGGATGTGACGTTCACGATTCAAATTCGAAGACGTACGCTTTACTACTTTTTCAATTTAATAGTTCCTTGTGTGCTCATTTCCTCGATGGCGCTATTGGGATTCACGCTGCCACCGGACTCTGGAGAGAAGTTAACATTAGGTACATGTTGTTATGTAGCATTTTGTGTTTGCACTCCTGTGTTGTGTGAGTGCCGCTTGAAAACACTCGCTATGCTAGATCACTCGCATCGCGCAGTGTAATCATGTACGAATATGTACGTTACATTACGTCACGTGAGCACACGCATTACATCACGTCACTTCGAACTTTTTCATTACACATATTAACACTTCCGAGACGAGCGGCGGTTCCAGCTACATGCCACGACGGACACGGACACGACACGTTCAAAATTCAAAATCTTAATTTCAGGTGTCACCATTCTTCTTTCATTGACTGTATTTCTCAACCTAGTAGCCGAAAAGATTCCGACTACGTCCGACGCAGTTCCCTTGATAGGTATGCTAGGCCTCCTGGGAGCATCGTGTGTTTGACGCCCTGTGTCCCCTTGATGGACTACCGCCCGTTGATACTTGGAGGGCAATAGCAGCTGCATGCGACCCTGACCTACCGAGACCTGTGTTTATTTCCCTCTCTTGTCTCGTTTCCTTTAGGTGTCTCCCCGGCTCCCGGCAGTGTTAAGTTAGCAGCAGGTGAGTAATTATTACGGATGAATGCCTCAGGGGTGCTACACGGCTTTAATTATGAAATAATTATAATTGCATATTAATTGATATGGTTACATGGACGAGAACGTGTCGAACGACCGTCGTCATGTTACGAATTGGAGTCGTAGCTGTATTCAAGCTGTGTTCTGTTGCAGGAGTGACCATCTTGCTATCGTTGACTGTGTTCCTGAACCTCGTGGCAGAAACCTTGCCCCAAGTATCTGACGCCATTCCTCTGTTAGGTAGCGACCGTTCATTGTCTGACCTGCCTGTGCTAACTACATCCTCAGTTCAGTGCTGCCTGATGAATTATGTGTATCACTGTGTATATGTAATTGTTGTGTTCGCGCGCGATTGTTTTAAAAGCAAAAACAGCTTTCTTCGCTAGCAATTTTATTTTATTTTCGATGCGATCAAAGAAGAAATGTTTTAGGGCAGTCGAAGATGGCGCGGGATGAAGTGCTGTTTCAGACGAGGTTCGTGTCCCTCCTTGTGACGAAGTGCCAAAACATTTCCTCTTTGAGTCGCGCCGGGACGAGCCGGATACTTGGAAGGAAGGTACGGCGGCGAAATTATTATTAACGCGACGCGAAGTCGTGGCACAGGTCACAGGTCAGACGCTCCGCGTGATGCACCACTATCTGTTGCAGGTGTGACAATACTGCTGTCACAAACTGTATTCTCCCTGCTGGTGGCGCACGTGATAACCCAGACCTCCGACGCTGTGCCCCTAATAGGTTAGACTCACGGAAGTAAATTTTTTTTGCAAACAAAACGATATTTATGCATGCCGCATTGTCGCGGCGCGACGATCGTCGATAGGGACGCCACTTTTTTTCTCGACGCGCCGCCACATGCGAAGCGTCGACTGTAACAGCACTTCGTCCACCCGCGGCCACACGACTAAAATAATAGTGTGCTTCTTACTTCTAACTGTTTTTGGGTGAATGGGTACTGCGACCGAGGCTATACTAAATAAGAGTAAAGTAATTTAAATTTGTTCAACCTCATATATAACCGCTGTGAACATGTGCCCGTCTCATGTTCCGAAGCTGTCCCGCTCCTACTCTCCGCTCCGCTTGCCACTTCTGGATGACCCGTTGCAGGACGGGCCGTAGCTAGTCTCTTACTGCTCAGTGCTCACTGTCTCGTACACGGCGAGTGCGGCCGTACACGGACTCTAGCCACTTGTATGCCGATCACTCTTGTATGCCACTGACAACCTTCTCACCTCCAAGTATCAAATGGCTCTGTCCCACTAGGAGTATCTTAATCTGTATGTTTTGTTGTTGATATGTTTCATTTCCTATTACTGGTTGTATTTTTATTATTATTATTATTATTACTACCTATTATTCTAATTATACTTTTAGTTTCTATAATAAATCGTTACCTCCTCGTAAATTCTAGCAGTGTTACTACATACAGAATAATAAAATCGAGATGACTTAAACAACTGCTAAATGTACTACTAATTAATATGATCGATTAACATAGTATAAACTGTGTGCTAAAATGATGGTTTTGTGGTGCATAGAGTGGCGGCCGTGGCGACCGCGAGTCGCGCCATCGCAGTTTCGGTGTGTTGGCAATGGCAATGACGAGACGCTCTCCACGGCAACCACACAGGTAATCACAGTCTTAAGCCAGACATAAACCAGCATCTAAAAGACACGCACTAACGAGAACTCGATTCTCTTTCGATAAGTTTTATATTATAATATGCTTTGCTTGTTCTTCTCATCTGTTTCTATGGCTTTTATCCTATCTGAAAACCTGCCAAACTCATATAAAAGCGGCAATTATAAAAAAACGTTTAATTATCGAAACATTGCATTAAAAGTTAACGCGGCAGCGTCGTGGGCTCTTTTGCTCTCTATGTCGACCTTCCTGGTTTGGTACCGTTTTACTATCGAGGTACCACAGTACCGTGAGCCATCGACCACGCCCCCGACTCTGCCGTATCGACCTCGGCCGATGCTATATATAGCCTATTTATAGGGTATCCATTATTTTGAGGAGGGTACGAAAGTAGTACATTATTTAGTATATCTAAATTAGACGTGTTTGTGTGTAGTTTGTTTTAAATTATATAGCATTGGAGTGTTTGTCATGTAGCGATTCCGAGGATGGTGTGTTTGTGCTTGGCGTTACGACTGTCGAATCCATTGTTTTTATTTTATTATTTCTGTTTGTCGTTTCCACCTTCCCTTTTATTTCGTAGTAGTTTAATATGTAGTCGTAGTACCATTAGTTATTAGCTATGTCGTAGTTTGGAATTTCCTACGCTGTTTTTACCCTGTCGTTTCCAATGGGTAGTAACTTATGGGCAATTACAGGAACCTATTTCAACTGCATTATGTTTATGGTGGCATCTTCCGTGGTACTCACGGTTGTGGTGCTCAACTACCATCATCGAACCGCCGATATACACGAAATGCCTCAATGGGTAAGTTTCTTTTTTCTTTCTTTCCTTTTTCCCTAAAACCATACAGACTCGACATATTACTTTGGCCAAGTCTTGCTCGTATCGTTAGTGGTACCTATACCTACTACTCGCGACTTAACCGCTATAACTTAACTATATAAGCGCGTTATCGATATCTACTATTATCAACGGTTCGGAAACTCATTTGAGTCCGTCACGACGTTCTTGACCGATGGTACTACTAAGGTACTATATACGGTTAAGAGACCACCATTGCTCGTCGATTCACTATCGGTGCAAGCAAGCAATAATATAAACGGAGGCGTAGTGCAAATAACTCCCGTGTCTTTTAATCCTCTCGGTACCGAATTTTCCGACGATGGGGTAGTAGATTAACTATTCGTGTAAATGGCCGCGTTCACGATGGCACTCGGACCATTTCGAGTGAACGACCTTATTAAATACGTAGTTTTCGGTCGGTGGTACCAGTGGTACTATTAACGATACTAAAATGGTTGTAAACCATAGAATTATGGTTTTACAGATGTGGAATGTAGAAATATACGATTGAATTACTATACGATATTATTTTTTATAGATTAAGTCCGTTTTTCTACAATGGTTACCGTGGATTTTGGGTATGAGCCGACCAGGTAAGAAGATAACTCGGAAGACTATAATGATGAACAGCCGCATGAAAGAATTGGAGTTGAAAGAAAGATCTTCTAAAAGTTTATTGGCGAACGTTTTGGACATAGACGACGATTTTCGAAACGTATCGGGTGGGGGTAATAGCGCATCAGTGACGACGAGTTTAGGTGCGGGATTCATGAGACATCCGACAACGATAGAAGACGCCGCCATGCCGAGTTCAGGAACGCAAAGAGATTTGCAATTAATATTAAGAGAGCTTCAATTTATAACGGCGAGAATGAGAAAGGCGGACGAAGAAGCCGAAGTTATTAGCGACTGGAAATTTGCCGCAATGGTTGTCGACCGTTTTTGCCTCATAATCTTTACGATGTTTACCATCATAGCAACCGTGGCAGTGCTACTGTCGGCACCACATATAATTGTCCAATAGGGACGCCCCCTACAATCAAGCTGTTTTCAATTCTATATCGCATCCTAAATAAATAATAACCGCTAGTTAGACTATGAACATTTACTGTGATACAAATGCGGCAGTGTCGGCACAGTATTTACGTGCCTTCCCCATGGAACACTGACGATGAGCTGTTGCAACAACTAAAAGGCAGGCACCTATGTGCATGTAGTCGCTTTTACTGCTGTAAGCACCGCCGGCGTCATATCATACATACTGCTATCTATCCATGTTAATCCATAGAACATTTTAGGTGTAGTCGTAGCTAAGTTAATTAGGGGTACTACTTAATTTAAGTTACGTTTTTGGAGTACACACGTGTCTGCCTTTTGTTCGCCCATTGATACAAATAAAGTGTCCACCTATATATAAAATTAATTGTGATGAACTTCGCAAAGTTAATGAATGATCTTTAATTATCAGTTATAGATATAAATAGTATATATAAATAAATCGAAATCGGGTATGTTGCGCTAAGCGCGTGTTTTAGTACGTCATGGGCGACCTCATCTTGGTGCCCGTTGTTATATCAATTTAATGAATGGGTCGTACCCGTAAACTTGTACCTTCGCTCGTCTTAGTTCCACGATGAGGTCGTCTAACGATTTTTGAGCCGATATGCGCAAGGCTGGTTCCATTATTTATTGCTCAGATCGTTTCTAGGAATACTTCAAAGTCTTCCTAATTATCACTAATTTTATACACGATAAGACAAATTCGTTCTAAGCCAAGCGCATATTGTCCACATTTTATATGATGTACCATTTTTAATATCATATTTAATAAACTTCGAATTTTTCATTAATATGCAAATTTCTATACTTTAATACGAAATAAAACGGCAAGGTATTGCCTTTAAATAATAAACAATAATATTGTTTAAATGATAATAATAAATAATAATGATAGTGTTTAATACAATTTTAATAAAAAGAAACGTTTCTTTGGGCATTTTATAAATGTAGTGAATTTCCGTACTTTTGTTATCTACTTGTATGGACGAATTTATGTCGCTCGGTTTTCCTATTTGACAAAAGCCCCCAACCGACTCGACATAATTTCGTCTAACTGCAGTTAGCGCTGCGTAACGGAGATCGGATTCCTGCAGCATCGCTAGCAAGCGGCTATTCCCCAATTTCAAATCCTTTTAAAAACTATTACTCGAAAAAAAAGCACCATTCCCAATCTACCGGAATAAATGAGGTGACCGAGTGACGAATCGATAGTTTAGCTAACGCAATTTGTCCAATCTTAACTAGAATAGTAACGCAGAAATGTGTAATCAACTGTAGAAGTTGCAAGAATACTAGCATAAATTATTCCCCTTAATCCTGAGCTTTTCTCATTTTCATTTTTCTGTATTACTCTGCTCGAACTTAAATTACTTGTTTGCATTGTTCTAATCAAAATGATCTCCTCATGCTGGTATACACATAGAATCAAAGTATGTTGAAACAATGTGTACTGTATGGTTGCAAAAATAAAAGCAGGAATTCAGTTTTACTACGTCTGCTTATTTACTATTATTTAAATATGTCGCTTTAAATATTAATCTACCCTTTATGATTTTATCTTTTTAAATGCCACACTTTGTCGACTCTAAAGTCTAAATTAACCACCATCTTAAGGCACCAAATAACGCTATAACGCCGATTACGAGTGCTCTTCTCTTCGTACAGCGAATAACAACGACATACTACACCACGACGTTTACTACCACTCGTCTGGTTCTTGCAGACGAGACCCAATAAAATCGAAATTGCTATATCGTGAACCATTTCTTCGTGTATTCCTTCAAAATTAGTATACGACCACTCAGATCTCATACTCTAGTTTATTCTTCATTTCCATCTTCACTTATTATGTTACTTGTGTTTAGACCCATAACAATAAGGTCTGTTCTTGATTTGTAGTACATGAGGTACTTCACTGATTAATGTAAGAGTAAAGACACTACGACACATATCCATAATGCAATAGGCCAATAGGACAACACACTTAAGTAATAAAGGGCGAAATAGACCTACGGTTAGTACCATACTTTTCTTCATTAGTTTTCGCCATAAACTTTCTCAACTTCCCACGCCTAGTATATTATTAAATTTTTTGAATCTGCGCAATTTTATAAATTCAGTCGTAGGTACCATACTTCTGCTCTCAAAAAATGGGTCCAACTCCATTTACGCCAAGAGAGCATGTCAGCTAGACGCGCCGAAAGCCTACAAAAAGGATTTCGGTCAAAACCTGACTTTTTTATATGGTACCGTATTAGTAGTAGTACTGGGTACCATATCGGCACTGCTACTGGATACCATGTTTCCAAACTTTCTGTTAAGAAACGCTGATGGAAATAAAAAGTTTATTATTATTGGTACTAGGGTACCATACTACTATACCAGCCTGGACGCCATTTCGCTATTAGTTTGGGTCGTCTTCATCATGAGTATACTAATTAAAAAGCAATTTTCTCACGCGCCCTGCCCTGCAAACAAAAAATATGCAAGGCGTTTTATTTGAAAATCGAAAGCCCGATTGAAGGGAAATTTTAAAGACAACGCAGTTTCATAAGTACCTATCATACACTTATCGGAATAAATTAATTCGAGAGCACTCTAAAGAGATAAAATCGTTTTATCAATTAATTGAAGGTAAGTACAAATTAGAAAAATAAGTAACTTATTCAACATTTATTTATAGAAAAATTATACACAAAAGCATGCGTATCAAAATATTCAACAATATGTAACAAGAAATTATAAATTAAAGAACAGTAATAAAATACCAAGGTTAAGAAAAAGCTTTTTAAATGAAAGTCTCGTCGGATATAAGGGTGCGTAGGGTAATAATTTTCTCAACCGTGGTTTATATTTTATTTTTTTCACTACCAGCATATTTATTCCCGTTAACGTATTAACAGGAAAAAGTTTGACATAAATGCTTCTTTACGAAGTAAAATTGTAAGGAGTAGACTTTGAAAACAATTAATGAATTATTATCTTTGGAGATACATGAAAGAGCTTGAAAAAGAATTTTTAATTCTGCAGATGAATGAATCCTCAAAAAGTGCAGAATGCGCCAAACTTCATATTATTTAATCCTGCCCAAAGGTGTACCGATGCTATGGGTGGCCACTTTGAGCATTTCATGTAACTTATTTACGTTTTACTTCTTTAAATTTAATTTTTGTTAAGTAAAAAGTATTACAACTTATGTCCGATTATTTAAAAATTTTTCTTCAACAAGTCGTAACTCACTAACCTTTCCGAATCGGACCTATGTTGATATAACTTATTTTTGTCCCAAGAAATACAGCCCTGAAATTTGGCAATTTCTCTCGAGACACCCTGTATATACTAGTAGTGAAAAAAAATTCCGAAAATGCCATAAGCTTCAATTAGAATTTAATACAGTCTCCATAATATACTTATACAAATATTAATGACAAATACCCAATTTATTGTTGACTTATTTTAAATTCGGTGTAATCCACAAAACCATCATTATTTTTATCGATAGTCGTAAAAACCGAATCTACTATGTCGGAAAATTGCTTATCAGTGTAATTAGTTGCAACCTCACTCCCATCTAAAATGGATAAAAAAATTTTAATGCACCATTAACCATTAATACAAAACAAAATATCTCCTTTGTTGTAAACAATACAAAAGTTATACGAGACTACTAAATTTTAAAATTAGTTTGGAGCGAACAGAGTTGTTTCTTCAATTTTTCTCAAGGGTAAACACTTTTGGTGGATTTCACCCGGTATAAGATGGGTAATAAAATACATAGACCGTTTGTCTGACAAAAAAACGTAAGAGATTTAATTTGTAGGAAATTTAATACACTTTGTTTTTGTATAAGAACACTTTTCTCCCAAAATGCGTAATTTCAGAGTTATCAGCGATAAACTAAAAAAGCAGTTTTTTTGTCCAATTTTGAAGTTTTTGTAAAACTGTAGCAGGCTCTAGCGCCTAAACCGTTCGTCTGAAGAAAAAACCTAAGAGATATAATTTGTAGGAAATTTCACGTAGTTTATTTTTATATAGAATAACTTTTCTCAAAAAGTGCATAGTTTTTAAGTTATAAGCGAAAAACTAAAAAGAGCAAAAACCCACCCTTCTCGGGCCTCCCGTAAGTTAATACTACCACTTCGAGTGGCAAATGGTCGATTTTGTTACTCGTTTGCAATGTTCTTTCAGGCTGCATTGGCAAAATTTAGTACTAATTATTTAGGTATATTTGCCTGCTGCTCTCAACCAACTCGCACGTTGCCCGCTGCAAACGTCACTTGAGGAATCAAATTTTAAATCGAGCGTTTGTCATTTGTGATGTTTATTACAAAGAAGATATCCAATTTAGAGAGCCTCTCTCATATTACCGACCCCAAACACACAAAAAAACAAAAAACTTGTTAAAACACATTAATTAAGTGAATAACAATCCCCTTCAGTCCACACTTTAAAACAAAAAACAATTAACGTACATTAAGGAGTTGCAGATGCAGCAGCCTTTTGTTGAGCTTGAACAAATTCTGGATAATCGATGTATCCGTCACGATTACCATCATCCATGTTAAGTATAGGATCAATTAAAGTTACCAGTTCGTCGTCTTTAAAGATTTTTTCTTCAACCTGAGTCTGGCCCCCTTTGCTGCCTTGCTCTAAAGCACATTACACAAAAACACACACAGATTAAACGATTGATATAAGTAAATTATAATTATACTCATACAATCCGTTATTTTAATAAACAAACAAAAAACACTTTTTGGTACAAACAAAAGCAAATCTTTCACCAAAAAAAGGTCAAATAACTTACCGTGCCAATGAATAAGCGATTTAATAAGTTCACAACCATCTAATTTATTATTATTATCGGCATCGTGCATTTTGAAGTAATGAAATTGTAATTCTTGTTCCGTCATTTTACTCGTATCGATTGGAACTTCCATATGTTCGGCGATGTGTCTTAAATTTTAACAAAAATTAACTAAAATAGGAGCTCGGCATGTTACTTACTCCTTTTCGTGAGCAATATTTGCCGCATTTAATACTTGTCCGGGTTGTGGTGACCCGTGGTGTCCATGATGTTGAGACGGAACCTAAATATTTAAAAATTAACTTTAATCATTAACTCAAAATAGATATCTAACTTGTTGCGTATGATGCGGAACCTGTTGTTGATGTTGAATTGGCACTTGTTGATGTTGAACAGGTACTTGTTGATGTTGAACGGGTACTTGTTGAAATTGCTGCTGCTGTTGCTGTTGAAATTGAGGTTGATGTTGTTGCTGCTGCTGGTATTGAGGTTGTTGAAACTGTTGTTGTTGTTGTTGGTATTGTGGTTGCTAAAAAGTTAATGTCACGAAATGTCAAACATTAACATGAATCGTACCTGGTAATTTTGTGGAGGTACACCCGGAGCTACTCGTTGAGAATAACAAGACGAACCGCACCAAACGACAACAATTCCAATAATTAATGAGAAATTCTTCATTTTAAATTAAGTTGGAGCACCTAAAAACGTAACTTTACACGATATTTAAATTTCCCACTAAACGAAACATCTGTTTAATTAATATTTCGTGTAATTCAATAAATGTGACCTTTACAAATTTTATTTATATCGATCTACATTTAACGTTTAATTTTTAGTAAAATTTTAACGCCTTTTCAGTTATAACTATTTAATATAATTAATTTTAAACTTTAGCGAAACACGTAGACAAGTCAAAAAGCAACTAACCTCAAAATTACACCAACGTCGGTAAAACAGGTAACTTTAAATATAAATTTCAAAGTGACAGGGAAGTATTCAGGATATTTAGCCTACCTTGTTCATTTAAAATTTATATAAATTTATATTAAATTTATATAATTTATTTTATTTTATTATTATTTAAAACTTTTACTATTATTAGCTTTCGGGTAAATTTGTGGATGCTTTGCGTCAAACTACACAGTTTATTTAAAGCGGTGAAACAGGCGACCTTAACTTTAAACTTGAATGTAAAGTGATACTTACTTTTCCTTTTCAACTATTTGTATAGTGCTCTCTTGCTTATTTAAACGATTAAAATAAAATTAAAATAAATTTAGTTACAGTTAGGCTTGTAATTAATTTTCGGCTACTTCATGTCAAATTATAAAATTTATTTGAGGTATAAAACACGTAACATTAAATTTAAATTCGAATGCGAATGAATAGTGACTGCTTTGAAAGCTCTGTAAAATTGGTAAAATGTACCAGTAGCACGATGCATTGCGCCCCAAATTTCAAATGTATAAATTTCATTTTTGAAGCAATCCATCTATTTTTTTTGCGTCAAAACAAATTTGTTTGTAGAGGTAAAACAGGTAACTTTAAATTTGAACGTCGAGTGACAGCTCTAAACGTTTTGAACAGAGACGGTCTTACTAATTTTTAAAGATCAAGTTACAGTTAGGCTTGCAATTTTCTGTTTCTTTTCTTTTCGTCAAATTACATAGTTCATTTAATAAGAATGACGACGACGAAACTAAATAGTGTCTTTATAATTGCAGCTGCAAGAACGGGCGTAGGTAGGTAAAGGAATAAAAATATTAAGTGCCTATTACATATATTATTTTAGGTCAAGTCGACGGTCAGTTTAGCGACATTTCTTCTATAGAATTAGGTGCAGCCGTCATTCATCGCTGCTTGTTTCAAACTAAACTTGCTAGAAGCGATGTTAGCGAAGTAATAATGGGACAAGTATGATGGTTTTTAATATTGATAGGTTCGACTGTAATAAGCTCTTTTTAGGTTTTGTGCGCCGGTTTGGGTCAAAATCCAGCTCGTCAAGCGGCCCACAAAGCGGGTATCGATATAAAAGTGACCGGACAGACAGTCAACCAACTTATGGGATCTTCTCTTAGGTAAATATGTTTAATTAGAGCAGCTTCGTGATGTATTTTTAAACTGTTTTAGAGCTATTATTTTGGGATATCGATCGCTTCAGTATGGCCCTCCTCGCACCATAATCTGTGGTGGCCAAGAGAGTTCGAGTATGTCTCATCACAGTGGTCCAATTCGCAACTTCTTACCTCGTATCTCTCTCCTTGACAATATTTTGTACGATGTTTTTAACGATCCCACTTGTCAAATTAGTACGGCACGTTACAGTAAGTCGTACAACTTTTTTGAGCTTGGTAAAGAATTTTGTATTACAGTCGACGATATCGCCTATATTCATAGTATTACACGCGTAGTACAGGATCAGTTAGCCTTAAAATCGCATATAGAAGCTGCACGAATGGCCAAACATCCAAGCCAAGACGAAATGGTTGCCATTGGAAAACCAAACTCACAAGAAGTCATTTCCAAGAACGAACACATAAAAGAAGATATAAGTCTAGAATACCTCTCTTCATTAGACACGATTTTTGATTTAACCGTCCAGACCGTTAGTGTTTCGAATACCTAAACAAAAAAGTTGATTGATAAGTTTAATATTTTAGAATCCAAGTGTGACCACGGGTAATATGGCTCAACCTGGTGACGGTGCTGCCGCCATAATGTTATGTAACGACGCAAAGTTGAGATCAACAAAGTTAGTGCCTTTGGCACAGATCGTCGGATATGCAGAAGTCGGTATAGAGATGTCTCAATTGGCTTACGCCCCGGCGCTTGCCATCGACAAACTGGTAAGTTAAAGAGGGTGTGATTAAAAAATCAAAGTTGTAGTAAAAAAAATTTTAAATACAAATTTTCTAGTTGAGGAAGATACAATGGAATTCAGCCGACATCGATCTCTTCGAAATTAGCGAAAATTTCGCGATCGAAACACTGTTGGCTATTCACAAGTTCAACTTGGATCTGTCTAAAGTAAATATTGGAGGTGGTACTATTGGACTCGGTAATACAATCGGAGCCTTGGGCGCTCAAATGATGGTGTCGTTGATTAAATGTTTAAAACATAAAGGAGTTTCAAAGGGGATCATTAGTGTCGGCTGTGGAGACGGTACGGGTATTGCTATAGCCATCCACGCCTTCAAACCAGTCCAAGTCCGAAGAGACGTAGCGTCGACGTCTAGATAAAATTTTGTTCAGTTATCGTTACAATCGTTTAAGAGGACAGATGCATAAGCTGGGCCTCTATGTGTTATTTACTTTACGTAAAAGTTGTTAGTTATTAGTTCCTTTAGAACCACTCGCTATGGTAGTTTTCTTTCGATAGCTCCATTAATGTTAGGGGATGGTAAGTCGAATACACAGGTCTATCGTTTTGATGCGTCCTAAAATTGACAGTTTCGAGTTACTTGGATTTCTCTGTAAAATTCTTCAATTTTGGGCTCTTTAAAAATTAGTATCTCGATCGCTCACCCAACAAATCCACTTTGGCGAGTTATCCCTTATTTTGTATTTGTAATTCGTTTAATTATGTTACTTCTATGACTTTGTGAGGCCTAGAAGACACTGAATTGTTATGTTATAAAATGTTAAGTTTTGCAAAACAATAAAACTATATATTGTACATTAAGTGTTTATTACATAATTGGCAGTTAGGTGTTATCATGTTTAAATTTCTGATTATCTTTACATTAAACGTACATTCTAAATCTACTCATATTCACAATCGTAGTCGCCTCGAGACGACTACGTAACGAGCTGTAAAATCGTTAACCTAACAAAAAATGTTTGCAAAAAGTTGTATAAAAGTTTTTTTGGTGAACGAAATGCCTTTGGCGCGATACACAAAACAACTGTGACGTAAGTTTAACAGAAAGTAAAATAATAAAACTCAATAATCAAAAATACGTTCTACTCATCAAAGGAGTCTCCAAGACGATGCTCAATAAATCGACAACATTTAAAATGCGTAAAAAAATAGTGTAACAAATTTGAAAATGTTAAAATTTTGAAATTGTTTGGCCTCGTCATTTAAACTTAAAAACAAAACAACTAATAAGCACGATAAAATCACACATTTAACTAAAAGGGTTTAACAACTTAAAACATAATTTGGTACACAATTTTCAACTTATTGCATACACGTCAATACCACTATTAGAACACCATTAACACTTAAAGACAGATTCAATTAACGCTTTCAAACAATTTTCTAATAATTACAACAATGCGTTTGATTTTTTGTTTCAAAACCAGTTTTTCCTAACGTAAATAAATACGAATGGCGCCAGAGAGTGCGCCCAAATCAAAAATCCTCCTTTAACATCGACAAAACGTTACTACAAAAATTTTAAAACACTAATCAACTCGTATTTTAAAACTAGTTTTAACTACACAGTGCTACAGAAAAGCGAGACCGCCATGAGGTATTATTTTAAAAGTATCGAGTGTTCTATAACTTTCACAGTAAACATTTTCTCTTATGATGGAGAAGCAATTCGACTTCGACGTACTAGTAAGCCATCCCGTATAAAAGAAGCGACATCATTTCTAATTATTAGACAAGAGCTTGCACTAAATAAGAGGTAAAAAAATGACTAGTGTTACACGCTCACGATTGAACCAACGCGCAAATTAAAAATTTAGAGTAACCAAGTGGTCGAGCATCTAAGAGCGTATGGAGTAAAATTCAAAGGTTCTTAGTTCGAGTCCAACTGGCAACTCTAGATTTTTGTTATGTGGCAATGCCTTAGGTGGTTTGAAATCCACCCAAAGCCATAGGTTCTACTCGTGGCCTTACAGTTGAAAGTAAAATTCAACTACAAAAAAAATTTTTTTTTAAGAAGTGACCAGCAACTTCTCAAATTGTGAATTCTTTAAAAGAAATTCGTACCGAACGGTCTAAGGCAGCCGAATGCAAAATCACCGAGTTAAGCTCTTGCTTAATTCAAAAGAAATTAGTAAGAGGCTTAGCCTCAACTATTTATAATAGTATGGTGATAAAATGGAGAGGTTTTGAAACGCCGTTGAGAAACCTTTAATGACATAAAATGGCAGTGTTTGACACGTACGTAAAAAGTTGTAAAAAAATCATTATAGGTTTCAATTTACCGGAAGTAATCTAACTATACTGTTGCAAGCATCATGAACCGATTACAAGAAGTATTTATTAAATGATGACATTCTGTTCTCAACGAGTTATGCTAAAATTTCACTATACAGTATAATTATATTACACGTACTAATATATGTACAAGAAAATTGTAATTATTTAAAATATCACCTAACCTATAAGTACGGAAAATTAATTTAAATTTAAAATATACTATACACAATCGTTCAAAAATATACAACAACATTTATAATACAAATAAAAATAAATTACAACTAAAATTGCGAGCAATTAGAATAGTACTTCCGAAACTTACAACAAATTGTACTAAAGAAAATAAATTTCAATTAGAAACTGGATCGTGAAAATGTAACGAGAGATTAAAACGAAGTAATCGATTCCGAAGGTTGCGAATAAAATAAAAATAAGAGGGGCCCAAAAAGTCTAATAGCTCCCTCATTTACAAGTAACAAAATACCAAACATAAAACTTGTAACCTAAACTATGAAACTTAGGGCTGCTTTAGTAAAACTGGCAATTTTCTAAATCGTCAATACAAACTTTTGCTAAATGTTCCTTATAACCCACCCATCAGATTCACAACTACACGCTATTGTTTTCTGCATTTTTAAAACATTGAACAATTGGTTTTATTTAGCCCAGCTTTACTGCAACACCCTAACAACTAATTTGCCGTGCAAATTTATCAATAATTTTGGCAAAAGATCAATATGTAATAAAAAATAGATCAAAGTTAAAATTTTATTTTAGCGCAGCCCTATTGATGGGTAAGCCGACGTTTTCTATAAATTATACTTAAACAATTTCTAATTTAAATTTTTTAAATAAAATCTAAGTCCTATCACAATCATAAGCCCTGTCCTATTCGCCTTCGTTCATAAGTTAAAGCAAAGCCCATTTATATCAGACTCCCAGAGTGAATAGGACCAATTGAAACAAAATTTAGACAAACACGTATTGGTATTTATTTAAATGCTAATTCCCCTTAAACTCAAGATGTATTTTAAAGTTAAAATTTATTGCTCCCATTATTATTTGAACTTTAGTGCTCAGTAATTCTTGTAATTCCCTAAACTTTAAAGCTTTCAGCTTGGATGGATGTCACTTAGTATAGTGCAACCAACAAACTTTTAAACTCATTTTCACCCGGGTTATTAGATTGGAAATAATAATTAATTAATAATATTAGATTAAGCACGCAGTGTACTAGGTGCTCCTATATACCCCATGATTCTATGACTAGTATGATGCTTTTACCACGGTACCATATTCTAAGGTTATAGTTGTACTATCATTTTTTTAGCCCCTTTTAAGCCAATTTTTGCACAAATTAAATTTAAAATATTGTTAAAAATTAAGAAGATATTCGACTTTGCCACCGTATTGTTTAAAATGGCAGTAAGCGATTGGATACGCTAGATAATCAAGTATCTTACATATTGCAGCCTTCTCGGTCGATGACAAAGTTTTAAAAACTCGTTAATATAGGCAGTGTTTTTTTAGTTTCATCAAAATTAAATTTCACTAAAATTAACTAAATAATTTAAAAATAAATAATGATCAAAAAATTAAACTATCCATATTTTTGAACACAAAATTACAGTCTACGACATTCGTGATCACGTGTTCCTTTTTTAAAAATTTAACTATTCGTCGGTCGATCACAAATGCTTCAGATAATTATCGCAAATAAAAAATAATCTTACCATATTTGTTGTGTGAAATTGCTACAATTAATCCGCCATTTAAAAAATATTAGGTCAGTTTTTCCACTTATACTGCTCCTGTTGTACTTTATTCCAATCTTCGCTTCTATTCTCGTTCTGACCGTACTCCGAATTAACGTCTTTATTCCAATCCCAGTCTTTACCTTTCGGTTTAAATTTATCTTTCGTTAATCCGGCATTGCCTTCGTTTCTTTTCTGCCACGAATCGTCTCGCCATTGTTCACGGTAGTAAAACTTTTTCTTGTAATGTTGATCCGGTTTATTCTTTTTATCTTCCGTATGTCTTTGATATTTCAACAAGGCGGGATTTAAACGTGTGGGGCTTTTTTCCGAAGGATTTGGAAGACTAGGAGTGTAATTTACAGATAAAATTGGAGACGAAGGTGACGGCGTTCGAGGAGGTCCAGATTCGTCGTGTTGATCTGTCAGTAGAGAACTATCCACGTTTAAAGCCTTAACCGACGATTTTAATAAAGACGGTTTAGGATTTACGGTCATTTTTAGACTTTGTTTAGGAGGCGCCGTGCTTAATGGTACAGGAATGGGATCTCCATGGCCGATACCAGAATCTGGCGACGTATTGCAACTATCGCCTTCCGTCGAACGCCTCCTTTTATCCAGTTCTGTAGACGCAAAAGCCACGAGTCTGTCAAATCCTGAACTAATTCTATCTTGCCATTTAGATTCTTCTGGTTCTTCTTCGACTTCGACATCTGATAAAAATTAATTTTGTGTTAGTCAAAGAGTAAAACTTAAAACGACTTAATTCTAGATTTTTTTACCTAACTTGTTGTATTATCTGGTATGGTGATTAATCAAAAACATAGCTTTCCCTATTTTGTACGGGAAAGCAATATTTAGTTGTTCAGTAAAGTCTTCGCGAAAAACGAAAGAGGTAAGCAAAACAAAGCTTAAAAGCGTAGAAGTAACTCATTCTGAAGCCGCGATTTTTTTATTAGACGCGTTAGAGGGGAGGGCAGTTATGTATTTATAAATATTCCGAATCTCAACTTTTTAAATCTCTACTCTACGACCAAATTACTGTTTACCATTCAACTGCTAAGATCAATTTTTGTTTACTCTAGATATTGCTTTTTGTTTAATATTAAACAAGTTACCACTAACAAAGCGTACCTACACACTCTACGACCTCGATACTTTTTAAATCACCCGCGTTTTTAAAGAAAATTAACCACTGTTCACTATACCGTGTGTCCCACCGCTTTGGGTACATTTCTGACAAATATTCAGGTGTACTACCTATAAAAATAGTGGGAAAGCTTTACGTTAAAATCACGTTTTGTCTCTTTCTATCACAGCTAATAAAAAGGATATTTAACGTAAAGATTGACCACTATTCTTAGAAGTTGTGGTACACAATAATACGTCCGATTATGACTTACAATTGGAAATTGCTTGAAAAGTTTTGTTTACACAACCAAAACTGTCAGATAGCCCCACAGTCCGCTGGGGTCCATGTGGATTGTAATGAGTATACTTTAAACTCTGCTGCAAATACTGGCCTACTGTTGACAACGTCACATGCCTCTGTTACGCTTTAAGAAGTAGAAAATTTGAATTAGGCGATTTAACATGTTCCCAAAGCGATGGGATACGATAGATCGAACGTAGGGCACAAGTCTTTAGGAAGAGGTACTTTTGTTAGGAAGCAACGTGAGTAATAAAGCAACCGATTGATCCCGTATACATCTTGGTATCTTTTACTGAACTATAAGTACCACCACCAAAAATAGAATGTAGCTGAGCAAAAAATATAATAAAATGGCAACAAGCTACTTACCAAAAAGAATTACTCAGCCATCTAAAACTACTATGGTAGAGGTAAAGTGCATGCGTGATTTTGTGCACGTGACATTGTGCATGCCTGTACTGTGGTGACTCCTAAATCAATGTAAACTACAGTAAATAAAAACTCTAATTACCAAATTATTCTTGCTATGAAATAGTGTAAAAATTAGTATTTCATACAATGTGTCATAGCAATTATAAAAGCTTGTAAAATATAAGTTTCCAGCAAAATTTAAAACACTAACCAAATAAGTTACTTAAATTTTGCTCGTTGTATTACATTAAAAAAAAGAAGTCATTAAGACTTTCTGCACTTGTCAGTGGCCCAACCAGACTCTTCACACAAGACGGCCAAAATTAGAATGAAAGCGCTTTTACGATAAAATATTAATTAAAGAAAGAGAAACGAAAAGAGTTGGAAAATATCGAGAATTCGCTCAAGTACAAAAGCTTATGCGAGAGTATGCAGAATTAGAATAAGTAGAAGCGCACCAAAAGCCCAAAATTAACAAAAAAATATAGCCAATCAGCATACTGGGCCTTTTGAAATGTTAAAAAGTTTTCGAACTGATACAATTTCTTCTTAATACTGTCAAATTATTTTCAAGGTCGACTCAAATTAAAAATTTGAGCACTTCAAAGCTTAAAAATCAGTTTAAGATTTCTAAAAGCTAGCCAGTACTCAAAAAAGATGATTAGCAAATATGGTACGAGTTAACCTTAAACCCCTTGACAACTTATCATTCTACACCCGGTATATTAATAATTATATCACTGAGCCGATTACGCGACGCGCCATGCAGTCTACAAACGTGACATTAAACGCCGATAATAAAATTCTTTTAGTCAAAAAAGAAAAGCAGTAAGCGATAGTGAGACTACTTGTGGGTTTTAGTTCTTTCCGAAAATCAAACTTTTAAAAATTTATTGGAGGTGAGACAATTTGAGATAGATAATACAAAATTTGATAACGTTTAGCGTTTCTTGGGCGTGTTTAGTTACAAAATTTTTTTTTGCATGTAATAAACAATACCAAGCTATCTCTACATTCGTGAAAATGACGATGGTATATTGGGTTTCGTAAAATTTGTGATACACCTTGTAGCTTATTTCTTTCCCACTATTATTCCGAAATGACTATAGTTACGGAGAGCAGTATTAAAAGGGTCGTAAATGAAACTTATAAAAATACCCGATACATTTGGATCAAAGTTTGCCTAAAAGAATTTTGAAAGAACATTCCAGATCAATAAAGGGATTTAAAGTGGCCATACACGCAACGGTGCACCTGTTTAAGTATACCGTTGCGTGCATGGGCGTCTTTAGTAAGACTCGAACCAACGTCCATGTTTACGTGTAATCCAAACTTGGATTCAGGGTCGGGTCGCCAACAATAGAAATACAATTCTTATTAATTAATATATTAGACGTAATATGACGACATTTGGTAAAATCTGTTAATTTTAACGCCGGTTAAATTGGTAATTTTTAAAGGTCTGTTCACAAGTTAATATTTTGGCAGGTTGTTGAATAGTGAATACGATTTGATTTATTTAACAATTTAGCAAGCGTTAAAATTAACAGATTTTTACAGAATATCACCCAATGAGTGGTATTTGGTGGCATTCTGTACAAATCAAATCGTATTCACTATTCAAAAATACTTGTGAACGGAACTTTAAAAAGAAACAATTTAGCAGGGGGCCCTGCTTGATTTAATACGGTCTAGTAATTAGGTAGTACTTTCTCGTTTGACAGTAGTATAGATAAGTCTCGATATTTTCTTTTGTACAATAGATAGGTTAACTACGTAAAATTCTAAATGGTACACCTTTGCATCCCCTGGTCACGCCACTGGCATTAGTGCCTTTTATAAAAAGCAAGCGATCCCAATTTCATCAGTATAACACTCTACCTCTTGCATTACAATTCCCTTAAATTGAATTATTGAAAAACAATTTTACACACTTCATGCATTCATAAATCCCTATTAAATAAAAAAAACACAGATTAATCACCATTTCGATAATCAGCTTTAACAATAAAAAAAACTAATTTTACACATACACCAACCCAGACATTATACACAAATCAACAGATTACCCGTAACCAAAAATTATAAAATGAACGAAAACTTACCTTCCTGGGCTAAGACAATAGTTTCAAATTAAATTTTAAGTACCCCAACCACCAAAATTAAAGTGTAAAACAAATCACTACTGAATGTCGCCTCTGTCACATTTTGGTAAGAAATTTAATTTGAAATTATTAACAATGAATGATACTTTCAGCACAGCTTGTGAAATTAGCTTAGAGATGATTGCAATGTAGTTTTTGAGAATTAACGATGTTCAGCTTTTTTAGAAATTAGTTTCGATAGCATTGCTTAGCTTCTAGTAAGTTGGGCGTTTTGTCAACGATTAAAGCTTCCACACAAATCGCAAAAGTATAAGTGACTAAAGTAGGAAGAAAACTCACAAAAATGAGTGCTCAAGTTAAATGTCAAACAATATAATGTGTCCACAAATACACCGAACAAGAGATGGTTTTCTTTATAAAAAAGTGCAACATATTGTAAAATAATAGTTTTATAGAAAAATGTCATGGGACCTTTTCTGAAGCTCATCAAATTTCCTATAATTTGGTATAGGTACTTTTTTTTCAAGTCTTATTTTCAAGCGCTGTTTTTACGATTTACTCAAAAATGCAAAGTTCTATGTAAAAAATTATTCAGTTCAAATTTAAAGTCTATTCAATTTCTTTCAATTTGGTTTGTATCCTATAATTGTATGTCGAGAAATAGCCAAGTTAAATATTCCCCAAAAGTGCAAGTTTCTGAAAAATCAAAATTGTTTATTAAATCGTGTAGAGTGCAACTTTTTGGAATAACAAGCACAGGAAATTGTAAGAAATTTTATGTGCTTCAAAAAAGGTCCAATAAAACTACTATTTCACAAACGCCAACGTGGACGCCTTATAGCTAGTGACTACATAATCGATATCTTTAATGTATACGTTTTTGAACGCCCTCCACCCTTGTTCAGTATATCAAAGGACACACTAAATAATATGAAGTAATACAAGGGCGACAATAGTCTACCATTCTAAGATTCAAATAACTATAGATAACATTGTTAATATAAGAGGTAGAAAGATGATTCATTTTGCTAATTTAAACTTTCTAGACTCTCGTACATTAATAAAGTTACCCAAAATAATAAAAAAAATAATAAAAACTTGAAAAGATGAAAACTAATAATAATTAACAAAATAGATACAAAAAATAATATAAAATAAAAATACAACAAAAAATAAAAGTTACAAATAATATACGTTTCGTTTATCTTATACCATACTCTTAGTTCTAATAAACGATATAAAATTTTAAATTAATAATTAAAATCCGTAGAAACATGACCAAAAAGTCGTGCTCTTTGCTTGATAAATTAAAAAATGTAGAATTAAAAAATCAGTTCCATCTTTAAATATGGCCTAAACAGCCGTGGTCTTTGATTGATAAACTTTAAAAACAGAATCATAATCAAGTTCCACGTTTAAACGTAGAAACATGACCAAAAAGTCGTGATCTTTGCTTGATAAACTAAAAAATGTAAAATTAAAAATCCAGTTCCACGTCTAAACGCAGAAACATGGCTTAAACAGTCCAAATTTTCTCTGATAAACTCTAAAACTTAAAATTCACTTCCACGTTTAAACAGCCATGCTCTTTGATTCATAAACTTTAAAAACAAAATCATAATAAAGTTCCACGTTTAAACATAGAAACATGACCAAACTTAAAATCCAGTTGCATATTGAAATATGGCCTAAACAGCCGTGATCTTTGATTCATAAACTTTAAAAACAAAATCATAATCAAATTCCACGTTTAAACGTGAACATGACCAGAAAGTCGTACTCTTTGCTTGATAAACTTTAAAATCAAAAATTAAAACCTAGTTCCACGTTTAAGCTTATAAACATGGCTTAAGCAGTCCAATATTGCTGTGATAAAACTCTTAAAACTTAAAATCCAATTCCACGGAACTTTAAAGCTAAAACTTAAAAAATACAGTTTCACGTTTAAACGCAGAAACATGGCATAAAACTAAAAATTAAAATCCAGTTCCATGTTTAAATATAAACACATGGCATAAACAGTCAGATTACTTTTTAGAATTCTAATTTTTCCTTAATTGTCTTTCTGAATTTTTTAAATTGAAGATTTCTTCTTTCTTCTTTCATCTTAACTTTGTATTTATTTTGGAATTTGAATGCGTACAGTACGATTATCAAGAAGATTAGAATTATCATACAATTACAGTTTTATTCTGAAGAATATGTTTAGATGTTTCCATCTTAACTTACAAACATTTTTTCGCTATTGATTTGTTTAAAAGAGGGAGTCTATTAACGTGTGAAGCTCCATGCATATTGCAGGATTACAATATTTGAGTTTTATCACAGCGTTGCCGTTTTGCCCGTGAAGAACATAATATTATCTTGGTACCTTCACTATTTAATTTGTTTGTTATGGTTACGGAGTAGTTTATTAGCACGTAGGTTAGCTTTTAGAATGCGACTAGCACGAGGAGACAAATCACCACGTTGTGGTACGTTTGTCGAAAAATGGTATACTGGGGCATCTTTAGCTATGACTAGTAAATTACTTAAATTACTAGATTGTGTGCAGGTACCGTCGGTTGATACACTAACGTTACTATTAGAATCATTGAGTTTTGTACCACAAATTTTTTTAAGTACATATACCTTAACAACTTTCACTTTCTTAGTTCCTGAAAAAATTTTTATGTAAGCACGTGCATACTAAATTAATGATCACAACCTCTACGTAAATTGATCACAACCACACTAACAGCTAAATATTACCAAACAAAAACCCACACAACCGTAATATAATAAAAATTTATAAACTCACCATCGGTAGTCCTTTTGAAACGTCTCGCTTCGATATTCTCATTGTGTGGCGTCGGTACACTACGACCAAGCTCCATGTAGTTCGTCGCAGATGAATCTATAAGAAAGGGTGGTCCATTAACAGAATTACGAATCGAGTTTTGCATGATAGGCAAGTCTCTTTTATAAGAACAGTCGACCCCAACTTGCTCGGACTTGATCGCATCCGATTGCTCTTGATAAGCCGCTGGTAAGAAGCTACGTCGATTGTATATATTTAAACGATCTTCGAATTCTTCTTTTATTTGATCGCCGAGTACACGTGCAGCTTGCAAACTCGCCGCTAATCCTTCAGGTACAAATTTATTTCTCGGTTCATTTTCGACCATCGGTTTCACATCGTTAAAATAAGATTCATGATATGGTTTAATATCTGCTCTAGGTAAAGGTGTGTAATCGCTTTGGGAGTACGTCGAACTCACCGATCCCGGACATGTTTGAACAGGATATAAAATCGTCGTTCGTGGCGAATATTGTGGTTGACGGGGGGAAATTGTAGGAGCGGAAACGTAGGTATTTAACGAAGGATTGTTAATCTTATTGTGAGGGTGTAAGTAGGCTAAGCCTTCGAGACCCTCTGTCGACGAGGGGCGAGATATGGGGCTGTAAACTTGTCGTATCAAGGGCTCGGCGTCCTTTTGCACTTGAGACGGGAGGTCCGAGTTTGGTTTAGCATTAACCCGTTCGGGTCGTGGCGGAATATTTGCATTGACCATAGACCTGGGTGTTAATGTCGTTGTGCCCTGAATATCGCTCATATCTACTGCCGCATTTATGATCGACTGATTGGAAATTTCTAGAGTTCGTTCGATTTCTCCAGAAACTAGGTCTCCGATCGTCCTCGTTGCAACGATGCTTTCGTTATGGTTGTAAGTCGGATGTTGGGCGGCTAATTTTTCTTGAGACAAGTGCCTGCGTAATGCTAGTTTAGCAGGCGAAACCTGCGTGTAGTCCGGCTGTTCATTTACTATTTGTCTCAATTTGGGTGAAACCCGTGGAAGTTCGGGCTCACGATAGCACTCTACCATACTTGCCAACCCCTCGGGATTCGTTCTGCACTCTTCAGTGGCACGAACCGAAGTTTCACAACGAGGATATTTATACTTCGCCTTATCGTCTGGTTTTGGTACGAAATGTTGAGGATATTGAGGAACATTGTTATTAAATTGATTACTTAGAGGTCCGTTGGAAGTGTACATTTGATTTTGTGCTTTAGTTCGGTTTTGTTGATCTTCGTTTAAAACAGAGGTAATAATGCTCTTTAGACGGTCTTCGAAATTAGCGATCCTCGGCGTTTCGCTCAATTTTGGAATTTCTGTCGGCCGAGGTGGCATCTCCACAAGTTTGGGCATATCGACCAACCTCGTACTAGATGTCTTTATTCTTTTGGCAGACGGTAACGGGGCGGGCATGTTATTTCTAACGATGCTTTTTTGGCTAGTACCTTTGACGCCATTTATAACTGGGACATTTTGTTTAGAACAGATATTTGCCGACAGTTTACTCGCTTCTATTTTACGACCACTTTCCAATATTTTTTGGGCTAAAATTTCAGGATTTTGCTCTTCTATTTTACCAATATCCGGAACGTCCGGCCAATCTTGAGAACGTGCTCTATACTCTCTCGATTTACGCGAAACTTTAGACGCCGACTGCTGTCTAGAAAGAAGATTCACCTGAGTTTTCCTTTCTTCGTTAGTTTTCTCCAAAGTTTGTAACTCGCTTTCTAACCCCGCAATTTGGTTGTGTAGTTTCTTGCGATGCGTGAGAGTGGACGAAATCTCTCTAAGTATGTATTCGTGCGGGTCGGCGGGCGTAATATCTGTCTGTGGGTTTTGTGAAGACATATATTTTTCGGTTATTTCCTGTTGACGCTGAATGACGTAATTGTTCTGTTCTTGTTCTAAATTGCCAACCTGAATTTGTAGTTTGCTCGCTTTTGCTTGCAACTCCTTATGACGACACACTATTTCTTTAGCTTTAGCTAACAAGTCGACGGGCGACGACGCGTTTATTCCCAACTCGCTCATTCGAGCTTTCAGTAAAGCAACACTGTCATCCACAAGTACTTTGATTTGCTTCTCTAACTGGGCTGCACGATTTTGCAAACGCTGATTTCGTTCCTGTTAATAAAAAAAATTTTAATCACGCCATACGCGTTATAAAAGACACGATGTAATAAAATTCCAAAATCAAACATCTAACAAGATTAAATTCAAACGTTTCTCACCTTCTCTTGCTTTATTTGCAGTTCAACATTGTTCTTAAAGCTCGGCTTCTTCATTTGATCGACTATAGTTAAATATTGATCTTTGAAGATGTCCAAGAGGATTTGTAAAGCGTACGGAGTATTTTGTGGGGCTTGTGGAATATCTAATTCATTATGAATAACGTTGTCGGAACTGAGAGCAGTTAATTGTTGGTCGACACATCCAGGTGCAGGTGGTAACTTCTTCCCCATGGCTACAAAGGAAAATTAGCAAAAACTTAAAACAAATAGCGATTTATTACCTTGCGGCGAAGTACTCAATAAAGTTTGGCTGTGTAGTAAGTCCAAACCATTGATCTTGATGGCCTTCTTCGATTTGCCCTTTTTAACTTTACCCTTTTTGGTTTTATTTATGGCTTTGTGTTGAGACTTTCCTCGTGACATCTTATGGCGCAGTTTCTTAGATTGTCTCTTAGCCTAAAAGTGGGAGTGATAATAGTAGGGTGCTCAACAGCACCAAAAGTTTATTATTATGTGGGCGTTTCAAGATTTAAAGCAGACACCTACCTAGAATGGTAGCGTACGCCGTAAACCGACAAAGCCAAAAATCGTCTAGTGCAGAGGGCACTATACAAATTTTTAGGGTTAGCTACAGAAAAGCACTGACTAGACATGCAGGGTGGTAACATGCGAGACAACATAGAAATTTCAATAGTAAATTTTAAATGTTCCAAATAAATTCTTCCCTTTAGATAGGTGTAAGCATTTAGTCTCAAAACGCTCACAAAGCCTAAAAGAGCGTTTGTATTACCTTCACGCTTGATTCCTCTTCAGACTGACTGCTTTTGCCTTTTTGTGAACACCAATCTGACCAAGCACGCCTAGTGGTCGGTCCGTAACTACTGTCACGGTCGTCAAAATCGCTATCGGTGGAGGAATCGTTTAGTTGTTTAGTTAGATCCCTACGCGCCCTATCTCGAGAGCCTCTTGTGGCAGAACTACTATTGCTTTCATCTTCGGCAGTGATGGACTAAAATTAAAATTAAAATGTTATTACGACAGAATGTGATACAACACACTCACTTTATTCTTTGGATGCTTAAGTCCTTGAAAATATCTCTCCAATTTAGTTCTATCGATAATATGGAAGTAATAAGATACCGGTTTTCCCGTCCACGAAACGGAACCACTCATTGGTGACATTTCGGAGACGTGAATAATCGTTCCAATATCACTTAAATTTCGATCGGTGATTCGGAAATTTAAAGGGCAGAAGCTTTTCGAAGAAACGATTCGCGCTCCATCCTTTAAATCTGCGAATCTTTCTTTTAATTGATGGTCGACAGAAGGGCCAAAAGCAAAATTATTTACGAACACAATAGTGGCAGATGTTATTTTTTCACGATGCTCTTCATTTAAGAAATCGCCTTTTATTAGTTTGTAATCTCCACACCGTTTACCGTACCATTGCATCCAAGAACGAAAATTCTTATTCATCGACTACACAGAAAGAAATTGATTATTAAATTCGCGAAAATTCCAATTTTGAATAATTACTTCGGCATAACGGCTCGGAACTTCGGCTCTTTCAATTCCCAATGATATTTTACATGGTGTTGCAGCAGCCATTTGTAAAACGACTTGTCCAACACCAGATCCTAGATCTATGAAAACGTCATCGGGGGTTATATTGATTTGGTCGATCATTTGGCATACAAGGTCGTACGAAGTCTCGCCATATACTTCAGGCGAAAATGGTTCGTATTGATTTAGTTTATCGGGGTCGGTTACGGCTTGATTATATGTCTGCTGAAGTATATGGCGTAGTAAACCTCTCGAAGGGTATTTATTTAAACGTTGCGCCGGTAACGAAGTTCCTTTTTCCTGTATTTACGTAAATTATCTTTTAATTTGTGCTTTCAATCAGTTCGAATAATAGTGTATAATAAAACAAGTGCGGGGACGCTATAAAATAGTTCTTAATATAGCAAGATGGTATAGTAGGAAAACTTCTAGTTTGAAATTACTTTTTAATCACCTTTGTTAAGTATACAAAAGAGTTTGAGTTTTAAATGGTTTACAAGGAGCCATAAATAAATATATTGGAAACTAGCTGGCAAAAAGATTTGAACGTTTTTATTTAAGGCTCCTTGTAAACCATTTAAAACTTAAACGCCTTTGTATACCATACAAAGAGGATTAAAAAGTCATTTTGAAATAAGAGACTTTCCTACAATACAGGATTCTCCACAAAGAGCGACATAAAGCTCGTAATTAAACGAGTCCAGTATAAATAAGACGTGAATGACTTACAAATATTTTTGATTTAAATAAAAAAGCAATTTTTGACTTTTTTAAAAGCTTCGGGAATATTAAACTCTAAACAAAGTGTCTTTACGAAGTAGAAAGCCTCAAGTTGACAACTGCTTCCCAAAGATGAAACAATTTAGAGAGCAGTTTATACAGTGTACTGATCGAGATCCGAGACATAGGGTTGTACCATGTAGAAACTAAATAGTTGCAATTATTCGTTCCCCTAATTATTAAAAAAAAACACTGCTAAAGAGTATCATCTCTTCTCGTATTTATAATATTAATAATATAATAAGTTTATTACTTGAACATTAGATGCAGTTTTTAATTCTGAATAAATAATTCCTTTGCAGTTTTTCTTTTAAAAAATTAGATGAGACTTTAATTACAACTATCTAATTTAACATGGTAAAACCCAATGTCTCTGATCTCAATAAGCACACTGTATAAAATAAACTTAAGATAATATAATGCAATCTACTAGTCGGGGGTATTAGCGATTGAGAATTCTGTACCATGTAGCAAGCGCTTGCCCCTACACCTTTTCCATTATACATCGTCATTATTCGAATAAACTTACCAAAGCAACGACGCTGTCGATGGCGCGATTGAAACGATCACATAGCATTTTCATACTTTCATAACTTTTCGTGTCATAATCGCATAGGATATTGTTTTCTAGTGGCAGTTTCAGTTCGGGTAGATCTTCGCAAACCCACCTGTTACGTCACAAACATATAAGTTATGAAACCTAAGGTTAGCAAGGAGAGTTTACACTTTTCTACGGCGCTTATAAGCGTACTTTTGGCAGCCTAAAAGCGTAAACTGGCCTTGCGAGCTCAAGAAAAAATAAACACGAACATAACCTAACATTTTTGTCAACTGACCGCCAATTTGTAATTTACCTTATAGTTTCGAGTATTTCGAATGCCCCATCGTGTTTGTCCTGCAAAAGAAGTTAAAGTTAAAATTTTTTTTCGCTTCCTCAATAAATTAAATGTAACCTTTGGATGTCAATTTTTTTATAAATAATTCTACTATTTATCAATGAATTTAAGAGAATCGACATTTAAAAAACCAGCGTACCATCGTATTTAAATCAGTTTTTTTGCGTAATAAACTATTACGAAAAAAACTCGATTAGTCATCTATGAGGCGTAAATAAACAATTTAGAAAATTTAAACAATTTGGAGAAAAAAATCCTGGGATTTAATACGTGAGTCAACTAGGAGTTAGTTTACAGAAATCGCGCGTTAGTCACTTGTAATGCTGGGAAATTTTAAGGATTTTCTAACATCTCGGTCGGATGCATGACTCGATAGGGCTTCGGAAGATTACAAAAGCAAAATTATGACAAAAATTGTTAAACAAATAGCGAGACACTTGTTGGCGCCCTTTTTGGTTTGCCACGAAGGTGCTGTCTTAAAAGCAATTGACTTTGGATGTTGACATTAGCAAAAGTGAGAAGTTGATTCTTAGCAGCAGTATAATGTGGGAGTTGTAAACAAACCGAGTGGATGAAAATAATCGAGATGATAATTGAAGGTTTACACTGTCGAAGTAAGATTGTTATTGAAATTGTCGACCCATGCACAAATGACAGAAAACAAAAAATGCGTAAAATGCTAAAAGCGGCTTGAACGTAAACAATTTTAGTCAGTTCGAAAAAAGAGTCGAAATGCACTAACAATTAAATAAATTATGAGCGATAATTATCTTACGTTTCCACGTCCTGAGGTTAACGGCCAAGTGTATAGGACAGGTTCAGCCCCCGCTGGAGAATGTAATTTGAGTTCCATAGTAACTATTTTTGTATCATCAACTGCGATACCACTTAACACTCGGAATTAACAGCATTTGCGATATTAAATAATCTGCAATCATTTGATTTTTATATAAACTGTAACGATTTGCTACAGAAACACGCCATTCCTAAGCGTACGACTGCGCGCGCACTACCAGTGCTACCAACGGAGATACTCTCGAACAAAACTTAACTAGTATTGACTAACAAACGTCAATACATTAACACTTAAATCAAATCGAAAAAGAACATCAAAGTTTACTTCTACACGTAGGCTGCGGTGCATTTTACTTTACTATGCATTTAACGGCAATTGATCTGTACCATAATAAAGTGCGATGCAACTATGACATAATATTATTAAACCAACAATAGGCCAAGGTCGTTAAGCTTTATCGCGAAAAAATGAATATTTTTAGTTTTTTCGACCAACGCACATTTACGCGAGTTCGACGACCTCTCAAATATTTATTTGTTCGAATTTTCATAGTTTGTACCACTAATTAACGAGCCCGCCCAACTCAAACGACCAAATTTAAAATAGAAACGACAAAATATAAAATAAAGTCTCGAGTTTCCTTCTTCCACCCAAACTCGCTTTGCTCTAATCTTATCTTTTTTTTTAAATTATTTTTAACCGTCAAATCCAAACAGGTTTTTAAAAATTAATATGTTCGCTAAACATTTATTGCGCCTTAAAAGCACGCTATTTTGCTTTAAGTTTCAAATCACTTTTCAAAATATTTTTACGCCAAACAAATACACGATGGGCTTTTTCACGGTCTTTTAAGTTTTTCCTGGTATTTTTAAATTTTGCGTAGCTCCCAGTGGTGGTTGGGACTTTTTATTTGAGCGAAAATGCCCTTGAAGAGTTTCTAAAAGCACGGCTGTAACCACCCACAATAGCAAACTGTCGAGTGCCCATAAATAAAAATCTTTTTTTAAATTTATGACTATCTATTGACTTTTGATAAGAATGCACAATATACGATATATGACAGGGCCGCTTGTTAACAAAAGGATGTTGTGCCCTTTTCGAACTAGTCGAACACGAGTTGTAATAAAGAAATATGATTTTCCAAAGAGTAGTTTTTCATTCAATGTTACGAACAACTGCGTATGGTACGATTTAAAAATTTGAAAAAGCGCGCCATGCGCCACTTCCATTTCATAGTAGCGGTGCAATTGCCACAACCGTCAGTTACTAAAATTGGGATATTTAAAAAGAAGTTGAATGAAAGAGCCCCTCATAAACCCACGCTTAGCAGTAAAGCAAACCACAGTTCATACTAAACCGGCTGTCATTCATTGTTATTTTCAAGTTTGTGTGTGTAAAAATTTTCGACTTTTTGAGGTTATCTTTTTGGCGGTTAAAGGAGCCATTTAACATTTTTTTTGAGCCTTGCTCGTTTACATTGTCATTAAAGTTGTATTTTTGATATAAATTTGTTAAAATGTATCTAAAAGTGCGTAGATTGGACGGTAAACCGGGGGACGAAGATGTGATAATTAATATTTCAAAAATAGCTTGTATTCAAGACATTCGAAAAATATTGTTCGAAAAAATAAATGTTCCAATGGATAAACAAAACCTTTATTACAAAGGAAAACAGGTACGAAGTAAATTTACTTTAAATTTGTAAACTGACTAAGTTTATTTAAGCTTATCGATGACCATCGAGTTATGGACTACGACATTCAGTTGAACGATGTCATTCAGTTAATGATTAGAACGAGTATGGCAGAGGAAGAGAAAGGAACATGCACTAAATTTGAGAAGATTGAAAAGACAACTTCGGAGGAATCGTTGGAAAGATGTTTTAGTAAATATTACAAACGTGGCGATGCTTTGGATGTTATAGTCGAGGCACACGGAGCTTGGTTTGAGGCTAAATTGTTGGATATTTTTCTAAAGCCTGGAGATGTGGACGAAGGGTGTAACGAGATGCATCTTCTTTATCGTGTGGAGTTAGAAGAGTAAGTTGTTTTTTTGATCCTTTGTACGATTTAACCAATTTTTTTAGTGGGAAGGAGTGTCACAACTTGAACTTTGACGAAATTCGGCCACGAGCGTATCGTTCGTTGAAAAAGTCTGATTTGACAGTTGGGCAATGTGTTTTGGTCAACTACAATCTTGAAGATCCTTCTACTAGAGGTTTTTGGTTTGATTTTACAGTGAGGTCTATAAACCGTACCAATATTGTGGGATGCATATCTGTTGGTAGAGAGAGAACTCCTATCGATGAGAGTATTCTTAAATGTTTTGACGATATTTTGAAAGTGGAGAAGCCTACACTATTAAGTTGCCGCCCGAAGAACCTTCCTACAAATATACCTTTACGTATGTTGCTTTAGCAATAAATATTAAAGCCATTACACATGTAGTGGTCCAGCACTGATGGCTTATTATTTAAAAATTTCATTTTCTTTGTAATCGCCAATTTCATAGTTCTAATTGACTCTTGTTATTGTTTGTTTTTGAGCAAAGGCCAAATTTTTTTCATATTGTGCAGCATTTACTTCCAATTTTAACCAATTTCTTGAAGTATCTCTGCTACTATTTCTTCTCAAAACGGGTCTAAAAGCAGCTTGTTCAGAGTAAAGCCGGCTACAAGATTGCTCAAACATTTGAACATAATTGCAACTCTTGAAGCCACTTGTCAATAAATAGCACAAATAGTAGCTGAGATATCTCAATTTTCCCAAAACCTTTATATCTAAAAAAATTCTGCACTTTGTTAAACGACACACCTACCACTGGAAAACACAAAATTGTAAAGTTGGTGTTAAGGCGATTTTCCTATAAAAGATTTTGCACAAAGAAAACCAAATTTTAAAAAAATGGTCAAGTGACCATTTAGTTCTTTTCTGGACCATTTCACATGGATTCGCTCATTAATAATTTTAAACTTTAGGGAAAAACCACTTCTACTGTGAAGTGTGCAAAGATGTCGCAGTCAAGCCTTGTGCTGACTGTGGCTGCAGCGTATGCTCTGGAAAAAATGATGCAGATACCATCATCCTATGTGACGAGTGCAACTTTGGATATCATATTAAATGCCTCACACCACCACTCGAGGAGGTGCCTTCAGATCCAGATTGGTACTATACTACTATTCTAAGTCAAAGTTGTTATCACTATTTATAATCTTCCTTATAGGTACTGCCCATCTTGCAAAGTTGACGAAAATGAAATTGTCAAAGCCGGCGATAAATTAAAATTTAGCAAAAAGAAGTCCAAAATGGTGAGTTCGAACAAGGAAGGTACTTCCAGAGACTGGGGCCAGGGTATGGCTTGTGTCGGACGCACTAAAGAATGCACTATCGTTCCTAAGGATCATTACGGACCAGTACCCGGTGTCGAAGTTGGCACGTGTTGGAAATTTCGACTACAAGTTCGTTTTATTGATATTGTTGGAACTCATTTACTTAAATTTGAACTTTAGGCGTCCGAAGCTGGAATTCACAGACCTCATGTGGCCGGAATTCATGGTCGAGAATCCGATGGTGCTTATAGTTTGGTTTTAAGCGGTGGTTATGAGGACGATATCGATAATGGCAACGAGTTTCTTTATAGTGGATCCGGAGGGCGAGATTTGTCGGGGAATAAAAGGGTTTCTGATCAGAGCTGTGATCAAACTTTGACACGGATGAATAAGTAACACTTTCGATTACAAGTTGAACGTGAGTTGAATTTATTTTATTTTCAGGGCTTTGGCTCTCAACTGTAACGTGCCTTTAAATAAAAATGGAGGCGAAGCTGTGAATTGGAAAGGAGGCAAGCCCGTTCGTGTAGTGAGGAATTATAAACTCTCCAAACACTCAAAATATGCTCCAAAAGATGGCAATCGTTATGACGGAATTTATAAAGTTGTTAAGTACTACCCCGAGACTGGTAAATCGGGTTTTCTTGTTTGGAGGTATCTTTTGAGACGAGATGATCCTACACCTGCACCTTGGTCCAAAGACGGTCAAGAATTTGAAATGAAGGTGAGTTAAAAGTATTTCAAGTCTATCCCTTATTTATTCACTTTGCACTCCTATTGTTTACAATTGCACTTCTAAAAAATAGTTGAAAATTTAATTTTTGCAAATAATTTGTTATTTTATAGTATCCGGCCGGTTTTTTGGAAGCGCAAGCTGCCAAAGAATTGAGTAGTAACAAAGAAAATCAAAAAGGAACGAAGCGTAGAGCGTCTAGAGCCAATGGACAGGGGGGATCCAAAAAGCAAAAAGTCACCCAGTATAAACTTGGCGAAGATATAACAAATACTATATTAGAAGATGAAATGAATAAAAAATCTTGGGACGAATGCAAAGCTTTATTAAAAGACGGACAACAGGCGTTCCTATCCAAAATAGAAGAAATCTTTATGTGCGTTTGTTGCCAAGAGCTGACTTATTTGCCAATCACCACCGAATGTAAACACAACGTTTGTAAAGTAAGTCAATTGGAGTTGTTTAGACCTCAATTTTAAGTTTTTGATTTCAGTCTTGTTTGAGGAGATCGTTTAGTACGGCTGTTTACAGTTGTCCAAACTGTAGATTTGAATTAGGACCAGACTGTGAAATGCCTATCAACGAGAAGTTGTCGAAGGTCTTACTAGCCTTGTTTCCGGGCTATGAATCTGGTCGTTGAATTTATGCTTTTTGTTGGGTCCATTTTTGATACCCTTTAGTTACTGTTAATTTTGAATTCATTAGGAAACTTTTAAGTTGAGTTATTAATCACTTTGATTACCGAATGTGATGATTTTATTTAACATTTGCCCACACTATGGGCTTAAGTGCACTTTCAGCAGTTAAATCCTCAAAACAAGCCAAATGTAAAGTTAATAGTTTTAACACTTTCAATATAGAAGTTACTATGTAGGGTTTTACTACATGTATTTTTATAAAGTAGACTACAGAGCGTCCACTTTTAGGAGGTAACTTCACCCACTATGTTTGTATTTTTAAATAAAATCCTAGCGTGTAAGAATATAATGTCTAAATTCATAGTCTAGCCAAATGTCTAATGTAAAAGTTTCAATGTAGAGGTTATCGTGTAGAAAGACTGATTGGGCTTTACTTCGTGTATTTTGATAGAAATCCACGTACAGAGCATCCACTTTTACAAGGTAACTTCAACCACTATATGTCAGTATTTTAAAATTCCAGTGTAGTAGTATGTAAGAACGCAAGTCCAAGCCTTTTATTTAATATTATTTAGTTGTATTTTTGTTTAAGTTTCGTATGTAAGGAAATTATTTAGTTCTAATTACTTGTTTAAATATAGTTGTTCTCTCCACACTAGTTTTGTTTATTTGATATGAACTTTGACATTCATTTTTAAGAGAAATAGCGAAAAGCCTTGACGGCTTTAAAGCACTAAATTAATTTTTCAAAAATCGATTTTTACGAATTTATTTAAGATTTATTTATGTACAAAGATATATTACTTTAGAAACAACATAAAGACATACATATTTTATACTTTCTAGTTTGTATTTACATAAAATCATCCGGTATTTCTTTCACATATTATAAAAAGTCATAAATTAAATTTTATTCGTTAATTAAAATAAAAACAAAGTAATAACATTAATAAACATCATCTGTCCAAAAAGTTTCGAGAGGTTTCATTCTTTGGTCTCGTTTGTAACTTTTAGCACGTACAACGTACAGTGTCACTAAAAACAGTAAGTACGATGGCCCGGGCACGCTGTAGCTGGAGGCGAATTTGGGGCGATTGATCCGCGCCCCGGGCATTCTGGTCATCCATAATAATACTGAGTATTAGAAGCGCCGCTTAAACTACGAGGCATGTCGTTATCCGGTGCCCTTCGAAGTGTGTGAGTGTGCACACGAGGATATCTTACTACTTCGGCGATGGTTCCCATGGGAACTGGCGAATGAATGGCCACGGTGGGCACCGGAAGAGGCGTAGTTAAGTCGATGTCTGCGTCGATTTCGCTAATGTCGTCGGTAAAACCGTTAGGTAAAGAATGCTCCGCTACTGTGGTGGCGTGGAATTTAGCTTCTCTCCTTGCATGCTGCCTCTGGACTAACAAACGTCCCACCAAAAGAACTAAACATAAAACTACGGCAGCCGCTATGCTAAGGATCAGGTACAAGTAAAACCGCTCTTGGTTTTCTGCAAGATAGAAACGTATTAAGTAATTTGAAATTGCCTATTGTTAACATGCACATAGCAAAAAAAATGCACAGTATACGGCAGTAGCGGGAGGAGGCGACCGTTTGGCTACTTACGTGAAAGAAAGGTGTATGCGTTAATCCATTCTGAAATGAAGCCGATCACTATGGCTTTCTCGCCGGTGTAGACCGTGATAGTACAGTTGGGGTCTAGAAATTCGTCGGCCTGCATGTCTTTGGAGATTTGCTGCACGGCAGGAACTCGGGATGGGCGGAACGGGTTAATACGAGAACGAGGGGTTGTATAAGGCCGGAGGAATGCTGCAATCGAAATACGTCAGTTCATAATATCCTCGAAAATTATTAACTGTGCCGTGAGGTGGATGGTGCATGCTTCGAGTGATTAAAGGTCGTTTTTGTATCTATTTACATGTCTCGATAAAATAAAAATCTCGTGAGTTGATGATGACACTCCCTCGATTTAGGATTTAGATATAGAAAATTTTTTAGGCAGAGTGCATAGTCTAAAATGATAAGCATTAGGTAGACCTGTGTTGGATCGGTACGAAAAAAATTAACATAAGCTTCTAGCGATGATTTCCATAGCCGTGGGGAAAGGATCGGAAATAGGATAAAAGCTTTGCTTGCAACAACACTCACATGCTAATTTAATACAACGTGCCCGAAAACCTCCTAAAACTTTACCTACCTCTATCTTGCTCTTCTGATTTTGCGTGTGGAGGAATTTTAGTGTTCACCGATGACGAATCTTTTGTCGTATTATCGCCTACTGTTCCCCCTATAACGTTTGGTGATGAAGGTGAGGCAGCTGATTCTCTTATATACTCATTACCGGCATCGTAATTATTATCGAAGTCGTCATCTATGTCGAATATTTCTGATTCTATTCCCAGCTCGTCCGGTTCTGGTTGTCCTTCAAACTGTTCCTTCAATACCTTCCTTGGAACTGCAAATTAATATCATTAATATCTTTCTTACACTAATATGTTTTTAACTATAAAAGCACGGGATAGACGGGTAGGCTCGGTAAGAGACAAAACTCTATTAGGTTGATGCATAATTATTCGCCGTTTTTCTTCCGTCGTTCTGTTTGAATTTGACGTTTAGTTGGCATTTCTTAAAATATAATTCTTTAATACATCGAAATCCATACACATAATCTGTATCTATCACTTCGAGAAAGGATGGAAAGCTGCCGAGTCATTTCGCGATCTCAATGACCTTTTTGGAGAAGGAACGGTAAGCAAAAGCGCATGTCGAGAATTGTTTGTTCGCGTCAACGCTGATGATACTAGCTTAGACGACAAGTCAAGAAGAGGCCGATCTTCAGATTTTGATGACCATCAGACTCTTCTGACGGCTTTGAAAGAGGACGACCAAGATACTGGGCTGAGAACTTTATCATCGACCAGTTCATAATTGTTCGTCATTTCAGAAAACTCGGCAAGGTGTGAACTTGACGATGGCACTATGGATGGGTTCCGCACGATCTCCAAAACAACAACAAGACCTCAGAGTCTGAATTTTTACCGATTTGCTCCAGAGAAATGGGTAAAATCCGTTCTTCAATAAACTCGTCACGGTAGATGAGTTTTGTTTCCTGTACAAAAACGAGAAAAGAAAGAAAGTGAAGGTTATGTGATGTGTTTTGTGAGGCTGGGGCAGAATCATTCACTGAGAGATCGTCTCCAACAGCCACTGCTACTGGTGGAATGACAATGATAAGCGTCAGAAATGGCAAATCCAATCAACAGCTCAGCTTAATTGTCTTTATACTGCAGTTCGGCTGAAAAGACCGCGCAAAAAGAGCCAAATCGTTTTCACCACGACAATGCGCGCTCTCATATCGAACGCCTTGCCATGGAATCCATCGCTAGCAAGAGATTGAATTTGCTTCCACATCCACTCTATTCTCCCACCGAGGCCCCCACGGACCGCGATTATGATTTGGAAGAGTTGGTTGAAGATTGCCTCAAGACCCCAGAGCTCCTTTGCCCGCAGAATCGACCGTATTTCAAGCAAATGGCAGGCAGTAATTGACGTTGATGATGACTACACCCCCGAATGATTATTGTATTATGTTTTCAGTTTGTTTTTGTATTTGGTTATGTTACAATATCCTTTTTGAAAAGCTGCGGATAATTATGAATTAACCTAGAGCCGTTGCACATTGAGTAGAACTGTATAATGTATATGAGATGGTTCTTCCTAAGGAGCTTCTTGGGCTTCTTTGACACGCGCGAGGGGGGTTGTTATGTAAGTTCCAACTTACCACATGTATAAACCACTTTTAAATACATCCGCGACTCGGGTCTACATGGACTTCCAAAAGTATTGATATCGGCGGAAAGATTACAACTGCGTTTTCCGTGGCACAGCTGTATCACAGTCTCGGTAGCGTAACTAACCAAACAAGCTGAAAATTGAAAAAGTATTTAGTTGTAACAAATTAAACTATAAATAGTTGACGTACTTTCTTCAGGCACACCTTGAGGCTGTGGACATTGAATGCTTTCGTATTCGGTTCTTCCAAAACTAGCACTATAGACGGCAACTCGTGAATTTGGATTGCATTTAAGTTGAACTCTTTCGTTTTGGCAAGCAACTTTACTACGGAACTCGTCTAAAAGTAGTTTTAAATTGTTTTCCTTTGCATTTTCTCTCGATACTTACATGGTCGGCATTTATATGCTACTTCTACGTATTTCCGAACACCTGGACAAGGATCTCCTCCGAACGTTTTAGGCGATGATTGAAACTTACATTGTCGCTTTTTATGGCAAACTTCTACCACGGTCTGTAACAGCGAGTACTAGGTACCGTCAGTCAGATCAGCTGTATTACTCCCAAAATAAATTAAAGTAATAAAATATAAAACGTGCTTAAGCTAAACAATGATGTGTATAGTACATCGTGGGCGGCAAAATTTAAAAATATATTAAAAATTCGGACAAGAAGAAAAAATTGTTCTAGAGAAGGCGTGCCCTCGAGGGGCCCTTGCCCTTTAAAACAGTTTTTACTTATTGACCTCTTAAACCTGCAAAAAAGAAGCGATAGCAATGCAAATTAACATCAAAAGCTGTAAAATGAAAATTGGAGCACATTTGGTGCTGGCGAAAGGCGGAAAATGACGAATTGGTTTGGCTAATCACCGGATTACTGTGTTTATCAGAAAAAATTGGGTAACCGAACGAAAAACCGGAAGTTAACCCATTCGGTTAACTATTTAAAAAACCAACTGCTGCGGTTAACCAGCACCGTAGCCAGCACTGTAGTACCTACAGACAGGATGATTTACTTTTAATTTTTTCTATGGGGATCTTCGCTTACTATGGAGTTAGAAACTCGAATACATGGGGAAAACGGTGTAGTAGTCCAAGAATAAATCATTGGTGATATTCGATTGTTTAAATATGGAAAAGATCGAGTTTATCCAAAGAAAAAATGATGAATAATTCACCCTGTCTTTGTATAGCAACAAAACGCTCAAGCTAAATGAAAAAAGAAATTTTTAATGAATGCAAAATATGACGATAGTAGAAAACTGCAACTGAAATTTCTGAAAACGTTGTACACTTACGCTCCCCCACGTCCCTTGAGCAACTTCTTCCCATTTAATCTGTAAATAAGTAAATTTCAGCAATTCAAACGATAGAGAAGCTCCACCTTCAAATCGACCGTGAGAAAACCTCGTCAAATTTAATTTTACTGACCTGCAAAGCATTCGGCCAAAGACACGACGTATTATTTGCTATCGCAGCTAAAGAACTTTGAGTTGGCCTCGGTTTACATAAATTTTTGGTAGGTACCGAAGCTCCATATTGCGCCAATTGAATCGAAATGCTAGTACCAGGTGGACATCTTAAAGTAACGTAGTCGTCGTCACATCCTGCACGCTGATAAGTCCTCAGAGTTCCTAACAAAAGAGCTGTCTCGTTGAAATTGTCGATCAAAACGAAGAACCACCACCGACAAGAAAAAAGAAATAACAGTTAGTTCAGAAAAAGCGTTAATTAGAGCAGCAAGTTAAATAGTCTCTTACATAAGTATCTATAGATTATGTAATTTCTAAAAACTTTGAACAAAATCACGATTTACTTTATTAATCTCGAGAGCGGTGCTCATTGAAACGTAGAAGTAAAATTTACTTCTCACCCTGTAGGTATATTTACAAATATTTTTTTGATGTCGCGTATTTTTATGCGTGGCTTCCCTTAACAAATCACATTCCAATTTTATGAAATTGATAAAACTTCACATCTCGGTTATATTGAATACATTTTCAATCTGGTGTAAACATATTTTATAGAATTGAAGCTTCCGGTTGCTTTTGTATTTTGTTATTCTTTATTATCGCGTCTTCGCACTTTATAATTTTTATTACAAGTAAAACAAAACAGAACTTTTCTCGAATAAAAATTCCAATTTAAAACATTCAAATTTCATAACAAACAAATAATGCGCTACGATTGGTTGCTTTCTAAGCAATAGTGTTCGATTGTATGCCAATAGATGGCGCCATTAACCCTATTAGAACTATAAATTGTTCAAATATTACATTATTTAACAAGATTTTGAGTTTGAGTACTCTAGTACTTTAGTGCTCTTTACCAGTGGCGGTTTTTCAAAGAAGGCTAGCGAGGCTCAGCCTCCCTAACTAAAGAAAAAAGAGAAAACATAAAATTTATAGTGAGCAGTGTTGTTTGAAATTAAACACTTACTTCATTATTTTCACAAAAACTAATTAGGTCACGCCCCCTTTTGCCTGAGGACGCTCTTTGCCTCGCTCCGCTCAGCGGGTGTTTTTTTAGTCTCCTAGATTTTAAAGTACATAGATGCTTTCCAGAGGAGACTAGGAAAACAGAAGAAGAAAGAGAAAACAGAAGAGAAAAGAGAAGAGAGATTGCACATCAGTGTGCAATTTGACAGTCATTGTTTATTTAAAAAAAATTAAAAATCATAAAATCGCCCCTTTCATTTTGTAGAAACTTTGGATATCTCGCTAGCGTGTACTATAGAACGTAAGAATATGAAAATTGGTGAGATTGTGCTTTGTTTCATACCCTATAGAATGGTACCATCAGTGTGCAATTTGACAGTCATTGTTTATTTAAAAAAAATTAAAAATCATAAAATCGCCCCTTTCATTTTGTAGAAACTTTGGATATCTCGCTTGCGTGTACTATAGATCGTAAGAATATGAAAACTGGTGAGATTGTGCTTTGTTTCATACCCTATAGAATGGTACCATCAATGTGTAATTTGACAGTCATTGTTTATTTAAAAAAAATTAAAAACCATAAAATCGCCCCTTTCATTTTGTAGAAACTTTGGATATCTTGCTTGCGTGTACTATAGATCGTAAGAATATGAAAACTGGTGAGATTGTGCTTTGTTTCATACCCTATAGAATGGTACCATCAGTGTGCAATTTGACAGTCATTGTTTATTTAAAAAAAATTAAAAATCATAAAATCGCCCCTTTCATTTTGTAGAAACTTTGGATATCTCGCTTGCGTGTACTATAGATCGTAAGAATATGAAAACTGGTGAGATTGTGCTTTGTTTCATACCCTATAGAATGGTACCATCAATGTGTAATTTGACAGTCATTGTTTATTTAAAAAAAATTAAAAACCATAAAATCGCCCCTTTCATTTTGTAGAAACTTTGGATATCTTGCTTGCGTGTACTATAGATCGTAAGAATATGAAAACTGGTGAGATTGTGCTTTGTTTCATACCCTATAGAATGGTACCATCAGTGTGCAATTTGACAGTCATTGTTTATTTAAAAAAAATTAAAAATCATAAAATCGCCCCTTTCATTTTGTAGAAACTTTGGATATCTCGCTTGCGTGTACTATAGATCGTAAGAATATGAAAACTGGTGAGATTGTGCTTTGTTTCATACCCTATAGAATGGTACCATCAATGTGTAATTTGACAGTCATTGTTTATTTAAAAAAAATTAAAAACCATAAAATCGCCCCTTTCATTTTGTAGAAACTTTGGATATCTTGCTTGCGTGTACTATAGATCGTAAGAATATGAAAACTGGTGAGATTGTGCTTTGTTTCATACCCTATAGAATGGTACCATCAGTGTGCAATTTGACAGTCATTGTTTATTTTAAAAAAATTAAAAATCATAAAATCGCCCCTTTCATTTTGTAGAAACTTTGGATATCTCGCTTGCGTGTACTATAGATCGTAAGAATATGAAAACTGGTGAGATTGTGCTTTGTTTCATACCCTATAGAATGGTACCATCAGTGTGCAATTTGACAGTCATTGTTTATTTAAAAAAAATTAAAAATCATAAAATCGCCCCTTTCATTTTGTAGAAACTTTGGATATCTCGCTTGCGTGTACTATAGATCGTAAGAATATGAAAACTGGTGAGATTGTGCTTTGTTTCATACCCTATAGAATGGTACCATCAGTGTGCAATTTGACAGTCATTGTTTATTTAAAAAAAATTAAAAATCATAAAATCGCCCCTTTCATTTTGTAGAAACTTTGGATATCTCGCTAGCGTGTACTATAGAACGTAAGAATATGAAAATTGGTGAGATTGTGCTTTGTTTCATACCCTATAGAATGGTACCATCAATGTGTAATTTGACAGTCATTGTTTATTTAAAAAAAATTAAAAACCATAAAATCGCCCCTTTCATTTTGTAGAAACTTTGGATATCTTGCTTGCGTGTACTATAGATCGTAAGAATATGAAAACTGGTGAGATTGTGCTTTGTTTCATACCCTATAGAATGGTACCATCAGTGTGCAATTTGACAGTCATTGTTTATTTAAAAAAAATTAAAAATCATAAAATCGCCCCTTTCATTTTGTAGAAACTTTGGATATCTCGCTTGCGTGTACTATAGATCGTAAGAATATGAAAACTGGTGAGATTGTGCTTTGTTTCATACCCTATAGAATGGTACCATCAGTGTGCAATTTGACAGTCATTGTTTATTTAAAAAAAATTAAAAATCATAAAATCGCCCCTTTCATTTTGTAGAAACTTTGGATATCTCGCTTGCGTGTACTATAGATCGTAAGAATATGAAAACTGGTGAGATTGTGCTTTGTTTCATACCCTATAGAATGGTACCATCAGTGTGCAATTTGACAGTCATTGTTTATTTAAAAAAAATTAAAAATCATAAAATCGCCCCTTTCATTTTGTAGAAACTTTGGATATCTCGCTTGCGTGTACTATAGATCGTAAGAATATGAAAACTGGTGAGATTGTGCTTTGTTTCATACCCTATAGAATGGTACCATCAATGTGTAATTTGACAGTCATTGTTTATTTAAAAAAAATTAAAAACCATAAAATCGCCCCTTTCATTTTGTAGAAACTTTGGATATCTTGCTTGCGTGTACTATAGATCGTAAGAATATGAAAACTGGTGAGATTGTGCTTTGTTTCATACCCTATAGAATGGTACCATCAGTGTGCAATTTGACAGTCATTGTTTATTTAAAAAAAATTAAAAATCATAAAATCGCCCCTTTCATTTTGTAGAAACTTTGGATATCTCGCTTGCGTGTACTATAGATCGTAAGAATATGAAAACTGGTGAGATTGTGCTTTGTTTCATACCCTATAGAATGGTACCATCAGTGTGCAATTTGACAGTCATTGTTTATTTAAAAAAAATTAAAAATCATAAAATCGCCCCTTTCATTTTGTAGAAACTTTGGATATCTCGCTTGCGTGTACTATAGATCGTAAGAATATGAAAACTGGTGAGATTGTGCTTTGTTTCATACCCTATAGAATGGTACCATCAGTGTGCAATTTGACAGTCATTGTTTATTTAAAAAAAATTAAAAATCATAAAATCGCCCCTTTCATTTTGTAGAAACTTTGGATATCTCGCTTGCGTGTACTATAGATCGTAGGAATATAAAAACCGGTGAGATTGTGCTTTGTTTCATACCCTATAGAATGGTACCATCAATGTGTAATTTGACAGTCATTGTTTATTTAAAAAAAATTAAAAACCATATAATCGCCCCTTTCATTTTGTAGAAACTTTGGATATCTCGCTTGCGTGTACTGTAGATCGTAAGAATATGAAAACTGGTGAGATTGTGCTTTGTTTCATACCCTATAGAATGGTACCATTAATGTGCAATTTGACAGTCATTGTTTATTTAAAAAAAATAAAAATCATAAAATCGCCCCTTTCATTTTGTAGAAACTGATAAAAATTTGTTTAGGTACATGCAGTTTTCTTCAAACTTTCTACAATACACTGGTACCATCATTGTTTGGCTTATTATTGCTTATTAAAATAAATTAAACCTGCACCTAAAACAAAAATATACAGGAATGGTGAAAAAAATGACAAAATTTATTTTTAACTCCGTATTTCTATTTTTGCAAAAAATAATATTCGAATCCCCAATGAATAAATTTTATGTACTTAGGAAGTCGAATTGCGCACCTATAAATTGGAATAATATAGGGGTTAATTAAAGTTTAGATTCGACATTGAGATCTTACTTATTCGAATTACAAAGACCGTTAAATAATTGAACTTAAATTGAACAAGTTGAATAGGTATTTTAACATGTCCCAAATATCCTTAGGGTATATTTCAAAATAAATTACTTTTTACGTTGTTTTAATCAGATTAGTTCATTTTGTTATTTCAAAGGGTTGGCTTAGATAGAAGATCCAGATATTTTTTAATTATTTTTTACAATTATATACGTTTATACAGTGTGTCCCAAGGGTATCTACAAAGGAAGATTAAGCCCCAACTGTGGAAGTTACGAAGTTACGGAAAAATATAATGCATAAATGTACAGTTGCCTCGGAGTCACATCTTGTAAAATATTTTTTATACAGGGTGGTACATTTACAAAATACACGCAAAACTTGGCGAGTTGATAGGCCTGCTCATTTTAAGCTCATCGACTATTGTTTTAGCGTGTGTCGAAATTAATTCCTCGTACCTAATGTAAAAGTTGTTAGGACTCCCTGTAACATACTACCTGTAACATACTATACCTCAAAGAGTTTCATAAGATCCTATTGAAATTTATTTCTTTTACATATTATGTTAAAGCTTATATTTACCCTCTTCTGCGAGAAGTTTGTTGCTCGCAAAATATTTTTAATAATTTTTAAGCAAGGACATAAAGATTTGGGTAGTCTCAAATACAGCTTTAGAATTTCTATAAAGAAGAGTTCTTATCGGGATGTTTACAAACAGAATTAGGTACAAAAGAAAGCTTTCAAATAAAAAAAGAAAAAGCGGAAATCGATTAATATTATACCTTAATAACAAATATGGTGTTAGACGACGATAAATTTTTAATTAATAAAAAAAGGGAATTCGTTTTAAAGAATTTTAAATTGGTTCGGTTTTATTTCCATTTTTGCAAGCATTGGAATTTTTACATAAAACAGTTGAAAACCCTCAGATATTCGTTCACATTTTTGACTTCACTTTTCATACTCTCTTTGCTTTTATCACTTTATTCGTGAATTCGTATCTTTTCCACGAGAGCGCTACTTTTCATAGTGTACACTGGCGGCACATTTATTATTCATCTTTCTTTAATTTTTTATCGTTGTAAAACTTAAGCCTTTAGACGCACCCAAAAAAGATATTTTAGAGAAAATCGCAAACTTCTCGGGGAAGCACAGATAGCAGTACTTGATTGTTGTAACAATTCGTTACACGATGCTCCGCCATATTATTTTGAAGACATCTTTTGGGATTTTTGATTTGATTAATTTCTCTTAGAGTGTACCAGGTTTAACGTAAATAGGCGTTTGGATGTAATTGAAATTAGAGACTCTTCTTGCGTAGTATGATAATGATGTAAAACTCGTCACTACGAAATATACACAGAAATAGTTCCTATGTAAATCTCGACAATATTGGAATTTCAGAAAGGATAATTAACCGACGTAACTTGGTTGTAAACCTAGTCTTCTTCGGTGATTAATGATATTCTGAAGGAGAATAATTATTTTTCGCTTAAAGACATCCATGCTAAGTCCCGATAATTTTAGGTCCCTCACACCATATAGCGCGTATATGTTGGTGTTGGATTAAATTATAAATCGAAATTCTCAAAACCAAACATTAAGGTACTAAATATAAAAATTACGTTGTATAAAATGAAGCTTAAAATTTTTCTAAAATAAATAAGCGATTCCGCTTGTATTTAAATTTTTTCAATATTGTTAAAGCTTTTGATGTTTTGTAACCATTGGATATTTTCAATTTTAAATGAAAAAAAAAATTAAAATTCGTTAAAAAATTTTACTCTTATTATAACAGCACATTTCGATAGATTTTTTACGAATTCCCAATTAAAGAGATTTTTAAAAAACACGCAAACGAAAAATAAACTGATTCGCCTCATCGTATCGCGAGAACTGTAATTAGTCTTAGTATATATTAGTCTTACAATTTTGAGTCTGAAGTCTGTAGTCTAGATTTTGGAGTCTGAAGTCTGGAGTCAAGAGCCAAGAGCCTGAAGCCCGAAACCAGGAGTCTCGTGTTTGAAGTCTCAAATCTGAAGTCTCGAGTCTCGAGTCTCAAGTCTGGAGTCTAGAGTCTAGAGTCTCGAGTCTCGAGTCCAGTCTCAAGTCTTATCTAGTCTAGTCTAGTCTTAGTATAGCCTTGAAACTTGTGTCTTTAGTTTCGAGTATCCAGTCTTAAGTCTCAAGTCTCATGTCACAAGTCTCAAGTCTTGTCTATTCTAATCTTAGTATAGTTTTAAGACTTATGTTTTAAATGCTGAGTCTCTAGTGTCTATTCTCGAGTCTTGTCTAGTCTAGTTAGAGTTTAGTTTTACTCTAGCCTTTAAACTTGTGTCTTGAATGTTGAGTCCCGAGTCTTTAATCCGGAGTCTCCAGTCTCCAGTTTCAATTATCAAGTCTCAAGTCTAGTCTGCTCTGGTCTAGTCTAGTCTAGTATAGTCTAGTCCAGTCCAGTCCAGTCAGGTCTGGTCTGGTCTGGTCTGGTCTAGCATAGATTAGTCTAGTCTTAGTATAACCTTGAGACTTAGGCATTAAATTTTGAGTCTTTAGCCTGGAGTCTCAAGTCTCAACTTTTGTCAACTTTAATCTTAGTATAACCTTTAGAATTGTGTCTTGAATCTTGACACTTTAGTCTGAAGTATCCGGTCTCTAGTCTCGAGTCTTGAGTCTCCAGTCTTTAGTCACCTCATGTCACAAATCGGACGTCTTAAGTCTCAAGTCTCAAGTTACAAGTATTCTCTAGTCTAGTCTAGTCTTAATCTAGCCTTGAGACTTGAGACTTGAGTCTTAAGTTTTGAGTATTGATGCTTTAGTCTGTAGTCTCGAGTTTCTAGTCTGTAAGTCTTGAGTCTCTAGTCTGTAGTCTCGAGTCTTGAGTCTCAAGTGCCAAGTGACAAATCCCAAGTCGCAAGTCTCAAGTCTGGTCAACAGTAGTCTAGTCTACTCTAGTCTAGTTTAGTCTACTCTAGTCTAGTTTAGCCTAGTCGTGAGTTAGAGTCTTAATACTTAAGGCGATTGTACATTATTTGCTCAAAGCAAGTTCAACGGCAAATCAAGCTTAAACTATAGAAATCATTGTCAATGAACAATGAAGCTTAGTTTATACAATTCGTTATTAGGTTTAGTCTGGTGTGAGTAATAGTAAAGTAATTTAAATTTAAATGCGTCAAATTTCAATTTGGGGATTAAGTTATTAAAAAAATTAATTGCTAACGTAATTAATAATTAAAAAACTTTAAAGTGGGTGTATCGATAATTCGTAGAAATTAAGTTTTTAAGCGCTCGGAGAAAAAACTTACATTATAATTTCTAAGCAATTTGAAAAATATAAATTATGCATTTTTGGAGTAATATTAAAAAGTTATTCGGAATTGAAATTAGCCCGCTTCTTTTCACTCCTCTCTCTTTTTAGTTTATACCATCCTTTAAAAGGAAAAAAAATCTTAAAATTTAATGACGTCTGTTCTTTAACCGTCGAAACTTCTATTAAAATAATGCTAATTTCTATATTTATGAAAAGAAGTAAAAAGTTATGCTGAAAAAAAGATTTGACGTAAAAGTGAGGTAACCAAAATAGTTTTTCTTTAACATTGTATTTCCTAACATTGAGGAGAATTGTATTCGTTTCCCTTTTATTCCCCAAGAGCCCAAGAGGGTAAAATGTGGGAGCAGTTTGTTTAAACTTTACGAAAAATAGAATTATTATATTCTTTTTACATAACGAAAGAAAATTAAATTAAAATTTTGTTTAATGTTCATATATGGTTATGTTGGGAGTTAACTCGGTTATTCGTGTATGGAAAATGTTTAATTGAAATTTAATTTGTATAAAATCCGCTGCTTTATTATTAATGTTTAATTAAGCTTCCCGAAATTTTTGGAGAAAAATCGCAGTTTTGTATTTAACAATAATTATTACTCTATTATCTACGTCAAACTTTCAACTATGTGGTTAGTCGAAATAATGGTTAGTCATCCAACTTGCTTAATTGAATTGACGAGTAGCTATATACTATATAGCAATCACTAGCGACCGTACTATATTACTAAACTTCGATACAAACTTCATGCACAATTTCCCAATAATAGTTCTACAGTTGATTTTCAAAAAAAAGATACTAATAAATAATTCGGCAAAAGATTGATAGTGGTTTAAGTTACGTACATTTTAGAGTCAGCACAATAGAAACCCCTAAACCAATTCTATGGGATTAAACTCGCAGTGATAATATGGTAGACATATCGCAGTCGCTGTTAAACTGTGACGGTTTAACTAAAAACCTTTCATACAAAACTTGTTCTACGTTAAATTTTCTACAAGAAAGGTTAGATAAGTTTGAGTCCGATTAGCAACCCCTAAAAAGTTACACTGCTAAGAAGTAAAAAACTATTTGAAAATTTTTTTGTTGGGTAAAATTGATACACTTTGCTGCTTAAAAATGGCGGTAGTGAGTAAACTGATAAGCTAAATTAAAAAAATGTTCTTACAAAATTTGTTCTCCGTTAAATTTTCTACAAGGAACCTACAATGAGTTTTTGTCCGATTAGCAACCCCTAAAAAGTTACACTGCTAAGAAGTAAAAAACTATTTGAAAATTTTTTTGTTGGGTAAAATTGATACACTTTGCTGCTTAAAAATGGCGGTAGTGAGTAAACTGATAAGCTAAATTAAAAAAAATGTTCTTACAAAATTTGTTGTACGTTAAATTTTCTACAAGAAAGGTTAGATAAGTTTGTGTCCGATTAGCAACCCCTAAAAAGTTATGCTAAAAAGTAAAGAACTATTTGAAAATTTATTTGTTGTGTAAAATTGATATTACACTTTGCTGCTTAAAAATTGCGGTAGTGAGTAAACTGATAGGCTAAATTAAAAAAATGTTCTTACAAAATTTGTTCTCTGTTAAATTTTCTACAAGAAAGGTTAGATAAGTTTGAGTCCGATTAGCAACCCCTAAAAAGTTATGCTAAGAAGTAAAGAACTATTTGAAAATTTATTTGTTGGGTAAAATTGATACACTTTGCTGCTTAAAAATGGCGGTAGTGAGTAAACTGATAAGCTAAATTAAAAAAGTGTTCTTACAAAATTTGTTCTCTGTTAAATTTTCTACAAGAAAGGTTAGATAAGTTTGTGTCCGATTAGCAACCCCTAAAAAGTTAAACTGCTAAGAAGTAAGGAACTATTTGAAAATTTATTTGTTGTGTAAAATTGATACACTTTGCTGCTTAAAAATGGCGGTATTGAGTAAACTGATAGGTTAAATTAAAAAAATGTTCTTACAAAATTTGTTCTACGTTAAATTTTCTACAAGAAAGGTTAGATAAGTTTGTGTCCGATTAGCAACCCTTAAAAAGTTATGCTAAGAAGTAAAGAACTATTTGAAAATTTATTTGTTGTGTAAAATTGCTGCTTAAAAATGGCGGTAGTGAGTAAACTGACAGGTTTAATTAAAAAAATGTTCTTACCAAATTTGTTCTACGTTAAATTTTCAACAAGAAACCTAGGATGAGTTTTTGTCCGATTAGCAACCCATAAAAAGTTAAAACTTCTTTAAAGATGAATTATTTGAATTTTTATTGCTAGCGTAAAATATAAATAATTTACTGCTTAAAAATGCCAATCGCTGTAAAACAGATGGCCCTACTAAAAAACATTTAATATAAAATTTGTTCTACTTTCAATTTTCTACAAGAAAGGTACAATAGGTTTTTGTCCGATTTGCAACCCTTAAAAAGTTAAACTTCTTAAATGAATTATTGGAAATTTTTTATGTTGGCGTAAAATATAAATAATTTTCTACTTAAAAAAGGCAATTGTTGTAAAACAGACGGCCCCACTAAAAAGATTGTGATATACAATTTGTTCTACGTAAAATTTTCTACAAGAATGGTTCAGAAAGTTTTTGTCCAATTAGCAACCCTTAAAAAGTTCAACTTCTTTAAAGACAAGTTATTGAAATTTCTTTTGTTGGCGTAAAATATAGGCACTTTGCTGCTTAAAAACGGCAATCGCTGTTTATACTGACGACCCAAATAAAAAAAATTTTATACAGAACTCGTTCTACGTTAAATTTTCTAGAAGAAACGTTCAATAAGTTTTTGTCAGATTACCATCCCCTAAAGTGTTAAACTTCTTTAAAGGTGAATTATTGGAAATCCTTTTGTTAACGTAAAATATAAATAATTTGCGGTGTACAAAAGGCAATCGCTGTTAAACTGACAGCACAACCAAAAAGATTGTGATACAGAATCTATTCTACTTTAAATTTTCTACAAGAATGATTCAGTGAGTTTTTGCCCGATTCGCAACCCCTGAAAAGTTAAACTTTTTTAAAGATGAATTATTGGAAATCCTTTTGTTGACGTAAAATATAAATAATTTGCTGCTAAAAGAGGCAATCGCTGTTAAAACTGACGGCCTAACTAAAAAAATTTTGATACAGAACTCGTTCTACGTTAAATTTTCTAGAAGAAACGTTCAATAAGTTTTTGTCAGATTACCATCCCCTAAAGTGTTAAACTTCTTTAAAGGTGAATTATTAGAAATCCTTTTGTTGGCGTAAAATATAAATAATTTGCAGCTTAAAAAAGGCAATCGCTGTTAAACTGACGGCTAAACTAAACAAATTTTGATACAGAACTTGTTCTACGTTAAATTTTCTAGAAGAAACGTACAATAAGTATTTTCCGATTCGCAACCCCTGAAAAGTTAAACTTTTTTAAAGATGACTTATTGAAAATGATTTTGTTGACGTAAAATATAAATAATTTGCTGCTTAAAAAAGGCAATTGCGGTAAAACAGACGGTCCTACTAAAAAGATTGTGATACAAAATTTGTTCTACGTTAAATTTTCTACATGAATGGTTCAGTGAGTTTTTACCCGATTAGCAACCCCTAAAAAGTTAAACCTCTTTAAAGATTAACAGTTTGAAATTTTAAAATGTTTTGGTTCATTTTAAGTAAAAAAGTTATGTACGACCCTGTAATTTAATAGTATTTCGGTATTTTTGTAAGGAATTTATTGTAGAAGTAGGTACATTTTGGAGAACCCCTGTAGGGCTGGAGTAAAGACATATTCTACAAGATGATGGCAATGTGAACTATTTAATAACTTCTTTATAATAAAAAAAAATCTTTTGTAAATATTAAACGAGGTTTGTTATAAGAACAGATGTTTCACCCTATAATATGCAAATAAGTAATTCGAAATGTAGCTAAAATCAGATTTGCATTTTTTAAACGGGCTTTTTTGGAGCACTTATCTTATTTTTTTACTTTTTCCCTACATATTTCTGATGTAACGTTGTATTTTAGAAAATTTCAAACTTTTACTTATTCAGGAGGTCGGATCAATATTTGCAAAACCAGTGCACAATAAAACCCCGAAAAAGTATTATGTGTGTGTCGTCGTTATATGACGAAGTAATTCGATTTTTCACCTAAAGTACAAATGATTTAGGAATAGCCGGCAATAAAAAATCCTAACATACGCTACAATCTCATTCTTAACTTTGTGAAAAAATAAAGAAGAAAGATGTCAAAATAATTATCTATTTTACAATCAGTTAACTTAATGTGACTCGAAATAGCAGTGATAAAAGTTGACATCTTCCTTCAAGGGTTGTCCCAAGAACCGAAATTTACAGCCGAAAGAAAGTGATGTAACACACATGGAAGGCGAAGTCGTTTGCAAGGGCGTAACTTAAAAAAAAATGTGTTTTTACGAGTAGAATCTTTTAAATTCATAAAGGAATTCTAGAACCGTACACGTGCGGCAAAAATTTAAATCGTGCTCCTCATTAAAAAGAAAAATTAACGAGCAAAGAAACTGTTTTCAAATTAATAAACTCCTTTAAGTTAATTTTGAATAGGGTGACATTAAAATCGCTAAGAAATAAGCACAAAGATCGTCTTTATTTGAATAGGCTTAATGATGTTTGATCGCCGTTTTTAAAAAATTAGCTCCGCAATTTACTCTAGAATAAAATAGTTAGCTATTTTAATTTATTTTTTTACTTTAATTTAATTTACCTAATGAACTTAATTAAAAATGTCTTCTCCAACCCTCTAATAAGCTCCCTAATTGGGCACGTTCCTTCGACAACTCTCATTTTATGAAACGAAATCGTTTACACTCAGTCACTCAATAATCTAATGATGTCAAGGGTCTCTTTGAAGGTCCTCTATTATTTTCAACTATTTGATAAGCTTCTTATAGATTACATTTGGACAAAAGAATACGTCGACACTTACCAATAATGTTAGTTAGTATTGGTTGAAGGATAATTAATAATTAGCAGCCATTTTTTGGCGTCTTTCTGTTGTTTGAATTTGACGTTTAACTGGCATTTATTATAATACGGTTAGTTAATTAAAATGCGCATCGAAAACAACGCCAATCGTGGATTCTTCCACGATTAGCGTCATCTCAGAAAACTCGACAAGATGTGCAAATTCACCGGACGGGTTCCGAACGACCTCTTAGACATCAACTAACAAAGTAGTCAGAGTCCGACTTCTTTCCGATTCGCTCCAGAGCAGTGAAATAAAAGAAACTTCCAAGTGTGTTCCAAAGGTTGTGCACTGCAAGAAGGCTATGGGGTGTGTCTGGTGGGACTGGAGCGGAACCACTCACTGCTCACTGGAAGTTCGTCTCCAATAGCCACTGCTACTGGTAGAATAACAATGATGAGCGTCATGAGTAGCGAATCTCGGACAGAAATGGCCAAAGGCAGTACATCGTCAAAAGCGACGTGTACCTGGCTCAGCTTGGTCGCCTTAATACTACCACTCGGCAAAAAAAGCAAATCGCTTTCCACCACGACAATGCTAGCCCTTATATCGAATACCTTACGGTCGAATCCATCGCTAGCCACAGATTGAACTTGCTCCCCATCCACCCTACTCTCTCACCAAGGTCCTCACGGACTATCACATCAACCGATCGCTGAAAAACCGACACGTGAAAAAGTCTACGACAATCTGGAGGAGTTGGTTGAGGATGCCAAATCGTGGATTGCCTCAAAGCCCCAGAGCTTGGCAAGCAATAATTGACGACAAACTCGACAAGGTGTACATATTGACTGGATGGGTTCCGAACGAGCTCTTAGAAATCAACTAACAAAGTAGTCCGAGTCCGACTTCTTTCCGATTTGCTCCAGAGCAGTGGGCAAAATCAGTTTCTCAATAAACTTGTCACAGAGATGCGTCTTGGCTTCTCAACAAAAACGTGAAATAAAAGCAACTGCTAAGTGTGCTCCAAAGGTTGTGCACTGCAAGAAGGCTATGGGGTGTGTCTGGTAGGACCGGAGCGGAACCACTCACTGGAAGTTCGTCTCCAATAGCTACTGCTACTGGTAGAATGACAATGATGAGCGTCATGAGTACGAATCTCTGAAAGAAATGGCCAAAGGCAGTACATCGTCAAAAGCGACGTGTACCTGGCTCAGCTTGGTCGCGTTTATACTTCCATTCGGAAAAAAAAAAGCAAATCGCTTTCCACCACGACAATGCTCGCCCTTATATCGAATACCTTACGGTCGAATCCATCGCTAGCCAAAGATTGAACTTGCTCCCCCATCACTCTAATCTCTCACGGACTACTACATCAACCGATCGCTGAAAAACTGCCAGGTGAAAAAGTCCATGACAATCTGGAGGAGTTGGTTGAGGATGCCAAATTGTGGATTGCCTCAAAACCCCAGAGCTTGGCAAGCAATAATTGACGAAAAACTCGACAAGGTGTGCAAATCGACTGGATGGGTTTCGAACGAGCTCTTAGACATCAACTAACAAAGTAGTCCGAGTCCGACTTCTTTCCGATTTGCTCCAGAGCAGTGGGCAAAATCCGTTCTTCAATAAACTTGTCACAAGAGATGCGTCTTGGCTTCTCAACAAAAACGTGAAATAGAAGCAACTGCTAAGTGTGTTCCAAAGGTTGTGCACTGCAAGAAGGCTATGGGGTGTGTCTGGTGAGACCGGAGCGGAACAACTCACTGGAAGTTCGTCTCCAATAGCCACTGCTAGTGGTTGAATGACAAGTGTCATGAGTAGCGAATCTCGGACAGAAATGGCCAAAGGCAGTACAACATCAAAAGCGACGTGTACCTGGCTCAGCTTAGTCGCCTTTATACTATCATTTGACAGAAAAGACCAAATTGCTTTCCACCACAACAATGCTCGCCCTCATATCGAACGCGGTGTGATCAAGTCTATCGCTAGCAAGAGATTGAACTACTCTCCCACCGAGGTCATCAGGGACTACCACATAAGCCGCTCGCTGAAAAACTGACAGGTGGTAAAGTTTATGACAATCTGGAGGAGTTGGATGAGGATTCCAAATTGTGGATTGTCTCAAAACTCCAGAGCTTGGCAAGCATAATTGACGTTGACGGTGACTACGCTCCCGAATGGTAATTGTATTACGTTTTCAGTTTATTTTTGGTTATGTTAGAATATAATTTCAAAAAAATGGCGGCTAATTATGCATCAACCTAACCTAATATTATTACTCAAAGGTTACTACCCACCATACGAAGTCTTCGTTTGTTAGTGACTGATAATCACCGAGTGCGTTCTCACCTGCAAAAAAAAAGTTCATTTACAATCACAAAGGTATAGCTACTATTTGATAATTTCTGAATTATATTTTCGCAACTCTCTTTAAATTCGAGCAATAAATATAAAACTTTCTTACAGCTAGTTAAAAAGTTTCCGGATGAGATTTATTGCTATACAGGACGTATGTATAAGATACATACTTCGAATGAGTTTTGTTATTGCAAAATTTGCGTACTTAAAATAAAAAATGACATTGTATTTTATATTTTATACCGTTCGTATACAGGGTGAGCTTAAAAACCGTTTTTCGAAAGTCGAACTCACTCGCACTCAAACAATTTCAAAAGTTAATTAATTGATGGTTCCAACTCTATTATAGCAACTATTTATTAATTTCGTGGATTTAGGAAATGCTGTAAGGTAAGCAATTGGAAGAAAATGAAATGGTTAATCTAAAATTGTAGATTTTCACAAAAAAACACCCAGTAGATACGAATATTTAGAAAATGTGTCTAGTGACAAAAGTTGCAGTAATGACTTGGCAGACCCCTTTAAAAAAGGGGCTAAAAGTTTACATAAAGCTGATAGAAGAAACCTTCCAAAGTTGTGTTTGCTTTCAACCAGGATTGACTCACTTTTGGGTCGCATCAATTTCCCGTAGAGAATTTCATAGTTGATTGCATATAGGTAACTTTCTTTAGAGTTTGTTCAGTTCTTTGGGTGCTTAACAAAATTCCAATTTTTATATTTTACCTAAATTTGCATACACAACTTTTAAATAAATTCATTTTATCTTAGCAAAAAAACAAATTTTACTTCGTCAAACTTTTTAGTTGGTTTGGTTATTCGCTAATTCAATTTCATAACTTTTTGTATAATTTTAAACTATCTCTACTGCGAGGTTTACACATTACATTTTGGTACAGTAACTTTTGTTAAATTTATCAACTTAAAGTACACATAATATCTATTTACTGCTCATGTGCGAAGCACGTTAGTACCTTGGGATTCAAATTCCTCGTCTATTTACGTTTCCAAACCCATTTCCCATTTCCCTGTAGAAGTCTCAAAAATAGGCGAATTCGCCTACATCATATATTACCTATTGTGCTCCGTGTGAAAACAGCCTAAGGTTGTTTTCACACGGAGCAATATACGTATTGCTAGCAATAAAAATCCGCGATATTGCAGTGAGTTTTAAACATTCTCTTTTTACACAGAATAATAATATCAGCTACCATAAATTGGACTAAGTAAAATGGAAATAAACACAATATTCCACAGGGTTGCAAAATCATCTATCACGCAAAGGTAAATTTCATGACATGCTATTGCTTTCCTTATCCTGTCTTTGTAATCTTCTCCAGTTTTATCTCAAATACATGATATTTTTCAATTAAAATCCAAGGGATCCGTTTAACCGTTTAACTAATACTGACTAAATTGACTCGTGTGAAAACAGTCATATACTTTTATTAGCGACAAGAAACCGTAGAACGTCAGGGCCACTATAGCTTTTATTGTATTGCGTACGTGTGAAAACCACTTAATTAAAAGCATGTTTTCTCGGCGCAAAGCAATATCGCGGCTTTAGCAAGCAATATATTGCCCTGTGTGAAAACAGCCTAACCCGCTAAGAAAGCATTACTTTATCTAGTTTAAGTGCAATGAAGGTTCCTTACGGTTCAGGTGATGAGGTGTTAGCTGAAACCCTTTCCTACAATATGAGCGTCCATCACTTGACACATCTTATCTAGACTTTCAATAACATTTCCGCAGGCCTAAAATTTAACCATTCAAGACTATTATTGTCGCTACTAGAACAATAACGGGCCATAATAGACGACTTATGGGTAATTTTTGAACGTCATTTACATAATCAATAGCAATGAGATTTTTCGGTAAAAAAATGTTTTAAAAATGTGAGATGAGTCGCATAAGTTACATATTTATTATAATAGTTTTATTCATGTGATAATGAGAGCGATTCATGCTATTTATCACTATTCGTATTTATGGTTATTCAATGTTGATAAGTCATCAATACGTCTATTTTAAGTTTAAGGCATTCTGAGATTGAGTTTCGAAGTGTGAACATCGGAACAGAGCGATTGTACATTATGGTGCTTTTCACTCAAGTTATTAATTAGTTATGTTAAATTAATGTTAATATTGTTTTGTTTTTCTTACAAAAAGTTAATCAAAAAGGTAAAAGCTATTTTAGGTTGGTTTTAAGTAAATTTTATTTAGGTTTTCCACTAAGAACCTAATGTCCGATTTTGAAATTTTTATCAAACTTTAACGCGCTCTAACGCCTAAACTATGCGTCTGAGCGAAAACACCTAACATATATAATTTGTAGGAAATTTAATATACCTTATGTTTCTACATGCACACTTTTCTCATGAAGTGTGTAGTTTTCGAGTTATAAGCGATACACTAAAAAACAGTATTTATGTCCGATTTTGAAATTTTTATCAAACTTTAACGCGCTCTAGCACCTAAACTGTGCGTCTGAGAGAAAAAACCTAACAAACATAATTTGTAGGAAATTTAATGTTATTAATTTTTTTATATACACACTTTACTCATAAAGTGTATAGTTTTTGAGTTATAAGCGATATACTAAAAGACAGTTTTTATGTCCGATTATGAAGTGTTTACCCAACTTTAACGCGCTCTAACGCCCAAACGCCCGAGGAAAAAACCTAATAGACATAATTTGTAAGAAATTTAATTTACCTTGTTTTTCTTCATACACACTTTTCTCATAAAGTGTATGGTTTCGAGTTATAAGCAATACACCCAAAAAAACAGTTTTTATGTCCGATTTTGAAATTTTTACCAAACTTTAACGCGCTCTAACGCCCAAACTGTGCGCCTGAAAAAAACACCTAATAGACATAATTTCTAAAAAATTTAATGTACCTTATTTTTCTTTATACACACTTTTCTCATAAAGTGTATGGTTTTCAGTTATAAGCAAAAAACCAAAAAAAAACAGTTTTTATGTCCGATTTTGGAAATTTTATCAAACTTTAACGCGCTCTAGCGCATAAACTATGCGTCTGAATGAAAAAAGCTAACATACGTAATTTGTAGAAAATTTAATGTACTTTATGTTCCTTCATGTACACTTTTCTCATAAAGTGTATACTTTTCGAGTTATAAGCAATACACTGAAAAAACAGTTTTTATGTCCAATTTTGGAATTTTTATCAAACTTTAACACGCTCTAGAGCCTAAACTGTGCGTCTGAGAGAAAACACCTAACAGACATAATTTGTAGAAAATTTAATATAATTAATTTTTTTATAGACACACTTTTTCCAAACAGTGTACAGTTTTCGAGTTATAAGCGATAAACTAAAAAAACATTTTTACGGCCAATTTTAGAATTATTATAAAACTTTAACGCGTCTTAGCGCCTAAACTGTTCATCTGAGGGAAAAACCTAACAGACATAATTTGTAGGAAATTAAACTTACTTGATGTTTGTATAAAAAGATTTTTCTCATAAAACACAGAGGTTTTGAGTTACAAGCCATAGACTAAAAAACAGTTTTTATGGCCAATTTAAAAATTTTTAGCAAACTTTAACGCGCTCTAGCGCATAAACTGTTCGTCTAAGGAAAAAAATTTTACCGATATAATTTGTAGGAAATTTGATTTAGTTTCTTTACATAAGGACTCACTTTTCTAAAGAAATACGAAGTTTCCGAGTTATAAGCGACAAACTAAAAAAATCACTTTTGAGGTCAAATTTAAAATTTTCGGCCACTTTGATGCGCTCTAGCGCCTAAACTGTGCTTCTGAGGAAAAAACGTTTCTAATATATTTTGTAGGGAATTTTATGTAGTTTACTTTTATATATACACACTTTTCCAAAAAGTGTATAGTTTTGAAGTTATAAGCGAAAACCTAGAGCGTTATAGGAAAGTTTTGTGACGACTGACGAGTGCGTACAAGTTTATTACAAATAAGTGATGCCGTCACAAGACATCACCGGACTTACGAGGTGCGTTAGGAAAGTTTTACGACGAGTGCTTGCAGAGGATATGTAAACATGATACGATAAGTCTGTTTTTCGGTAACTGAGCGAGATAGGGAATAGGGGCCTTTAAAAACAAAAAAAAAATTTTTTAAGTGTATAATTTTAATTACAAATCACTGTAATCTATAACAAAAAAGTAACAACTTAAGGAAGCGTTTGGGTCCATTTTTAAACATTCTTAAGACATTACTAACAGAAAATTTGTATCATAATAGACGACGCATGACCGATTTGTGGACAACAATTGACAGAAACTGGACCTTAGTGGACATCTTTCGGCTTTTTGTGGACATCGCTTATATTAAGAATAACAAACAATTGACGACTTAAGAAGGCCGTTGGGTTCATTTATGTTCCTCGAAAACAAAAAAAGCCTTCAGGTTCATTTGCGGACGCCATTCAGACAGTAATTAACAGAAAATGTGCTGCGACGAACAATAGAAATTTTGCGACACTCTTGTAAAGTTTACTGCTGGTGTGCGGTGCACAAATCGACACTATATAGCTAACGTTTAAATTTAGTTGTTGTATTTCCGTATAACTAACGAGCTTCGATGATAATGATAATTATTGTAAGGCGTCACGACCTACTTGAGAAAGTTGTTGTGGCGTACCGATCTTTACTCTGTTAGCCTTTGGTTAAATTTGCAGATGTTAAAGCTGAAAACTGTTAAAGAATGTTTTTGCAACTGGTTTAGAAACTCTCACATATACGTAATTAAATACAGTAGGATGTAGTAAGTGCTTTAGTACAACGTACTTGTTTGAAATCCTTTACTTTGATGTTCCGCTTTTATACGGGAACATGAAACACACTTCGTACCACTATTTTAAGCATAAACTGAGGCTATTTAAAAATATCGACGATAAAAGGCGTTAAGTTATAGTTTAGGAAAAAATTGCTGGAGATAATTTATTTCAATTAAAACAGTTTGAGAAGTACCACGGTTTACGGTGCCTACTACTTTCTATACTAAATAAACATTGTGTGTTATGTATATTTATGATTATGCATAATCTGTGGAAACACGATCTGAAGTCTCAGTAGTTGTAGTATAATAAATGGGATTTAATATTAGGAGAATCTAATCCTAGGATTTCAAATCCTTCTATCCTATTGGCGGGATTTACTATGCGGGAATTGTGACCACAACTTGAATATTAAGTTATCATTCCAAATAAACTCACTCCAACGGTTATTATCGATACAGAAATATTTGTCGCAATTTATCGGTATTTACGTTAATTCGAGTCCCTAACGACACTAAATTTTTCAATTTCCACTTCCTTACAACTTTTAGCGGTGCAAACCGCAAACGTGCAAACATTTTAATGAAAGTATTTGCGAATATTTCTAAAATTATGTGCTTATGGCTCTTTTGGGATTAGGGGGTACATTTTGAGCGATCACGTCGGATAGATAACTATAAATAATGTAGTCTTTTTGTTTTGCTTTAAAGGGTTAAATAATTTAAAATAATTAAGTTAGGAAACTCAAACTAATAAATTTAATCTGAGGCGAGTCGCTTTTGGTTAATTTAATGTAAAATAGTTGCAACATATCGATTTGTCTTATAAAACACAAAAGGGTTGTTACATTTTTTAACCCGGATTAAAGAAAGTAAAGCGAAATTTCGTACAATTACACATGACGTTGAGGCAGTAGCTTAATGTGTACGAGCGCCGTGGGTCTTTTACAAATAATTGCCATCCCCATAGTAACGTATTTTTGGATTTTTCATTAAAAAATTGTGAACAAACATATTGTTATTAACTTTGACCATTAGTGAGCCATTTCAAATTTTACAGTTTTAAATGCCCTTTGTTTAAATGTTTTAAGTATCGAACCCTATTCAAACCCGGATTCCCGGATTTAGTCCACTACCAGGTATTTATTATTTATAAACGACAAAAAAATTTTAAATTTCAACTAATGTTATGGGATTACACCCTCCTAGCTTCGAAAGCACTCTAAGCACGTTTTTCGTTTTTTAAATCAAGTCCGTCACAGAGCTTCCACGTTTCTACGAGCCACGTTCAAAAAGTGGTATTCCGAAAGGTATATTAATAAATGGATGACTCGAGATCTGATACGCCCAAGGAGGCTGCTTGAGGAGATACAATAAATCCGAATAAGTGGCCTAAGTGCTGGGAGTTCTCCCTCCCTAAATAATCCAGAAGGAAAAAAATGCGACTTTACTCTTAGGAAGGACGAGCGTCCAAGTATTACTGCCACACTAGAGAATCTTACAGCTGCACGCTGCTCGTCCTTTAACCGCTTAGTTTTGTTCCACGAATACCAAGGCTCTCGAGACAAGCCGTGGATGACTAACGGTAAATTATTCGGTTCGTTTAAATTAAGTCATTTCCCTTTACGGGGGGGAGTCTAGAGTGAAATTGTAAACTCGGTAGCAAAGTATCGGCTCTTGACATAGAAAGGGCAGTTTTTTGAAGCTTTTCCTCTTTTAAAAAAAGGTTCAAGTTCGTATGGTTTTTTGTCGGTATTCGTGTAAATCCCTTTCAAAGTGCGTAATTTTACGCGTTTCTACTTTGAAAGGTATTTCTACGGATACTAACAAAAAATTTAAAAAAACAACACGAGACGGACATGCCTTAGTACTCTTTCTACAAGAGGAAAAAGTTTCAATTGAAAAAAAAATCCCTTCAAAAAATTATACGTCGAGAACGGAGACTCTGCATCAGGGATATTCTTAGACTGCGCTAGTGAGTTTTCATTGCACTTTTGAGTCCCCCTAATTGTAAAATGTGCCGCTTGAGGGGCTTTCAGGAGGACGCCACGAATTTTTGAGCCTCCCTCCTTTTTTAGTTTTTCTCCACGAATAACTGGAAAAGCGCCTAAGAGGATATGTTAAGGTTAATTTATATAAAGTTAGTTTAAAGCTATTACTTTGGTAAACCATTAATGGAAGTACATTCATTGTCCTCCTAAAGACTAAATTCCTTATTTATGGGCTAGTAAAGAGACACGAAAGGAGTTATGTTGTTATCTTAGATCATTCATCGTCTAACTGGAGAAATTTGAGGCATTAAATTGTTCTGGGTTAGGTAACTCGGTTAAAAGTGCTATTGTCGTAAACACACAAGAAATATCCATTTAACCCCTAATGCATTAATCGACCCTGTGGTAAATCGAACAGATTGGAACTGCTTATCGCGATTCTATTTGTAACTGTTGTTGTTAACCAGATACGTAGTAGATTAAAAAAAAGGAATCAAAATTGGGGGTTTTGAAATTAAATTGGAACGACGGGTTAAAATATCGAGTTTTTTTTCATTTAGAGCGCAAAAAGAGCTTTTTATTTGGAACGTCATTCGAATTTAGTTACATATTTGTATCGAAATTACGCCAATTAAAATAAAGTAATTAAAATTGTGTTACGTAAACTGGTAAAATTACGATATTTACTTGGCAGCTCGTGTTTATGCTTGACTTTAATTTAACGAGACGAAAGTAGATAAATTTCGTTGGAGTCATTTGACAAATCTTTACTAAGATTATCGTTTCGAACAAATTCTTAGGGCCCTGTCGAAAACCATGGTTGCCTTAAAACGCCGAGAAGTATAATCAAAAAGTAAATGTATGCAAATTTTCCCTACAATATCTCTGCTCTATTGAATAATTTGCATACTTATTTTCTAAAAACATCCTACTCCCTACTATTTTACTTTAAGTTTAGTTTTTGTCTTTATTTTAGTTAGTTATGAACTAGACTAATCACTAGACTCCATTTCACCATTCAAATAAAGTCGTACGTAATTGGAAACTTCATGTTTTAACGATTTTTCAAAATTATTAAAACTGTTATAATTCCACTAAAGGGGCTACGTCCCTTTAGCCACCTCCCACGGCTTACTCCCAGCTTAATTTCAATGTTTCCGCTAAGTATCCGCTAAATATTCAATTTCATTGATTCAGGATTACCACAATTCAATTTTCAGGACACTGTAAAAACTACCTAAACATTTACGGACGATTTATGTGCTCACGTTCTTAATGATATCCCTATCAAAAGCCAAATTAATATTACGTTTCTATGATATAAGATCATCAGATCATCAGCACATCATAATTGTGTATTAGGATATTTTAAAAATCTTCAAAGACATTTCAGGATGATTATGTATTAACTTTAAATGATTTCCAAACCTAAAGGTTTGCCTTAGGGTTTTCACAGATTTGTGGATGATTTATGTACTAGTTCTTAATGTTACCCTTCTATAAAGTCAAATATTACGTTTCATTGATTCAGAAACACCACAGGACAATTTTCAGGACATTCTGAAAACTTCCTGAAACATCTTTCATAATTTATGTACTAGTTCTTAATGTTACCCTTCTTTAAGATCAAATATTACATTTAATCGATCTAAAATCACCACAGGACAATTTTCAGGAGATTCTAAAAACACCCTAAAGCATTTTTGAATGATTTACTTACTAGTTATTAATGTTATCCTTCTCCAAGGTCAATAATTACGTTGAATTAATACAGAAACACCCCAGGACAATTTTCAGGAGATTCTGAAAATGTCCTGAAACATTTCTGCATAATTTATGTACTATTTCTTTATGTTAACCTTCTCTAAAGGTCAATAATTACGTAGAATTGATACAAAAACACCATAGGACAATTTTCAGGACATTCTGAAAACTTCCTGAAACATCTTTGCCTGATTTATGTACTAGTTCATAATGTTACCCCTCTTTAAGGTCAAATATTACGTTTAATCGATATAAAATCTCCACAGGACAATTTTCAGGAGATTTTAAAAACACCCTAAAGCATTTTTGCATGATTTACTTACTAGTTATTAATTTCATCCTTCTCCAAAGTCAATAATTACGTTGAATTGATACAGAAACACCCCAGGACAATTTTCAAGACATTCTGAAAATGTCCTGAAACATTTCTGCATGATTTATGTACTAGTTCTTAATGTTAACCTTCTCTAAAGTCAATAATTACGTAGAATTGATACAGAAACACCATAGGACAATTTTCAGGACATTCCAAAAAGTTCCCGAAATATCTTCGCATGATTTATGTACCAGTTCTTAAATCTTTCTTACCGTAAACTAAATATCAGGTACGCTTAATTGAAACAAAATCACCACAGAGCAATTTTCAGGGCATTCTAAAAACGCCCTAAAACATTTCGTAATGATTTATGTACTAATTCTTAACGTTGTCACTCTTTAAGATCAAATATTACGTTTCATTGATACAAAATCACCACAAGGCATTTTTAAGGACATTCTGAAAACTTCCTGAAACATCTCCTACGATTTATGTACCAGTTCTTTTTCACCGTAAAGCCAAATACTACGTTTAATTGAAACAAAATCACCACAGGGATTTCAGGACATTCTAAAAACGTTCTGAAACATTTCTTAATGATTTATGTACTAATTCTTAACGTTGTCCTTCTTTAAGGTCACATATTACGCTTTATTGATGCAGAATCACCACAGAACAATTCTCAGAACATTCTGAGAACTTCCTGAAATATCTCCGCATGATTTATGTACCAGTTCTTAATAATTTCTCACCGTAGGCCCAAATATTACGTTTAATTGAAATATAAACATCACAGAGGAATTTTTAGAACTCGCTGAAACATATCAGGATGTTCTATGTCCCAGTTCTTAATGCTTTCCAATCAAAAAGTCAAGCATTACGTTTTATTGAAACACAATCACCGCAGGCCAATTTTCAGGACATTCTAAAAACGACCTGAAACATTTTTGCTTGATTTATGTACTAATTCTTAATGCTGTCCCTTTTTAAGGTCAAATATTACGTTTTATTGATGCCAAATCGGACAGAACAATTCTCAGAGCACTCTGAGAACTTATCTCCGAATGATTTATTTACCATTTATGTTATGTACGAGTTATGTTCTTAGTTATTTCTCACCGTAGTCAAATACTACGTTTAATTGATACAAAATCACCACAGGACTACTTTCAGGACATTCTGAAAACGCCCTGAAACATTTCTAGATGATTTATAGATTAGTTCTTAACGGCGCCTCTCTTTAAAATCTAATGTTACGTTACATTGGTAGGGGATCACCAGAGAACAATTTTAAGGACCCTCTGAAAATTCCTAAAACATTTACGATTTATAATTTATGACCAGTTCTTCAGTTTTTTACAGTGTTCCTCTTTAAAGCCAAATATTACGTTTCATTGGTATTGGGCCACAAAAAATATCAATTTTCAGGAAATTCTTCTCAGGATTTTAAGAAATTTGGTCTTATTTCCGAATATGATTACTGCTTGTTTCTAAGTAGTGGGCCAATAATATACCTATAAACGTGCCCTCGTATAGCACTCTCCATGTAATATTCAAAAGAAAGTATAAATAATAATATATTTTGTTTTTAATTGTCTTGTGCGTCCGATAATCCGGATTTATAGTTAATCCGACTGTACACTGTACATCTCATTTAATTCGGATTATAATTCAAATATTATCAGACTTTGTTTTAAACTAATTTGCATTTAAAATTTAAACCGACGAGACTTTATTTTAGTACAAAATTTTCCATAATTTTAAAAAAGCCCCTTACACAACTTTTTAACTTTACAAAAAATAATTTCTTAATCCAAAGTCCATTAAAATTGCTTTTAAAGTAATCCTTTCGTTAGGCTGTATTGTTTAAAAAGTCCTAATACTAATACCAAACAAAACATATTTTAAATTCAAGTAACAGTATTTAATCACTTAAAAACGTAATCGTTAATTTAAATTAAAAAATTTTTTTTCGCATACAAATTGGTGTATTAATCAAAAATAAGCGATCGACAAAAAAAAAGTAATCATCGGTTTAAAACTTCTCTTAAAATGACTACCATCCAATCAAACCTCGATCATTAATCAAACCTTAATCAGACACGAGGCCTAAACGTTTTATTTTATTTATTTAACTATCAAAATTTTGTTACTCATCGATTAATTAACGATTAATTTTCATTAAAATAAACTTTCGATCACTTTATTGAGCCCAAACAATCAAATAGGATCCCTAATTGCTCGTGTAGCTCTAAATATTAATACAATGGCTGTTCGGGAAGTTGCGGACTCATTTCAAGACGACACGGGAACGGAACCGCAGGGTATATTAGTAAAAAAATTGGAGTGAGTGAAGTGAGCGTTAATTGATTTGAGAATTTGAGCATAATACGTGAAACACCACCCCTATAAAACTTTTTACCGAACGAGGACCTTACATGCCCACTTTTGTGTAAAACATCCCTTAAAGTTAAAAGTGATACATTTATTGTGTGTAACAAACTTTTTTTAAATGTAAAAATCGCAAACTTTATATAACAAACAACAGAAGCCCTTGTTGTAGTCGTAATACATTAACCTGGCTTTGGTTTTGCTTTTAAAAATTCGACGTTTGTGGTCAGTGTATCTAACATAGCCAATGGGCCTTGTAGAGAACTACACTAAAATGCTTGTTAATTGGACACTTTGACGTTCTCGGGTAGTTGTGAGTCGAGTAAGTAGGTTTAGAATTACTCTTCAAAGTTAAAGAGGGCAATCTGTTATACAAAAATCGTAATTTGAAGACATCGGCGATTTGTGCGTTTTGTGCGATCGCTAATGTCTTCTCAAAAGTCATTTTACACCCACTTTTTGGAGTTCAAAAAATGTTTTTTCAATTTTTTGTTATGTACAAAAGTAATAGAAAAAACTTATACTACGATTTTATGATAATTAATAATTATTATTAGGATAGAACGAGTAATATGTTATGGGACTCATCTCATCGTCCCGCTCGGGTGATACTGGGTTGAAATTTGTATTTGTACACAAATAAAGCGCAAATTTAATGAAATTAAATTTGAAGTATATATTTTGAATAAATGTTTGTCGAATTAGGCGTTAAGTATTGCTACTAATTTTGTGGTTTTATGTGATTAAATACGTATTTTAATTTACCTAAGTTATTAGCTTTAACGCTTACAGCTGTACCCAAAATAGCGCAAATAATAGCTCTCAGTAAATTCACAATTTTCATAATACAACATTTCACACTATTCAAAACAAACAAATAATGTTTATAAAATCGTGATAAGCACACATTTAGTAAATGGATAAATAAACAACTTGAACTATTCCGTAGTAGAATTGGAGAACTACTAATAAATGTAGGTAATTCACGATCTCTTTCAATTTGCCTTTGTTTCGTGGCTAAAACAAAACGATTTTTAACGAAATTAAACGATTTAATTAGGAAATAATTAGAAAACATTACTACGCGTTTGATAGAGCCGTGCGTTTACTTCAAATTGATCTTCCTGGACCCTACTTCCTGCCACTGTTCACTTTGAGCTCACCGCCCTAAAAGCAGCCTCACGTAATTTTCACTTTTTCGTCGACTTCGTCTACTTTGAATAAGTAATAAATTTTTTTAAATTAATTCCTCGCCGTTTTGGGTCCCCCTGAATCCAAAAAAGGAAAAAAAACTTTGTCTGTACGTATATCGGTGTGTATGTAACGCCGCCAAACAAAAACTACTAAAGCGATTTTGTTGAAATTTAGTTTGGGTCACTTTAACATAATTTTATTGAAAAAATAAGTTTTCTTAACAAAATCGATACAGGGTAGTCAAAAATAAGGAAGTTATTTTGGCCGCATTTTGAAAAATCTTGAACTACAGTATTTATACACAGTTATAAGTTAGTATACATCGGCCGTAATTAAAAAAAATTACATAAAAAATTTTTTAATTCAAAATGGCGGCCAGTATAACGGCTGTCCTATTTTAAGTTTTTTTGTTATAACTTCTGTGATAATTATTATTATAACAATCTAAAAACAAGAATATACAGACAAAATATAGGGCTTTAATTTTGTGAGAGTTGATTTTTAAAATGATTTCAAAAGTGTCTACTTTTATGAGACCAAAGTAGACTAAAATGTTTAAACGGATTTTCTCAAAATTGACTTCGGCTATTTTGTCTATATTTTGATATGTTGTAGTCATCGAAGATTTTAATTAATCTATTAAGTTTCATTTTTCGCTATCTGCTAGATTCGGAGTTCTCATTTTTTAAAGGTCGAAATTTAAAAAAATTATAATTTCTTTTGTAATTAAAACTTGTAATTGCAAGTTGGTATATTAATTTATTACATAAATTTCTATGATTTGTTATTATTTAGGTTTAAAAAACACTTCCGGTTAAACCTGAAAATAACCAAGCAAACGTAGTTTTTAAAAACACCCTGTATATTTTATAATTGTTAAAAATATCGTAAGATTAGCTATCTAATGATACCATACATTTTAAACTTTAACTGCCGGTTTAACCGGAAATGGCGTTATGTTTGCTATTTTAAATACAACACCCTGTATATTTTAAGTAATTTGAAAGATTGTAAAATTAGCTATCTATTAATACCAAACACTTAGTATTTTGACTTCCGGTTCAACCGGAAACGATATTATCTTCCTATTTCAAATATAAAACACCCCGTATAACTTTAGATTTTTTAAATCAGGGAGAGCTTCTGAGCACACTATTGTCTGGTACTATTTCTGATATCTTTTTAAATATTTTAAGTTACGTCTATGCGAATCTCTTTTCAAACAACTACACGTATTTCGATAATCCGGATTTTTTTATAAAAATTACCAAAACCTCTCGCTTAAACCGGATAAATTATTCGCACCGAGGCTTCATAAAAATGGGCCGAAGAGCTGGCATTTTTGAACATTTATCACAACCAAGTGAATTTCGCCACCCAAATAAAAGTTAAAAACCATAATTTAATACTTCGAAAGTTCACGAGAGGTTACAAAATAGTAATAAATAAAAAAAATGCGAGTTAACATGAACTTATTATAAGATTTTTTTAGGAGTTTTGAAGAAAACTAAAAGCAGTAACTTCTATTTGGACATTAATAATTGTAAAAGCCATCTCGGTTGACCAATAAAAATCCCTCTTTTCATTTTGTATACCATAATCAAACGCGAAGTTACTTTTCTGCGAGTTGGTCGTAATAACGAATCGATTGTCGATGCCGAATTGAAATAATAAAATTTTTACAAAAGAAGCAAAAATTACACAACTTATTGATTTTATCTACAACTATATATAGAGAGACAAACAGGCACTTTATTTACGTTCTTTTCTAATACCCATACAATGCATATTTCGAAAACGAGCTACAAAACGTCGAAAAGGTAAACACGCGAACATGACTCAATAATTATCGAACTCGTTCAAATATCTATGAGAGCTGCATCCAAATTCACTCAAACTCATTCGTGGTTTCGTTATTAGTTTATATTTAATGATGTACACGAGATTTATAATTATTTGTGGTTTTAGAAATAAATAAATTTGATACAATTTCTAATCGTCCATTTAAATGAATTAATTTTCGATCGAATAACACTAGAGTGGTTTTCATTCTTTCACAAATTTCTCAGGAGTTTTTCGGCTTCAAAGAGGCTTCCTAACAGTTTGCTAAAGACTTTCGAGCTCTCCAGAACTCTTCCATTCTCTCAAAAAACTTGCAGTTCACTGTTCGAATTAAGAAAGCTGGAAAAGCTTTTTCAGAGCTTGGAATAGTCTTCCAGAACTCTTCCGCTCTCCCAAGAAATGCTTCTTTCACTGTATAAGCTCGAAAATCTCAAAGGCTTCTTCAGAGCTTGGGGTAGTCTGTTGGAGTCTTCTACAAATCTTCCGGTCTCCCAAGAAACCCTTAGCACACTGTCTGAGTTTATAAATCTAGAAAGACTTTCTCAGAACTTGGAATAATAATACAGTCTTCTAGGGCTCTTCCGGTTTCCAAAGAAACCCCAAATAGACTGTATGGGCATACCAATCCGGGAAGGTTTCCTCGGAGCTTGGGGTAGTCTGTTGGGAGTCTTCTAGAACTCTTCCAGTCTCCCAAAACATCCTTAGCACACTGTCTGAGTTTACAAATTTGGAAAGACTTTCTCAGAACTTGGAATAGTATTTTTTAGTCTTCTAAGAATCTTCCGGTTTCCAAAACAACCCCTAATACACTGTATAGGCATACCAGACCGGAAAGGTTTCCTCGGAGCTTGGGCTAGTCTGTTGGGAGTCTTCTAGAACTCTTCCAGTCTCCCAAAACACCCTTAGCACACTGTCTGAGTTACAAGTCTGGAAAGACTTTCTCAGAACTTGGAATAGTATTTTTTAGTCTTCTAAGGGCCTTCCGGTTTCCAAAACAACCCCTAATACACTGTATAGGCATACCAGCCCGGAAAGGTTTCCTCGGAGCTTGGGGTAGTCTGTTGAGATACTTCTAGAACTCTTCCAGTCTTCCAAAACACCCTTAGCACACTGTCTGAGTTTACAAATCTGGAAAGACTTTCTCAGAACTTGGAATAGTATTTTTTAGTCTTCTAAGAGATTTGCGGTTTCCAAAACAACCCCTAATACACTGTATAGGCATACCAGCCCGGAAAGGTTTCCTCGGAGCCTTAGGGTTGTCTATTGGAGTCTTCTAGAACTCTTCCAGTCTCCCAAAACACCCTTAGCACACTGTCTGAGTTAACAAATCTGAAAACGCATTCTTCGAGCGTGGGGCAGCTTTTTTGAACCTTATGGAAATCTCTTTACTCTTTACATACTTTTAAAAAACATCCTAATATGTCCGTATTATAGACCTTGTTTCAATTTTTGAGTGATTAATTAATTAAAGACCTAATGAAGGTCAAAAGAAGCGCAACTATACGGCATTTATTTCCCGACAGTTCTGAAATTTCATTTCGTTTTAAACGAAACATCCAACAACCAGATGTTTATCAAAGATTTAACGCTAATGCAGTAGCAGCATACAAAGTACTGCACAATAGGTGATTATTTGAACAATCGATGTCAACGTACGGATAATTTCGAATGACAAAGCAAACATTTATTTGACAGTGGTTAGTGGCTATAATTACGAAAATCAGTCCTTTATTGTTTTGAATGTTCCTTCCCAAATACTCCCTTTGAAATGTATTTGAAAATTGTCGCTATTTACTAGAAGTACATATTACAAATCAATTAACGATTTTTCATAAAATTTAAGGGAGTAACTGTAACGTCCCAGATTTTTTTTCGAATTGAGAAAAGTTTATACGTTTATCGACTTTTGTGATTATTTTTTAAAAAAGCGTAGGCTACTTAGATAAGCGTAAATCAATTTTATGTCAATGATTAGAAATGTTTGAAAATGAGTAAGAATTTATCATTGCACACATCTTGTCAAATAGATTCATTTGTCAATTCACAACCGGAAAATAATTTAGACTGTTTTAGTGCGTAAGGTGTACAATGATGTGGAAAAACTGTTATAGGCGTTACCGTAAATGACACTAAAGGGTGATAAATAAGTTTCCCATCGTTAGGTTGAATGTTGGTGGTTTTGGGTTAGACGCGAATTTCTTTTTTTCTTCTTTTTGTCAATAAATTGATTTAGTATTAACTATTAAATTTTATAACAAATACAAGAGAAAATAAGAGGAAAATATGTGTTGCCGTTGGAGATGTTTGTTAAAAAATATATTTGAGGTTAAGATAAAATTGAAAGACGTGACGTGTTATTGATATGACGTATTCTGGACGTAAGTTTCGGAATAGTCAAAAACCTGAAAATAAATTTAAAGATTTATTTTGCTTGTTAACGGCATGATCAGACAACATAACGTAAACGTGACAGCAAAAAAAGTATTCGTTTTGGGAACTACTACCAAATCTCTTTTAGATAAACGAAGCTTAAAGTAGAAATGCTAGTAGATGAAACATTAAGATTAAAATGCCAGAAATGCAAGAAGGAAAATTAAATCTAGAACTCTTTTAATCTTTTTCATTGCTCTGGTACACTGTATAATGATTATTTAGTTTTCTTCACTTTTTTTTCTATTATCACGTTTGCCATTACGAAAATAAAATGTTTCATTAACTTTTCTATTATTTTAATACATTCTGTTTAAACTTAATCGGGCTTTGTTTAAAATTTTCTCTTTTGTATTAAAATATAAATTCCTTTCGTCTTAATTGAAATGCAAGGTTCAGTGTTTTATTATAATAATGTAGATGTTTTAAAATTATACAGTAATAAATTGAGAGTACGTTTATTAAATATCAATATAGAGTAGGCACATAATTTACTAACTACTAAAATACATAACGGCAAAGTTATCGATGCATAGTCCCACATTCACATTCGTCATTCGTCGCTAGTGGTTTAAAGCTTTGTGTGTTCTAAGCTGGCTCATATATGTCCCAAAAGAGTGGGATGGTATCCCTGTTATCAAACACTGCTTAATTGCCGATACAAAACGATTTAAATACCATGAATTATTTTATCGCTAAAATCGGGTCGTTAGAATGTTCGGGCGTCGTGATATACGTAACAAATAATATAAGTAAGAGGATAGTATCGGTGGTGTGTGAACTCCACTTTAGGTATCTTAACACTACTTAAAGTAATTTGCAAGTCACTGTGAAATTAATCGCTAAGAGAAACATTAGAGCACGCTTTTATGTTTACTTTTAGTTATAACTAATTGGCAACATCGCAATGAATTGTATTTTGTTAATCGGGCACACTTTAAAAAAACGGCCGATGTGGCCATAACACTTTTTCATACGCGCTAAAAATAAAAAAATATATCAAAAATAGTACCTACCTAACAATAGTATGCTCAGAAGCTCTCACTGATTTCAAAAAACTAAAATTATACGGGGCGTTTCTATTTGAAATAGGAAGGTAATATCGTTTCCGGTTGAACCGGAAATTAAAATATTAGTGTTTAGTATTACTCGATAGCTAATTTTACAATATTTAAAAATACTTTAAAACATACAGAGTGTTGTATTTAAAATAGCAAACATAACCCCATTTCCGGTTAAACCGAAAGTTAAAATTTAACATGTTTGGTATCATTAGATAGCTAATCTTACGATATTTTTAAAAACTATAAAATATACAGGGTGTTTTCAAAAACGCCTTTTGCTTGGTTATTTTGCGATTTAACCGGAAGTGCTTTTAAACCAAAATTATAAGAAATAATAGAAGTTTATGTAATAAATTAATATACCGACTTGCAATTATCAATTTTAGTTAGAAAAGAAATTATAATTTTTTTTAATTTTAACCTTCAACAAATCATAGTTCAGAAACTAGCCGTTAGTTAAAAATAAAACTAAGTTATATTATTAAGAACTTCAATATCTAAAACATATCAAAATATAGACAAAATGGCCGAAGTCAATTTTGAGAAATTCCATTTTAAAATTTAGTCAACTTTGGTTCCGAAATGTACTCAATTTTGACATTTTTTTTTTAAATCGACTCTAACAAAACTGAAGCCCTATATTTTGCCTATATATTCCTGTTTTTAGATTTTTATAATAATAATTTTCTCTAAAGTTCTAATACAAAAACTAGAAAATGGAACAATCGTTATACTGGCCGCCATTTTGAATTTAAAAATTTGAAAAAATATTTTTTGAATTAGGGTCGATGTGTACTAACTTATAGCCGAGTATAAATACTGTGGCTCAAAATTTTTCAAAATGCGACTAAAATAACCCCCTTATTTTGGGCCACTCTGTATCGATTAATTTTGTCAATGAAATTATGTTAAAGTGGCCGAACCAAATTTCAACAAAATCGCTTCTGTAGGTTTCGTTGAACCGCGTTACATACACACACACACACTGATATACACGCATGAGACCGACATGTGACACTGTGACATGTGACTTTTTGTAAGTTTTATTTTTTTAGCGATTTGGATTCAGGGAGACCCGAAATGTCGAGAAATTGATTAAAACAAAATTTTCTTTAAAGTAAACTACGTCAACGACAAACGAAAAAGTAAAATCGAGACTTACAACTACGTAATAAATAAATAGCGATAGTCGATAGTTAATCGATTGTAAACATTCGATGATTGGTAATATATTTTTATTTGTAAACGACTGAAATTGAAAGCTCATTTTACATTACTTTTCGATCGTATTCCAGTTAAAATGGATAAATAATTAATTAAGTTGATGATAGTTATTTGATTAATCGCTAATTGAATTTTGAAACAACCGGTCGATTTTAGGAACCCTCATTTCAATTATCGAGATATGTATTTTTCAATTTATTTCGATATCGTTTCTTTTTTTTAAGTAAGTTATTTCCGTTTTGTTTCAAAAAAAGAAAAACAATTTCCTAGCGATTTTTTGGAATTGTATAAAAATTAGATTTGAGCTATCATACAAGAATTAACTAATGTGGCAATAAAAAAAGCGCGAAACAAGAAAGGGTTTTAACTTTTTTGATGGCTATTATGAGCTGCACCGCTGCATCGTAGGTATTAGGTATATCTTTTCACAATATTTCGCATTGGAATTTTTAGCCTTTGTCGTTAAACGAGTGGGAAATGGCACTTGTGGAAACCGTAAATGAAGAGATTATATTATATGAAAGAAAAGTCTTTAGGAACGCACCTATAGTTTTACGAAACACCTGCCACCCCTTTTTTAATTTGTGGCCTATTCGAGTGCAAACTTTTAGAAAAAGAACCTAAAAGTTAGTTGGAAAAAGCGTAGAAGTCCCCTTACAAACCTAGCCAACGGTACACATTGTAGTTAACGTTCTGCGTCGTTTCTCTTCAAAGAGAATCGCACTAATGTAGATTTCCCTGGTGATTATACCATACTATTGGACAAGTGACTATAGATTTTAGCAACGTACTTTTACTTATATAGTACACTCCACTATACCTAAATTAGCATTCGTGTGTTAAGTTGTACGGTAATTGCGAATCGGATTTCAAGTTAACTCATTCCTTCTTGTTCCTTAATTGCACTTTAAAGGAACATCCGAAACGATCTGCTACGAGAGTAATTTAATCCAAACTTGATACGTAAATCATAGCTCGTAACAAAAAAATTTAATTAAATAAAACACCAAATAAAACACTCAAAATTTACATAAAACAAATGGACCGGAAAAATTTTAAATTTATTTATAGAATTTTACACAAATGGGTTAAAATGTAAAATTTGCTTATAGTATACTACTATACTCGAGTAAATAATTTTCTGATAAAGAAAATGCGGAGATGGGCCACAGTGTAAAATGTACAATTTAATCTCGACGACCATCCATCTTAACTATCAACGCAAAATAAGCGTGGCGAATAATTAATAATTCTTTTGTTACTTAACTCAATTACACACTTTCTTACTATTCATTTTCTTTCTAAAACTACGTAAACACTCATTTTAATAATCGCCTAAATCTCTTCTCCAAAATCTACGTATATTGATTGTCAGAAGTTGCCAACGCTTAATATATTTATAGCGTAGCGGAACGGTTCCCCGAGGCCCGTGGACTAAACTTCCTCGGAATAACTGAAAAGTCGGCTAGTTACGAGCAAATTGTATAGAACCTTTTTTAAAGAGAAGAAAATTACCTACAAAAAAGTCTACTACAACCCTTTTCTAATGTTAATACTTTAGGCGTGAGAGTGGCCCAAACGCAGAAGTTGCCAACGCTTATACTAATGGTAGTTGCGAAACGGTTCATCGAGGCCCGTGAACCAAATTTTCTTGAAATGGTTAAAAAGTCTGATAGTTAGAGTAACTTGTATAGAACCTTTTTTAAAGAGAAGAAAATTACCTACAAAAAAGTCCTCTACAACCCTTTTCTAATGTCAATACTTTAGGCGTGAGAGTGGCCCAAACGCAGAAGTTGCCAACGCTTATACTAATGGTAGTTGCGAAACGGTTCATCGAGGCCCGTGAACCAAATTTTCTTGAAATGGTTAAAAAGTCTGATAGTTAGAGTAACTTGTATAGAACCTTTTTTAAAGAGAAGAAAATTACCTACAAAAAAGTCCTCTACAACCCTTTTCTAATGTCAATACTTTAGGCGTGAGAGTGGCCCAAACGCAGAAGTTGCCAACGCTTATACTAATGGTAGTTGCGAAACGGTTCATCGAGGCCCGTGAACCAAATTTTCTTGAAATGGTTAAAAAGTCTGATAGTTAGAGTAACTTGTATATAGAACCTTTTTTAAAGAGAAGAAAATTACCTACAAAAAAGTCCTCTACAACCCTTTTCTAATGTCAATACTTTAGGCGTGAGAGTGGCCCAAACGCAGAAGTTGCCAACGCTTATACTAATGGTAGTTGCGAAACGGTTCATCGAGGCCCGTGAACCAAATTTTCTTGAAATGGTTAAAAAGTCTGATAGTTAGAGTAACTTGTATAGAACCTTTTTTAAAGAGAAGAAAATTACCTACAAAAAAGTCCTCTACAACCCTTTTCTAATGTCAATACTTTAGGCGTGAGAGTGGCCCAAACGCAGAAGTTGCCAACGCTTATACTAATGGTAGTTGCGAAACGGTTCATCGAGGCCCGTGAACCAAATTTTCTTGAAATGGTTAAAAAGTCTGATAGTTAGAGTAACTTGTATAGAACCTTTTTTAAAGAGAAGAAAATTACCTACAAAAAAGTCCTCTACAACCCTTTTCTAATGTCAATACTTTAGGCGTGAGAGTGGCCTAAACGCCAGAAGTTGTTGCCAACGCTTATACTTATGGTAGTGGCGGAACGGCTCCTCAGAATAGCTCAAAAATCTGCTAGTTACGAGTAAATTGTATAGAACCTTTTTTAAAGAGAAGAAAATTACCTACAAAAAAGTCCACTACAACCTTTTTCTAATGTCAATACTTTAGGCGTGAGAGTGACCCAAACCCCAGAAGTTGGGCTAACGCTTATACTAACTTATGCTAGCTTCGAAACGGCTTCTCAGAATAGCTCAAAAGTATGCTAGTTACAAATAAATTGTATAGAACCTTTTTTAAAGAGAAGAAAATTACCTACAAAAAAGTCCACTACAACCTTTCTCTAATGTCAATACTTTCGGCGTGAGAGTGGCCCAAACGCCAGAAGTTGTTGCCAACGCTTATACTTATGGCAGTGGCAGAACGGCTCCTCAGAATAACTCAAAAGCCTGCTAGTTACGAGTAACTTGTATAGAGCCTTTTTTAAAGAGAATATAATTACCTACAAAAAAGTCCACTACAACCCATTTCTAATGTTGATATTTTAGGCGTGAGAGTGGCCCAAACGCCAAAAGTTGTTGGCAACGCTTATACATATGGTAGTGGCGGAACGGCTCCTCAGAATAGCTCAAAAGTCTGCTAGTTACGAGTAAATTGAATAGAACCTTTTTTAAAGAGAAGAAAATTACCTACAAAAAAGTCCACTACAACCTTTTTCTAATGTCAATACTTTAGGCGTGAGAGTGGCCCAAACCCCAGAAGTTGGGCTAACGCTTATACTAACTTATGCTAGCTTCGAAACGGCTTCTCAGAATAGCTCAAAAGTCTGCTAGTTACAAGTAAATTGTATAGAACTTTTTTTAAAGACAAGAAAATTACCTACAAAAAAGTCCACTACAGCCCATTTCTAATGTTAATACTTTAGGCGTGAGAGTCTAAACGTCTAAACTTGGCGACCGATGCCGAAAAATAGTATTAACGTCATGTAAAAATTCTGAAAAAATTCATACACTATCTAGATACTCTCATAAAACAATGGCGGATAATTTGATGTCATTTTCAACTCTTAACGATGCCTAATAAACAAATTATTTTCTTTGGAAATACCTATTGGAATAGTATCATATTATGTAGGTACTATTGATGGCAAAAATGTGTTATTTGGTGGACATGCTTTGAATATCTCCCTAATGTGTAGTATTGATCGCAAAAATACGAAACTTGGTGCACATGTAGGTTTTTTTCATGCCCTAACGTTTGTAAGTCGTTCCAGATATATTGTCACTTATAGGACCTTAGGATGATTGAAATACTTTGCCCTTTAGCTCTTAACATGGTTTTGGTAGTACGTAACTCGAAATGAATTTGAAGTATGAAATAGTAGAACGTGTGTAATTATAAAAGTAATTAAGAAAATTTTTTTAAAAATTCGCGTGGTTTTATTTCAAAGAGGTTGAAGACCCTTGTTGTAGCGAAGTTATTTAATTAATGTAAAGCGCAAAATTTAACCGTTTTGAAATTTTATGTATGAACATTAATCATTAATTTAGGAAATAATTTATCTTAGCTGAATGTGGTTTTGAGGAAAGTATCGATTAAAAATTTTAACCCTTTAACAGAAGCGAATTGAGGGATTAATTTTTGAAGATTTAAAAAAATATGCTCTCGGAGTTTCTTAGTTTAAGGTGTAGAAGCTATAAACGGAGTCAAGTATACTATTACATTCGCTGTTAATCCTTACACTCACACGCAAACCTCATCAAAGCCGCACCTTTACTCATCCCCTATTTAACACCCACCTTTTATTGTCTTAAAATTTTCGTGTTGCGTATTACAACTTTACCGGTTAATTAAATTAACACTTCCATTACTCGAAAAGAAGGTGTGGTTTTAACTGAAAAAGTTTTTTACCGGTCGATGCATGGTATTAGAAAAGTGCGGATTTAGTTCGTTACAGCACACGTAATTGTCAATTGTTGGAAAGTAAATGTATACCTACAATACTTTTAGGGTTATTCACTGAATATACCAAAATTACAAACCAGCACAGAAATTAACTTTCCCTTGTTCCACTGTCAAATTATTACGAATTGTATGTAATCAAATAAAGTTAGCTTAATTATTTCTCTACGAGTTATTTTTGCTGACTAAACTCCGGCCAATTCGTTTTGAATGTATTTTGTTAAATATTATTTTCTTATACACGATTTAATCATAAATAATTGTTCCTACCCAATCCCCTACTTTTACCATTAACTTTTATTAAACGTCGACTAAAAAGAACTTTTTAATCCAAGAGCTAGCAAACATTATATCACTTGATACTATTCTCAAAATTCATTATTTTTATTGAGAACTACTTTCCATAGCCAATATAAAATCACTCGTCGGTCGAGCCAAACTTTAACGCGCTCTAGCGCTTAAGCTGTGCGTCTTACCTTTCACATATAGTTTGTAGGAAATTTAATTTACTTTATTCTTGTTTAGAAACACATTTGCTATAAAGTGCACAGTTTTTGAGTTAGTGGCGATAAACGTAAAAAACAGTTTTTATGGCTAATTTTGCAATTTTTATCTCACTTGAACGCGCTCTAGCGCCTAAACTGTTCATGTGAAGAAGAAACGTAACAGACATAGTTTGTAGAGAATTTAATGCACTTCATTTTTATATAGAAAGACTTTTCTTATAAAGTGCACAGTTTTCGAGTTATTATCGATAAACTTAAAAAACAGGTTTTATGACCATTTTTGGAATTTTCATCAATCATTAACGCGCTCTAGAGCTTAAACTGTTCGTCTGAGGAAAAAAACTTAACAGATATAATTTGTAGGAAATTTCATGTAGCTTTTTTATATAAGGAATCACTTTTCTCAAAAAATACGTAGTTTGAGAGTTATAAGCGACAAGCTAAAGAAATCAGTTTTGTAGCCAATTTTGAAATTTTCTGTCACTTGAACGCGCTGTAGTGCCTAAACTGTTCGTGCGAGTAAAACAACGTAACATACATAGCTTTTTACGGAATTTAATGTACTTCATTTTTGTATAGAAAGACATTTCTCATAAAGTGCACAGTTTTCGAGTTATTAGGGATCAACTAAAAAATAGTTTTTATGGCCAATTTTGGAATTTTTAACGCGTTCTAGCGCTTAAACTGTTCGTCTAAAGAAAAAAACCTTACAGATATAATTTGTAGGAAATTTGATTTAGTTTCTTTACGCAAGGAATCACTTTTCTCAAAAAGTACCTAGTTTCCGAGTTATAAGCGACAAACTAAAAAAAATCAGTTTTAAGGTCAAATTTGAAATTTTCGGCCACTTTAATGCGCTCTAGCGACTAAGCCTAAAGAAAAAAGCCCAAAAATACAACTTGTAGGAAATTTAATGTAGTTTAAATATAGCAAACTTTTCTCATAAAGTGCGTAGTTTTCAAGTTAGAAGCATTTAACTGAAAAAAGAAAACCTACCCATCTCGATCCTCCTCTAAGTTAATGCTGCCACTTAGGAGTGTCAGCTCGTCTAGTTTTGCACAGTTTGAAACGCATCGGGTAATTTAAATGTTGACTTCTTAAGTTAATTTTTGTCAAATGACATTTATTCATTTCCGAAATGATTTAAAGTTTGTAAAAATATTATTGTAAATATTTTTGAGTTTCAAAATTTTATTTTTATTTCTTTATCGAATGAGGTAAAATTAAGTCGGCTAAAAATAAAGAGAAACTATAATAATAAAAGTCGGACAACAAAAGAAGAAATGAAGAAACCTTTTCATTTCGCCAAATTTAGACACGATGATTTAGAAAAATAACATTTTTATATCTTAAAACAACAGTCTCAAGTCTTGAGGGTCTGTAAGAAAACTTGTGAGCAAAGAGATACAGCGGTATTAAGTAATTAATCATATTTTACGTAAAAAAATAATTAGGGAAAAATTGTAATGGAAAAGAGGTAAATTGTTTAGAATTTGTCTGAGAAATAAATCGACTCTGTAAAATACAAAGACCCTGGTACATGTCAGGGTAAATTTGTTCGCAGTAGTTCTCTTTAGCTCAGTTAAAGTTGGTAATTTATCTTAAAGAATAAAACAGCGTTCGGCAACATTATAACCATTTATTTCGCAAAAGTATAAATGTACTGGTTTTAAAAACGTCTCCCCATCTTAAATTATTGTATTCGTAAAACTTTTATTTCCATCATAATCTTTATACGTCGCCCTCGCGACTCAAATGAAATTCGCGCGATAACGCTCTTTTCTAATACTCACCAATTTATTTACTATAAAGCACAAGCACTTTTAATGAGCGAATAAGCTCCAGCTCCCTCGAACAATTTAATCAAGTACTACTACACTACTCTACTACTACTCAAGTACTACTCCAACTACAGTCGACGTATTTAAGTACAAAAGTTCATTTGTAAGATTTCAATTATTTTTTACTTTTTCCCGTATTGAGCGTAGAAGTTTGAGGAAAGCGTCTACCATCCTGTGTGTATTTAAACGTAGTTTTGATATTTGGCGCAGTCGAAGTACGAAGTAACTTTGATAATAAGTTTTATTAAGATTTGTTTGTTTCGAAAAAATGTAGTTACGTATTGTTTAATCCGAATATAATAAAGTATAAAAAATGAGCATCCTGTGTATAAGAAAACTTTATTAAGACAATTTAGATTCATGTTGTCGTTTAGAGAATTATTTATGAAAGAGTCGGAAGAAAAAGGAATTTGAAAGCCAAGAAGATGAATTCGTAGGAAAAGACTAACGAACTTAAAAATACAGTAACCGAAATGCAGGAAAGCGTCGTCTTTTTATCTTGATAACGCTCCGATGCAATGTAAAACGATTAGACAAAAAATTTAAATTTACTACTTTTGTTTTAAAGATTTAGATCAATTATAAGATAATCACGAAGGCAGTTTGTTTATTTTAGTATTTAGCGGAAATAATAGATATTGCCGAGTAAGTTTAAATTTTATGTAGCCGTACTTAAGGAAACCCTAAACCATTTTCCATATTTAGAAACTTTCACATCGTATAATTGAATAATAGCAAAATGGAATTTTCATTTCAAACTTTTTATTACAGCACTAAATTCCATTTTTAAATTGTAAAATAGGTAACTAAGTATCCACTTGTAAAATATAACTTTTTGAATTTATATCGTCCCTTCTTTCACACGATTAAAAACAAATCTTTTTTTTTCTACTTCACAGTATTATAACTCTCCCCAAATAAAAACGAATAGCAGTTTTAGTTCATTTAGTTTTGAGCATTTTCAGTTGTAAATTATTACTTCGAAACTAACAAATTCGCCAAGCTTTATAATAAATCCAAAAGAGCAAATACACTCCTGGACAAAATTCAAGCACCAATTTATTAAACTAATTTTGAAAAAAACCCGCGGAAAGTTACCTAATTTTTCATCATTTTTGAGTTTGAAACTTTTTTTCTTGAAAACTCGAGAAAAGTAAAAACAAACAACAATCGAAAACAACGGAAAACGGAACTAATGGATTTATTATTATTTTCCCTGAGGCTGGCCCCTTTTAGTGGTTTCTTTCAACGCGACCTCTTGCTCTATTGTGCGCCTCGGATGTACTCTCCCTTTATGTGAACTCTGTGCTTTTAATGAAGTCAAGAGTTTCTTCTATTGGTAGTTTGGACAATTCTCCTTGAAGCATCTTCTCCTTTCCGAGAATGCTGTGACAACTTCTTGTGAAAGCCTCACAGTGTAGCAGAAGATGAATTGGAGTTTCCTCCGCCTCTGCACATCCTCTGCATAGTGGGTCTTCTTCTAGTACTAATGGATTTACTGCAATATTAATATTAGTAAACAATACAGTGAAAGCCTCCATAAGCGAACACTCATGTCCGGTTTGTACAAAACGCGACCACATATACCTGAGGTCCTGAAACCAAATAAAGACAATTTTATCATATTATTTACCTCCATCTCTACGTCTCCATCTAAACTTATTTATGTACTGGAGCTGATATGCTCTAGGTCGGCCCTATGGGCCTCCAACTCGACCCTACATCGGTCCTTCGGACCTATATACTCGGCCCTTAACAAATAGTTACAAGTTTTCAAAACCATACAAAACGGGGAAACACTAAACTTATTTATGTACTAGAGCTGACAAGCTCTAGGTCGGCCCAGTGAGCCTCGAACTTGACCCTACAGGTATAACATCGGTCCTTCGGACCTCTATACTCGGTCTTTAACAAATAGTTATTAGAAGTTATTAGAACCATACACAACGGGGAAGCACTAAACTTATTTATGTACTAAATCTGATAACCTCTAGGTCGGCCCTTTGGGCCTCCAACTCGACACTATAGATCTTGCTTCGCTAGCACCCTACCCTACCCTACCCTAACCTACAAGTCCCACACCGGTCCTTCGGACCTCTATATTTGGCCTCTATAACAAATAGTTATAAAAAGTTTTCAAAACCATACACAACGGTAAAGCACTAAACTTATTTATGTAAGGTCGGCCCCGTGGGTCTCCAACTCGACCCTACAGGTCTCACATAGGCCCTTCAGACATCTATTATACTCGGCGTTTAACAAATTCATAGCTATTAGAAGTTTTAAAACCAGACACAACGGAAAAGCACTAAACAGGGTTCCAGGTCGGCCCTGTGGGCCTCCAACTCGACACTATAGGTCTTACGTCGCTCATTCAGACCTCTATACTCGGCCTTTAACAAATAGTTATTAGAACCATACACAACGGGGAAGCACTAAACTTATTTATGTACTAAATCTGATAACCTCTAGGTCGGCCCTTTGGGCCTCCAACTCGACACTATAGATCTTGCTTCGCTAGCACGCTACCCTACACTACCCTAACCTACAAGTCCCACACCGGTCCTTCGGACCTCTATATTTGACCTCTATAACAAATAGTTATAAAAAGTTTTCAAAACCATACACAACGGTAAAGCACTAAACTTATTTATGTAAGGTCGGCCCCGTGGGTCTCCAACTCGACCCTACAGGTCTCACATAGGCCCTTCAGACATCTATTATACTCGGCCTTTAACAAATTCATAGCTATTAGAAGTTTTAAAACCAGACACAACGGAAAAGCACTAAACAGGGTTCCAGGTCGGCCCTGTGGGCCTCCAACTCGACACTATAGTTCTTACGTCGCTCATTCAGACCTCTATACTCGGCCTTTAACAAATAGTTATTATAGAAGTTTTCAAAACCATACACACCGGGGAAGCACTAAACAGGGTTCCAAATCGGCCCTGTAGGCCTCCAACTCGACCCTATAGGTCTCACATCGGTCCTTCGGACCTCTATGCTCGGCCCTTAACAAAAAATAGTTATTAAAAGTTTTCAAAACCATACAAAACAGGGAAGCACTAAACAGGGATCCAGGTCCGCCCTGTAGGCCTCCAACTCGACCCTACAGGTTTCACATCGGTCCTTCGGACCTCTATACTCGGCCCTTCACAAAAAATAGTTATTAGAAGTTTTCAAAACCATACATAACGGAGAAGCACTAAACAGAGTTTCAGGTCGGCTCTGTAGGCCTCCAACTCGACCCTAATACAGATCTCACATCGGTCCTTCGGACCTCTATGCTCGGCCCTTAACAAAAAATAGTTATTAGAAGTTTTCAAAACCATACACAACGGAAAAGCACTAAACTTATTTATGTAAGGTCCGCCCTGTGAGCCTCCAACTCGAGCCTACAGGTCTCACATCGGACTCCTACACTCGGCCCTTAACAAGTAGTTATTAGAAGTTTTCAAAATATTAACCTCAAAAGTCAAGACTGCCACCATCTTTCATTCTGTCGCCGCGCAATGACCGTATACTTTATATCCTCGCCAAAGCTATTATATTGACAATACCTGCAGGTTGCGACCCCACGTCTCTACCACCCGAATGTTTTGCAACGATCCGCAAGTCTACAAAAATCACCCCAAAACTGCTAGCGACCTCTTCAAAATCACACATTTCACTTTACCATTCAAGAGGGCCTTTTAACGTTGTGTGTGCAGTCTGGTTGTTTATGTATATGAAAATAGCGTCCGTTTATTAGAGCTTCGCGCCCGTTTGTAAGGCAGTTTTGTCTCCTTGGGTAAAGGAATGTGTAGTGTCCGCGTCCGTGTACAAAAATGCCCGCTTTTCTGAAAGTAATTTATGTAGAAAACTATAGGTAAAAATTTGCCCATTTAAGAGCTTTTACTGTATACCCTCCTCTAATCCTAATTCTTCATGCGCCTTGGCGTCTTGAAATGAGATTTTCAATAATTTCCCGAGACATTATATTCTCCCATCCTGCAATTACTACATGTACCAGTTCATTGTGGTTGACAGTGGGGGGGGGGGGGGGGTTATGACAACTTTGGACAGTGTTTTTAATGTTCGATAGAATTTAACTAAGGACTATTAGGTGGCCACTCCATTAACGTAATGTACCGCACTTAGAAGACTCGAAATCGTGGGCATTTTAAACGGTGACTACTTTACACACGGGAAGAAACTTTGGGATTAAAACTATAATAGTCGAGTTGTGGTCGAGATACTATCGGAAACATGAATTTGTCAAGCCTACAGGGTGTTCTCGAATGTTTAGAAATTACATTTTAATCCAATTTACGCCCTAGCCATTACTGTTATGTCAAAAAAATGGAGGGCTGAATGGAAAAAGAAGTTTCATAATTTATCTCGATTTTACAAAAAGCTATGGAGATAAATTATAAATAAGAAACGCTTAGAGCTTTTACTTTAACGCAAAAGGGGTTTCTCTCCCATTTTCAATTCGTATACAAACACTCGTAATACAATAGAACTGTTCATCATAAATGTTCTTAACATTAATCGGTTTACTGAGCTAATTACAGTTCCATAGGGTTATTTTAAATAGCGAATGAAAATCGATACACGCCGTAGGTAAATCTTCGATTAATACAACGTTGCATAAATAAAATGTAATGGCTTTCACAACAAATTGTTGTCAAAATGAAAGTACACAATGAAATTGACGTTAAAAAAGGTCGTAATAAAATATCGGTTACAATGGAGAAGTAAATTTAGTTTTTCTTTGTAAAACGCAGCCATTATAATCCACCTAAAACTTAACTTGTTTTCATTTTTATATTAACTATTTAGGAAAATTTGTTCATGCGTAAGTCGGTCTTTTTATACATTAATCCTCAAGTATTTAAAATAAGTCGGCAGTTGAATAAAATTGTAAAACTTCATAAATTTTTATAGCTCCGGGTAAATAGACTTTTATGTACCTAGTTCAAAAGAAAATCTTTAGAAAAACAAAGTTATTCGTCATTTATCCTTTAAATCGAATTCAATTATCCTTTCCACTAATCTTTTAATTTTCATACTCCTTCCATTACTAATATAAATCGTTCGAATAGAAACAAACTCACAACTTTTAGTCCCGGCTTATTAATTAACTCAATTTGAGATTGGTGATCTCATAGTTCAATTGGTTCCATCTATAAATTTAATTTAACCTACTTTTTACCTCGGCCACCTCGCATAAGGCAATGGCAAATCCAAGAAGAGTAATTTGCCAAGTATGAATCATTTAAATCGGGGTATACTCAAAAGTTGAAAAAATGTAGATGAAAATTTAAAAAAATTCCAACTCCAAAACGGTTCAATTGCTAGAGGTTAAATTTTGGGACGATGTAAAACACGCTTACAGGTTCCGTGATATATACAATTTCGTTCCAATTGGAGCGTTAGAAAAAATGTAGCGCCTAACGGAAAGGCTGACATTTGAAATATTGCGAGCGGCGCTCAAATAAGGAGAGGGGGATCCAAAATAACGCCCCATTCTTATTTATTTAAAATGTTCGCCTCCTCAAAAATCGTAAGAGTGTACCTAACCTAACCCAACCCAACCCAACCTAACCTAACCTGCGTGTTAAAATAACTAAAATAATAGCCATGAACTATTGTGCAACGCTTAAAGGACACACTGTATATGCATGTATAAAAGCATTTTCCTTAGAGAATATTACAAATCGAAGCGTTGAATGAATGTCTATCATAACATTTAATATACCCTAAAAAACGAACTTTGATTAAATGGAAAAACTTTTTTAATAGAAAGAAATTAAATGTCAATGGCAGATGTAAGAGTAAATTTTGACATTATTTTAAAACGATATGCCCCCTAGCACGTCAGATGAAAACTCTTCAACAAAATTATCTCTTTTTAAAATATTAAAATCATTACCTACCAATAATAAATACGAGGTCCAGTTAAATAAAGTATAAAAATAAAACGAAAGGTTTTTGGTTTAATTAGTCAAGTCGGCAGAAGTCGAAACTTGGCAAAAATAATATTCATTTTTCAGCGCCTTATAACTCGGTAAACTTTAAGAATATAAAAAACAATCATATATGCAATTTTGCATACAATTTCATAAGCTTTACTTTTGTATATAGCTATGGTTCAGCTACAGCCCTTAGTTTTAGAGATATTAAAGAAAAACAGAAAAAGTGACATGTCTTCGGCCACTGCCGCTAAAGCTCACCTCTGATTCATCGGGGCTTTTAGGATACTCGTCACTGGATACCTACAAATAAATATGCGAAGTTTCAAAACTATTGGATTTCGGTGAAGGTGAAACCCTTAGTTAACTGAACTAAATGGGCCGTGGTTGAAAGGTACTAATGGATACTTGTGGTAGAGTTTCGTTTAGAAAAACGGCGGTTCGGGATCGAGAGAACAACTTTTACTTTTTCAGTGTGTATGTAACGCCGTCAAACAAAAACTACTAAAGCGATTTTGTTGACATTTGGTTTCGGCCACTTTAACAAAATTTTGTCCACAAAATAAGCGTTTAAACAAAATCGATACAGGGTGGCCCAAAATAAAAGAGTTATTTTGGTCGAATTTCTGAAAATCTTGACCCGCAGTATTTATAATACTTTGCTATTAGTTAGTACACAAACATAGCACATAGCATTTGATGGGGAAATTTTTTTTTAATTTAAATTCTGTTTCGGGTTCCCCAGAATCAAAAACGGTAAAAAAATAACTCTTAAAAAATGTCTGTCTGTGAGAATGTTGATGTTTGTGTATGTAAGGCCGTCAAATAAAAACTACTAAAACGATTTTGTTGAAATTTAGTTTTAGTAAATTTAGCAAAATTTTATTGACAAAATAATTTTTTAAACAAAATCGATACAGGGTGGTCAAAAATAAGGAGTTATTTTGGTCGCATTTCGAAAAATCTTGACCCACAGTGTTTAAACTCGGCTATAAGTTAGTACACGTCGGCCCTAATTAAAAAAGTGACTTAAAAAAAATTTTTAATTAAAAATGGCGGCCAGTCCCAGTGTCCCATTTTCTTATTTTTTTATTATAACTTTGGACATAGTTAGTATTTTAAAAATCTAAAAACAGGAATCGATAGGCAAAATATAGGGCTTTAGTTTTGATATAGTCGATTTTTAAAAAAATGACGAATTGACTACAATTTGGAATTAAAGTTGACTAAAAATTAAAAACGGATTTTCTCAAAATCGGCTCCAGCCGTTTTGTCTGTATTTTAATATTATGTTGTAGATATCGAAGTTCTTAATTCATAAGTTAAGTTTCATTTTTCGCCAACGGCTAGTTTGGGAGTTATAATTTTTTAAAGGTTAAAATTTCAAAAATTAATAATTTATTTTGTAATTAAAATTGATAATTTCAAGTTGGTATATTGATTTATTCCATAAATTTCCCTTATTTGTTACAATTTTAGTTTAAAAAAACACTTCCGATTCAACCGGAAATTAAGCAAGGATAATAAATTTTTCAAAACACCCTATATATTATATGTTTTTTAAAGCATCGTAAGATTATCTGTCAAATAATACCAAACATGTAATATTTTAACTTCCGGTTTAACCGGAAATGGGCTTCGCTTTTCTATTTTTAACACAACACTCTGTATATTTTGAGTGGTTTGGAATGGCTGAAAAATGATCTATCTAGTGATATCAAAAATTATATATTTTGTTTTCAAATAGAAACACGTCGTATAATTTCAGATTTTTAAAATAAGGGCGAGCATCTGAGCATACTATTGCTTGGTACTATTTCTGATTTCTTTTTAGCTATTTTAGGACTTTGTAGAACCAGTAAACGCGTACGAGAAAGCCATTTTTCTTGCCGAAATAAAAATAAAATTTTTTTTTCTTGTTCGGGCTGTACAGGGACACACTGTATGTAGTTAAAATGAATTATTTGTCACTTATACGGTATCTTTATAGTTTCATCCCCTTCGTTTAAAAAAAAACATGTGAGGATGATAATCTTATCAAATTTAAGTGCACATACGCGTATCCTCCCAAATAAAATTAAATTTTGAGTTGTAAACCAAAATAGGACCTTACTTTATCAATTTTGAACGGTTTAAGAAAAAGTTTAATCTTAAAATAAATTTGTGAACTTTCACATTTTTTAATAATAAAAGTAAGGATTGGTAAAAATAACTTAAAAGACATTTGTACTTGTACGTAAGAATTGTGCGTTGTCGCCATATACATTTTTAAAGAAAGCCATTCTTAATATAACATGGCAGATGAAAAATGAGTGCTGTATAGATACACAGAGAAGATCCATCTGTCGCTTTAGATCGCTTGATAGCGGACTAATTTACGAAGAAATGAGAGGGATGTTATAACAGACTGCTTGCTATATATTAAACGAGTTGTATTAAGCTAATTTTATTCACGTATGCCTTAAAGTAAAACAAAAACAATTATTTTTCTTCATTTTCTCAAAATAGTCTTTTGATAGTTATACAGGATGTTTTTAAAGAACAAAAAATTATTTTATCCACAATTGGCATTTCTTTGTTAAAAAATATCTTCTAGTAATTGAATTTCCAACGTCTTCATCGAGAATGGCTTTATTCTTTATTCCTATCTAGAGCTAGAGGCAATTAATTTTGAAATTTAATTTATAGGATTTTTTAAAAATCCTATAAACATTAGATTTGCCATTTTTCGTCATATTAGAGCACCCTTCTACAAGTTTATCCACACTAGATGATAATAATATCAAAAACATACTTAATGGACCTTTACGTGAGGGAGGGAGCTCATAAAATTAATTAACCGCTCTGAAGATTGTCCAGTGGCCGAAACAGTTGTTAGCAATAAGCCCAAACTATAAATTAACAGAGTAAACGCCGAATCGATCCAATGAAAATCAAAAAATAAAATTGTAGAAATTGTAAAATTTGCTTATACGGTTCGTTTGTTAAATATAAAAAGTTACCCACATTAATTTGTCCAAAAAGGTTTTTAACACTTTTGTGTATTAATATTTTATTAATATTTTTGATTTAGGCAAATTTCGGTGAAATATGTTTTTGAAACGCAGGTGCTGAATATAACTTACATATAAATTTGATAGGGTAAAATTTGAATAAGTGTTATTATAAAAGCAAAACCGGGGTAAAAGTTAAAGAGTCAATCACGTAGCACAAAGAGTAGCTACCATATTGAATTGAAAATCAACTCGCATTCAATTGTTAAAAGATGTCGAATACAGAACTAAAATGTATACCAAAATTTAAATGTCAATTTGTAATTCACTATTTTACTTATAAAAGACCCCCTTCGATTATTGTCGCGGGTTTAAATTCTATTAAATTTAAAGCTTCCAGTCACGCCTGCCGGTGCAGTTACTCAGCCAAAAGATGAGCCCCTACTAATAACTGAGCTTTAAATACAGATAACCGAAATGAAAGGTTTGACGTCGACCCATGAGGGTTTTAAAGCGCAGATAATCATTTTACGAACAAATACATAAATATTTTAAATCAACCGATAAGGTCAAATTTGAATTTTTGATAAAAATCGCTATGTACCTTTAAACGACCGTTCGGCTATTTCAACTTTACACCCCTACTCTTCAATAAAATGTTTTAAACTATTATTGCTTAGCATTTCTGCTTTTGTTTTAAAGTTAAATTATTTGTGAGTAGCAGACTGACGAACGGGTAAAATAATTAATTACAAGTCGTGGCTTCGAGTGCCTTCCCAATAACGTAGCCCGGTCACCTGGAGTACTATAAAGAGCAATGGTTTATTGTCAAATGACAAACAAACATACTCAGATACACAAACAGTCATAGAGGTCAGATTGTCACACAACAGCGCAGTAGGCACTAATGGCCTTACATCAGTCACATAGTGAAACAAGTAGACAGTCAGAGAAACTCATTATAAAAAGCACTTAATTAGAGTAGGATCATGGTAAGGAGATGCTTCAGATACAAAAACAGCCAAAGATAGTCAGATCGCCAAAAAACAGCAATGGAATCTGGACACTAATTGTTTTACAGTCTGATAGCGAAACAAAAGTGTTTCAGACAGCTTCACTCTAAAAACCACCGAACTAGCGTAGAATGATGATAAACAAATATACTTAGATGCACAACAGTATGCCAAACAACAGCAGTGGACTCTAATGGGCTTACAGTCAGAGTGCGAAACAAGTAAGCATTTAGGTGTTGCAGATAGGTTCACTCTAAAAACCACTAAATTAGCGTAGAATGATGATAAAGTAGGTAAAGACTTAAGTACAAAAACAGTCAAAGACAGTCAAATTAACTGCAGTGGACACTAATGACTTAATAGTCCGATAGTTAAGCAAGCAGAGAGTCAGGTAGTTTCAGAGAGGCTCAGTCTAAAAAGCTCTACAAAAGTGTATGCTCATAAACAGATATACTCAAATTCAGCAACAGTAACAACAGTCAGATGACTATAAAAACGGCAATTAGACTAATAGTTTAACAGTCAGATAGGCATTTAAGTGTTTCAGGCAGGCTCACTCTAAAAACTACTAAACTAGCGTAGAATAATGATAAATGAGTACGCTTAAGTACACAAACCGTTAAAGACAGTCAGATTAACAGCAGTGAACACTAATGGCGTTAAAGTCCAATAGTTAAACCAGTAGACAGTCAAGTAGGTTCAGAGATGCTCACTATAAAAGGCTCTTCAGTAGCGCATGATGATGATGTTAAAGATATACTCAGATGCAGAAACAGTAACGGCAGTCAGACGTACATAAAAACAGCAATTAGACTAATAGTTTTATAGTCAAATAGTGAAACAAGTAGGCATTTAAGTGTTTCAGACAGGTTCACTCTAAAAACCACTGAACTAGCGTAGGATGATGATAAATGAGTATACTTAAATACACAAACAGCCGAAGGCAGTCAGATTAACAGCAGTAGACACTAATGGTTTTACGATCCGATAGTTAAGCAAGAAGACAGTCAGGTAGGTTCAGAGAGGCGTACTCTAAATAGTTCTTCAGGAGTGTATGATGATGATGATAAACAGATATACTCAGATACAAAAACAGTAACGAAAGTCAGACGCCTATAAAAACAGCAATGAGACTAATGAGTTTACAGTGAGATAGCGAAACAAGTAAGGAGTTAAATCTTTCAGATAGGTTTACTCTAAAACCAGTGAACTAGCGTAGGATGATGATAAATAAGTATACTTAAATACGCAAACAGTCAAAGATACTAATGGTGCTACGGTCAGATAATAAAACAAGTAGAGAGTCTTAGTCTAGAGAGTTTTAAAAAGGCTTCCTCTAGAGAGCACTGAACTGGCGTAGAATGATCAATGATCTGTATTAGATATATTATGCAGATACACAAACAGTAAAAGACAGTCAGATCGTCACAAAACTAGTCATAAAAACTGGGCACTAATGGTCTTCAGTCAGACAGTAAAAGAAGTAGAAGTGTTTCAGGCAGGCTCACTCTAAAAACCACTGAACTAGCGTAAGATACTCAGATACACAAACAGTTAAAAACAGTCAGATAGCCACACAAAGAGTCACTTTTAGTCAGATGGACACACAAACAGCATTGGACACTAATGACCTTACAATCAAGCAGTGAAACAAAAGTAGACAAGCGGCAAGTTTTGTAATAGTATAGTAGGCTCGCCTAGTGAAAAGGTATACTCCTCAAAGACACTAATTGACGCACAAACAGTCAAAGGAGGTCAGAGAGTCATATGAGCAAAAAGTCTGACAGTTGGGCAAGCATGCAAGAGTCAGGCAGGTATGTAATCGTACAGTAGGTTAAACTTGTACGACAGACTTATAGAGACTGCTCTAGTTACGGACAAACAAACCGACAGAAAAACAAATAGTCATTTTGCAAAACAAGAGAACGGAATTAAAACTTTTACGACACACAAAATATAGATTTAAGCAGACAGGTAGAGGTTGGTACGGCAGTAAGATATGCATGCAATAAAACAAGCAAATAGGAAATCAAACTTTAACGACCACACTGAACATAGAAATTTAGACAGACACACACAGTCAGTACACGAACCAGCAGATTGCTTACTGTAATATATCGTTCAGCCAGAAAGTTTAAGTTTGCTACACACAGTTTGACAGCCAACTACAATATTCATCAAGTTCTTTCATCGATTACGTTCAAGTTACACATAAATGATGTAAAATGGCAACCGATTGGTAATACTCGACCAGAAAAGGTGAAAAAGTAGACATCTAACGCTTACTCGCTACAAAAGCGAGCTATTTGAATTTGAATGATTTCCTCTCCATGTCTTTAATAACATTGAAATTCGTATTATAATTTGTGAATTATATTATAAAACTATGCTTGCTTCATACTAAAGTTATTTATGTATTAATTCCTTAATTAAATTAGTTTATTATTAGAATAACATAATTCTATTTACAAAGGCAACGTAAGTTTATTTAGGATTGCTCACATCACCTGAGACGTTTAAACAATCTGGGTAACCGAAATATAAACCAAAATGTCACGTAATGTGCTTTTGAAAAAATAATTGTAACTGAGCTGTTTGAGGTTAAGAAAATATTGTTTAAAAAAGCAACGGAGAACCTAGTTGTTATTACTTATTAACAACATACGATCTGCTATCTGGTGGCTCAAAACCATAAAGATCGCTGCTAAAAGGCCACTAGACAAAACAGAGGAACTCTTCTGTCTTATGGTCATAGGAGCCAGGAGAACCACATCCTCAGCAGCTCTAGAGGTGCTGGAGATGGAAACAGAAGCAGCTCTTTTATGGGGACTAGCGACTACGGTTCAACAAATATTGAATTTACAGGAAAACCAAAATCGCCGAGGAGTGCTCCAAGAGGTTCCTTCTCTTGGAGATGGATGCAGACCGTATCTCTCCAAAATATACATTAAACAGAGACTTTCCAAACTCTAATGGACCCAACTGAGAACAACGAAGCAGACAGGACTGTCTTTACCGATGGATTTAAAAATCAAAGAAGACTTGCCACTCACTGGGCACTGTCGACGATAAGCACCTACATACACTGGGCTTAGGGATGCGACCTAGAAGTTGAAACAGTTCAGTATGTGCTTTGCCAATGTCCAGCTCTTAGGCCGACAAGAAGATCCGTGTTAGAGGACTACTGGTTCGACATGACCAGAACAAGCACCACTCCTCCAGCCGTAATTCTGGAGTTTATCCACGGGGAAGCTCCTTGGAGGTATAATAATGAATAATCTCCTTCACTTCTATTCTATTCTTCTATTGGTTCTATTGAACCTCTCTGCTGGTGGTAAAGTCAAAAACACCATTTAAAACCGAAACTTCTATAAGTGCAGACAGCTAGCCCACCCTCTCTAAACAATCCAGAATCCAGTACGTACCTAATATGCCATTTCCTATTTGATTGTAATTTTAAATAATAACTGATAGACATACCAGAAGTGATAGGCATAAGCACTTAAAAATGAGACGTCTCGCGTCGGAAGTTGAAATGTGGCTTGTATAGTCAGAATTGGGTTAGTTTACCTCGCTTCGCACTCTCATTTTTTAATTTGTTCAAAAAGCGTGGAAACACAAGTAAAAAAAATTACTAACCGTATTCGTGTAAACAAACTAAAAAATTAATTTGAAACGTTAATTAGAATTCAAATAAATGTACGCTTCAGTTCAAAGACTCGCTTTTATTTAATCAAAATACCTGAAGGGCAGGCATCCACTTTAAATTTTGTTTAGCCAATATTTTAATTTTTATCTTGAAAAAGCTTCTAAAAGTTACACACCGTTTGAAAATATAGAAAAGTTTAAACAAGATCGTTTAGTTATCGTATAGAGAGGTCGAATTATCCCTTACGGCCATTTCTGATTTTATTTGAGCCATGTATAACATGACGTAACATTAGCACATTACATCAAAGAGAATTTCAAATGCAGGTTACTAAGCTTTTACAAGTTACAAATATCGATAAATTGGTTTTGGTTAAAGCTCGTCGAATTCTGTTTAAAACTAAACAAAAGATAAGAACAAAATTCAAAATTAAGGGATAATTGCGAATTACGGGGTAGCAGATGCTGTCTAAATCAATTCAAAGTACTTCATCGTGAGCCTTTTATGTGAAAAGGGTGTAAATTCTTGCTTAAACAAATGGAGTTTTAATATTAATAAGAACTTTAAAATAGGTCTGCATTATTCTGAAAACCTCTAGAGACTATTGAAGTATTTACTTTCAAAGACACGAGAAAGGCGGTCCGAAATTAAGATTGTCTACTCGCAAAAAGCATCAAAATAGATTTTTAGATTTTGTCAAAGTTTTCTATTCTTTTATAAGAATTCGTTACAAAAATGGATACCTTTCTATTATATTAAACGTCCAATTAATTACTTTGTATGAGTTACCCGTGCAACTTTTTCGTATATGAAACTTTAAAACAAACTTTGTCGTCGATATAAAAATATGTATTCCCATACGGGTGTCTCGTAAGTAGCGTATCTAGCTCGGAGTAGTAGCTAACGCAATTCTGAATCTTTTTTAAGGCCGTTCAAACACCGTTGTAAGTAATGACTGATTGGGGCCATAACAGGACTTTTTCATACGCGTTGAAAATATTCAAAAAGGCTGGAAATAGTACCTAACAATAGTATGCTCAAAAAACTAAAATTATTCGGGGCGTTTCTATTTGAAATAGGAAGCTAATCTCATTTCCGGTTTAACCGGACGATTGTTATATTGGCCGCCATTTTGAATTTAAAAAGGTATTTTTGTAACTAGGACCGATGTGTACTAACTAATAGCAATAGCCAAATAATATCGGCAGACTGGCAGCAGAAATGGCTTGGTACAACAAACAATCACCTAAATAAAATTTAAAAAAGTGTAACTGCGTGGAAAACATCCTCTAGGAAAAGGAGAAAAGAGGAAATTGCACTTACACGGCTTAGAATAGGACATACAAATCTCACACATGTATATCTAATGAAGAGAGAACGGCGACCAGTATGTGATATGTGCGAGGGCGAGGGGACGCTGACCGTGGATCATGTGCTGCTGCGGTGTAGTGCACATCGGAGGTGCAGAGATCTTGCTCAAATTCCGACCACCGTTGAGCAGCTACTCTCCGATAATGGTAAAATTTTAGATCGATTATTTAAGTATCTGTTGTCGACCGATCTGTTTAAAAATATCTGACTGTTTTGTATTTATATTAGTGTAGGTGCCAAATAACCAAGCAGTTAGTGCACCTTATAATTAAATAAAATACTGCAGGTCAAGATTTTCCGAAACGCGACCAAAATAACCTCCTTATTTTGGACCACCCTGTATCGATTTTATTTAAACGCTTATTTTGTGGACAAAATTTTGTTACAGTGGCCGAAACCAAATGTCAGCAAAATCGCTTCTGTAGTTTTTGTTTTACGGCGTTACATACACACAGACCTGCGTATGTTTGTGACATCTGTGCATGAGACCGACATGTGAGACTATCGATGAGCCGCGCACCATGAGTAGCTTGGCTGTAGAAAAAAATTTTGGTGCGTTTGTCGGCCTCTTATAACACTCCGTAATAGTGGCACAATGACCGTTTATATTCGCAAGCATAAAGTGAACTAGTGGCATCGATGCCGCAAGTTCGGCGTACTAAAAGTGCGGTGAAAAATTGAAAAAATATTCATATCTCTATAACTTTTATCGCTTAATCCAAGGCCAAAAAAGCGTTATTTTGCACACACACGCAGACCGACTTTTTCTAAAAGTTCTATTTTTTTATTGTTTTGGTTTTAGAGGAAATTAAATTGAAAAAAAAATATTTTTTTCGATCATAATACTTTTTGAAAGTAGACGAAGGCAAGGAAAAAATAAAAGTAGCCATTACTCGTAGATTTGAAATAAACCCAACGAGCGTTCGTTCGATTAGACGAGTAGGAGAATGGACTTTTAATTCAAATTAGAATAATGAAAAACATTAGAAAGAGAAAATCCGTGGGCTCGACAAGTGGTAATATAAATAACGTTCTTCTGAACATCTTTTAATTTCACACTAAAACGCACTTCGTTTTATAATCGATAGGACGTATAACTCAAGAGGGAGAATTTTGAAAATGATGAAAAAAAATCTACAAATGCACAAGACGAGAGTTCAGCTTATCCAGGTTTTAATTCAGCTGTGGAAATATTTAACGCTCACATTTATCATGCATATTTATTAGAGCAAAAACCCTATTTTACAAAAGTCGCGCTGACGCAAACATATATCAAGTGTAACAAAAAGTATCTCACTGAACGAACCGTAACGAGAGATGCTACAAAATTTGATTGTAAAAGATTAAAACAACTTAGATAATATTACTAAACGACAAAGTTTGTATTTTCTAGAATTATCTCACTGTATGTACGTATTCCTACGTTTATAAAAGATAGGATGACAACGAAATCTTTACATATTAGCCTACATTGTGTTTACGCATAAATTTGCTAAACACACTATGATTTTAACGCTAACACTTCGCTCCTACATAAATGGATCTTAAAAAACACCCCGATAGAGACTTAAAAAAGTTTTTTTGATAAACTCTCTCTGAATAAATATACGTAAAAAATAGTTCAAAATAAAAAAATATTATTTCCTTTCGATCCGCTAGTGCAAAACAGCGTGGGACAAAACGTCAGAGAGTCTACGAAAGGCTCTACGAGACAACGATAATGTTATGAGTTATGAGTTATCAATCGAGCCAGTTTAGTGGTTATGGTATCGAAATTCAAACTAGGTCTATATATGAAATCGAGAGACCCGAGTTCGATTCTGGGCCTCGTTCTAAATGCTAAGATCAGCCCAGACCTATCCTGCGCGTCTTAATAAATAAGTAGAGTTTAAACGAACGGTATGAACGTCTCATTATATACTTAATAAGGTACATAAATACTGTAACTAAAGCGGCACATAATAATTAATTGTTGCCGAAACTTTAGGAACATTTTATACGTTAAAACTTAAAACTGTTTATTTTAAGGATTTATTTGAATAACACAAGAGCGGATAAATTTAGGATATAAAAACATTAAACGCACATTGTTTGACAATTATTTAACCAATCTGATAGACGACATGACGACAAATAGATTCAACTTTTAAAAATAAAATTTTAAGCTATCAAAATTTACTTTAAAGTGTTGAACGATTAAGTATTTAAACACTTTAGAGACTATTAGTAAAATAAACTCCTTTTTGTAATTCCAAGTTCCAGCTCTTTTAATCTATTAATTATTGAACAAATTAATTTATTCTAATTCATTTAAAAAAGACAATTTAACAATGTAAGGGGCGGTTTAGCAATGATTTAGCTTAGTTTAAATGGGTAGTAACAGTAGTTGTACGTTTTTTGCTTCTTTTTAGAGAATTTCGTCATATACAGGGTGGCGACCTAATCAGAAGAACATAGGGATTTTACACGTTAAATCGTACAAATTCAATTTTCCGCTTTATCGACGATTCAAGAGTAAAATTGCACTGAAATTAAAGTAATAAACGAATCTAAATTTAAAAAAATGAGATGCCAAGAATTTTTATGTTTTGCTTGATACGTTTTGTAGATTTTTATTGACTTATAGATCACGATATTCATATATCAACCCATTTAGGTGTAAGTTGCAGCTTATGGTTTATCTATTTAAATTTTGATTACTTTATTTCCAGTGCAATTTTGCTCTAAAATCATCGGAATAGCAAGAAATTGAATGTGTGATTTAACATGTACTCCTAGCGATGTCACCACCCTGTATAATTATCATGCATTTTCTCAAGATCATCATCATCATTACAATCGTTACAATTAGTTTAAATAATGTACAAAACGTTCCCTTTATTACAATTTTGGTGATTGTCTTTAAAAGATTTGCATCTGGCCGATCATCGTTTTCATCATCTTAATCATTATTAAGTTGAAAGGTATACAAAACTTCTCTCAATGCAATATCTTGTGTCTATTTTTAGAGGCGAATTTTGTAATAGTGATAACAGTGTTTCCATTATCATCATCAATATCATCATCAAATTAAGGTTCATTTTTAGAGTTTCTAAAATTTATTCTTTTTAATGCAGTTTTAGGTATTATATAATTCTCTTTTCCACAAATTTCATTTTAATAATTTTCTTCTTCGTTATCATCTTTGGTATCATCACTACTAGTTTTACTTTATCAAGCGCTCTCAATCCAGTTTTTGTTATTTATTGCTTTAATGGTTTCTAAAGTTCTCTTTCAATGCAGTTTTTGGTAAGTATATTCTGTTTTCGGAAAACTTCATCTTAATGATCATAGTTTTTATCATCATCTTCGGAATCATCAATATTAGTTGTGCTTTAGCGAGTGTTTTCTCAAGGCAGTCATTGGTATTTAGTCTCTTTTAGAGTTTTATTATAACGATCATCGTTATCATTATTATTATCGATATCATCATTGTCATTATTGTTAGTTTATAAAGATACGAAGTATCAATGCAATACAGTTTGTGATTTGTCTTCAGAGGTATGTCATCTTTCATCATCATAAATCATTATTGGGTTAAATCAGGAATTTTTCTTCTACTTAGTGATGCCGTATTATGCTTATTGTTTGCACAATCCTTAAGTGTAGGGACTAAATCGACCCTTAGATACGCTAAGTAATGGATAACTTTAAACGAAGTTACGATAAATTCGTTTAAAATTAAAAAACGATTATAAAAGAATCTTTGTAACGTCAACGCTGCTATTAATTCAAACTTAAAAATTAATCATCGTAAGCCCTTTATCTGGTAACTGATTATAAAAGTTTTAAAACAGTTCTAATCTCACCTGAAATTTTCTCTATAGGCGTAATAAGTATCGGTGGTATGGGTATACTAAAAACTTCAAAAACAATTAGAAATGTTGTGATGTGATAAAAAAAGTAATCCAAACGTAAAAACAACTTGTTTTTAATTAAAAATAATGTTAAACATAGTTCTATTTGAATTCTGATTATTTAATTAAATTAAGAAAAATTTAAGCAAATAATAATAAATAAACAAGAGCCATTAATTAAAAAAGCTCATGTATAGGCAATCAATTATTCAAATTCCGTGCAATATTTAACACAAATTAAACAAATAGTTCTCACATAAATTTTAGATTGTAATATTAATTAAAGTGAAATTGTCAATTAATGTAGATACTTGTTTGATAAATTGGACTAAATTACATTTAGTGGATTAAATTAATAATAATAATTACTCCTTTCATTTTATTTTTAGAAAAAAATTTGTCGTTTATGAAAACGAATGTCAACATTTTCTATCAAGTCTTCAACTTCTTAAACATTCCATCACTTTACCCAAGCGCCACCTGCTCTCTTCATTTATTTTTTATCTTTTGGAAAAAATTGCGTAATATACGAAATTAATTATATTGCCAAGTACAGAAACATATTAATTTGTTAGTGATATTAAGAGGACAACGAACACAAAAATAAAACTTAATTACCTTCCTCAAATTGTCAATATTTTTCATAATTAGTACCTTTACAAAATTTCCTGTGGAAACCAAGTTTTCAATTAAAAAAATTTCAAAGGTACAACAGTTTCAGTGTTGATACATTTTCACATTGAAGCACAAAAGTTGCGTATAGAAAAAGCACTTTTGTTCAAATCGCCCTATAATTAATAAGATTGATATAACAGGAAATATTTATTTGCCCAACTGTACAAATTCATAAACTACAATTTTAATTTATTGTCATTGTGTGTTTTTAGGTTGAAGCACGGGTTTCTGAAATACTTTCTAAAAACTTAAGTGAGAACTTTATTAGGAAAACACTTATGTTCAAATCGGCTTAATATTAATACAATTGGTCTAACAAAAAAATTTTTTAAACCAAACTTGTAGACAATTTTCTAAGCTACAATTTTAGTGTCTACATATTTTTAGTTTTCAGTACAGATTTCAGAGCTTTTACAAAAAACTTAAATGAAGACTGTATTAGGAAATCACTTCCTGGTAAAATCGATTTACTATTATTACGATGGGTCAAACAGAAAATTTTATAAAACCGAATGTGTAGACAATTTTCTAAGCTACAATTTTAGTGTCTACATATTTTTAGTTTTCAATACAGATTTCACAGCATTTACAAAAAACTTACATGAAGACTGTATTAGAAAATCACTTCTGGTAAAATCGATTTACTATTATTACGATTGGTCTAACAGAAAATTTTATAAAACCGAATGTGTAGACAATTTTCAAAGCTACAATTTTAGTGTCTACATATTTTTAGTTTTCAATACAGATTTCACAGCTTTTACAAAAAACTTAAATGAAGACTGTATTATGAAATCACTTCTGGTAAAATCGATATACTATTATTACGATTGGTCCAACAGAAAATTTTTTTATACCGAACTTGTAGAAAATTTTGTAAGCTACAACTTTAGTTTCTACATATTTTTAGTTTTCAGTACAGATTTTAGAGCTTTTACAAAAAACTTAAATGAAGACTGTATTAGGAAATCACTTCCTGGTAAAATCGATTTACTATTATTACGATTGGTCAAACAGAAAATTTTATAAAACCGAATGTGTAGACAATTTTCTAACCTACAATTTTAGTGTCTACATATTTTTAGTTTTCAATACAGATTTCACAGCATTTACAAAAAACTTAAATGAAGACTGTATTAGGAAATCACTTCTGGTAAAATCGATTTACTATTATTACGATTGGTCTAACAGAAAATTTTATAAAACCGAATGTGTAGACAATTTTCTAAGCTACAATTTTAGTGTCTACATATTTTTAGTTTTCAATACAGATTTCACAGCTTTTACAAAAAACTTAAATGAAGACTGTATTATGAAATCACTTCTGGTAAAATCGATATACTATTATTACGATTGGTCCAACAGAAAATTTTTTTATACCGAACTTGTAGAAAATTTTGTAAGCTACAACTTTAGTTTCTACATATTTTTAGTTTTCAGTACAGATTTTAGAGCTTTTACAAAAAACTTAAATGAAGACTGTATTAGGAAATCACTTCCTGGTAAAATCGATTTACTATTATTACGATTGGTCAAACAGAAAATTTTATAAAACCGAATGTGTAGACAATTTTCTAACCTACAATTTTAGTGTCTACATATTTTTAGTTTTCAATACAGATTTCACAGCATTTACAAAAAACTTAAATGAAGACTGTATTAGGAAATCACTTCTGGTAAAATCGATATACTATTATTACGATTGGTCCAACAGAAAATTTTTTTAAACCGAACTTGTAGAAAATTTTCTAAGCTACAACTTTAGTTTCTACATATTTTTAGTTTTCAGTACAGATTTTAGAGCTTTTACAAAAAACTTAAATGAAGACTGAATTAGGAAATCACTTCTGGTAAAATCGATTTACTATTATTACGATTGGTCTAACAGAATTTTTTTTTAAACCGAACTTGTAGAAAATTTTCTAAGCTACAACTTTAGTTTCTACATATTTTTAGTTTTCAGTACAGATTTTAGAGCTTTTACAAAAAACTTAAATGAAGACTGAATTAGGAAATCACTTCTGGTAAAATCGATTTACTATTATTACGATTGGTCTAACAGAAAATTATTTTAAACCGAACTTGTAGACAATTTTCTAAGCTACAATTTTAGTGTCTACATATTTTTAGTTTTCAGTACAGATTTTAGAGCTTTTACAAAAAACTTAAATGAAGACTGTATTAGGAAATCACTTCTGGTAAAATCGATTTACTATTATTACGATTGGTCTAACAGAAAATTTTATCAAACCGAATTTGTAGACAATTTTCTAAGCTACAAGTTTAGTGTCTACATATTTTTAGTTTTCAGTACAGATTTTAGAGCTTTTACAAAAAACTTAAATGAAGACTGTATTAGAAAATCACTTCCGGTAAAATCGATTTACTATTATTACGATTGGTCTAACAGAATTTTTTTTAAAACCGAACTTGTAGACAATTTTCTAAGCTACAAGTTTAGTGTCTACATATTTTTAGTTTTCAGTACAGATTTCAGAGCTTTTACAAAAAACTTAAATGAAGACTGTATTAGAGAATCATTACTGGTAAAATCGATTTACTATTATTACGATTTCAAATCAAGTTACTATTAAGACGATAGGTCTAACAGGAAATGTTTCTAGTCAAAACTTGTAGACAATTTCATAAACTACAATTTTAGTGTTTACATATTTTTAGGTCAAAGCACAGGTTTCCGAGTTTTTTGCAAAAACTTCAATTAGAACTGAAAAAGTTTTTGTAAATGAAAAAATCCTTAAGTGCAAAAAATTGGTAAAGAAAAGCTCACCTTAATTAACAAAATTCAAAATAAATTTTTCCATTTCCGCAATATAGTAGATCCGTGTTAAAATAATTAGATTTTGTTGCGAGTAAATTGATATTGGCTTTAGAAGGAATGAAATAAAAGAGTATGAAATTATGGATTCTGTACAAAGTCGTCTGAAAATTAGTGGTATAAAAATGGAGTGATTAGTCTTAGGCTGTCGTGCTAGTGCAGTTATAAATTTATTAAAACTTAAAATTGGAATGACGTCAAACAAACGCCAAGATAATTAGTTTTATATTTACCGAAAAATTTCAAACTCCAATATAATTTTAAATAAATCCAAAAACAAAGTAAATTTGTACAAGAAATAGGAAATTTTTGAACGAATGCATTATAATAGTATGAAATACAAAATAAACACAGTTGGCGTTTTACTAATTACGTATGTAATTTTAGGAACGATTCTCAAATTAACTCGCTAGGTAAATTTTTAGAGTTTTTTCAGCTTTTAGGGTTATTTCTTTCGCGACAGTTTATTTCACTACCTCGAAACTACTCGAGAGGGTTGTTGACAACTTAACTGACACTAGAAGACGCTTTTTTAAACCCCAAATTGTTTTTAATCGATGGGAGAAAATTTATAATTGTATTACCTACTAACTTCATTTACTATTATCGTTAGATAAATAGTTGTGCGTTCTCACAAATAACTAGCGTCGAAGAAAACATCGTAAGAGGCATTTTGTTCGGTAAATCTTAGTTATACATTGCAACCCCTAAAAGTGGAAATATATATTCATTCCTCGACTTAAAAATAACGTGTAATCATAAAGTAGCTCTATTTTTCTCGTTACATAAGCTTTATGGTTGGTTCCTATCAAGTAGTGTGTTGATTTAGTAGGCTTTTTAAAGCCAAATGCAAAATAAGGACGCAAAAATGTAAAAACAAAAACAAACTTAAAATTATTAAAGATTAGTTTAATATAAATTTAACTCGTAGAGCGATTATGTACTAATGAAAATATTAAAACATCGTCCAAGTTTTAATATTAATTAAAACTTGTTGCAAAAACACTCGAGAATTATATTCAATGTAGTTAGTTCCATTCTAGCTAGAACAGTGTGTTGCACAAAGAGAAGTTAAACCTTAATAACAAAATATAAAATGAGAGATATGAAGAGAAGCGAATGAAGCTCTCTTTATAGATAAAACTTTCCTAAATAACTGCCAAAACATAAAAGTGTTATAAATTAAACTAAATAAAGAACACAATACTACAGCCACGATTACCAGATTAACTTCAAAATTTAATAAACCAACTTTAAAAAAAATACATTTTCCGGACGAAATACATAACATCCACCAACCATGGATTATTAATAGTATCAAACTTTATAAAACTTCATCATCGATTTAGAAGATTATTACAACTTATAAACAACTTTGATAAATTGGGATAATCGACAAGCCCTTAATCTCAGAATATCAAGCAGCCTATTTGGATCTTCCAAACAAAAAAAATAAACAATCAGTTCGAGGCATTCAATACCTTTGAGGGCCCAAAGGCGCCCTCGGATAAGAAACAAAAACAAAAAATAAAAATCTGAAACTTTCAGCAAGGATTTTTTAAACCAAAGCATGAGACAAGGTATGAGGACAAGCCCAGAGAAAACCGAACGTGCAAAGTGATCTTTAAAAGTACCTACTTAGAATGGACCACAAAATAAGCAAAAACGCGAAATAAAAAAACAGTAAAGAGGCATTTAGTACTCTTAAAAGGCCTCAAAAAGCAAAAGCAAAACAATTCTGAAGAGAAGAGTTCTCGTAAAAGCCCAAGCTCACACGAGGTACGCCTTTTGGAAAGTTGCACAAAAAGTATGAATATTTTTAGAAAAATCGCGCTGTACTCTGGAATCACTCTTGTTGTTAGACTGGAGAGTAACGTGCTTGAATTCGTGGTACGAAGCTGTTAATTTAAGATTTAAGTAGTCGATATTGTGTTACGGTAAGTACGCGATTTCGTTTATTTGCCTCGTTACACATTAAAAGGTGGTCCTGATGAAAAAGCATTGTCTAGGGCAGATTGACTAAAAGGTGTACACGAAATAAGTCATTGTTGACTTGTTGTAAGGTCAAAAGCTATTAGAACGGACAGTTTATAACGAAATAAATGGAAGTCACATTGTTAAGAAGCTCCCCCAATAATCTTAAATTGGGTTACAACAATAAAGAGATCGAATCACGTGCACAATAAGTAATAAAGAAAAAAGTAAATGAAACTTCATGTACTAACATTAGTAACTTCAACTTTCAACAGTGATAACAGTTTGAATCTAACGTATTACTTGACCACGTAGCCCTTTTTCCAATTTTTTTTTATTAAAACGTCTTGTAGTTAAGTTTTAGTTATTTTTATTATGTTCTATTCTCCACCACTGCTATACTTAAAGTCTTATATCGAATGACTAGTTAGAAACGTAATTAAATTTTTTTTCCGACTCTTTTTTCCCCAACTTTTCTAAATGTCTAAGCTTTTCAAATTAATCTGACAAGACAATTCTTTAATTATACCGAACTGATATTTCGACGATTTCGCTTTTTTTCTTTCAAACGAATTTAACTACAAATTCCATTTTTGGACCCATTTTCTTTTTTAAAAACCAAAATGGCCGGTTAAATATGGCTAACGAGTGCTTCAAATTCAATTTGTGCGTATAACTGAAATCTTCCAGTTAACAAACTTTAGTGACACGATTCGATTATGAATAGTCCGGTTTCTAGTAGGGTAGGTGTTGAGTGTAAAGTGTATTAACGAGAAGGAGGGAGGGGGTTGAAATACTAAACTAGAAAAAAATGTTAGGTAATACAATTTTGAAGATGAAACCCCAAGTTTTTTAACGGAATAATATCAATTTTGTCGAAAAAAATCGCACGAATTTCAATATGTGTGTAATGAAACGCATTCGGTTTCAATACAAATTTGAGTATCCTATAGCTTCATAAATCGCCGCTTTTACGAATGAGTAGAAAAACATAAAAGTTTGATTTTTTCATATTTTTAAAAATTGCGTATGTATTCATCAAATTAATTTAACATGGATTCATATTCATTCGAAAGCGTTAGTTATCTTTTATCAAGCTAAAAATGTCTGTATTTTTAATTTTTACAAACAATGAGCGAATTCGAAAATATTATGAATCCTTTTCTAGGCACACGTTAGTGAGGTTAGTGTAAATTGACTATGAGGCGCCCAATTTGTAAATTGTAAACTTATAGTTCAAGAGCCAGCAAACATTACACCACTTGATATTCCGAATATTATTATTTTTATTACGGAACGCTCTAGAAGGGTGCTCTAGAAGGAAGCTAGAGCGTGCTCAAGTTTCATTGAAATTCCAAAATTGCCTATAAAAACTATTTTTTAGTTTATCGCTTATAACTCGAAAACTGTGCACTTTATAGAAAAGTGTTTTTATACAAAAATTTAGTGCATTAAATTTCTTTTAAACTTATGTCTGTTAGGTTTTTCCCCTCAGACAAACAATTTAGGCAATAGAGTGCATTAAAGTTTCAAAAAAAATTAAACATCGCAAAAAACTGCTTTTTAGTTTATCGCGTATAAATCGAAAACTTGTCACTTTTGGAGAAAAGTGTTTCTATCGAAGATCAAGAAACATTAAATTTCCTACAAATTATATCTGCTAGATTTTTTCCGGAAATGCACAGTTTAGGCGCTAGAAAGCGCTCAAGTTTAACAAAAATTCCAAAATCTGACCCAAAACTGATTTTTCAATTTATGGATTATAACTCGAAAACTGAGCACTTTTTGAAAAAAGTGTTTTTATCAAAAATCAAGTAACATTAAATTTACTACAAATTATGTCTATTTTGTTTTTATCGTCAGACGTACAGTTTAGGCACTAGAGCGCGTTGAAGTTTGACGAAAATTCAAAAATCTGGCAAAAAAGCTGTTTTTTAGTTTATGGCTTATAACTCGAAAACTGAGCACTTTCTGAGAAAACTCTCCCTATCAAAAATCAAGTAAAATTAAATTTCCTACAAATTATATCTGCCAGATTTTTCCTGGAGATGCATAGTTTAGGCGCTAGAAAGCGCTAAAGTTTGACAAAAATTCCAAAATTTGAACCAAAACTGATTTTTAATTTATGGCTTATAACTCGAAAACTGCGCACTTTTTGAGAAAGTATTTCTATATAAAAATTTAGTACATTAAATAATCTACAAATTACGTTTGTTTTGTTTTTATCGTCAGACGTACAGTTTAGGCACTAGAGCGCGTTGAAGTTTGACGAAAATTCGAAAATCTGGCAGAAAAGCTGTTTTTTAGTTTATGGCTTATAACTCGAAAACTGAGCACTTTCTGAGAAAATTCTTCCTATCAAAAATCAAGTAAAATTAAATTTCCTACAAATTATATCTGCTAGATTTTTTGCGGCGACACATAGTTTAGGCGCTAGAAAGCGCTAAAGTTTGACAGAAATTCCAAAATCTGATCAAAAACTGATTTTTTAATTTATGGCTTACCTATAACTCGAAAACTACGCACTTTTTGGAAAAGGTATTCCTATACAATAATAAACTACATTAAATTCCCTACAATTACTAAACAGGTTATTCAAAGTTGATAAGTCAATTTGAAAATAGAAGTGCATAACAATCATTAGTCATCTCTACGTGCAATTCAAAAGTTTAAGTCATTCTGAGATTGAGTTTCGAAGTGTTAACATCACAACAGAACGATTGTAAATTATAGTGCCTATTTGTTCAAGTTATTAATCAATTAAATATTCAAGTTATTTTATTGTTTTCCTGACAATTCAGAAGTGGGATAAATAAAACCTCACCGGTAAGTTAAAAAGAAATTTTATTGTAGTTTTTATAAAAGTTATATCGGTATAAAAACGTCGTAAAGTGCAAAAATTCGAGTTCATCAGAAACATCTGATGACGCTGCTTTGCCAAGAAAAGTAAAAAAGATTAAAGCAAGTAGCTAAACAATTGAAAAGCACATCCTTTTGGCCACGCTTTTGGACGATGAGTTTTTCGATAATAATAATTTCGTAATAAATCTTTATTTTTTTCAAATTTATTGAAAAGCGCCTTAATTACGATGCCAGAAAATTAGTTTTTCTGATTATGCCTTTCACATCATTTTTGAAACCTTTTCGAAATATAAGACTCAGTAGAAGTGATAAACGTATTTCTAGATACCAAAGTACTATGACTTCTTATTTTAACTGTGGTATACCAGGTCGTTTTGCATGCATAAGTTACACTACGACAACGACAAATGCATTAATTAATGATAATTGACTAAACTGCCATTACTGGTAACAAATTACACAAAATGTACACTCACGATCAATATTATTCGGAACTATGAGTTTCGTCTAACTAGAAGTAAATAAGCAACCCACATTACATTCTCATCTAATATTCTCAACACACGCCACCAGTTCAAACCTAACATAACATTTATGATGTTAGACGCTTTTGAAGTTGAACTGGTGCCGGGCGGTTCTGCTTCTGTCCTAAACCGTTCGTCTGCCAAAAAAAAAAACAAGAAACATAATTTGTAGAAAATTTAATGTACTTCAATTTTTATATAAAAACTTTTCTCATAAAGTGCGTAGTTTTCGAGTTCTAAGCGATAAACTAAAAAAACGTTTTTGGCCGATTTTGAAATTTTTGTACAACTTTAACGCGCTCTAGCTCCTAAACTATTCGTCTGAAGAAAAAACCTAAGAGATATAATTTGTAGGATTTTCACGATTTTACACGTACATCGTAGGCACAACGCGAGTACAAATACGCGTTTAATTTTTTTTCCTTTCTAACGATCATTTAATCATCTCAAAATTGAGAGTTGTATTGAGGTTAGATTTATGTCGTAAAAATGATGATAAATATAAAACGTAGGTTTAAAATCGAAGCACTCGTGTCGACATAAACCGTATTGAAATAATTCAAAGTGGAAACTATAAACTTGACGAGGGTCTCCTTTAGAGTTGGGCAAATAGAAAAATCGGAAACAAAACTTTTCCATTTTAAATCAATTATTAAAAATCGAAAACAAAAACGTGTCGCACTCGACTTTATTTTGAAGGAGGAAGTCGATATAAAAGAGGCGTTTGTTGGGTAATTTGAAAGAATGTTTACAATAGCGTAGGTACTACCTTTATTAATTCACTTCACAAAGCGTAGTTAAGAACAAAGAGATAGAAGTTGTTAGATGGTCGAGTCCATTAGTTTGATATCCTGAAGTGATTCGTGCCTTACCTAAATCATTCAAGAATTCCGACACAAGGCTTCCTTAACCACGGCAATAAAACAACCGTTTAGTTTTCAAAAAACGTACACACTTTAGACATCAAATTTACTACCAAATTAAATTTTAAATAACAAAAGCAGTCAAAGGTTAAAAATACAAAGGAATTGCAATTATTAAAGCGAAATAAGGTAAAGTACGTTTGTAAGTTAATAGAAGACGACTTTTGGACTTTTTAGCTTAACGCAAAGGAAAGTGCACTTAGGAAAGAGTAATAAATTACGAAAAGGTTGGCACATGTGTACAATTACTAGTTCTTTTGGAAAATATATTAACAAAAGTAGTGAAAGGGACATAGAAACGAACACGTGTTTTTTCTTTAGGTCTTTAAATGACATTTTAGTAATTTATAGCATTTTATTAAAGGCACACCGACTTGAATTGCCGAAAAGTTACAAAGTCGACTTTCACTTGCTCATGAACGTACTATAGTTGCATAAATGTTCCTCGAACTCATTCGTGGCACTTCCTTAAGGGTATTGCCGACCGTGTTGACTTTCACTTATTCATGAATGCACTATAGTTGGTGATACGGACTTCAAATGCTGAAAAGTTAAAAAGTCGACTTCCACTTGCTCATGAACGTACTATAGTTGCATAAATGTTCCTCGAACTCATTCGTGGCACTTCCTTAAGGGTATTGCCGACCGTGTTGACTTTCACTTATTCATGAATGCACTATAGTTGGTGATACGGACTTCAAATGCTGAAAAGTTAAAAAGTCGACTTCCACTTGCTCACGAATGTACTATAGTTGCATTAATGCAACTAAAGAGTAAAGAGTAAAGAGTATTGCCGATCGTATTAAGCTGAAACGTGTCAAAAGTAGAGTACCTGCTTAAAAACGTACTAAAAGTGCGTAAATGTCAAAAAGGCGACTTTCATTTACTTAATAACGTACTAGACCAATCATTTTATAAAAAGACGAAATTATTATACGAAAGGAAATGTGGCAGCCCTTCGAATAATAGGTCAACTGTTAACTGATTCCAATTTTTTTTTCTATTCTCAGATCTTTGGCAATTTTAAATATTAATTTTGAGGAGTAAAAGAAAATTTAAATGTCGTAAAATGGATATTTCGGCAATTTCTTTAAATTAAAATAAAAAGTTTCATTTTAAACGGCGTGAAATTTGTTTGGAATTTATACGCCGTTTAATCGGCACAATTTAAAAAGAAATTCGTTCGACGATCCCTCAAAAGTACAATAATGATGTGAATTTGTAAATAAAGTAGAAGTGGAAAAATTTCACACATTTGCCAACTTTAACCAAATGAAAACATATGAATATTGGCATTGGTTTATCACACAAAGCGTAGCTTTTCGAGTTAAGATTTTGATTAGAATTCGAGTCGTATACGGGCGTTAGAATTTATACGTGACATGTACGATTCAACAACCGATATACAATTCAACTCAAACGCACAACGTTCCATATGTGTACTTTGCACATACATTTGAATGCACAGTTTTCATGACGATTTACAGGTAAATAATCAATCCAACTCGTACACACAAACTCAAAACCTTAAATAAATTACATACCCTAAACCCTAAATAGTAGATTTATGCACATACAAATAGTTTAATTAAGTTGATTAAAATAGAAAAACCCTATATTATGCCCAAAAGTAGGTATATTCTCTTAAAAAAATTCTCAAACCGCCACTTCTAAAATAGAGGTGAGAAGCGCAATAAACTACCCCAACATTAAATCTATAGTAATCCCATAATCTTGGAACTGCAACTGTTGCTAAAATCTAAAATAGAAAAAAAAGGATTTAACCCAGACCAGCCCTTACCATTTCCTACTATTTATGATACTCATCCCACGAAAACCGTTTTTAAAGTGTCACGTGTGCCTTTTTAAAAGCGAGACCATTACTATTGGTTTACTGCCCAAAAAATGCGTCCTTTTTTGTCTCTGATTCGACTTATGGCCTTTTAATACAACAATTCAGTTTATTCGGTCTCTTCTGTACTCGGACGCTCCTCAAAGTGGAAAATGGCTGAATCGTCCCTTAACGAGTCGTGTCTCAGCAACTATTATTAGCCTTTTTTTTATAATGACTCGTCTCCGATTTCATCTTTTAATTGCTTACAATTTTGCTCCACTTCTTCCACTCGTCCATTCTGTACTCGGGCGCTCCTCAAAGTACAAGAGAGTTGAACTACTTTTGTGAAGTGCCCATTAGCGAGTCGACTTCTCTTCTTTAGATTCTACATCAAGTTTTGGACTTTTATTAGAGAGGCTCATCTTTCGTTCTTTAAAATTTTTCCCCTCTGGTCCTTTCTGTACTTGAGCGCTGCTCAAAATACAAAGTGGCTGAATAGCGTTTTCCGGTTGGAATTTATTGTAAAGCGCCCATTAGCGAGTAGAATTTTAATTTTTTTGTCTCAGCATCAATCTTTGGCTTTTTATACAGAGGCTCATCTTCTGTTGCAGTTTTTAGTCCCTTAAAATTTTGCTCCTCTGGTCCTTTCTGTACTTGAGCACTCCTCAAAATACAAGGTGGCTGAATAGCGTTTTCCGGTTGTAATTTATTGTAAAGCGCCCGTTAGCGAGTAGAATTTTCATTTTTGTCTCAGCATCGATCTTTAGCTCTTTATACATAAGCTCATCTTCTGTTGCAGTTTTTAGTCCCTTAAAATTTTGTTCCTCTGGTCCTTTCTGTACTTGAGCACTCCTCAAAATACAAGGTGGCTGAATAGCGTTTTCCGGTTGTAATTTATTGTAAAGCGCCCGTTAGCGAGTAGAATTTTCATTTGTTGTCTCAGCATCGATCTTTAGCTCTTTATACAGAGGCTCATCTTCTGTTGCAGTTTTTAGTCCCTTAAAATTTTGTTCCTCTGGTCCTTTCTGTACTTGAGCACTCCTCAAAATACAAGGTGGCTGAATAGCGTTTTCCGGTTGTAATTTATTGTAAAGCGGCCGTTAGCGAGTAGAATTTTCATTTGTTGTCTCAGCATCGATCTTTAGCTCTTTATACAGAAGCTCATCTTCTGTTGCAGTTTTTAGTCCCTTAAAATTTTGTTCCTCTGGTCCTTTCTGTACTTGAGCACTCCTCAAAATACAAGGTGGCTGAATAGCGTTTTCCGGTTGTAATTTATTGTAAAGCGCCCGTTAGCGAGTAGAATTTTCATTTTCTGTCTCAGCATCGATCTTTAGCTCTTTATACAGAGGCTCATCTTCTGTTGCAGTTTTTAGTCCCTTAAAATTTTGTTCCTCTGGTCCTTTCTGTACTTGAGCACTCCTCAAAATACAAGGTGGCTGAATAGCGTTTTCCGGTTGTAATTTATTGTAAAGCGGCCGTTAGCGAGTAGAATTTTCATTTGTTGTCTCAGCATCGATCTTTAGCTCTTTATACAGAAGCTCATCTTCTGTTGCAGTTTTTAGTCCCTTAAAATTTTGTTCCTCTGGTCCTTTCTGTACTTGAGCACTCCTCAAAATACAAGGTGGCTGAATAGCGTTTTCCGGTTGTAATTTATTGTAAAGCGCCCGTTAGCGAGTAGAATTTTCATTTTTTGTCTCAGCGTCGATCTTTTCCCATTTAATATAGTGGCGTCCATTTCAGTTTGTTAGTCCCTTACAATTTTGCTCCACTCTCTTCTTCTAGCCCTTTGTGCACTCGCTCCTCAAAGTTCAAGGTGGCTGAATAGCGTTTCAAGTCTTAATTTATTTGAAGCGTCTCGGCATCCGTTTTTAACCTTGCTCCAATTTGCACTTGTACACCTTTTCTTTTGGTTCTTTCCGTACTCGAGCACTCCTCAAAGTACAAGATGGCCGAATAGCGTTTTCAGATCCTAATTTACTGTGAAGCGCTCATTAACGAGCCGACTTCTGGGCTTTTAATACAGTTGCTCGTTTTCCACCCACGTTAGTTTTCAGCCCCTTACAATTTCTACCAACTCTACTTCTTGCTATTTTGTTTAGTGTATTTGCGCACTCATTTAAAAATGAATGATGCTCATCCTGGAATAAATAACTAAAGCACACGATGACTTTCTAACCAAGAATTCATAAATAAAATGGGAGTTAACTAATTAAATCTGAATTTAAGCTCCACAACTTGGGATACTGACAAGTAGCTGTATTGTTCACAAAGGCTCCACTGCTGTTTATTTTTAGAAAAAATAAGTGAGGCGCCTTATTTGTTACGTTAATAACGCGAGTGTTAATTATATAATCCTTTTAAATTTTAAAGAACCCTGCTCAATTATTAAAAGATAACAGCCTGAACGGTAATGTTAAGGGGCTTTGTGATATTAAGAAATTAAAATTTTGGTAGTGAAACGATTAAGCGTGCGTAAACCTGTACGTCACACTGCAGAGTTTGTATTTAAAAAGGCACAAAAATGCGTTATTTGTTCGCACGTTTTGCATTAAGAAGCTTACTGGTATTTACAAATAAACAAAGAACATCCCTTTTTGCTCTATAGAGCTGTGTTTTAAATCTCCATTAGCTGTAATTGGGTATTTAAACTACAATTGTTAATCAGTTACAAAGCGTTGTTTAATTCTAAATTCTACATGGTTTATTACGTATAAATATTTAAATCGAGAGAAATGTATACACAATACATAATATAGTACCTACGCCCGTGAATCATTTTATCCGATGATTATCCCTCAATATTTTTTTAATTCGATAACAATCGTAGTAATTAGTGTTTACAATTAATTAAAACTTTCACTTCGAGTACCGAGTTTCTCACAATTAAGCTTTTGCAAGTTTGGACTTCTTTTTTAATTTTTCATCCGGCTCCTAGGACCACGCCCGTAAGCCACGATGTCAGTCCTAAAGAAAACTGTTAATGCTTGTGGTCGTATATTTTTGTGTTAATTCGATTTAGTTTCTTTATCCGAGTTGATCTCGCGACTTACGCCTATGCTCCACGCGTAAAGAGTGGTCCTAGGAACTGGATGTATAATAATGCGTGAAGAAGTTGAAAGTCTCAAAAACTTTTCTCTTATCTAAAATTTGTTGGAAAAGTTTGCTCAAAAGTATTTATTGCTTCATGAATATATTTTCAAAAGCAACCCTTTTAGGTACACTATTTCCCGCTTTTTAAGTAAGTTTTGACGTAGACAAAACTTTTATATTTAAATAACTGTATACATTATATATTATGCGAAATAACAATGAGAATATTAAAAACACTACCTTACAAAACGTATTTCAAACTTTAATGTAATTCCACTTTGTTTCATTCGGTATCCTGTCTAAGTAATATTTTGTATTAACAAATGGGGGAGAAGCAATTAAACATGTTTCACAAACAAAAACTTACGTGTAGTAGTAATAATAAATTCTGAGTCGATGAACTTTTTAAATTAGAAATTGTAATTATTACAGTACCATACTTGGTGGCAGAAACAAATAAAAGCTATCCAGCTATGTTTTTACATTTTAAGTAAGCATTGCACGTAGTAAAACAGGAAAATACAGTTATCTCGGTACATTGTAGTTTGCCGAAGTGAGTGTCTGTCTTTATTACTAACTTGTCATCGTTATTCAAAAACCTTTATTTAGATGTAACATTTTTCTCCAAATCAACCACTTCTAAACATAAGAAATAAATAACCACCTCAAAATGAAGCCACCCCTAGTAACCTAGTACTAGTACAAGATCGCTACTGGACTGTAGAGAGACGCCATTTTAATATCCACATTAGGTCACCACTCAAATCGCGGAAGTAAAGCATTCATAGTTATTGCAGTTATACTTGAACAAATATCGATAATTCCGACTGAATTAACGACGAGAGAATTAACATCGTCTCGAATTTAATGTTATCAATTTTTGGATTTAGTTAAACACTTACTTCAATAGATGATAATTTAATTAGGCACTAACAATCATTGTTTGGTCTGGGCCAGACGTCAGTGTTTGCCTGACGTTGATAACGATTCTCTTTTCATTTTGGCTTAGCGTAGAAGCTGTAATTGGATAGAATTAGACGAACTGCTTAGGCGCTAGAGCGCATTAAAGTTCGACAGAAATTCCAAAATCGTCAAAAAATAGTGATTTTTTAGTTTATCACTTATAACTTGAAAACTACGTACTTTTAGAGAAAAGTGTAAGTACATAAAATTAAAGCACATTAAATTTCCTATCAATTATGTTGGCTATGTTTTTTCTCTCAGACAAACGGTTTAGACAGTACAGCGCGTTAAAGTTTGAAAAAAATTTAAACATAGACCAAGAAAACAGGGTTTTTTTGTTTGACGCTTATAACTCGTAAACTACGCACTTATTGAGAAAACTGATTATGCATAAAAATAAAATATATCTATTTTTCTACAAATTATGACTAGAAGGTTTTTTTGTCAGACAAGTGGTTTAAACACTAGAGTGTGTTAAAGATTGACAAAAATTATAAAATTTGCAAAAAAATTTAGTTTCTCGCTACTCGAAATCTGCGCAGATTTAGAGAAGAGTGTTAATAAAATAACAATAAAGTGCATTTTCTACAATTTATTCATCTTAGGCTTTTTTTTCTTCAGATGAGCGGTTTGGAGGCTAGAGCGCGTTAAAGTTTGACCAAAATTTAATAATTCACCAAAAAACTCATCTTTTTAGTTTATCGCTTATAACTCGCAAACTACATACTTCTAGAGAATAACGTAAGTATATAAAAATAAAGAGCACTAAATTGCCTACAAATTATCTATGTTACGCTTTTTTATCAGAAAAACGGTTTAAGCGGTATAGCGCGTTAAAGTTTGAAAAAGACCAAAAATACAGATTTTGTTAGTTTATCGCTTGTAACTGGAAAATTACCTAATCCGTGCGTCTGATGTGAAAAACCTGAGAGGCATAACTTGTAGGAAATGTAATGTACTTTATTTTTTTATAAGAACACTTTTCTCCTAAAGTGTGTATTTTTCCAGTTATAAGCGATAGACTGAAAAAATCAGTTTTGGGTCCAATTTTGGAATTTTCGTCAATCTTTATGGCCCTCTAGCCCCTAAGCCGCTCGTTTGAAGGAAAAACCTAAAATATATAATTTGTAGGAAATTTCATGTAGTTTATTGTGGTAAAATTTAACTATAATTTGATTATCGAATTGTCGATATGGCAAACTATCGATTAATGGTTGTTCTACGTTTGTTGCTATACGTGTCCAAATTAAAGAAGAATATTGGAGTAATCATTTTTAGAACTTTTCACAACACTTTAAAGCGAATTTGATATATTTTCGCCACTTAAAAAAGAAATTTGATCGGTATCTTTACAGCTTCGAGGAAAAACGTCGAAGTTTGGACTTATTTTTTAAGTATTTGAATATTAATGTAAAAGGAATTATATTTTTGTCTCGTGAAAGGCGAATGAAATAAACCTTTAAAATTAATAAAAATATATAAAAGCGGATGACACTTAAGTAAATAAGTTTCAAAAATTACAACCTCAACAGTTACGAGCAACATAATTCAGTTTTGACGTTTTGATGCGTAAAAAGGACCCTTTAAAAGTTTAGCTTTTCACGTTAAACATCGTTGGTAACTTCAATCAAAAAGTGTTAATCTTTTCGCCTTTAATACCGAGGCTTTTATATACTATCAATATCAATACGAAGGTAAGCAAAGAGCGTTAATTAATAAAGCTTTAAAAACGAATATTTCCCCCAAAGAAATAATGTAAAAAGCGAAGAGAATCACCCCTTACAAAATCGTTTTGAAAATCCACGAGTACCAATAAATCCTCGACTACTCGAAGCAGAGGCGCGCCGTGCAATATTGTCGCTCCTGTGCCACATTAGATACTATTGTGTCGCCCTTAAGACGTAAATCGTTGAAGAATCCCACAAATAACGAACGTAAGATTTACACGTCATCTCGCGTTTATGAAATATTTAATCCGCGCTCTACGCACACACAGAGTCCCGATCGGCACCCCCTCGTCAAAAACTTTTTTTGTTGGATTTGCTCTTCGACGACAAATAAAACGCTCTTGTCAAGCAATTAATTACATCAAAACGATTTATATTGGGACAAAAAATAAAAAAGGGTTAAACGTCTATTTAAAGATCATACGGCATTAGATGTCAGATTTAAAAGTCAACAAAATTGCAAATCGTAAAAAAGTTTAGTGGATATCAAACGTAGTTTCGTATTAAAGAAGCTCGTTAAATTTGGTTTGGTCGATCCAAGAGATGTGTGAAAGAAACTAGTTACTTGAAGAGCGAAACTAAATTGGTGAACCTCGTATAAACTAATAATTTATTAAGTAACGAGATTTTTCCATTAGTATTTTGATTGATGTTCTTAAATCAATATTCACTTTTTTCATTGTTTGTGTTTTATAACTTTTTCCTATCTACATGCGTAGGCAACCAAAGTGCACACCAAACCAAACTGTACACAACTTCCATTAAATAATTGAATATGTACCTACCTACTAAGTGAATTAAATTTAACTTTTATGTTTATGTAGGCCACACGAGAAGTACTAAGTACAGTAAGTAGCAAAAATGCAAAATATTTAAATTAATCGGCTACCGCACACTAAATCGATTAGTCGATAGTTTTCTAAATTCAATAGAAGTATCGTTATCGTATATTCAGGGGCGTTCGATAATATCTCTACACTATCCATAGGAAAGGCGTTGGAAAACAGGAAAGTCCATCCCACTATTACCAGATGGATCTCGCATATTATGCTAAAGCATCGAGTAGTTTACGCTTCGGTAAATCAATGTACCGTAGCAGCAAAAGTAAACAGGGTTTGTCCACAAGGAGGGATGCTTTCACCATTTCTTTGGTCCCTCGTAGTTGAGAATCTTCTCAAACGTGTAGAGGAAAAGGGGCTAAAAGTCGTAGGTTATGCTGACAGCATAGCCATAACAACAACGGGAAAGTTTGGGGCCACTGTGTTTGAAAGAATGCAAAGAGCTCTGAATCTTATAGAGAAATGGTGTTTGGAAGAGAGCCTGACGGTTAATCCGACTAAGACCTCGTTAATCCATTTTACAAGAAGAACAAATAAGACTGATGGTAACTTATACATATTTAATATGCTTCTGGAAGCAGTGGGAGAAGCCAAATACTTAGGAGTTATCCTCGATAGCAAACTAAGCTTCATACCACATATAGACAGAGTAAACAAAGCTACAAAAACCTTATGGACCTGTAGACGAACGTTCGACAAAACCTGGGGAATGACACCTCAGTTAACTTATTGGATATATACCGTAATGGTCATACCAATAGTCACATATGTAGGCTCCGTGTGGTGGACAAAAACACACACAAAAACCTACAAACATAAGCTAGAAAAAATCCAAAGACTGGCTTGCCTAGGGATAACTGGAGCAATGCGTACTACGCCTACAGAAGCAATACTGAACCTTCCACTCTTACACTTAGTAGTGAAATCGAAAGCATTAAGGGAGGCTTACAGATCTAAATCCTAAGAGAGATGGCAGAACACCCCATACTTAGTATGAGGTCTGATAGAATAACCAGAGCATCTACCATTGAAAAAACCTACGGAATTAAAATTCCGACAAGGAAAGAATGGGAATGCAAGGCAGTCAAAATAAATAGACTCGTGTTCTACACAGACGGCTCTAAAAGCTCAACAGGCACAACAGCACAACAGGGGTAAGCTTAAGCCTCGGGAAGCACGTAACAGTCTTCCAAGCAGAAATTTACGCCATTTCAACATGTGCGCAAATACTGTTAGATCAAGGTTATCACAAATCACAACCAAAGAGTCTTTGTAGCATCTGACAGTCAAGCAGCCCTTAAAGCGCTTAACGCCTGTGAGGTGGAGTCCGGACTAGAAACGGATTGCATCCGCAAACTGAACAAGCTAAGCTAGGGGGGAAAAATTTTGTCAACATGGTATGGATGCCAGCTCACGCCGACATATTAGGGAACGAGAAAGCGAATGGTCTGGCTAATCACCAGAATTATCCTTTGGCATTCCGTATAAAATGGCAAAGAGAGAAATACGGTCACTTCGAGCGAAATAGCATATTAAACACTGGAAGGAGACTTCCGAACAGAGCCATTTTAAAGTCCTACTGGAGAAACCCTCTCACAGAAGAACACACTCTCTACTCAGAATGAGTAGAGGTGAGCTATAAATGGCAACGGCGCCGATAACGGGTCATTGCCAGCTTAAACAGCACCTGTATACGATGGGACTAGATTAAGACCCACTATGCAGAGAATGTGCAGAGGCAGAGGAAACTCCAACTCATCTTCTGCTACACTGCGAGGCTTTCACAAGAAGTCGTCACAGCATTCTCGGAAAAGAGAAGATGCTCCAAAGAGAATTGCCCAAACTATCAATAAAGAAAATTCTGGATTTTATCAAAAGCGCAGAACTCACATAAAGGAAGATCATATCCGAGGCGCACAATAGACCCAAGAGGTTGTGGTGCAAGGAACACTGGGGACCAGCCTCAGAGCAATAATAAAGTAATATTAATCGTTACTTGAAATATTGCCACATTATCGAGACTTCAATATACCAAACATGCGGTTCGATACTGCGAGAACTGGTAATATTGTCATTAATCGACATATCGATGTGGAGTTCTAAATGTAGCGCCCACTCTATAATAATATAATATTATATTAAAATAGAAACGCAGAGAAAATATTAAAGATATTGTCGACATGGATGTTTTTGTTGCAATTAAACGATCGTTAATCTTTTATTAATAATTAATATTTAATATTAAAGGGTTAATGCCTTTTTTTTATTAAATTTAGCCTGTTTATCTGTCGTAAATAAGGAAGAATTTCTTTTGTTGCGGTTTTACGAGTAGGTTCGAAGTTCGAACACACATAATACCATTAATCCCCTTTTAGCGAAACTTTGGCAATATTGAATTTTAACCCTTAATCCGTTTCTGTGTAATACAAGAAAGAGTATTCCAAAAGCGTGGCCTGACGATATTAAAGTTATGAACTACGAATACTAATATTTTTCTCGATCTATAGTTTTTAGTTCCCCTAACTTTTTAACAAACAATTTTTTTTAATTATGGACGCTTATAAAAACCACTTTATAGCTTTAAAAAGAATAAATTTTACGAGAAAAGTTTGTTAGTATAAAATACAAATTCAACTAGAAGTAAAAATAGTATCGTAAAGAATGGCAACAGACCAAATTGAAATTTAATATACGAGGAAGACGTAGTAAGAATGCTTCAAACATACAAATTATGTATTTTAAATATACTCAAAAGTCAACTACCATGTCGTTAATACAGACAGTTTTTCACTTCATTAAATAAGCCATTATTTTCCTTTTCAAACATTTTCGACACCATCACCCTTATTACCACCAATTATGAAAATTAACAATCGACAAAAAATTTCAATTAATCGATAATTCAAAACGATTGTATAATTCGCCCATTCGTTTAAGAATTGAATTGTTAGAAAGAACAGTAATATACTTACAATACGAGAAGTGCCTATCCGAGTTGGGGTTGAGTTAAGAATCGATCGACCAATTAACCGATTAACGTTAGAAACGATTAAAACTACCAACAACAGTTTAGCGAAGAGAATAATAATTCTAACAGCGATAGAACAAATCGACTCACGCATAAAAGTAATTGTAAACTTCATTAACTATTTACACGAGGTAAAACTCGATATACTGATTAAACAAAGAAACGATTATTTATGTTACAAATCGAAATTGAATTACAGATTAATCGATGGGCTGTTACTATTACTATCGGTGGTTGTGTTAAAAATCTATTAACGATTAATAGAAGTGGCAGTTCATTTTCGGGTAGAAAAATTGGGAAATTGAAGTAACGATTAATTGAAAAACGCTTAATTCTAACTGCGGTCAGTTGAGCTAATCGATTAATCAAAAAACGATTAATTCCCTAGACACCTAGGTTAGATCAGTTATTTAATCTGGGTCTAAAGTCGACAAATCTAACGATTTATCAAATAAACAGTTAAATTGATTTTCGATAGTTTAGCTAGGGATCGATTTACCCGTAAATTAAATTTACAGTTAACTATTCGTGTGTAGAATCTGTAAATCAATGTATCCATTAATCGAAAAACGGTTAATTTTAATTGTACCAGTTATTGATTAATCAAGGAACATTGAAATCTAATCGACGAATAAACGGTTAAATCGATTTCCGAAAGTTTAACTAGGAATCGATTTAACCGTTAATTAAAATTGTTACTTAATTAAAATTGTTACTTAATTAATATTCGCGTGAAGAATCGGTAGATCCATCTATCGATTAACCAAAAAACGAGTTATTCTAATTGCGCCAGTTGAGTTAATCGATTAATCAAACCACATTTAAATCTAATCCGACAGTGTCGAGCCATTTCCATAAAAAGACACCACGGTTAGTTTTGTCTTCTAAATTAGAGCTAAGCTCAGTAAATCTACTAATTGATCGAAGAAGCGATTAATTAGGTTTTCGCTAATTGAGCTTGAAAGCGATTTAACCGTTAATTAACTGTGCAGTAAGCTAATCGCCTAATCGGCAAATCAATCTACCGATTAAGAAATTGTATCGTTGATAGTTGAGGTAAGAATGGTAGCTCATCTATGCTCGAGTTTTCGATGAAAAAATCGACAGACAGATTAATCGATTTACGGCTTTATTGCACAAACAAACTATTCGTGTATTTGCAACAGTTCAGAAAGTCGATTAAAAATCGATTTAACCGTTAATTAAATTTGCAGTGAGGTAATCGGTAAAAGAATCTATCAATTAATTACAAACGATTCATACTAATTTATTGTGCCAGTCGATTAATCGAGTAACCAATAATTAATTCACCCCAAAATAAACGGCACAATTAAATGTGTTACCGAACTTTCGGCTAAAGTCGACAAGTATAGAAATATTTCAAGAAATTGTATCGTCGATAGTTGAGGTAAGAATGGTAGCTCAACGATGTTCAAGTTCTCGATAAAAAAATCGACATACAGATTAATCGTTTAATTGCACAAACAAACTATTCGTGTATTTGCAACAGTTCAGAAAGTCGATTAAAAATCGATTTAAACGTTAATTAAATTTGCAGTGAGTTCATCGGTAATAGAATCTATCGATTAATTACAAACGATTCATACTAATTTATTGTGCCAGTCGATTAATCTAGTATCCAATAATTCACCCCAAAATAAACGGCACAATTAAATGTGTTACCGAACTTTCGGCTAAAGTCGACAAGTATAGAAATATTTCAAGAAATTGTATTGTCGATAGTTGAGGTAAGAATGGTAGCTTAACGATGCTTGAGTTGTCGATAGAAAATCGACATACAGATTAGTCGTTTAATTGATTTACTGATTTATTGCACAAACAAACTATTCGTGTACTTGCAACAGTTCAAAAAATCGATTAAAAATCGATTTAAACGTTAATTAAATTGGCAGTGAGTTCATCGGTAATAAAAGAATCTATCGATTAATTACAAACGATTCATACTAATTTATTGTGCCAGTCGATTAATCGAGTAACCAATAATTAATTCGCCCCAAAATAAACGGCACAATTAAATGTGTTACCTAAATTGATTTATTGCACAAACTATCGATTTTAGAATCGAATCGATTAATCAAAATTGGGGCTTCTTGATTAATTAATGGAGTAAACATAAGCCAAGTATCGATAGTTGAGCTAGGATTCGGTTTACCGTTAGAAATAAATGTAAATAGTCGAGTTAACAATCGATTATTAGAATTTAGACTCGATTTCGTTTGAGTGGCATGGTGAATAAATGTGTTCTATCAGTGATAATCCACAATAGAGTAAAAATAGCTTTTGAAAAAGTCTCAAATCTTAAGACTCGGAAATAAATTGGTTTTATATTTAAATAATATATGAATAGAGGATTTCAATCAGGAAAAAAAGTCGAGAGTAATCAATCTTAGAGGAGTCTGAGATTATAACTAAGTACAATCTTCAAGTTGTGGCACTAATATTAGTTTGATTATTGATTACGCGCTTAAAATATCAACATGCATTACCAAATAAAGAAGAATCGTACGAAACGTTTGTCTATATATCTATTCTCATCTTACGGAATTCTAATTTTAAGCCTCAAGTAAAAAATAAATACGAAGATAAAATATTCCCCACTCTAACTCAACTGAAACTTACATTTTGGTACAATAATTATTGATTAGATTATTTCGAAGTTGAAGTTTCTATCGAATGCAAAATTTCCCATTTTCCTAAACTGTACGCGATTCCAATCTAAAGCCATTTCTCAAGCTTTAGCCATCAATGAAGAGGGTACCTTCTTCTGTTTTAGTATCACATTCGTCGACGTTTCGATTTTTCACGCACGCCAAACTTCTTAAATCTCACAATCGACTCACCTCAATTAATCGACTTACAAAAATACCCAACAACACCTTCGAGGCGACATTCAACAACAGCTTCACTAGGGATTAGTTGTTATTAGTTAATTTTAGATAGTCGAGTAGCTCTTTGGGAGATTTCAATGAATCGAATGGTCAATTGGTTTATTTTTAACGTTCGCGTGTGTTAAAATCGACGTTTCGTTTACGATTTAAGCCTCTCGGGCGCCTCATTTATGCCGGTTCTGATTTGAGAACGTATTTTTATTTATAATTAAGAACAATAAATACTTTTTTATGGAAGTTATTTTTAAAGTCCTCTTTGTTAATTTTTGAAGTTGGCAAAATTACTAATTAGGTATAGCGGAGAGAAAATACACTCAAAGAAGCTTTCAGAGAAAGTTTTAAATTCGACGGTACGAACCTAGTGGAATTTGCAAATGTAGGTGGGTAGGTGTATTATTGTTAAAGTGTTAAGTTGGTAATCGACGTAATGAATTGTAATTTTACAAGAACAATTTGCATTGGAATTCTGTAAGAGTTACATTATCGATTTTCGAAGTAACGAAATTGTTAAAGGCGAAAAGATGCAATTTTTATTGGAATATTGGGATATCATTTTAAAAATGTACGCCTTTGTGGAAACTTCGTTTAAAGTTAAAAATTGAAATACGTAGGTAGGTAGCACTGATAGTTTTACATAAAGGTAAAGACAAACGAGCATGCTTTGTGGTCAAAAGACCGATTCTCTTACAGCTCGTTTGGGCTTTTATTTTCCAGTCGGTGGACTGAATGCAATTTGCGGTTTTAAATCGGAAGATAGGTTTATTGAGACTTCGAATAGCCTGCAACGATGATGGTCCAAATGAAATGTGCACCAGCGGAAATTAACCTGCCATGCCGGGGTAATACTCACTTCTCGCTCCTGTGTTCAATTATAAGCTAAAATTACGCGATGCGCACCCATTAGATATGTCACACTTGATAAACGCTCAAGAATATATTTTAAACTAAAACTTTTCCCTTTTTATTAAACATAATTTAGGTTAAAATCGACTTAAGTGAACGATATTATGTCGAAACGAAAAAAAGAAACCGCCCTTTGAGAGCAAACTAGTAGTTAATAACAACTAAATAAAGCCAAACCCATAAATTTTAAATGATAAAGTCTCAAGTTCCATGTATCAGCATTGCACATTCAAACTTCTTGAAAGTGTAATATATTAGCTAGTGTAGAATTGCGGTACTTAAATGGTTTCCGAAGTTTCTACAACGAAACACTCGCTTTCGTTAAACACTTTTTACTTAACCTATTCCACGCGTTTAATTTAAAACCAACTCCATTTTCTTTGAATCGACCAAGAACCAATATCTTACGAATGGCTTCACCTACAAAATTTCATTTTCCATTATTTTAACGTCTCGAAATAAGTTCAAGTTCACTTTTATGGGCTGGAGAGGAAGCAGAAGGCCCAAACCAACCAGGAACGGGGAGGTCACACGAGACTAGTGAATCGATCTCCGATCACCCACATCTTTTGCCCCACTTCGACGTTCACCAATATGTTGCCGTTTCGTCCTCGTGTCGTGTCGTAAAGAAAGTTAAATGAAAAAGCTGAAAACCTACCGATCTTGGGATGAAATTGAAATTAATCTATTCCGGATCTGAAAACTTTTCAGGACATTTGTAATATTTATATGGACTAATAATGTCCAAGGGAAGAATATGCTTTGAAACTCTGAGACTTTTCACGGACTTTTAGTTCGCCTTTTTGTTGTTAAAGTACCCTAATGATTCACTTTGACCCCAGTTAACCCATACTTTTTGAAGAGCTATACTTTAACGTCCTGTAACACCTAAACTGCTCGTTTGAAAAAAAAATTTATGAGACGTAATTTGTAGAAAATTGAATGTGGTATATTTTTGTATAGGAGTAGTTTTCTTCAAAAAAGCATAATTTTCGAGTTATAAGCGATAAAACTGTTTTTTGTCAGATTTTGAAAGTTCTATCAACTTTTAACGCACTCTAGTACCTAAAACGTTTGTCTGACAAAGAAAACGTAAGAGACACAATTTGTAGAAAATTTATGTAGTTTACTTTCATACAGAATCACTTTTCTCATAAAGTGCGTAGTTTTCAAGTTATAGGCGATGAAACAGGTTTTTGCCAGATTTTGAAAGTTCTTTCAAATTTTAACGCACCCTAGTACCTAAAACTTTTGTTTGAGGAAAAAACCTAAGATATACCAATTGGTAGACAATTCAATGCAGTTTATTTTCATATAGGATCATTTTTCTCATAAAGTATGTAGTTTTCGAATTATAAGCGATAAACTAAAAAAAACAGTTTTTATGGCAAATTTTGGAATTTTTATCAAACTTTAACGCACTCTAGTACCTAAACCGCTCGTCTGACAAAAAAAACCTAAGAGATGTAATTTATAGAAAATTGAATGCAGTTTATTTTCATATCAAATCACTTTTCTCATAAAAAGCGTAGTTTTCGAGTACAAGCGATAAACTAAAAAAAGAGTTTTTATGGCCAATTTTGAAATTGTTATCAAACTTTAATGCGCTCTCGCGCGTGCACTGTCTAAGCACGTGTGTAAGGAGAAAACCTGACAGGCGTAGTTTGTTACGCAGTTGCACGCCAGTTGCGCCACTTTGTAGCCAAGGTACTTTTCGTGAACCTCCTGTATAGTGTTTACAGTGAGGTGGAACAGAACAATACTTGATGTCTCTTTCGCCACTGGTTATACCTCAGATACGAATATTTGGGTTGAGGCCTTAAGCTGAGTTTGTGGCCCTGTTCAACATGTTTATTTATTTATTTTTTATTAGGTATAGTCGACGAGTTAAGTAGACACACTTCTCACCAATGAAACCAATTTTCAAGTGTTTGAAAGCAAGATCGGGTTTTTGACTTTGTTGTGTGTTCTAACAAATATCTGCGAGAAAGAGGGGGGGGGGGCAAAATGTCCATGTTCTGCGTGTAATCCTTTGAAACTACTTGAATCTACATTTTCCAGCTCTTGGAGTTATTAACTAAAGTTATAAGTTATGGTACTTCCAAGCGTCCTAATGGTGTAAGGTGGGTTGCCTAACACGACATTTTATTTTTACTAATTTTTAAAAACAAAACTTATACAGACATGAATGTCTTTAAAAGCTACCGATTGATGTAATATTTGTTACAAAACACGAATTTCAACCATTGAAAAGCGTAAAAAAAGAAATTTAGTTTTAACGTTTTAACCGAAAACAAAAATTTGTGATTTGTTCGGAAATTTCGCGATGATACAGAGATGTAAATAGGCGTGGCAAACGTTTATAAATTTTGACCACCCCTAAAAAGTTAAAAATATATTAAAAAATCTTAATTTCAACGCCCCGGCTATTTTACTACCGCGAGACCGTAGGGCGATTAAAATGTACAGATTGGGGCGCGGGGTGGTTAAGTTAATAAAATGATGTTTTATTTATTTTATTTAAAAAATAAATTATAAGATAGTGGCTTTAAGGTAAAATTTTGAAAATGGTCTCTTATCTTTTAATATTGGCGAGTGATCACGTAACGCTCCTCTACACGTAGTTGGGGTTTTAAAACTTTGTACTTGTTTTTTTTTAATAGTTACTAAAGCAATTAACTAAACTTTCGGTTATATGAAGAAAAGTAACGACTCAATGAAAAATCGTGCTCTTAATATTTTGAGCTATTAAAAGATGTAATAGTTGGCCATATCGTAGTGGATTTTGTAGACGAGCGAACTCAATAAAGTGGAATTGTTTTATCTAAATTATGTAATAAATAGTATTTTATCTAAAATGAGATTTGTTACAAAAATAATTAAACTTGGGAAGTTTGTATGTATCTAAGCGAAAATAATTAAACCGAATTTGTATTTTAGATATACAAATTTCTAACCCAAATTACATAATTTTAGACGAACTCAACAAATATTCATTGAAAATAAAATAAATTGCTTTTCTTCCTTGGATTTTAAGCTCTTCAGTAACAAAACCTTCTTAAACAAAAATAATTACTTTTTATTAACTTAATTAAACTGAAAATTTATTTTGCGAATTTTAAACTTTTTAAACTTCAAGAGCAATCCGATAAATTGACGACAACTTAAAAGTTTCCCTTATTGTTCTTCGTGTAGTTTTGGAAAAAATTTGCAAATTTTCTTTCTCGAGATGTCGTTTTAAGACTTTTATGCCAGAGACTCATAATTTTAACGAAAATAAATTATTTAAACTACCGCGGATGTTCGCTTAGCTTTTGAAAACGTCGAAGGAGTGAAGAAGTATCGAAGCGAGATTCTTCGGCGTGCGAGTTAATTTATGCTTAATGCGAGTAAGATCGAACAATGTCGTCTTAGTTTTAACCCTCGTCAGTAAAGTAGCAAAACTTCTTATAAATGATGTTAACCATTTGCAGGGAGAGTAGATATATTAATAATATACCATATGTAGCACGTAGGGTTGTAGAAGTTCTAATAGTCTTTGCGCCGGATGCAGCTGAACCCCCTAAATTTGTAAGCAGATCGTTGTAGATGGTTTGCTTTCTCTAAACTGAGAATATTAAGAAAGAATGTCACGTAATAAGGAAAAAAAAGGAAAATTCAAACGAAGCGGTTTGATGAGTAGCACGTGATACAGCCTTAACATCTCCAATATTACAAAAATAGACATTTAAAGCGTGCTTTGTGTCAACTAAAGTGCAAAAAAACTTTCAAACATCTTTAAAAGCGAAGCTCCACATAAAATCAATTGTCGCTAAAATACTTTTCCACAATCGAAATAAGAAACGTCGCAAATTTTTTGCAAAAATTTATTTTTGCACTTTCAGGAAAATTATGAAAAGTGCTCGGATCGTCGCCCATCCAAATACAAACAAATTGGTGGGCACTTAAAAAAAAGTTCGGCGTCAAACACATCGCAGCCTTCAAGCTTGGCCAAGTGACCGAAGCGGCTGTGTAAGTGGACGAAAGCTTGCTTGACCAGGACACTGACTGAGAAATTCAACACCGATCAGTCCCGCGATTATTCAGAAAACTCTGCAAGGTGTGAAAATTGATCGGATGGGCTCTGCACGAGCTCTCGGACAACAACAAGGCCGCCCGAGTCCGAATTTGTACAGATTGGCTCCAGAGAAATGGGTAAAATAAGTTCCTCGATAACCTCGTCACAGGAGATGAGTCTTGACTCTTCTACAAAAATGTGAATAGAAAGAAAGTTTACGTATCAACCTACTAAACTCCTAAGTGCGTTACAAAGGTTCGAAAAAACTTCAAAAAGCCTATATGATGTGTCTGGGAAATCGTCTCCAACAGCCACTAGCCACTACTACTGGTGGAATGATGAGCGTCAGTAGTGGTGCATCTCGAATAGAAATAACCAAAGGAAGTAAAACCTTTATACTGCCATTTAGTTGAAAAGACCGTGCAAAAAAATCCAATCGTTTTCAATAAATGATCGTCAAGGTCACATTTGATGAAACTACAGAGAGTCAAAGAGAGAAGAAGCCTTTTTCTTAGGGTAGATCAGTTTTACAGGTATTTATTACTACAAATAATGAGCAAAGAGTTTTCAAACAGGATGGTTAAGTACCTACGTCTTTTTAGTTTGTTCATTGTTAAACACAGCAATAATTTAAGAAAAAATTTCTAAAATTCAAAAATCAAATTTAACTGACCTTGTGACCTTGAGCTCCACAACTTTTCACAGCTTCTGCAAAGTACCTAAAAACCCATAGGTACTTATTCTTTTTAGCACTATTACCACGATATCCACTAAAGAATAAAATTTATTTCCCCCCACGTTTGAATGTATCTACCGAAAACTTATAGACGGGGCGCGATGGTGTTAACCTTAAATTTGTAAAATTTGTGAAATTTCAAGAAATAATTGATTTAAAACAACTCACTTTCACTCACACTTAACGTTCAACATAGTTTTAATTTGAACAAAAATTAATTATTTAAATATTTTACGTCGGCTATAATGGCCACCTAAAATGGACACCGGAACCACCCCAACCTTTCAGTAAGATTTTCAACCGATTTCCCGATCGATTGGACTATTACAGATTGATTGTTATAAACTTTAAATAATAAACTAGCTTTTATAGTGTAAATATAATAATTTAAGACTAAACCGAACTGTATGAAAAGCAGGAACAATTTTCTTGGCACGCGTATCGAACTAAACAGGTGACGGTATATCGAGCGGTCGATCCCCAAGATGTCAATTGTAAGAAAAAAGTTTTTATTTTGACAGTAATTTTAAATTACTTATACCTATCAACTAGATAAAATATGATAATTTACTGTGATTATTATTAATATAACAAGTAGTTATAATAAACACACCAAATATGTTCACAGTTAATATTTTTGCTCGAGACGAAAAGGGCGGCGATTTTCGAAAATAACAAGTTACCACAATATAAATAATTCAAAATTTTTCCAACTGTAGTAGGTAGTTGTTGTATCTTAATAATTCAAATTAAACGTAAGAGGGAAAGTTTGGGGCACTGTTTTTAGTTTTACAACGGTTTTACCATTTTAATTGGCGGCCTTTTGAATACGCTCACAAATTAATTTCCGCTATTTTGTACTTTAATGCTGTTTCCCACAAATATTTATCAATAATGTTTAAATATTATTTTCTTTAAAGTATTTTCTAGCTCCTTGGTTATCTACGTAAACCTCCTTTTTCAAACAACCCCGCATAGTTCAGGATGCACTTTTCCGTTTGCTATATAGATAGCGCAACACTGTGCGGTGCGCTAATCTGGTAGGTATCGGTTACCATCATCTGTACTCTGTCTATATAATTAGAGCACAATTAATGGGCGTTTGGTCTTGATCGTTTCTTTAGTCACTTTAGTTCTTTGTGTTGCTGGAGAAAAGGTTAGTTCTGGTTTGTTGAAAATGCAATTCGCATTAAGGCTGCTTTTGCAGCTGTGACGTAGTCCAGTTTCTAATAGGTACGGCCTAACCCCTCTCTTAGGTGTTCATATGGAACACAAGTGGAAAAAAGATACAAATAGTTTTCTATTTGAATATACTATTTCTATATAATTGTGCTCTAATCATACAGGGTACAGATGGTAACCGATATCTACCAGATTAGCGCACAGTGCTGCGCTATCGCTATCCATAAGCCTGGGATACACAAGCTATTAAAAAAGCATGCTTGTTTGCTACTTGGTAGTATACTCATTTATAGCATGCTCTCCGTGTGTGTACATTTGCTAGTAAAATTACAGACTTTACAAGCATACTTATTTTGAGCGTACTCGTTTCTAGCAAGCTTGAGATACACTTGCTTGTTATTTGTGATTCAAAATGGACTTGGTATGCATTTTCCCTTAAAATTTTGTTTTTGTATTGTGCTATAAGTATGCTCGTAGTAAACGCGTTCAGACTTGCTTTTGAGCAAGCTTCTTCCTACTCGTACCTCGCGTTTTGTGCTAGTTAGCACGTAAAATAGACCAACGTGCGATTAAGTAGCGCACTTCTTTACTAGCATGCTGTTTCTGTATGCTATTAACTAGCATCTGCTCGAAATTAGCGTGCTTTCATGCTAGTACGTAGATGTGTAGCCCAGGCTTATAGCAAACGGAAAAGTGCATCCTGAACTATGCGGGGTTGTTTGAAAAAGGAGGTTTACGTAGATAACCAAGGAGCTTGAAAATACTTTAAAGAAAATAATATTTAAACATTTACTGATAAACATTTGTGGGAAGCAGCATTAAAGTCACTCAACGAGCTTACGCTAAAATTAATTCCTGAGAGTTTTCAAAAAGCCGCCAATTAAAATGGTAAAACCGTTGTAAAACTAAAAACAGTGCCCCAAACTTTCCCTCTTACGTTTAATTTGAATTATTAAGATACAACAACTACCTACTACAGTTGGAAAAATTTTGAATTATTTATATTGTGGTAATTTGTTATTTTCGAAAATCGCCGCCCTTTTCGTCTCGAGCAAAAATATTAACTGTGAACATATTTGGTGTGTTTATTATAACTACTTGTTATAATAATAATAATCACAGTAAATTATCATATTTTATCTAGTTGATAGGTATAAGTAATTTAAAATTACTGTCAAAATAAAAACTTTTCTTACAATTGACATCTTGGGGATCGACCGCTCGATATACCGTCACCTGTTTAGTTCGATACGCGTGCCAAGAAAATTGTTCCTGCTTTTCATACAGTTCGGCTTAGTCTTAAATTATTATATTTACACTATAAAAGCTAGTTTATTATTAAAAGTTTATAACAATCAAACTGTAATAGTCCAATCGATCGGGAAATCGGTTGAAAATCTTACTGAAAGGTTGGGGTGGTTCCGGTGTCCGCCATTATAGCCGACGTAAAATATTTAAATAATTAATTGTTGTTCAAATTAAAACTATGTTGAACGTTAAGTGTGAGTGAAAAGTGAGTGGTTTTAAATCAATTATTTCTTGAAATTTTACAAATTTTACAAATTTAAGGTTAACACCATCGCGCCCCGTCTATAAGTTTTCGGTAGATACATTCAAACGTGGGGGGAAATAAATTTTATTCATTAGTGGATATCGTGGTAGTGCTAAAAAGAATAAGTACCTATGGGTTTTTAGGTACTTTGCAGAAGCTGTGAAAAGTTGTGGAGCTCAAGGTCACAAGGTCAGTTAAATTTGATTTTTGAATTTTAGAAATTTTTTCTTAAATTATTGCTGTTTAACAATGAACAAACTAAAAAGACGTAGTAATCCTGTTTGAAAACTTTTTGCTCATTATTTGTAGTAATAAATACATGTGAAACTGATCTACCCTAAGAAAAAAGATTTGTTTTTAATTCTAAAACAACGTTATAGTTTCTAGCGTCACCTGTTGTTTGTGCCTTAAAACTTCCATAAAATGTTAAAGACCGAACAGTATGCAAATTCGGAAAAAAAATTTGTGATTTTATCGCCGAACTTACATTTTAAAATATACAGTTATTTGGTTTATTTTTTATCGAATTGCTAACATAAAAGTGAAACCGTTTTAAATAAAACACCCTCTCTCTGGTCAATCGAATAACCCTAAAATATTTGGCGTCTGAAAAGGAAATTCTGTTTTTCTACTTTCTTTCCTTAAATTTACCTTCGTGGTGTAGCATTTGAATGGTTTTACCTTAACTCACGGTATTTTGAAAGCCTGCTTGGGATGATTTTTCAAACTTTATCTTTTAAGAAAAATAATTCAATACGGGGCTTTTGTTATTCAATCTTTCTTCGAAACGACGAAACGGGATATTTCGTTGCTTTTGTAAGGTGTTGCTAAATACGTAATAATTTCACCTATCCTTAATAATTTAATTCTCCGTGTACGATAAAGACGTGCCACGTACAGCTTTTGAGGACGAGCCAAAAGCGCTATTCTACAAAATTTAAACTACCCCCAATTTAATTAAAGAGCGACATATTATTCGTCCACTCATTTATCGGAGTAACAACGTGGGGGAATTTTGGAGAAATTAATCGTACGACATTTTTTTAATGTAAATTCCGTTTGTTAATTCAGATTTCATTATGTAAACATCTTATATACGTAATATACCATAGTCAATATTAAACTTCCGAAATTTGTGTCATATTTTCTTCAGTTCTGAAGTTTACGATTGCGAGCTTTCAACTTTTTCCCATATATAATACAGTCGTCGTAATAAGAAAATACGAAAGCTTCATATAAATACTTAATATTAAACTTTATTGTACCAACACGATTTTCCTTAAAGAGACAAAAATGCTAAAAACATAAGAAAAACGTTTAAAAAGTATTAGTTAGATACTTTAATTTGAATCGCGCGGTTAACAAATAATTAAACTTCCTACCAATATCGATTAATCGAGTTGCCAAAATATTCGATTCTTGGAAATAATCGATTAATCGAAAGAATCGATTATTTACAAACAACCGATTACCGATTGTGAAATTGGACAATCGTCTAACTCTAACGCCCAAAGTAGTACTTTTTGCAAAATAATAATAGCGATATTATTTCAAATATATCGAGTAATATTTCATACTTGGCTAGTTTTCTTTCTAAACTAATTAAGTTGTTAATACAAAACTAATCTAATAAAACAAGAAAACTTTTAATGAGCTATAGGTAATGTACTTATCTAAGTTAGTGTAATATAAGATTATCTGGGATTTCCTAACAAGTTCTGCACCAAAAATTTGTCGGAAGATAAGATATCTGATTTACCTTCCTAAATTAACATTTTGCGCTTCACTCGTCAATTCTCCATTCTAATAATTAAAAGAATAAAAAATTTTTTACACCTGAAATAGATTCAAAACATGTACGGGCGCCACTTGTAAATCTTACACAATAAACCAACAGCAGATAAAATTTCTTGCACCAAAATTTCATTTTACAAAAAAAATCAATTTTCTATAGAAAGGTAGGTATTTTTTTAAACTTTCGGAAAGTTTAAAACAAATAGCCCCATCGAAAATGTGAAAAGCTCGAATAAAGGCAATTTCCTGCCGAAACAAAAACTTCTAAAGAAGCTCAATGTCTAAAATGTTAAAAGTCCTTAGCAGATCGCGAAAGCTCAATAAGGGCCAAATTCTAAACCCATCTTAACTCGCGCTTTTCTAACTTTTCCTAATTCTACTCACTAGCGCAAATTCGGTACCATTTCGAATACCGACTATTCAAGAATAGCAAATTTGTCAATGTCGGCGGAGTTAGCAAACACTCACTTGAGTTTAATTCATAATTCTGAATTGTAGTAGCTCTGATAAGAGCTAGCGAATGAAATTTCAGTTTTATGGACCGGTCCGTCCGTCTGTGGACGGCCTATATACAGACAAAGACTATAAGAGCTAGAGCTAGAGCTAGAGAGTTGAAATTTGAGACTATTGTTTAGCTCCAATAGTAGAGCTAGGAAATTAAATTTAAAGTTTCTGTATGTATCTGCCCGTCCGTCTGTGGACATCAAATACGGACCAAAGTGCAAGAGCTACAGAGCTGAAAAATTGTAATGTTCAATGGCTCGGGTAGTAATACTCGAACTTTAAAATTGAACAAGTTTATGGGTCAGTCCATTCGTCTGTAGACAACTTACGTAGACCAAAGTATACGAGCTAGAGAGCTGAAATTGGAAACTATTATTTAGCTCGGATAATCGAGTTAACAAATTAAATTTCCGGTTTATTTGTCTGCCCGTCCGTCTGTGGGCGACCTATACAGGCAAAATTAGAGGAGCTACAGAAGAGAAATTTTAATTCATTGTATAGTTCCGATAGTTGAGCCCACACATTAAATTTAACATTCTGTCCGGTCTGTCCGTCCGTCTGCGGACATCCAATATGGACCAAGGTACAAGAGCTAGAGAGCGGAAATTTGAATTCATTGTATAGTTCCGATAGTTGAGCCCACCCATTAAATTTAATATATATGGGCCTGTCCATCCGTCTGTGGACTGGATATGTAATCAAAACTATAAAAGCTTGAGAGCTGAAATTTTGTACTGTTCCATGGGTCGGTTAGTAAAGTGAAAAATTTTAAATACAAGTTCATGGGTGCGTCTATCCATCTGTAGACAACTCACACAGACCAAAGTATACAACTTAGAGAGCTGAAATTTGAAACGATTATCAGGTGTATGTGTCTGTCCGTCCGCCTGCAGACATCCAATATGAACCAAGGCACAAGAGCTAGAGAGCTGAAATTTGAAGTCATTGTATAGTTCCGATAGTTGAGACCGCACATTAAATTTAACATTTATGGGTCTGTCCATCCGTCTGTGGACATCATATGCACACAAAAGTATATGAGCTAGAGAGCTGAAATTTTGTACTGTTACATGGCTCGGGGAGTAAAACCAAAAACTTAAAATATAAGTTAATGGGTCCGTCCGTCGGTCTGTAGACAACTTACACAAACTAAAGTACGCGAACTAGAGAACTGAAATTTGCAAGGATTATTCAACTCGGATAATAAAGTCTGAAACTTAAAATATGAGTTCGTGGGTCCGCCCGTCCGTCTGTAAACAGCTTACACAGACCTAAGTACACGAGCAAGAAAGCTGAAATTTGAAACAATTATTTAGCTGAGATAGTAGAGCTAGCAAATTAAATTTAACGTTCATTTGTCTATCCGTCCGTCTGTGCGCGACCTATAAAGACAAAATTATAAGACCTACAGAGCTGAAATTTTAATCCATTGTGGAGCCCGCACATTAAATTAAAAATTTATGGGTAGTATACCCGCCTGTCTGTGGACATCATACACAGAAAAAACTATAAGAGCTAAAGAGGTGAAATTTTGTACTGTTCCATGGCTCGGGTAGTAATGCCAAAGACTTCAAATATAAGTTCGTGGGCCCGTCCATCTGTCTGTAGACAACTTAGACATACCTAAGTATACGAGCTAGAGAGCTGAAATTCGAAACAATTATTTAGCTCCGTTAGAAGAGCTGTCAAATTAAATTTAAGGCGCATTTGTCTGTCCGTACGTCTGAGTGCCACCTATGAAAACAAAGCTGTAGGAGTTACAAAGCTGAAGTTCCGATAGTTGAGTCTGCATTTATCCAATTTAAGATTTATGAGGGTAGTAGACATCACCTGTAGACATCATATACAGACAAACCTATAAGAGCTAGAGAGATAGAATTTTGATCGATTATTCAGCTAAAATAGTACGGGTAGTTAGCAAAAATGCGAATTCATGGGTATGGGTATGTTCGTCCGTCCGTAGGTGACTTTTACAGCCGAAACTATTAAGAGCTGGAAAACTAAACTTTTGGTTTGTAGGTCATCGGGTGGGGGTGGGGGGGATATATTTAGTATTTTATTGCCATATCCTTGTTTCTTATTTATTATACACTCAAAATACGAAGTAGTTTGAGATCAAATTAAACAATGAAAGAAGACTCTCGCTCTTTCACTTAGCTAGCTGGTTTCGGAATTGATGAAAAACCACTAAATGTTTATTAAATTAAAAATATAGTAATAGTAATATTATAGAGAAGCCCTTTTATGACCCGACTGTTGAACATTTAAGTTTTTAAGTTGCGGTATGCGTGGGAGTTCGTCCTACATTTGTAGTGAGCGAAGGTAATAACAATAACGTAATAAGGTGCAGATGTTGAAAAGTTAAACATTGCTATTTTGTTGCTAATTCGAGAGGGTAAGAGGGTCGAAATTGTGGTATTTCTCTCTATTAAGGGAGGTTATTAAGAAAGCGTAATTAAAATTACTCGTTCATCGATCCCGTTTATTAATCGTTAATTGTAATTAAATTTTGTTTTTTTCTTTGACGAGCTCTGAATAAATCTTTGGGAAAACGTAAAAGGAATAAAGAAATTATTTTAAACGTCAGTAATAATGTAAGGTTACGTATAACCATAACCTCTAGAGGTCTACCTTCGTACAACCGTTACTTTACGCTTTTAACACCCACGTCCCACTTTTAGTTTGGTAGGGCAGGATCAAAAATTTAAAAAAATAACAAAATATTGAAAGAGTGTAGGAGGTAAAAGAGAATTTCGAAACACCAATATTATTTCCAATTTTACATGCTGATGATGTAGGATTTACAATATAGGAGTTTAGAAGATAAAAAGCCAATCCAACCGCACGTCGATCACACGTCAACTTAACCACCGACATATTGACAGAAGATTTTTTTACCGTTCCATATAACGATCTTGTTTGCAACTCCGCCAACTAACGAGCATTAATTATTTAAATTATCCCGCTAATTAATAATTTTTAATACTTTAACTCCAATGCTTTCATCAGCGAACGAGTTTAAAAACATTTCCATTTATTACGACTCGGTAGTAAATCTTATGCAAGCGCTCTCCATTATAGAAACGTATATGAATGGGTTTTTTTCCGGCTCCACCGACATCCAATAACTAAATGTTTACTAGTTTAATGTTGCGCAGACGATTGGTTTCCATTACCCCAACTACTAAACTTACATCAAAATCGACGACGTTCTTTCGTGACAGGCCAAATAAATACGCCAAAAACGCCCTAAACGCAAAGTCTTATTCCCAAAAAACCGGGTTTTCGCTTACACAAATTTATAGTGTTGGTATGCGCAGTAGCGTACGCGCGTGCGCGTCGCTTCATTAGTAATAAATTAATAAAAATGCCCCATCTCACAATTTTTCAAAAATATATCCTCGAGCGCACACTACTGAACTTTAATTACCAATTTAAATGTGTTCGATAAAAGCGCTATAGTCCTTTGACTTTCTAATTAAACTTTTATCTAGTTTTACGACCCTTTCAAGTCCTAACGAACCGAAATCGTCAGATATATATATTCGTACAAATTGTGAATATTTATATAGAGAACAAAAAAAAAAGGTTCGGAAGTTCAATACGTAAAATTGTAGATGTGGGAATAATTACAAGAGTTAAAAGCGCTCGTAGAATTCAACTCATACGTATAATATGGTTTTACATTTTGAACATAAACACAAATTGTTATAAACGCCCCTTGAGATTACCGTTCACTTTATAAAAAAAATATTCATTGTGGCCTTTTCCAGCCGAAAATGAAACCTCCAGCTAAACAAATCTTTGCATACGCCTCTGCTTCTTGATATTTTTTTTGTATTTTAAATTAGTAATTAACCTAAATAACTTTTTAAATTATAACAATAATAATAGCATCCCATTTAATACACAACATTGTTATTAGTTATTAGTTACAGTCCGGGAGGCGGCGTGCAAATAAATACTATAAACCATAAGGTACAAATTTTTGACTTAGCCGCTACGCCCACCAAACCTAAACCGTTAATCTGGCCTAAAATAACCAAAAGATATAATTTGTAGAAAATTTAATTTACTTTAGTTTTGCCTAAAAACACTTTTCTCTAGAAGTGCGTACTTTTCGAGTTATAAAAGAAAAACTAAAAAAAACAGTTTTTGGGTTTGGCTTTGAAATTTTAGTTAAACTTTAACGCGCTCTAGCGCTTAAACCGTTTGTCCGACACAAAAAACCGAAGAAACATAATTAATAGTAAATTAAATGCACTTTATTTTTCTATAGAATCACTTTTCTCTAATCGTGCGTAGTTTTCGAGTTATAAGCGATAAACTAAAAAACAGTTTTGGGGCCCAATTTTGAAATTTTAGTTAAAATTTAACGCGATCTAGCGCTTAAACCGTTTGTCTGACACAAAAAACCTACGAAACATAATTTATAGTAAATTTAATGTACTTTAATTTTTTATAGAAACACCTTTCTCAAAAAGTGCATAGTTTTCGAGCTATAGGTGCTAAACTAAAAAAAGTTTAAGGGGAATTTTGAAATTTTTGTCAAACTTCAACGCGCTCTAGCGTCTAAACGGTTCGTCTGAAGAAACAAACTAACAAATAGAAGTTATAGGAAATTTTATGTAGTTGATTTCTATATAGCAACATTTTTCTCCAAAAATGCGTAGTTTCGAGTTATAAGGGATAAACTAAAAAACACTTTTTGGCCGATTTTGAAATTTTTATTAAACTTTAACGCGTTCTAGCGCCTAAACCGTTCATCTGAAGCCAAAAACCTAAGAGATCTGATTTGTTGTTAATTTTATGTAGTTTACTTTTGTATAGAGGCACTTTTCTCAAAAATTACAAAATATGTCAGTTTGGAAAGAATTGCCATTACGAACGCATCAGTTCTTATTTACCACAATCGGTATATTAGACAATTAGACCACCCTGTATATTCGTAATATACTGCTTTTTAAACCTATTTTATTTCAAAAAACCCTGCACAATTCGACTGCTCAGTTTGCCAGCATTATTATTTATTAATTACTTTCATAAATAATTATAAGAAACTCGTAATTAAAGTTAATTGAGTTGGACTGTATTAAAATGACGATTTGTGAGCATGACAACAAATGATAATTTTTAACAATAAGATGAAGCATAGTATAAATATTATCATTCTGGCGTTAATTGGATTTTGAAAACTTGAGAATTTTACTTTGTCGAGATTTTGTTATAATTGAACTAATTTGTTTTAAATTAACATGAGAAAGAATGATGTCCTTCTCGACGGTTTTCGTCTTGGAATTTATTTCGAGCCTACTCCTATTATACATTATTTAAGCGGCTTTAGTCGAATCTGCACCAAAACTTTGTGTTTACTCGCTTGTGGCAAGAAATCAAAGATTAGAGCATTTAGAAATTAGAATTAAGGGGATGTTTCGGAATCAAACTCCAGTTTTTCATTTTGGACTCGTATAGTTTCATATCCTTGTAACTGGACGAGATAACCGTTTTAGTACTGCGTGCGGAAATCCTGTGAAATGAATCGTTTGTAGATAGCGACCGCCTCTGAACTCCGCTCTAGCATTATGGTCATTAAAGTTTCAGTAAATCATATCAAAGAACGCTTTTCCTGATGAATAAAACTCACTGTCGGCCACTACGGCGTTAAATACTAAATTTATTACCTTAAATTCGTAATTAAGGTTTACATTTGGATAATTATTTATCGATATTCAATTAATATATAAAATCGCGTTTAGTCGACTCTAAGACAAAAAATTTTGTCAATGTAAAACTAAACTCATATAGTAGGTACTTTACTAAAACTTGTTCACGAAGTGAGCTCACCCCCTACCCTGTAGTATTTAGTTGCAAGTTTTAAACTGCTAAAGGCCTTTTTACATTAAGCTTGGTGATTGGTTTTGCTATACCCGAAACTTTATGTGTAGAAACACGAATTTGTATGCGAAAAGGTGGCTTAAACAATTAAAAACTTTTTCAAACCATATTAGCGGTTAAGAATCCAACCTTCAATTTTACACTCACTATACAAGCACTCAGATTTTCATCAACGCGTTACGATTCCGTTCTCGTGCCGTCAGAAGTCACAAATTACGAGTGTTTATCTTTCAGTTCGATAACGTACAGACCGTTAGAGATCTCCTCTCGCTCCAACTTCATTTTGAAGGATTGAAAAGTCTCAATTCAGACGTTTTTTGGGGAAAAAATTTTTTTTCTGCGGTTGAGGGTTAAAACTTAAAACAACCCACGGATGATATAAAGTAGAATTTCTAAAAAAAGGTGTGTAAATACGAGAGATACGCGTGCTCAAAATTAAAATTTCTTTCCTAACAAATGAACCAGAACATTTTAGTATGGGCGAGTAGACTCCCATCATTAAGCAAAATTAATCCGAGGATATTTAATTAAGAATAAATCGCGCACGAGCCAGTAAGAGGTAATCAAAAGTAGGTCATTAGAAATTACGTTTTGAGTTTGTTCGATAGTACGAGGTGCAACGAAAAAGTAGCCGAAAACGGTACTTCCCCGAGTACAAACAATGCTAACTCTCAAAGTAAACATTTTTATTATTTTAATCCGGCTTTGGCCTGTATTATTCGAACCGGGCGCTGATTAAATCCAAAAAGATCAAAAGAAACAATGACGAGGATGACATGTGAGTAAACCTACAATTTTTCATATTTTCATTAAAAATTAGTTTGCTCAAATTTCATTTTTAATGAAACTACATGTACATTGTACATTTAACGAACAAATATGAAATTGTTTGTGCAAGGAAAATGAATACATGTGGATTAATTTAATTCAAATCAAAGGAACAACAAAAACGGAATAATTTAAACGAAAAAAAATAGACCTCCACCCCCCTCCCGACCCCACATACTTGGTGTATACTCATTTCATGGCAAACAAATATTTTTGTGCCAATTATCATTTTATATAATATGAAAAGCTTTACGATTTAAATTAAGGTTCCCATTTTGACTATTAACCGAGTCAACTGTTTTAAACGTCTCTTTACAGTTAGCTTAACTAAGCTTGATTTCAGTTTATGACTTTGAAACTACCAATTAAGACAATTGTTTAGTTTGGCTTCTACTTTGTATACAATAGCCCCTAGTAATCTTATGTAAATACTTCTTGAAGATATATTATTACAAATATTTAAAACTTTCTCAACTATCGATTAATTACGAGGCGCCGTTTAAATCGTATTAGGTGTGTAACTGACGATAAGTCAAAATAGACTCGCGTGCGTAAGGCATCAATCAGAAGTTGGAAATGTCTCCAAACATCAAGAAACCTCAAAGAATCCACCTAGTAGTTAGTGGGAATTTTAAAGTTTTAGAGGGTGAATTAGATAGAGAAGCCTGGAAAATGTTTTTCAAGTGCACAAAAGATGCAACTATAAACTCTAATGGAGTCAACAGAGAACATCGAAGCAGGCACTCCTAAACAATAAATTCCTTGAGGAGTGCTCAAATAAGCTGCCTCTCTTGGAGATGGATGCAGATCAGAATGTACATTCAAGAAAGACTTTCAAACTCTAATGGATCCAATTGAGAACATCGAAGCTGACATAACTGTCTTTACCGATAAATGAAAAATCAAAAGGAATCTGGAGCAGATGTGTACTCAGCTAAGTTTGCCTTCGAAAGCCGCCTAACAGTGGGGAAATATGCCTCTGTTCTTTACACTGAACTCATGGGGATGCCAATTCCAATGAAATACTAAACAAGAAAATACTAATATCGACAGACAGGAAAGCTGCATTGCAAGGCTTAAACACCAGCGAGGTAACCTCTAACCTCCAGTTGGAGTGCATAGAACTGCTAAATCAGATATCCAAAGACAATGTCCGTACACTCTGTTGGGTTAAAGCATATAACTAGAAAATAAGTAGAAGGGTTGAGTTGGCGAAGAGCATGAAGCTTTTGGCGCAGAACAAGCTGTCACTTGCGTAAAGAAGGTCCGATAATTTCGTAGTAGGGAAGAGTGAGAGAGTAACCCGGCGTACTCGACCGCGCACACTTCTCAGCAACCCTTCTTACTTTACTGATGCTTCACTTTTAGATACTCCCAAACTAGCTTATAACTTATAACCATTTCACTTATTTTCTAGTTCTATGAGTTAAAGGATATCAAGAAAATGGGTAAAGATCAAGCAGGCGAGCCGGCCAAGAAAGGTTCAAACAGTTTTTTTCTGTGACTCTAAGCCAATTACAATACGTGCCGTAAATACTGTGAACACCCCCCCCCCCTTTAGAATAACACTTAACACCCATAAATTACAGACTGAAAGATGGATAAACAGCGCAAACTGTTGCCAGAGCTTTCTAAAAAGCCTGCAAAATATTGTCTACAGTTGTCCTGAACTAATCTACGAACAATAGTTAGGACACTCACAGGAGACTGTCGACTACAGAAGTACCTCCACATACACTGGATTTAGTTGATAATCCCATATGTAGTGGATCCGAACTAGAAGACAAAACAGTTGAACATGTGCTTTGCCACTGTCTAGCTCTTACGCCGACAAGAAGATCCGTGTTGGGGAACTTCTGGCTAGACATAGTCAGAATAAGCACCACCCCTCCCGCCAGAATTCAGAAATTTATCCCACAAGGAGGATGTCTCGAGCTCGAGATCTTATGAGCATGAGAAGGCTGCTTGGAGGTAATACAATGGGCTTGATTAAGTGGCCTAAGTGCTTGCAGGGAGCTAACTCCCCCTCCTTAAACAATCTTGATCCAGACCCTGAAACTCAAATCCGGGGCATTTACTATAGGTTGTCAGAACTTCCCTGGCCCACACTCATAATTATTCATAATGCTCACTCCCTGCATAGTCCAGCGACGTAAGCTGTGAAATCGAGTCAGTATACTTGTCCGTTATTCATACGCTAGTCAGGCAAAAATTTTGGATGGTTCCTTGGAGCGTCCTCCCTCACGAGCCGCCACTGGAAGTAACACTTGTAAGGGGTTGTATAAAAATGAAAGGTAAAAAAAACTTGGGAGGAGAACTAAAAGCTCAAATGAAGCAATTTGTGATTCTGTCAATTGATAAAATAATTGAACGGTTGATTTTATAAGGTATCTTTGAAGAGAATTTTTTTTGAAAAGAATGTGCGCATTAAGGGGTTTTCGAGCGCTACCCTTATTTTGCATTTACTTGATTTTTCGAGATGTTTGTGGGGTTGAAAGATGTCAACTTTAGGATATTTTACTTAACACAATTTATAGCGCGAAAAAGTATTTTATTCAATTTCAAAACAATCCCCTCCTACATACTCGTATATATCTTCGAAGAGTTCTTTACAACCCTTTTAAGCAATTTGCTATAAATGCACTTATTTGAGTTAACTTTTAATCAATTTTTGAAAAGATAGTTACATATCCATTATAGCCGACATTGTAAATAGAGAAGTTTTAGTGCAAACTTCTGAATTAGTTCTTACCTGAAACCTGAAATGCATGTTTCAGATTTTAACATTTTGATATAAAGTTTACTAAACTAAATCAATATAAGCTTTTTAAATCAGATATGAAAAAGTTGTATGCTCGGAGCTATTTTCCAATATAAAATCTTTTAAATAAACTACCAAGTAAAGAAAAAACAAAATTCTCGAATTTTTGCTCGATATAGGGTGTAGGTATAGGGTGGTTCCCAATTCTCGTTGCAAAACAAGAAAAAAAATTACAACTGTTCTTTTTTTCAGAAATGTTCCCTTTGCGGCTTGGGAGGGGGTAAAAAAATGCATCTCGCTGACCAATTATACCACTCAAACTCACAAACAGTTTTGAGCAAAACTGTTTTTCGCAGTTTCGCGTTGTTTGGAATCTGTATACAAAATTTCAAGAGAGGCTTCTAGGCTGGAAATTGATATTTTGGGGCGTGTAAAGTTTCAAAGCAGATATTTTTGCAATAAAATGTTTCACTTTTCTAATTTACTCTACCATCAAATTCAAAAGACCCAAGTGGCAAAAGTGGTCACCGTTTTGCCTCTCTCAAAATTTTGTTTTGAGAGTTTTGTAGTAAACTAATAAAAATTTTAACTTTTCATTTAAAAAGGGGACCACGAATTGATTTTGAAACCGACTCTACCTGAATTAATGTTAGTTTGTTTGCAAATCATTAATTTAATTTAATTTTTCGCGTTTCAAACATTGAACAAAAATAAATAAATACGCGATATTGTTAAGTATTTGTCATCCCTATAAATTTTTATCGATTTTATGACAAAGTGTGTGTCAAATCCCTTTAAATTTGTTTAATAAAATTCGCACACAATTTTATTATCAAAACAAGCGAATTTTAGCCAAAAAATTATTTTCCAACTCCCATTTTATTGAACGTGGTTTGAGCGCTTTTGGTTTCAACTTTGTAATAAAAATGGAAAACGGTACAAGTGATGTTTGATGTTTAGTTTCAAAGTTTTTAAACGCCCTGTTGGGTGAAATACAGCGCGTGTAGAAAAAGGTCCGCATGAAGTGGCTCTAGAAGAGCAGAAATTGAGCGGTTGCGCGACCACTTGCAAAAACTTAAATATCTCGGCCTATATTACTGCTAGCCTGATGAGGTTAAGGGCAGTTTCTTCGTCAAAAAATACATTACAAGGATTTTACATTTACAAAGAGGTGGGGACTAGTTTTGTTCCGGTCGTCCTCTAATTTTAAATTCAAAATTTTGGATTTAAATTATTCCGCGTGGTTTAAAATAAGTTTAAAAAGTTGTCAAAATCATTTCAAAGTTCGCCGATTAAATTATAGACCAACAACCCCTATATTTGATTTAAACCCTCAAGTTGGGCGTTATGTAGGTAACGTCGTAAATAATTAACTTCGCCTTACATTATTAATCGGAAGAAGTAAATATTTGAAATAAAGAATATAAAATGGAGGATAAAAGATTTTCTTTTTGTAATTTGTAGAATCAATTTGAAGAAACCAAATAAACAATGATGTCCGTGTGAAACATAGCACCGTCGCAATTATCTGTAAAGATTGGCTGCAGAAAGCACATCTTGTGTATCATTCGAGTTCTCTGCACAATTCGAGCTAAATGGTCTCTAGTTCCTCACTACAACCTCCTGGGGAATAAAACTCGGGTAGAATAAGCTTAAACTAAATAAATAAAACGCATCTTGTTGCCAGAGAAGGAAATTTTAGGAAACGGCAAGATGTAATTTTTTATTTCAAAACTTTCTTTATATTTATTTTATTACTCAACAAGTCCAAAATGCTAAAAAGCTTCCTTATTTTTATTTAAATCGGTCAATGTGGCAAAAGTTTAAAAATTAAACGTTTATAAACGGCAGCCAATAACCGATACGTATCAATCTGTTCTCGATAGTTACGATTAATTAGCGTAAGGTACAGATCTCACGAACTGCGATTAACGCGCGATGAAATAGACCTTTACAAAAAGCAACGAATAATAACAGCCAGCTAATTTAAATAATAACGTTGGTCGAGCTATTTTAACTCTCGTCTAGGAAACTCCCACGACTGATCGACCGACTACCAGATATACAGGTAGGCGCTCCGATCGATGAACGTACTGATAACCCAAACGAGTACATTAATTAATAAACGTGTTTTATATAGAGGGGTGTCTAAAAACAAAAATGAAGAAGATCGACCAGTATTTATTTACTCCGAGAAGATCACATTGAAGACGTGGTGCTATTACGTTGCATAATAATTATTATCCACCGTTTTTCTTGCGCGGGATACGTACGAGCCCTCAGACAAGAGTCCGAATTTTCACCGATTTGTTCAAGAGAAATAGGCACCTCAATAAACTCGCCACAGGAGGCGAGTCTTGGCTCCTCTGAAAAAACGAGAAAAGAGAAGAAGTTTGCATATCAGCCAACTCAAAGGTTGTGCACTTCAAGAAGGCTATGTGGTGTGTCTGGTGGGACTATAGCAGAATCATTCACTTGGAGATCGTCTTCAACAGTCACTGCTACTGTTGGAATGACAATGATCAGGCAGAAATGGCCAAAGACAGTACAACATCAGCAGCGACGTGTACCTGGCCCATCTTGATTGTCTTTATACTGCCATTCAGCTGGAAAGACCGCGCAAAAAGAACCAAATCGTTTTCCACCACGATAATGATTGCCCTCATATCGAAAGCCGATCGAATCCTTCGCTAGCAAGAGACTAAGAGGTGGGATTTTCTCCCCCATTCGCCCTACTCTCCCACCGAGGCCCCCACATTCTACCACATCAACCGCTCGTTAAAAAATTGGCAAGTTGGCAAAGTCTATGATGATATAGAAGAGTTGGTTGAGGATGTCAAATCGTGGATTGCCTCAAAACCCCAGAGTTTATGTTATGTTAGACATCTTTCAAAACCTCACCGACCCTAGATGCGCAGAAGGGAAAGTGGGAAAGCGATAAAAAGAGACGCCCAATCCGTGTGTTTATGTTGGTGTGTAACCTTGTTTTGTTTTCTGTGTAGGTCGGTGAGGTTTTGAATCAGGTCTACAATATCATTTTTTTAAGTTTATGCATCGACCTAATAAATACAAAAGCTTCTCTGCCTAAAAGCGACAAACTCTGCTAAGATGACCGTCTAACTCAACAAATGTGTAAACAAAACTTGTTCTACGTGAAATTTTCTACAAGAAAGCTTCTAATAATTTTAATCGTAAGAGCAACCCCTAAAAAGTTACACCTCGTTAAAGACGCATTTTTAGAAACTCTACGGTTGCCATATTTTTCTGTTTCCCCCATTGGACCTAAATTGCGCCTCTAGCCTCTAGCCGACAATTAGCAGAAGGGGACTTCACAAAGGCTACTTTTCAATCACAATTAACCCACCCTTAATTCTCGAGTTTAGTTAATTTGCAACTATTTTTTTAAAATAAAAATTTGGCAACAACAACGGAGAGTTCACGTTCACGCACGAACGTCTTTCGAGGCGTTTAACTTTTTTTGGGCTGGTACCTGAAGAAAACTACTCAAACTCTTTTTGTAGAAAATTTAAGGGAGATTTGGAATATCCTTTCGAATCTTCGGTGTAGTGGTTCGTTAGTTCGCACTACACCTGGGACACGCATACGAGTCGCATATTAGTAGGTAGAGAATAGAGAAATAAGGAAGTAATCTAATAGAAATGTTAAGACGACTATCGTTAGAAAAAGTAGGAAAAAAGGGTAAATTTTATGCAACGAAAAATGTAGTCTTATGGGAATGGAAACATAAGTGCGACCACGGATAAAATAGTTTTAGAAAAAGTAATTGAAAAAGTTATAAGTAAATCGGAGAGTGTATATAGGGAGTGTACGTTAGGTGTTGGATTGCGTATTAAGTATTTAATTTACAAAATACACAATACGAAAAGGTCACTGTGCTCTTTAAAAATAATTACGTGAACCTTATTAAAAGTAATTTTAACGAAATGGAAAAAATACACGCGATTTTAATAGAAAAAATTTTTTTCGTAGTAATAAAGTTAGACTTAAGGGCGAGTGGAGTTATTAATTTTAAATTCATTTATAACAAAGTGCATATTCGTGTTCAAAAATATTAGGGGATGAAATGACAAATTTGCATTATTGGCTAAATTCAATATTATTCGTACCCTAAAAAACAACGGTTAATTGTAAAATGAAATGATTTAAACATTTTTGAAAATTATACATTCGCGGGCACATAAAACTCGAGTATTGGAGTGCAAGTGACGTTTCAATGGTCTTTCATTAAAATTAAAATTTTAAATAGATTTAGTGCTCTAAATTCGAAATAAGATTTAAATTAACGAATTATTACCAAACATATCCAAACTATGGCGCTTCGGGTGGGTATTAGGATCTTTTGTTACGAGTTTCAAGTTTCGGGGCTCACCTGAAACAAAATAAAAACGTAAAACATTTTTTTTCAATTACCCCTAAAATAAATTCCGAATTCAACAATAAAGTCAAAAATTTAATTTTAAATAAAAAAATGTTAATATTCCATTTTAAAATTCACTTCTATTGAGAGTTTATACATTACCGTTAGCGTTTCTCCCATTTTTCATAACATCCCTAGTAATGGTTTTATGAAAGCATTTTTATTAGTACATACCTTCATTCTTACTTGAATTTTTAACTGTTTCAAAACGGTTCTCTTTATACGATTATTTTCCGGGGAAATAAATAATTACGACTGCTTTTACATAAATTTTCAAACATATTTCGAACTTTTTTTATTTACCCCATTAAATTTTCTCTTTTTCACAACTTCGTTTCTATAGGGAGAGATAATCAATTTCTATAGCCTACATTAAAAGGTATTCCAAGACCATTATCATTTTCTAAAGAATTTGTACTCGAAATACAACCGACGTCAAACTGACTCACCTGTAAGCGGTAGCATATTTATCGTGCTTGAATATTATCGACGTGTACCAATAATTAATATTTGATCAAATCTGGATAACTCACGTGCATATGATGACATGGTGATCGTATTACCTTATTTTTTCAACAGTAGCCAAATTACCCCAATACCTATTCCAACACCTACACCGCTATTGTTGATGTTACACACATATTGGTTGTTACATCGGTAAATAAACCAAAACTACTGATGTGGCCATTTTCGTAGGCGTTTGAAATATTTAAAAATATATCAGAAGTAGTACCTACCAATACTATGCTCAGCTCTCCCTGATTTCAAAAAACTAAGATTATACAAGGCGTTTCTATTAGAAATAGTAAGCTAATATAATTTTCGGTTAAACCGGAAGTTCAAATTTAACGTGTTTGGTATCATTGGATGGCTACTCTCGCAATGTTTCAAAAAATAATAAAATACACTGGGTGTTTTCAAAAAATCATTTTGCTTGACTAGTTTCTGGTTTAACCGGAAGTGTTTTTTAAAGTAAAATTACAAAAAATAATAGAAATTTATAGACTTAATTAATGTACAAACTTGCAATTAAAAATTTTAATCACGAAAGAAATTATAAATTTTATAAGCTTTGACCTTGAAAAAATCATAACTCCAAAACTAGCACTTGGCGAAAAGTAAAACTAAGTTGATGAATTAAGAACTTTGATATCTACAACATATCAAAACATAGACAAAACGGCCACAGCCGATTTTGAGAAAATCCGTTTTTAAATTTTAGTCAACTTTGGTTCCAAAATGTAGTCAATTTTGACATTTTTAAAAAAATTGACTATATCAGAACTAAAGCCTTATATTATGCCTATCGATTCCTGTTTTTAGATTTTTAAAATAATAATTATGTCCAAAGTTATATTTAAAAAATCAGAAAATGGGACAATGGGACTGGCCGCCATTTTAAATTTAAAAATTTTAAAAAGTTATTTTTTTTATCAGGGGCGATGTGTTCTAACTTATAGCCGAGTATAAATACTGTGGGTCAAGAGTTTCCGAAATGCGGCCAAAATAACCCTTTATTTTTGACCACCCTGTATCGATTTTGTTTAAAAAATTATTTTGTCATTAAAATTCTGTTCAAGTCGCCCAAACCAAATTTCAACAAAGTCGCTTCAGTAGTTTTTATTCGACGGCGTTCCACACATACCACGCAAATCCAGACAGACATTTTCTAAGAGATTCAGGGGGACCCAAAACAACTAGAAATTTTTTTCCTTTCATATTACCTTTTCAAAATAAATGAAGTCAACGAAAAAGTAAAAGCATAAAATCGCCCCCAATACTTCCATTAGAACTGTGTGTACTATGGATCGCACAAGTTTGTTTCATGCCCCAAACAATAGTATTACCAACTACCACTGTCTGATGTAAACTGCAGTTATTATTCTTTATACAAAAGAACTAACCACAACTATAAAAACGTCATTATGTATATTTTTAAAGAATTTGTACTATTGATCGCAAAAATAGGAACTTATGCCAAACATGTAACTTTTTTTATACTCTTATCTCTATACGATATAGTACCATCAATAGCTGATTTAATTGGAACTGTTTATAAAATAAGTACAGATAATCAAATGGGGGTTAAAGTAGCTCGTCTCGATGCCAAATGGTACCCCCCCAATGGTACCACTATTGCGTGAGCTAGCTGTAAGTATTTTTTATAAATTAAAAACCGTAGAATGGTAGAATGATCCCAATTTAGTCCATAGAAACTGTACTATTGATCGCCAAATTATGAAATTTTGTGGGATTGCAGCCTTTGTCATGCTCTAACAATAGTATAACGATAGTTGTTTGTGACAAAACTTAAAACAGCCATAACGTATGTGTAAACAATTTTGAATTATTGTAGTTTTTACGAAAATAAAGTTTAATCGTGTACATTGTACAATCTCGAAAATTCCATAAACTTATAATTTTCTATATAAAGGTTTTCTGTGATTTATTTGAAAAGAAGAAAATAAATCGAAGGACCGACAGCACCTCTCGCAAGATTTTAGAAGTTTGAAAGTTTGTAGTTATGCGAATCAACAAATCTATGATATTCTCTAGAGATAAATGCAATCTTCGAATAAAGTAATTTAAGTTGAGTGCACAAAGTAGGTACTTATTTCTTGATTACACATCACTTTTAACTTTTCAATTGAATTTTACAGTTTCAAGTTGAAATCGTAACGAAGAAAATATAACAAAAGTAATTAAAATGAACTTTACTCGATAGTCAATTTCGAGAGCACCATTTAACAGTATCAGAAAAAAAAGTGAAGTTTAAAAGAAAGTTTTTCACTCCCGATGCGATATGAATCGATAGTGTAAAAAACGGCTCGTACACTTCTCAGCTAAGCATTCCTTGTCCCTTTTTTTTACAAGAGTCGACTGATTTCAAATTTTACGCACTTAAAAATACCAAAAAATTGAAAATCGTATTAAGGTTTATTTTATGAAGAAAGTGAAGACACGGAAAACTTTTTTTTGTCCCTGGGCATTTCTTCACGAGTGACAGACAACCTTGGAGTTCATTAATTGTTAAAAAAAAATTGTTAATTGCAAAAAAAGGCGTCAGAGTCATACTCGTCATACTGTACTTTAAATTACACTGTCGTGTAACTCTTTCGAAGAAAAGAACTCGATGGTGTAATAGTTCGATAGTTGACATACTGGTTTTATCGATAAATTGATGATTTTTCGATTAATTAAAAAGACATTGTATTTACTTTAAAATCGATACTGGAACGTATCGAATCGATACTTCGATGCTTTTGAAAAGTTTTGCAATGCTAAACGCAAATTGGCAGAATGGAACTTTTCACGATAGTTAATTGTAGGGGTTACTGCGAGAAACGATAAAATTTTGTAAAAAAAACGTTTTTTATTAAATAAGAGAAAATATTATCAATGCGTACTAACCATTATTCAACTTAAAATTAATTAAATTCTCAAATAATGTCTTAAAATTCTAAGTTTTTAACTACGTCGGGATAACCAATTTCGTCCTCGAGTCAAGAAAATGATAAATGACGTAAGATAAAAAAGTAGGAAAAAAACTATACATATTCACTTCATCCCCTTTGCGATTCCTTAAGAACAATACCTACGTTTTCTTTAAATATTAAATTAATCGACTTTTTTACTTTTAAACCCGGGTCGGGGCGCTATCACTTTAAAAATCGTCCCTTCATTACTACTGACAAACGTGAAATATTTGCTTAGGGAAATCGCACAAAAAGAAAAGCTTCCACAAAAGTGGCAGCTTTTGTATCTAGCGAGAAAGCAAACAAATTTTTTTTAAACGTTATAAATCAAAAGACAAAGAATTCGGCCGACAAACTTTCCACTATCGTCCGTAAATTTTGATGACGGCACGACCTTTTATCACCTACAATTTTACCCATATATTTTCATCTCTATTTTACAATTTTAACCACTAAAACGAGTCGCCTATGATTAAACCATAAAGATTTAAACTTAAACAAAGGTTAATCCTAACTTAAACTCACCTGTATAGAAAATTATTACAACCGGACGCCTACAATTATAATTTCAATGCCGTAAAGATCAACGAACCGATTATAAATATTAAATTAATTTGGGTAATCTTTATTTTTCTACCTGAACGCCTTAATAACGGCAGTATCCGGGAAGCCGAGTTTACGTTAATTTACTCAAAACTTAACTTTTACATTAATCGACTAATCGATACTTTTGCAATAGTAACTCATAATCTGTAGTTTTGTTCGTATTTACCGATTAATACATAATTTACGCCATTTTACAATAGTTATCGATTATTCGATCATGCTCAACAAGCAATTATCGATTAATCGATAAATGCGCGCAAAGCTAGTTATTGTTATTTTTAAACAACTAACCAACAAACGAATTTATGTACAAAGTATAAACTTTTAAATTAAGTTTTGTTTATGTACGAATGTCAATTGTTTTAGCAGTTGGGTGAGTTTACGAAGGCATGTAAAATAAAAGCAAAAAACAAAAAGTGCTAGTTTTGTTCGTATTTGCCGATTAATACATAATTTAAGCTCTTTTACAACAGTTATCGATTATTCGAATATGTTCAACAAGCAATTATCGATTAATCGATAAATGCGCGCAAAGCTAGTTGTTATTTTTAACCAACTCAACCAATGAATTTATTTAAAAAGTATAAACGTTAAAATTAAGTTTTGTTTATGTGCGAATGTCAATTGTTTTAGCAGTTAGGTGAGTTTACGCAGGCTTGTAAAATAAAAGCAAGAAACAAAACGTACTAGTTTTGTTCGTATTTGCCGATTAATACATAATTTAAGCCCTTTTACAATAGTTATCGATTATTCGATCATGTTCAATATGCGATTATCGATTAATCGAAAAATGCGCGCAAAGCTAGTTGTTATTTTTAACCAACTCAACTAATGAATTTATGTAAAAAGTATAAACGTTAAAATTAAGTTTTGTTTAGGTGCAAATGTCGATTTTTTTAGCAGTTGAGGGAGTTTACGCAGGCTTGTAAAATAAAAGTAAAGAACAAAAAGCGCTAAAATAACAGTTTTATGTAATTTAAACCTCTAATTTATCTTAGCGTTTTAATTTTAATCTTGAAGAATTTTTTAACCACCACGTCATTTTATTAATTTTAGTGTCGAGGAAGTATCGACTGTTTACGTGTGTACAACGGTGTATATAATTGTAATAGCTTTTGGGAATAGATACTAGTGGGAATTAACAAAAAAAATATTACACCTCATCGATTAAGTTTTTAGCCAAACAAAAGCTGTAAGTTGCAAATTGACCTCTTACTTTGCGATATTTTTACTTTTTAGTTGTTTTCGATAAAAAGAAGTCGATGCCAAAAAATCTATTCCGCACCATTAATTCTTATAGGAAAGTAAGGAGAAAAACAAGTACAAATCTCAATTTTTTTTATTGTCGCAGTTTGCTAATGGAAAACAAAGAGTAAATCTAGCCACAAACAGTGACGTATCGTAAACGTTTATTTAAGTACGGCACTGGTTTTTGTCGAGTAAAACTAATGATTCGAAAACATGGCAAATATCCTTTTGCTCCAAGGATTTTTGTTCACGAGTCAAGTATAAAAGCTTTCCTTGTTTAGTTCTAAATGTACAAGTGTGAAGTGACGAATCTGAGAGGTCTGACACTTCGTAGCGTAGCACAAGTAGTGTGGTCTTGAATAGAAGCTTTCATAACCTAAAAGGTCTGTCGTGTTAACTTTTATGTTGCAGCACTTACGAGCCATTTCGTGTCTTCGATAATTAAAATAATTAAAATTTTTATTTACATTTTAAAATGTGTTATTTGGTGTCAATACTCTCTTTAAATTCTTCTTTTTAAAATTGACCTTCCTATGAATGAATAGGACGTGTATGCTCGAGGCAAGATTCTCTACCTACGCTATGGGTGTAAATCAAGGTTGATTATGTAACTATAATTTCGTTTATTTGATTCTAAATCAGCAGCATTCAATTCGTCCTACGACTTCGCTTGGGTAAGCGACGACGAACAATTTATCTTAAATTATCCAGTGGCGTAACGTACGTCTTCGCTCATTTTGCCATCATCTACTCCTTACAAATGCCGTCTTTAAAAATACCTACTTATACTATTATACCTATTCGTAAATAAGTGGAAGTTAGATTACCTTTTTTGACAAAAGTAAAGAGCTTTTGTGAAGAAAGGTAATTTGGTACTACTTCAAGTTTGTTGGAAGTAGCTAAAAGCTAAAAAGTCAAAAAGTCAACTAATTGATATGAATATCTGCTACGCTTGTAAAATATCGCAATTAATTGTTCAATTGCGATGGAATTCTGTCAAAATCAATTTGAAAGAAAAAAAAGGTATAGATTAATAATATCGGAACAAATAACAATCAAACCTATCAAACTACACAACGAACTTCCCTTAAACTTCAACGCACAAACTCTCGCAATACGTATTATATTTCCATCAAACGAACAAGTCCTTATTATAAATAACAACCAAACTCGAATAAATCGAACGTTACATATATTTTATAAGAGAAAAATTATTACAAATTCAATTTAAGCTTCGAGAATAATTTATAACGGCGGTTTCCGATCTTCGCTATACGACGTTCTCAATATAAAAAGATGATAAAACACCAAAAATACGAAAATTGCAGGTAAAGTCGAACAAAAGAATTGTTCTAATACAATACATGACGAGGTTTTCAGTATGGAATACAAAGTGGACCCTTTTTTTAATCTCTACCATCTTCCAAATGTGTACTATTGATCGCAAAATCCGACAATTTGGGGACGTGTAGTCTTCTTCTTGCCCTTCAATTACTGTTTGATTTAGCTGTTGAAAATCATAGAAACACCCATTTTAAATGCGCCCCTAGTATGTACTATTGATCGCAAAACTATGACAACTAGGGAACGTGTGGTTCTTTTTTTGAACTGAAACAAGTGCTTGGTTTAGATGTTGCAAACCATAAAATCATTCCCATTCATGATAGACACATTGAATATCTTCCTAGTATGTACTATTGATCGCAAAAATAGAACAATTTGGGAATGTGTAGTTTTCTTCATGCACTCAAACTACTGTTTGATTTAGCTGTTGAAAACCACAAAATCGTCCTATTCATTAGACAGACACTTTGAATATGTCCCTAGTATGTAGTATTGATCGCAAAAATATGGCAATTTGGGAACGTGTAGTTTTCTTCATGCACTCGAATTAATGTTGGATTTAGCCGTTGAAAACCAGAGAATCGCCCGTTATCATACCTTAACGGCTTTTAATATGGCTCTAGTATGTATGTACTATTGATCGCAAAACTATGACAACTAGGGAACGTGTGGTTCTTTTTTTGAATTGAAACAAGTGCTTGGTTTAGATGTTGCAAACCATAAAATCATTCCCAATTATGATAGACACATTGAATATCTTCCTAGTATGTACTATTGATCGCAAAAATAGAACAATTTGGGAATGTGTAGTTTTCTTCATGCACTCAAATTACTGTTTGATTTAGCTGTTGAAAACCACAAAATCGTCCTATTCATTAGACAGACACTTTGAATATGTCCCTAGTATGTAGTATTGATCGCAAAAATATGGCAATTTGGGAACGTGTAGTTTTCTTCATGCACTCGAATTAATGTTGGATTTAGCCGTTGAAAACCAGAGAATCGCCCGTTATCATACCTTAACGGCTTTTAATATAGCTCTAGTATGTATGTACTATTGATCGCAGAAATATGAAACTTTTTGCTTATTATGTCGCTATACGTATGTGGTTTATCCAAAAGATTTCGTAATATAAAACCGAGCGTTATTTAGCTTGTATTACTAAATCTAAGCCTCCATAAAAGTATCGAATGTCTCGTGTACGAGTGTCTTTAAAGATGAAAGCATAGGGAATAAATCGATTAGAGTTAAATAATTGTAAAATTTTGCTCTTTTTAAGTGAAGGTTTAAAGCTTTTCTTCAAGTTAAACGCAAACGCTTAAAATTTAATTAAGAAACGCAATTAGGTAGGAGCTATTTACATTTTTTTAAAATAAAATTGAAGTTCATCCTGTAAGGAACTATATAATTTTATTACAACGACTTCTATAAAAAGAATAAATTGACGCTGATAAAAAATGTTGTAAGGATTAATTAATCAAACTAAAAATCAATTAATGTCCGTATACAAACGTTACAAAAGAAATTTTTAAGAAATATCGTATCGCTAATTATGGAAGGAAAAATTTATATATAAAGGGGGCGATTTTAACAAATCAATATAGCAATTTTGTTTTTGTAATAGAAAAAAAAATGTTGAAACATTCAACCGAAGATTTTCTATAGAAAAGTATTTATTGTTTGCGGGTGAAAACCTCTTTTGTAGTAGAATGTGCTCTAGGAATCTCTGCTGACATTTTTAAACACATATTTCTGATATGCCCCTCGCTTTCATATTTTATTCTGGACAGGATTTTATGAAGTGCGGCTTCTAAATCACACTATCCAGATCAAACTTATTGTATTTCAACTTTCAACTGCAATACAATTTATCACCTAATATTAGCACCTTTTAAACTAATTAATTCGGTTACAAAACTTTTGTTTCCATTATTTGCTATTCTGTAAGCCCTAAATGACCAAATAGCTACAAGAAATAGAACCAAAAAGGAATTTCTCAAATTTGATTAATAGTTTAGACAGCTCTAAATGCCACGTACGTCCGTACCGGGTGGATGTGTTAAGCTTACAACATACAAAATTATTGAAAATATACCAAGGGTCGTGACGCTTATTTAAAAGCGTCTAAATACGTGCAAGTATAAGCGTCGAGAGCGGGCAAAAAAAATTCAACAACTTCAAGTCTAACTCTCTTCAGTAAAGAAAATTACTCAAATTGGAAGTGGGTTAACGTGGGCACGACAAAGCTTTTTGTTAATATTATCGTAAATTGACATTTGATAGTGAGTGGGCTAATAATTGACACCCCCTCAAATCCCTAATCTTTTAAAAAAACTTTTTTTCGAGAACAACTTCTATTATTTCTAATTTAGTTATTACAAGTTTACAAACGCCAATTAAAAGGGTATCGTTAAACATCCATACCTTAATAGAGTTCGACGTATTTTAACACCGATCTCGTCAAATCTTAAGCCACTTAATTATTTAAAAAAACGAATTAACGTTATTCGATTAAAAAATAATTGGACCGGTTTTTAGAGATTTCCATACAATTTTTTCAGCGTGTAATTTGTTACCAATAATCGATAACTCTTTGGCCCTTGGCAAGATATTGCTACACGTGGAATTAAAATCAAGATACGAAAACAATTACTTTGAGTTTTTCGTTTGTTTATCTGCCCACTAAACTTTGAACTTTGTTATTGTCAACTTGAAAAACTATCGTATGCAAATTTACACACGTAATTACAACACCGATACTTCAACAGTGGCGTACTCATTACTACAGAAGTCAGGAAGTGAATCGACTCTCCAAAGGTCTCCAAATTAGTGACAGACTCATCTGTCCACACAGGTCTCTTTACCAGAGTGATCCCCAAATTTTTGGCAGACCCTGAAACTTAAGAAATGAACGATGCGATGGCAGGGGTCCTCTGACCTCTACAACTGTGACTCTCTAAACAGTAAGCTTTTTCTAAGTGACATTTTTGTCAAGCTCCTTTGTGGTAATTAAAAAAATGGAGGCTTTAGCAACAGATGCTTAAAAATTAGTTCACTCTTCTCCAGAGTGGTCTCCCAGTTTTTGGCAGATTCCCATGTGATACCAAAAAATGGACGATGTGATGGTAGAGGTCAGAGAGTGAACAAATTCACCTTAAGGGAAATTTTTGGCAGACTCCTCTATGTTAATAAAAAATGGAAGATGTGGCGGCACAGGTCGGAAAGTAAGGCGACTCTCTTCCAGGGCCGTCTCTAAAGTTTTCGCAGATTCTGGGATAATAACAAATCGCACGATGTGGCGGCAGAGGTTTTCTGACCTCCGTGACTCTGACTCTAGTGAATAAACTCACTCTAAGTTGAATTTTTTATAATTAAAAAAATAGATGTAGTGGCAACAGAGGTCAGAGAGTGAACTAACGTTTGCCCATAGTACTCTCCAAAGTTTAGATAAACTCATTTATGATAATGAGGACAAGTGTGAGAGTGAGTAGACTCTCCTTAAGTGGATTTTTTGGAGAATCTTCTGTGGTAATTGAAAAATGGACAATGTGGCGACAGAGGGCAGAGAGTGGACTAACTTTCTCTCAGTGGTGTCCAAATGTTTTACCGACTCCTCTGAGCTAATAAAAAATGGAAGGTGTGGCCGACAGAGGGCAGAGAGAAGCTAATTCTCTTTTAATGGTCTCTAAATTTTTGGGCAGACTGCAATAATTAACATGCACGATGTGGGACTCTGACTCTCTAGTAAGTAAACTCTCCCAAGTTGAATTTAAAAAAAATTCGCGGTAGATGTGAGAGTAGACCAGTAGATTCTCTTTTTGGAAGAATCCTCTGGGGTAATTGAAAAATGGGCAATATGGCGACAGAGGTTAGAGAGTAAGTTAACTTTCTCTCAGTTGTCTCCAAATTTTCGCCAGACTCCTCTGTGGTAATGAAAAATGGTAAGATCTGGTGGTAGAGGCCAAAGAGTATAAGTATACTCTCTTTTAGGGATGTACTCCAAATTATTGGCAGACTCTTCGATAATTAAAAAATGTACGATATAGCGGCAGAAGTTCTCTGACCCCTATGACTCTGACTTTCTAGTGAGTAAGCTCGCCCTAAGGTAAACTTTTGGCAAACTGCTTCTGTGATAATTAAAAAATAGATGATGTGCCAGCAGAGGTCATAGAATTGGTTCACTTTCTCCCTAAATGGCCCTTCAAGTTTTGACAGACTCCTCTGTGATAATGAGAAAATGGACGACGTAGCGACAGAGAGCAGAGTATTAATTTCAAACTCTGTAAATAATTTCATTTTGGTCAAATAGTCAAATAGTATATAGTTGTAGTAATGTAAATGTACTTGACAATTATTAATCTAAATTTACAAAATTACTAAACAGTTTTGAGGTTTAAATAACGAACGATGTAATAAACATGACAGCTTTCGATATTCGGTCAATTAAATATTTACAAAGTGACAGCTCAAGTATCAATTTTGATGGAAAACATGCCAAAATGGATTTGATATTTAAAATTATAAATTCGCTTTTATATTTGTGAGATTTATGCATAAATCATACGAAGTTAGTTGGCAAAATATTCTGCTAGAGTTGCAAATATCTCGGATAATTTGCTATTACTCTACCCTCCTAACATTTTTCACTAGGGACGTCACAGATTTATCTTAACGGTTGTGTGAACATTGAATGGTGTCACTATCTATCTATTTAAGATGCCGAAAATTTGCCACTAGAAGAAAAACTTATAATCCATAAAACCGTTCGAATAAAACCTAAAACCAAAATTATAATAATTAAATTTAATTATTTCCACCCCTTCGATGTGTATTTAAATATTGTTAAACATCGGCAATTGATTACTCTCATTGTTAGTGACGTCATACATCACTAAGGCGTAACCTATCTATTGCGGTTATTTTCTTTATGGTCGGTCACTTCTCAATAAAACAAAAAGGGCTACTTTTATATAAACCCTTTTTTATCCATAAAAGATTGTACAAACTAAGAAATTTTATTTATCGATCGTAAATTTAATAGATGCACTTTTATTTCCAATAATAAAGAGATCTAAGATTTCTATTTCTACTCCATCTAAAAGGTAGCTTTTTTGATAGCCGTACTCTATACTCACTCTCTAACTCATTCGCCCGTTTATCTTTTTAGTAAATATAAAAATAGCCTACTGGGACTATTTAAATTTTGAGAAGTCTTCGGTTCTCTTTGCAAGTTTTTTCGATGTTTTGGCCCAGTTTTACTTTTCGCCTCTGACAATGTGTGCTTAAATCTTGACACAACAACGTCACATGGGAAAATAATTTTTAACTCCATTCGGGCTTGCGCCTTGGAGAGCATTAGCTTGCTTTCCATTCTCTTAAACCCTCGCTCGTCCTTTTTAGTTTTTCGTCGACTTCCTCTACGTTGAAAAAAAGAATTTGATGGGAAAAATTTTTTTTAAATTTAAATTCCGTTTCGGGTTCCCCTGAATCAAAAACGTTAAAAAATAAAACTCCAAAAATGTCTGTCTGTGAGGATGTTGATATTTGTGTATGTAAGGCCGTCAAATAAAAACTACTGAAACGATTTTGTTGAAATTTGGTTTCAGTAAATCTAGCAAAATGTCATTGACAAAATAATTTTTTAAACACAATCGATACAGGGTAGTCAAAAATAAAGGGTTATTTTGGCCGCATTTCGGAAACTCTTGACCCACAGTATTTATACTCGGCTATAAGTTAGAACTTTGGACATAATTATTATTTTAAAAATCTAAAAACAGGAATCGATAGGCATAATATAAGGCTTTAGTTCTGATATAGTCAATTTTTTTTTAAATGTCAAAATTGACTACATTTTGGAACCAAAGTTGACTAAAATTTAAAAACGGATTTTCTCAAAATCGGCTGTGGCCGTTTTGGCTATGTTTTGATATGTTGTAGATATCAAAGTTCTTAATTTATCAACTTAGTTTTACTTTTCACTAAGCGCTAGTTTCGGAGTTATGATTTTTTTCAAGGTCAAAGCTTATAAAATTTATAATTTCTTTTGTAATTAAAATTTAGAATCGCAAGTTTGTACATTAATTTATTCCATAAAGTTCTATTATTTTTTATAATTTTACTTTAAAAAACACTTCCGGTAAAACCAGAAACTAGTCAAGCAAAATGATTTTTTGGAAACACCCTGTATATTTTATTATTTTGCGAAATATTGTAAGAGTAGTCATCCAATGATACCAAACACGTTAAATTTGAACTTCCGATTTAACCGGAAATGTGGTTAGCTTTTCTAGTTTAAATACAACACCCTGTATATTTTAGGCGTACTATTGTTAGTTACTATTTTATAATATCTTTTTAGCATTGAATGAGTTTGTAGATTTAACTAACGCATACAAAAAAGTCCTGTTATGGTGACGTCAGCCATTTTGTTGGTCTGAGCGAAAACATTATTTGTATGAAATCGGTTGGGTAGTTTTAGAGAAATTTGCTGCAATAACTGCACAAACGTAAAAAAATTTGCAAATTGGGGTTTCTTAGTAGTACGTATTACGTTGTTATGGAGAAAACTAAATTGGATGCACTTTATTTTATTTACTTTGTATAGCCAGGTTCTCGCTGTTTTGTGTGGGGAAGCGTCTTAAAATTGGTTCATCATTAAATTAAAAATGAAGAAAAATTTAGTAAGTGGGTACTAGACGAACTAAAACTAATTTAAGTTTCAAAAAGTAATTGGGCTCTTCTGTTATGTTTAAAAAATAATATTATTTCCGTACGAGATATATTCTCTTCAAGCCCCGAGTTCATTAGCAAGGGCAAAATACAAGTTTCCGAGTTGTGCAAATTTAGTTTACAAAATATTTCCTTTGACGAAGAAAAATTTACATGTGCTTTTCTAGAAGTTGATTGAAGAAACTTTTACATCAAATTGTATTTGTATTAAATAAATTAACGTAGGTGTAGTAACCTAGTAACTAATTAAATTAACCCTCTACCCTCAAATTTTAAATATTTATTACTCGCCACTCTTGATTAACTTATAACAAAACAAGAGGTTGCAATGAAGTTTTGCGAGATAAATAACATTTTTTTAATATTTAAATTGATAATTTTTCCAGCTTAAAAATTGGGGATGTTTTTTTTTCAATTAAAGAAAAATTTGTTCCTAAATAGCGCGCTTTTGAGGAAATCACTAATTTATTTATTTTAGAGGCATAAAGGATTTTAGAAATGTCGTAAATAATATAATTTTTTGTTAATTTAGGAGGTTTGCTAATTTTCGCCTAACTGAATTAAGACGGGCCACATAATAAATTTAAGATGTCGCTTCTAACTTGTATACGGGGGTAAACAATACACCTACACTATACACACGGTGGAACAAAAAATTAAAAGTTGCCACTTTTGTAGCCAATGGCGAAAGTCGACGCTTTTGTTGACAACAAATTTAATTTTGTAATTTTTTCAAGGCACTGTGGTTGTATTGTAGATGAAAATAATTAAGAGACGAAAATGTTAATTAACATCTTCATAAAGTAACCGTTACCTTTGGGTAATTTTAAAAACATTTTAAAGCTTTCTCACGAACAATTTCACGTATGCTACAAAGTCTAAATGCCTTGCAAAAGGCGTAAATTGAAATTAGTTCTAAAATTAATTACATTTTGATTTAATTTGTTTTCGAATCATCTAATTGTATTGGTTTTTCTAATTACGTAAATAACGTTAAATAAATTTATTTGCGGCAGTTATATCGTCCATTAAATTGTTTAACGATTTTTCAGATTTTGTTGAACAGTTTCGAATTTGTTTAAATAAACAACTTCACAATGTCATCAATTAAAATAAACGGGTAATTGGTAATTGGCAATGTAGGTGTATCTTGGACCTGAGAAAACTACTTTGAAACTTTGACAGAAGAGAACCTTGATGTCTACGCTCAGAATTAGATAATACACTTCGTTTTCCGGCTAAAGATTACCCGCGATGCTCCTTACGGGATAAATTCAATAACAACTCGAAAGTAAAAAACATTAATTTCGGCATTAATGCAGCTAACAGTTCAATTTTGACCCGTCAAATAATTTAAACGAAGTACCTATATAATTGAAAACGTATCGAGCGTATTTCTAATTTGTTTCTCCACCTTTTATCTTTTATTAGTTTTACAAGCTTAATGTTTATAATTGAACATTTATATTGTTTGTTTATAATTTAATTAATATTGCGGTTCCGTATAATGCTCTGCAGGAGAGTAATCTCCAAACTTGAAGCGTGCTGCAAATGCATCATTGTCGAATTAAACCAAAGCAAGACGGTATAAGCCGGTAATTCGGTATCTATCGTATACTATCTACTACTTACCTCTTGTAATTTTTGTGTACCACTAAAAATAACTAAATTGGTCTTTATTACGTAATTTATTTCATTTTACGCAAATTCTCCTTTTAGACGGCTGCAAAAAGTAACATTATTCTATTAAAATTCCAGAAATTAAAAATTCGCCGCAACATTTAAACATTTTCCACCAGCTACTTTTTAATTGAAACTTCTTTTGTTTTCTCGTACAAAGTAGGGAAAGCTGTTTTCAAAAATAATTTTTGGGCGCTTCAAATTGAAAGCGTGTTTTATTAAGGAACTCATATTAATATTTGTATGGGCTTATTTATACATCATTCGTCCCTGCTCTTGCAAGTTTGGATATATTTTTATCCATCGGTTTTAGGACAAAACGGCCGATCAATGAACGTACATGTACAATGTACATTTCTATTTTTTTTTAGTCATTTTTGAATGCTTGGAGCAGGAAGCTTGTTTTATTTGGGAAACTCATATTATATGAGGGTGTTTCTACACCATTTATCTTTACCCTTACGAATTTAGAGATTTTTTTGTCCATCGGTTTAGGCCTAAACGGCCGTTCAATGAACGCAATTTTTTTTACTTTGTAGTAATTTTTGAATGCTTGAAACAGGTTGCGTGTTATATTTAGGGAACTCATATTGTATGAGAATATTTATACATCCTTTGTCTCTTCCCTTGCAAGTTTGCAGGATTTTTTGTTCGTTCGTTTAAGACATAACGGCCGTGCAATGAACGCATGTTTCTGAATTTTTTTAAATTTTTAGTAATTTTTGAATACTTGTAGCAGGTTGCTTGTTTTATTTAGGAAACTCATATTGCATCAGGACATTTATACGTCGTTCCTCTCTACCCTTGCAAGTTTGCAGATTTTTTGACCCATCGGATTAGGAGAAACGGCTGTTCAATAAATGCATGTTTCTGAATTTTTTTAGATTTTTAGTAATTTTTAAATGCTTGTAACAGGTCTCGTGTATTATTTAGTAAACTACATTATATAAACATATTATATAAGGGTAACATCGTTCCTCTCTGCCCTTGCGAGTTTGGTGATTTTTTTGTCCATCGTATTAGGCCAAAACGGCCGGTCAATGAACCCATGATTCTGAATTTTTTTTAATTTGTAGTAATTTTTAAATGCTTGGAGCAAGTCTCGTGTTTTATTTAGCGAACTCATATTGTATGAGGGTATTTATACATCATTCCTCTCTACCCTTGCGAGTTTGGAAATTTTTTTGCCCATTGGCTTAGGACAAAACGGTCGTTCAATGAACGCATGCTTCTGAATTTTATATAATTTTTGAATGTTTGGAACAAGTTGCTTGTTTTATTTAGGAAACTCATAATATTGTATGAGGGTATTTATACATCATTCGCCTCTTCCTTTGCAAGTTTGCAGATTTTTTGTCAATAGAATTAGGACAAAACGACCGCTCAATGAACCCATGATTCTGAATTTTTTTAAATTTTTAATAATCTTTGAATGCTTGGAGCAGGTAGCGTGTTTCATTTGGGAAACTCATATTACATCAGGACATTTATACATCTTTCGTTTTTACACTTGAGAGTTTGGCGATTTTTTTGTCCATCGGATTAGACCAATACGGCCGCTCAATGAACCCATGATTCTGAATTTTTTTAAATGCTTAATAATCTTTGAATGTTTGGAGCAGGTAGCGTGTTTCATTTGGGAAACTCTTATTATATGAGGACATTTACAGATTTACACATCTTTCGTCTTTACTCTTGCGAGTTTGGTGATTTTTTTTGTCCATCGGATTAGACTAATACGGCCGCTCAATGAACCCACGATTCTGAATTTTTTTTAATTCTTAATAATTTTTGAATGCTTGTAACAGGTCTCGTGTTTTATTTAGCGAACTCATATTGTATGAGCGTCTTTATACAACATTTGTCTCTCCTTTTGCAAGTTTGGCGATGTTTTTGTGCATCGGTTTAGGCCTAAACGATCATTCCACCAACGCCCATTTCTGAACTCAGTAATTTTTAAACACTTGGATGCTTGGATCAGGTCACATGTTTTGTTTCGATAACTCATATTGTTGCATGAGGCCACTTATACATCATTTGTCTTTACCTTTGCGAGTTTGGGGATTTTTTTACCCGTCGGTTTGTCGGTTTAGGACCAAATGGCTGTTCAATGAACGCATGTTTCTGATTTTTTAAAAAATTCAATTAGAAACGTCCGCCCTTTACTATAATAGGACTACCACGCTAAAACGTTCCACTATTACTACCCCTATTTCGGTACCCCCCCTTGAAGCCGATAATCTGAACTTAATTTAAAAAAATAAAAACTGAGTACAGAGATAAGCGTGCGTTCTATTATTCCGCCTATAAAAATTAGGGGTAGACTAGAGAGGGGGTTAAAAATAAAAAGTAGTTGTACTCGAATTATTTCTTTTTATATTTGTGTCGCATTATATAAATTTTTTGTTAAGCTCACGCTGTTAGGGCACCGCAGAACCCCCTTCCATGAGCACCGCAACTCATCAAAAACCCGATTAAAACAAGCAACTCGTTATTATTTGATGTCAAAAAGTAGTTTTCATTTTATTAAAGGTGGCTGCAGTGTCAAAGTGCCTTTTAATAGAAAACTAATTAAAGTTCATCGATGTCAAGTAATAGCTAATTCTATAAAACTGTATCCTTCTTTAATAAGGGATTATTAATTTTCGTAACTGAAGGATTCTTTTAATCCTTGACATTTTCGAAAGGTTTTAAATTGTGTTTTTAATTAAAAAAGTAATTTTTATTAAATTATAATTTGTTGTCGAGATGTTTATTTTTTTAACGTCTCGAGGGCCGAATTAAAACATGAGGGCTTTGAAAACGGTCCGGTCCTGTCCAACACCTCCGGAAGTAAAGTCCGCTCTACGTTTACTCTAATTTCACAACTTTAACATTACCGTTAGAGTAAACAAATCTTAACGAAATAATCGTAAGAATGTCGAAAATTGTACGTAATTAGGAAATATTTTTCTAAAATTAAATTTGTGTATCGTGCGTGTTCGTTTAGATGTTGTTAAACCGTACATTAAAATTGAGAGATTTAGAAACAGAAAGGGCCACATTGAAATAGCACTCAAAATACTCCTTTGATACCGAGTCGAATTCTTTCCAATTTCTTATCTGAGAATTTCGATTTAAAGTAAGTGAAGTCGAGTTGAGGATACTCTTCTAATATAAAAAAAAGCTCAACGTTTCGCCGAAAATTTAGATAATGGACTTTTCCTTTTTTATTGCGAGAGCTCTTGGTGAAAAGGAAAAACAAATTTGTTTACAAACTTTTCGGCGGTTACATTTTTTGGGAAAATAAAACATTCCTAAATAGTTAAATACCTAAGTTATCAGCGGCGGTTATCCTGAAGACAACGGATAGGAACACAAGGATCCAATGGCATTGCATCGCACACCGCACACAATTCAAAAATTTACTCAATTTTACACTTTTTTTATAACAAAAGAGTTTGCGACATTTCAAAATTTTGACTAAAAAAATTTTTTTCCCTCGTTTCCAAATTTTTTACAAAAACATTTTACGGCCGTTTACGAAAATTTCGTACCAATCTCAAATACCTAAATATTTACTCACTAACAGTTTAACCGACACTGAAGTCTGAGCAGCCTCCGTTAATGGTTGAGATCTGGACCAAAACTCACCGAACTCCCGCGATACCAAACGAACTTAAAATTTATAGTCAAATTTTTTTCGACTTTAAAATAAATAACGAACGGTCAAGTCAAAACATCGACAAAAAAAATTCTTAAAGGGACCCATTAATTTTTTTTTAAATTAACCCCAATGTTTAGCTTCGATGCAACCGACGCATCCCTTAAAGCTTCTTTATAGGGACAATTCAATTTATTTTATTGCGAGCTAAAAGCTCCGAGAAACTAAAAACAAGCGATAAAAAATATCTCAGACAAAATTTGAATTTGTTATTGTTAAATTGAATTAACGCTATATTGGACGGTCACTCGAGATGGGCGATAATTTGAATTTTTTATATAAATAAATGCTCATACTGCATTGTAACTTGTAACCACACACCGCACCGACTACAAACACGAATATCAACTACTGACGGCGAGGAAATTCGTTTTTCAATATTTTATTATCTTGGTTAGGGTTGGGGATGAAATTTCCATTTTCGCCCTTAACGATTAAGCAAATAATTTAATATTAACAAATTTATATTCACAAGTGAAACAAGCTTGATTTAGTTTATAAATTACCTAAATTTATATTTACTAGGAAATTTTCGTCGCGTGCAATTTTAATCGAGAACGAGTATTGAAAACTGAAAACCTATGGTTACTTTGTACATCACCCTTACACTTTACACACCTTACATCCCGAAGTGACACACCCTTGTCTGATAGTTAAACTCCACTTAAGTGCTTTTTACTATAATAACAATGGGCTAGGAATTAGTTAAGGGTTTATAAAACTCTTTTACAACTTTCATTTCGGCAACTATACAGGGTGGTGTCTGAAAACACGGCTTAATCCAATATCAGTACACTTTTTAAAAACTTTTTTAACGACTTACTGTTGTACAACTTCTACAATTGTTGTAGTTAACTGATGGTTTTAAAAATAAATTATAGATGGGGTGGAGAAGAGTAGGGGTTTAGAAATTTTTTTTTGTTTCAATGAAAAAACAACACAAATTTCACGTCTTGAAAAGTACAAAATAAAAAATAAAAAAATACTTTCACATTATCAACTAGAATAATAAAAAAATATCGATAGTTGTCGATTGATTCGGAAAATTGTGAAGGATTTGAACATTTTTTGTTGCTGAAGATTGGATCAATTTGGGTAATTGTCAATTAAACGATAAATTTAGATGGTTATCGATTAATTAAAAAACCGACAATTTAATCGATAAATCGATAAATGTCGTCTAAATGTTTGACCAATAGAAAATTACAACACATGCCTATTTTTAGCTCTGCTACGCCCCTCTTTTAAGTTCGTATTCTGCAGCTTCTTGTACGAATCTAATTTCTAACAACCTGTTCACATAACTTTAAAAATAACCCAAGTTTCATCTCTTTTTATTCTTTTAGTGGGGAGATTTTGCGTGCATACAGATAGACAGAAGTAAAGAAACTTTTTAACGGTCCAAAATGTCTCTTCATGCCAAGTAGGAAAGAAAAAAAAAACTTTAACATTGCCAATATTAATCGAAAAATATCAGTAATAAGATAAGTAATAATAGTTGTCGATTTATGAGAAAACTTCAAATAATTTTTTTATGTGTGAAGAATGAACCAGCTTAGATAATTATCGATTAATCGACGATTCACGATTACAATAATCGATAATTGCCAATTCAGTATTAAAAACTGTGTGAGAGTTGTTATTGTTTGCTAATAACAAATTATAGCGCAGGCCTACTCTCAGTTATGTTCTAATGCCCTCTTTTTTGTTCATACCCTGCTGCTTCTCGTAGGAATTTAATTTCCGAAGGCTTGAAGCCTGCTTTCATTATCTTTCGGAGTTATCAAATTTTCATCCTCAGACCGACGTACAGAAGTTTTTGTGCTTTAAAATGATTTTTCGGCGTAAAAAGTGTAAAACTGAACAAACTTTGAAAGAAAACTTTTTTTATCGATAAATCTAGTCGATCAATCGGCAAAGCGGAAAAAACTTAAATTATTTTCTTACTACATATCGAGGAATGAGTCAATTTTATAGCTATCGATAAATAGATTAATTTTGCCTATTAATTATTAATAAAAAACGTCCGCTTAGTCGACAACTATCGATAATTATCGATTAATCGGTAAATATCGCCAAAAGGTATTATTCTTCACTAGTTGCAATTTATCGCGCAAGCCTAATACCCTTAACTCTGTTTCCATGCTCTCTTTTCTGTCCATAAATTGTATCTTCTTGCAGAAATCTCGTTTCTGACATTAGCTTGAGCAATTAACCTATTTTAATCTCTTTTTAGTGGATCACACACAGGCAGATATAGTACGTATGCTTCAAAACCATTTTGCACGCCATGAAATGGGAACCTTGAAAAAATTTTAAGAGACTTCTACATTATGAATGCACATAATCGAAAAGTATCGATAATTATCGATTAATCGTCAAAATGATTTTAGAAATTTTTTTTCTCAAGAAATGAATCAATTTTTATAATTGCCGAAAAAACGATTAAGTTTGATGATTATCGACTAATCAAGCATCGTCAATATAATCGATAAACATCGATAGTTGCCGTATAAACGTCGAAAACGTAAGGTTTGAGAACTTCTAATGTTTTCTACGAATAGAGCAAATTTGAAAATTAAGGAAAAACGATTAAATCCACTGATTATTGATTACTAAACAAGCGTCGATTTTATCCATAACTATCGATAGTTGCTAATTAATCGTCAAAAACGTGATTGATTCGAGAACTTTCTTTGTTATTGCGAAATAGACAAATTTCAATAATTATGTAGAAAACGAGTAATTCCGATAATTATCGATTAATAAAAAAGCATCAACTTAATCGATAAATATCGATAGTTGCCAATTGATCGTCAAAAACGTGAATGATTCGAAAACTTCCTTTGTTATTGAGGAATGAACCAATTTCTATAATTATGGAAAAAACGATTAATTCCAACGATTATCGATTAATAAAAAAGCATCGATTTATTCGACAAATATCGATAGTTGCCGTATAATTTTTATTATATCGTTCTAAAGCTTGTATTGTTTATCAACAGCGAATTATCGCTCAGATTTACTCTGAGCCATTGTTTGAGCTCTGTTCATAAGCCTCATTTTTTTCCTTATCCTACTACTCGGAAAGATGAAGCTACTGTAGGAAGGTTATTTCTGACGGTTGAGGCCTATTCTCATTAACTTTCAGAGTAACCCAGTTTTCATTTTCGTATAAACGCCCTATCGGTCTCTCCCTTTCCATATTACGTCCGTGTCTTTTGGTGTTCTCTTTCTACTTGGAAATTATACAAAAATTGCGATGTATTTCCCCACGGTAACTACGGTTGTCACAGTTTTAAAAGAAAGAGCGTGCTTATTTGTTTATCTAAAACACAAACACGCCTCAAGTTTGCTAATTATCAATTAAATTAATTAACAACCACGGCAGTTATAATAGTAATTTATAGAAAAGAACGTAATCTTGAGCACACATACTCTAAAGTTGGTTAAACTATCGATTAAATTAACTGAACTATTGTTATTATAACACTTTTGTTTCTATGGAAGCGCAAAACAAAAAAAGCTCATTTTAACAAGTTGAAAGGGGATTCGCTCGAAAAGGTATACTTAATTGAAAGGTTCGTAATGAAAAATACTGGGTAATAATTGAGTTAATAAGCGTAAAAATTTATAAATTATTTAATCCCATTTTAAAATTTGTAAAAGCGAAATATAAAACTCGATCAACTTTAAATAATTGAGCGATCAAGCTTTTTACTCGACAAGATTATAAGTCTAAAATCACATTTTTTTTTAAAAAAAAACTTCACTGTTTAAATAGTAATTAATTAAGATGAACTCGATAGTGGTCCTTCGAGCCGGGTGACGATAGTTTAATCGAAGCGTACGTACTTACCTACTGTTAATTTTTGTTTGTTTGAGAGTTAATTAATTGTAGTTGAAAATCTCTCAGTTTGTTTAAATGCTTTGTTTACAATCGCCATAATCTATTTTTGTCGAAAATGTAAATTCATGCTAATGTATTTGCATATTAATGCTATTTTATGTTACGAATAAATGTATCTATTAGTTAACATAATCAAACATTGTGCTCAATTAGGTTATTCGTACGTTAATTTAAAGCTCTTCAAATTTTTTTTTACGAAAGTTGTCTTTGGACATCTTCGCTAACGCGAAGCCGTTTGAAAGTCCTTTTTCCCAACAGTTTCGACAATGTCGAAATTACTTAGAAAAAGCACATCCTTCTACTTGTACGACTCGAGATTACACAAGCACACACGAGTAAAATTATAATAAAGAACTTTGTAGGATAGAACAAACGAGCAAGACATTAAGGCGACGGCTGTGTCCGCTATCTTAAACTAGGACAACTTCTTGCGCCTTGATTTATGTCAACACAAATCCAACACGGTAAAATAGGTAAAATTGTTATCAACTAAAAAAAATAATTTTCTAACTTCGACACAAATTTTAAATCGATACTTATCTCCTTATCTCATTTGAGCTCATCGGAAGAAGTTTAAAGTTAAAACAATATTCGAGACGCGATGGACTCGCCTTCTATTACCCTACCTCTTCCGCCTTATTACTAATTTAATTTTGCGCTAACACTTTGCTAATTAAAAAAATTCGATAATCGCGTTATTATTGAAGTTCGTCTAAAATCTATTTGATATCAAATTATCGACAACCCTTATATAAACCAAATTAATGGCTCTTAAAACAAGGTCCCCTTAAACTTTCCAAATTGAACAAGGCTTTGTGCTTCAAGCCGTCTTGTTTTAACGAAATAATTTTGTAATTCTGTTATTAAGGGAGTTGAAACAAAATGTTCTTGAACAAATTTGCTTTGCAGTTTAGTTATCTATAATTTTCGTCGGCATCATTATTAGTTTGTATTTTCTACTGATTCGACACAGATACAAACTACAAACAGTCTCCGAGTTATAAGTTATAAGTATGTAGTTGGGGTTATCAAATATAGTCAGCTCATTTTTCTAAAACAGACGAGAAATTGCGCTTTAAAATGACATTTCTTACGTTGTGTTTGCAATATCCGGTTTAAAGTTGATAGTGGTGTAAGTCACCACACAATAGAACCACCCATACAGAACAGTATACACAAAATTGTACCGTCCATGAGCGTTGAGCGTGTCCAGGTTTTAACAAAAATATTCTACTGTACCTATTTACAATTTACGATTTTATTAAATATACAGGGTGTCTATATAGCTACCCTATTGGTAAAATCAGACGTTTACGTTTCGTCCGCCACACTTCGTTCTTCTTTAAAATTTTAAAAATGTGTTACTGGCTAGCTCTACACTTGTTTCCGTGCAACTTCAAATTTTTTATTACTTGAGGGGGGGGGGGGGGCAAAAAAGGAAGGTCTGTTCTGTGACCAATCTTAAAAGAGGTGTAAAGTCAAGTTCCTATTATTGCTTATATAGCCGCCCGTCTTTTATATTCCTTTTCTATACGACGATTTTGATTGATATCTAGCGGTTTCGTTCTCGTGTCGTAAAAATAGCCGTAAACAGCTCTTGCAGGAGTACGTTAGTACTCCAACTCTGCTCCGCCTTCTTAAGAATAAAAGTTTCAAGAGGCAACATAAGCGTTTTCAACGAAATTCCGATTCTTGATTTGGGGGAGGATGTTTTACAAAAAAAAGAGGACTGAAAGTATGTGTTTGGTAAGAAAGCTTAAAGTAAGCGTATTGTCAATTTCATATTGTGTACAATTAACGATTATGTAGCTGTAGCCGCCCATCTTAGACTTCTTTTATCTACTCAGATTTTGATTAGTCGTACGGCTCCATTCTCGTGTCGTAAAAAATGTATATACTAAACTTTAGAAATTATGCTTAACCTTTTCTTGATGGAGTACCCCAGTACCCCAGTACTCCAACTCCGCTCCGCCTTCTTAAGATTAATAAAAATTTGAGGAGGCAACAAAAGTATTTTGTTAAACCGCCCCTGAGTTATAGTGCTAACAAAACAGATTGTCCTAGTGCCCTAATAGGGCGCCTGACAAAAAATTCTTTGGATGACAAAAGTCTGAGACTTTTTCTTTATTTTGAACCCCACCCCCAGGCCCATCTTCAAACATTATTATTTTTTTACAATCAGTGTATTAATAAAACTCACTTCTTTCTATTGCTGCCAATTTTCAAGCCTTTCCAAGCAAATTCCGATTTTTGACTTGAGTGGGGGGGGGGGCTTTACAAAAAAGGCAGGGCTGAAAGTATGTGTTTGGAGAGAAATCTTAAAAGAAACGGACTATCAATTTTCATTCACGAATATGCAGCCGTAACCGTCCGTCTTAAACTTTTTTCTTCTACTCTGATTTTGATTAGTATGCTGTTCCGTTGTCGTGTCGTAAAAAATGTGTATACTAAAATTTATGAATTTTGCTTAAACCGTTCATGATGGAGGACCCCAATAATGCAACTCCGTCTCCTGAAAATAAAAAAAGTTTGAGCAAGTAAGTCTGTAGTCAGCTACTTAAACCGCTCCTAATAAGTTATAAATATTGCTTACGAAAGGGATTCCCCTAGTGTCCTAATAGTGCGCCTGATAAATTTTTTAAGGTGGCTAAGTATAAGAATTAAGCCTAAACACAAATGTTAAAGAACTTTTAACTCTTCCCGCCTCCCCCGGGGCCTCATTCCTACACTTTTTTTTACAGTCGGTGTGTTAATGAAACTCACTTTTTTTATTGCTGCCAATTTTCAAGCTTTTCTAATCAAGTCCCGGTTTTTGACTTAAGAGGGAGGGGGGGTAACAAAAAAAGAGGATTTCAAGTATATGTTTGTTGAAAAATCTTAAAACTAACGAAGATGTTAAATATTTACTGGAGGGTCCAGTTTGAGACTTTTATATATACTCCAATATTAGTAATATCTTGCGGTTTCGTTCTCGTGTCTTTAAAAATCCTTATAAGTAGGTCCTAAATTTTACGAATTTTACTTAAATTGTTCTTAAGGAAGTACCATACTGCTCCAACGTTGCGGTTGCTTAAAATTGCCTTTACCTCTTCAATTTTACCAATACCGTGCTGTTTCGTTCTTGTGTCGTTGGGAATAAATATACTAAATTTTAAGGGGGCTTACTCAAACATTTTGTGATTTGAGTGTTTTGCCCAAATAGTTCACAAAATTGTTGTTTTGGGCTTGAAGAATCTCAAAAAGCAAAAAAGTAGTTTTTTAAATTTTTTCTGCGCTTTGTACGTCAAAGCAATGGTAAATGTTCTTATGTATACAAACCTAGCATTTTCTTTGTCCACAAAAAATCTAAGTACTCTTTAGTTAGGAAAAGAAATGCAAAATAGTAATTTGAATTTACCATTGATATCCCTATGTTGCACCAAGTAAGTCACCGCCCTATCCTGTATTTCGAATTATCGCTATAGTATGTCCTATCTAGGCCAGTCAGTGGAGGTATTCTCTGTTGGAAAAAATGGTGTAGAAGCTTTTATTTTTTTAACTTGTATAATATATGAGTGCAAACATGTAAAAAACAAAAATGCTAACACGGGCGACTTCAGGAGACCTTTTGGCAGTCAAAAAACCTCAAAAGTCTGGAACTTTTTTGTTCTTTTTCCTATGACTCCTTAACGGCGGACCCTAGTGAAAAAGTTTTAATGCAACTAATTAAAGAACATTAAATTTTGCGTCGAATGAGTACTACAACTTCATGATTCGGTCAAACGGTATGGTCGAAAACCACGGTCTAAAAAACGACGAATTTTTCCAAATTGGCCAAAAACTGGGTTATAGTACTTTATAGGGATCTGCAGCTTGGAAATAAGTACTCTAAGAGAAAAACTCATAAAATAAAAGTTGTAGAGCATCAAATTATACGTTCATGCGTACCAAAATTTCTAAATTCGGTCAAGTACACCTCTACACCTAATTGTATTTAATAGTTGAAGGGTAAGTAGATAAAGGTGTTTAAAAAGACGCGGATTTGTAATCCAGTCAAATTAGCCAAATTGATAGAAAATAGTTCAACTGGCCTAATCCGAATATGGCTATTTTTTGTATATGTATCAGATATTTATAATAGTCGGTATATCCATACCGTGTCTATATTTTTATTTTTACCCAGCCCTAAAACTGAGGGTATCTGTTCACTTTAGCTACCTTAAAAGCCCCTAGCTACTCCGGTTAAAAAATCGTAAAGAGAAAAATTTTAAACGGTATTAAAAACGATATGTAGTCGGTTTTAGGATAAAATTTAATTTAAATAGGGAAATTTGGAAAACAATTTGGAAAAAGAGAATTATTAAAGCTATATCGATTTGTCGTTATAATCGATTTCTTTATATAAAAAGATTTAAAGAAGTTCTTATTCGTAAAATATATATATGCACTTAAGATTTAAGATTATAAAAGTAGTGAGTCATAAATAATACATAAATACCCCTTTCAAATTCAATTTCTATCAAAAGGGATGAATACAGAGTTAAAATAAATTTAAGAGAACATCTCCAAAGTGTACAAAAGTTAGTAAGTTTGCAAACAATCGGCTATAATTAATTGTTCTTTGCAAAATTATTTTAAAGTTAATTATCTTGAAGTTGTCTAATCAACATGATATCGGAGAAAAAAAATTTAATTATAAATAAATTTATTCCTAAACCAATATTAAATAATTTCGTAAGTTCGAGGGTGGTTTAGTTCGGTGGCGGTTTTAGGTTTGACGGGATGGCATTTTAATTGGCAAGTTTAGAATTTCACACGTTTTTTGTTTCATTTCGTAGTTATTAATTCGGGGACGTTTTTAAAAATGAAATGTTTTAAAGGTAAATCGATAATTTCAACTATCGAGCTTTTGACTTGCGTTCAGGAGGGAGCTATAAAATATGTCGGATAGATGATCTACAACTGCAGTGGAAACAAGCATACAACCTTCCCTTGTGGTTTTCACTATTTGAGCTATTGAGCAGTGCGGTGATACCGATACGGTAGAGTTGGAGGAGAATCGATAAGACGAAGTAACCACATAATCAAATACCGAATAGTGCCCTAAATTTCATTTGTGTGGTGGGACGGAATTATACTTTTTTTAGTAGAATGGAAGGAAAAAAGTTTTAACGATGTTTCGACGTGGAGGAATACGTTCTTTTTGATGATGAATGACGTACAAATACTGGCCGTGCCTCTGTTTCACTCGAGACGAACTTAATTAAACCTCGGCGTTTAATATTAATATAATACGAAAGCAGTTCCCAGTATATAAAAAAGTACGTGTAAATAGCGCGCGAGAGAAAAAAAAATCTGAAGCGCTCATTTCCTTTTTAGCAACGGCTTCACTTACTTGACAGTCGAAGCGCTTTTTTTTCGTAATTTGTTGAAAGATTCAAAATAAGAGTCATCTTTTGCAGCGCAATATTGCAAAAGATTCACTGCGATAATTTCGCTTAGTAGCGGTTTGTTCAAACGCCAAATGCAATACACTTGCCAACCACAGCTGTTTAAAGCATTGAAAGTGTCACATAAAATGCACCACAAATATCAAAAATAAAGAAAAATTTTGTGTTAAACTTTTGTAAAATAATGACCTTTTATAATCTGAAGGGATGTTGAAATTCTCATTTTGTAGTCTGGTTAAATTTAGCGCGACAGTTGAATAGCCATTTATTTTATTTCCACCGACTTTCTCTAAGATGCCCTACAGGGTAATGATTCTTTTTTTGATATTTCATTATAAAAAAAATTTTACAAAAACAATTTCCTTTACAAACTAATCTTCACATATACAGCCTGTTTCGATCTACAACAAAAAAATTTAAAAGCACCCGCATCAACCCCTCCCGCAAACTACCACATGCGCAGTTCGTGGTTAAAGCTTCGAGAGACTTCCATGGACTGTAAGTAGCTATCTAAAACTCGCTCTAAGCGTAGTAGAGTCAGCAGTTCTCACGACTATGACAGGTAGTACTAGCTAAAAAGACACACAGTTCGCCCCACTTGTATTGAGATTTTAGTAGTAGTTTGCACGTTTGTAGGTGTTAAAAATTCGGGTCGTTACAGTTACTCGTCACAATTTATGATCGCCAACAATTTGAATAACAATTATTCAAACTTCAAAAAGTTCTCTTGAAATTAATTTTCCAACAAATTCTGACTTTGTGGTTTGGACTACCAAAAAATGACAGCCAGTCTAACTTCCGTCCGTCCGTCCGTTCATCTGTCTGTCTGCCTATATGTTTGTTCGTATGTTCGTCTAACTTCCTGTAAGTGCGCCGACCTGCTTGAATGGCAGGATGATTAGAGAAATAAGTTGATAGCAATACTTTAGCCAAATTTGCAAAATCAATATGTCACCGCTTTCAAGTTATCGTTACCGAGTAAATATACGTATCTCACTTTTCGGTACACGTCGACGCTCCTTTAAATTTTTTATCGGTTTTACCTATTCCTAATTGTTACCGAGTTAAATCGAGCCACCCGGTATACAAAAAATATTTGAATATCGACCCACGTTATTTATTTTTCATTCACATACAAATGAAAAGATTCGTGTTATTAGTTATGGACCACATTGCCTAGAGCGTTAACGACTCCTTTAATGCTGCATTTCTTTTTAAATTTGAGGTTGGCAAAAAGGGAAAAAAATTTTCTCCTTTGTAGAGCGTAACAGTGCCTATTTAGATACCTTTACAACGCTTTTACTCCGATTAGTTTACAATTGCTATCTGGCTACGGTAGTTCTCCTAATTGGTCGATCTTTTTCTTACGAACGTCGGCGATAATTGTTCCATTCACAGAGCGGATCAGAATAATTAGACCTGGACTTTCTACTTGAAGGTCTTCTACCTCGACTACCTAGCTTTACAACGGCTTTACTTTGATTAGTTTACCATTGCTATCTGGCTACGGTAGTTCTCCTAATTGGTCGATCTTTTTCTTACGAACGTCGGCGATAATTGTTCCATTCGCAGAGCGGATCAGAATAATTAGGCCTGGACTTTCTACTTGAAGGCCTTCTACCTCGACTACCTAGATATACAATGGCTTTACTTCGATTAGTTTGCCATTGCTATCTGGGAACGGTAGTTCTCCTAATTGGCCGATATTCTTCTCGAGAACGTCGGCGATACTTTGAACCGGAAAAACTAAACTTGGACCTTCTACTCGAAGGTTTTCTATCCTGTCCACCTAGCTTTATAAGGGCTTTACTGTGATTAGTTTGCAATTGCTTCCTGAGAACGGGAGACCTCCTAATTGGCCGATCTTATTCTTTTAGCGAACGTCGGCGATACTTTTAATCGGAATAACTGGACCTCGACCTTCTATATTTTTCCGCGCTTAATTTGTCGTAGAAGTAGAAGATTGTTGTTTTTTCTAAAACTACTGTCTTTTGCTTTACTGGGGGGCGACAAAACATAATAAAACTCTACTTTTGAGGTAGCACTACAGACAGTCGGGGAAGCACCGGTGGGAATATTTGGTAATTGTTTAAACAACCACAAAGTGTAAACAATGTTAGTGCTTAAAAGACTAATGGTTCTCAAGGTACTGTCACTTAAATATAAATTTAGTTTTTAAAACAATTATGTAGTGAGGGTTGGAATGTTGTATTAATATTAGCGAAGGATTACAGAATAACATGAGGCAGATAATTGTCAAAGACATGTTTTAGACGTCAGTTTAGATTATCACAAAGCGTTTGTCAACAAAGTAAATGAAATTGCATTTACAACTTGTATAATACGGCCTGATATAATATTCTGAATTTTGGTTACTATTTTAAAGAGAAAAAAATTAGAAAAGGAAACAAACCGAACCATTTTTGACTTATTTTCACAATCGAAGCTTTTATTTAAGTCATAAATATGTGATAACTAGCCGAGGAAACTTTTGGAAATTTGCCACGAAACCCCCTTTTCTTTCCAAATAGGTTTTTTTATCAGTTAGTTACAATGTAAATAGCTTGTAACTTGAATTACAAAGAAACTTTATTATAAAATAAACCAATTTAGGGTCGAAATATTTTGAGTTCATTAACTAAAGTTCAAATAGTATATTTTTAACGACTAAATTTATTACGTTAGTAATTCATACGGTCATTAGTTTTACGTTGTTAAACTTATAATAGTTACACACTCGTAAATCGCCTTCAAGTTTGTAGCAATAAAATAAATACCCCAGCTCTCAAAAAGACTCAAAACTATTAGTTTTGCTCAAACTCACATTTCAAACGAATTGCTCTTCTTCGAACGTCTTTTTGAAAATAAATATTAATTTTAACCACAGTATTACGTAAATAGCTGGTCGTTTACCCGACGTTATAAAAATTTAGTAAGTAGACTATCATTTAGCTACTTACAAGTATACGCTTTTCCTAGTTAACATAGCTTTTAATAATCACTTCTTACAGTTGTTAATTTCTAAACTACACACCCTGTATATACCGTGTGTTACATCTACATTTCTACTATTACATTCTACTCTAATAATTTCCAAATTATGACAGATATATTGTAAGCACTTACAGTTTGCATTTCGTTTTAGTCGAAAATTGGATTCTTAAATAGAAAGTGTTCATCTCCGTTATTTTTATTATTACAAACTATTACTTGTATCTCCCAGATGTGGCCGTTTGTGTAATATGTGGAGTAAACGTATAAAAGAAAAAATTAAAAAGAAAAAAATTTTTCACTCTAAAACGAGTATTTGAAATACGCAACGATGCGATGGCAAGTACGGTCCGTATTAGAAGTTGGAAGCTTAGCTTAGATGTGACTGCTGTAAAGGAATAATGACGGTCAACCACAAGATAACTATTTAGATAGAACAAACCTAAAAACTTAATCTCGTTGATGATATTAGATTGTGTGAAAGACGAATACAATTAGTTAAAACCTTTTAAAATAATTAAATCGATTTCACTCTTTTATAATATAAATTTACCTTTTGAACGTTTGTTATTTTTGTTTACTTACTAAATCGTTTTTTGTTCGGAAAACATTGGATTTTAATGTTTCGATACACATACATTGTGTATTTCCGAACAATGTAGCGTAAAACTAATTCCAAAATGGAGTGGAACTAAAATAGAAATTGCAGAATTTATTTTTTAGTCGATTTTGGGTTTTTAACTCTGCACAAATTTAATTGTTCTCGTGTGCTTGGCGCCCAACGTGGGGCAACTGTACCTAAATTTTTTTATTTAAAGGGTTGCGTTTCCGACTTAATTACATTTTTTAGTAAAAAACATAATCGAGTAAAGTGTGTCCAAAAACATATTGATAACACCTAATCAATTTTATTTTGACGTGCAGTTATATTGACGCTTCGTCACCTCGCCAGTATAGAATAACGTTTTATTTACTTACAGTGTATCAATTTTGCCAAAATAAATGCGCAAACAGAAAAATGTAAAATTGAAATTAATAATAGAAGTTCTGGAACATATTTTCCATTGACGGCTCACGATTTAAAAAAGTATTTTTTCCTTTTTCTTTGAACATTACTACTTTTAAAGTTCAAGCATCTTATAAAAAGCTGTCGGCTCTCTTTAGAATATAAAGTGGCAGTAGGTATGTTGCAGATGTACAATTGATCTTTTTTAAACTAATTTTTAAAAATGAACGATGTTAAAATGTTGCTTTAATTAAAAGTTCCCTTTTTGATTCGTTTCCAAATTGACGCAATTATTTGTTTCTCTATTTGTTTACGTATAGCTTTAGTTTGCATGCACTAACCCCATCAAAGTTCTCGTCACGTTCTATGTATGACAATCACTACGGTTTAAATTTCTTTGCTAGTAAGTACGTGATATACCTATTGATAATAATACCAAACTCGACGTCTTTTCGATCTATAATACTGCGCCATGACATTTAAATAACATAAACTCGTATTCAGCTCGTACTATATACAACTACTCGAATATTATTTCTGTGACGATTCACGGGGTGTTTCAACAGCACCTTGCCTTGATTTGCAAAGCCTGAAAGGCACAACTATTTGTTTTTAGCCACCAATACTGCAAAACAACTTCAACTTCAAACCTACCTTCATGGAAATCTCATTTGACAAACTTCTAATTACGTTAAAGTGGAGAACGTACAAGAAAACCTTCAAACAACCCTCATCGGTTACAAGCCTCCTTACTCGTTATACAACTTCAACTCCAAAATTATTTCCATGGAAACCTCAATCACTTAGAAGTGGAGAACATACAAGAAATTTGCATGCAAATCTCCCTCAACAAACCTCCAATTACGTGTAAGTGAAGAACATAAAGAAGAGAACATAAGTGAAGAACAAGGAAATCTTCAAGCGACTCAGATCCATCAGTTCCAAATCTCCCCACTCGTAATGCGAGGTCCGGAACTACTGCACAACTGTTACACAACTTCAACTTTACACTTATTTCCATGAAAATCTATCTCAACAAACCTCCAATTACGTGTAAGTGGAGAACATGTAAGAAAATCTTCAAGCGACTCAGATCTATCAGTTCCAAATTTCCCCATTCGTAATGTGAGGTTCGGAACTACTGCACAACTGTTACACAACTTCAACCTCACACTTATTTTCATGAAAATCTCTCTCAACAAACCTCCAATTACGTGTAAGTGGATAACATTCAAGGAAACCTTCATACGACCCAGGCCCGTCAGTTCCAAGCCTCCCCACTTGCAGTACGAAGATCCAAGATAGCTTTGATTCCACAACGGCTCAATGAGAACCACTGCGGAAAACTACCACAAGTGATTGTAAGGGAAGGGATGTCACTGAGGGGTAAGAAAAATTAATTGAAAATGTCGTTACACAAGGGACGCGAGAGCCTGACAAGTTAATACGGAACTCCCTTCTCCAAAATCTCGCACCTCTATTTATAACTTCACCACCACTGTACACGCGCACCAATCAGAGCGAACCCCGTGATGGCGGTACCAGTGGGGATTTCGAAGTTATCTAAATAGAAATGCAAGGGAAAATTTCTAGGGAGGTCAAAATTTGGGAAAACTAATATTGAGACGAGAAGCGCTCTTAAAGGGGGACCACGTGAATATAAATTTTAAAATTAAGGAGCAATAATTAAGAGCGGAGAATAATTTAATGAATGACAAAAATATTAAAGACTAATGACAATGACTAAAAAATTAACAGGGAGTGATGAAGCAAAAAAAAATTACAAGGGCTGACTAGAAAGTTCAAAAAACAAATTAAAAATTTTTAACGTTAACTGAAAGTGAAATTAAAATTGAATTACGAGCGTGCAAGGTCGCGAATAAATCACATATCGACGTTTGCACTTGGGACGATATCTAAAACACGGTGGAAGTTAGTTAAATTTAAATTGAGACAAGGGAAAAAATGAAAAAGAAGACAAAATTTAGATATCAAAAAGGATTTACTGAATTAAAAAAAACAAGGAAAATCTCAGTGACTATCGGACTACCCCAGAGATAGCGTATAAACGGTGCTGATTTTGGTAGTTCGGAGCCAGAATCTCAGGATTCATAACTACTCCGAACCATTCCAAAATCCACATCGTTACACTACTGCACAACTGTTACACAACTTCAATTTCACACTTATTTCCATGGAAATCTCCCTCAACAAACCTCCAGATACGTTTGAGTGGATAACATTCAAGGAAACCTTCACACGACCCAGGCCTGTCAGTTCCAAGCCTCTCCACTCGCAGTACGAGGTTCAGAACTGCTGCATTATTATACAACTTCAACTTCAAAATTATTTCTATGGAAATCTCAGTCACTTGACAAACCCCAATCGCTTGGAAGTGAAAAACATACAAGAAAACCTTTAAATGACCCAGGTTCATCAGTTCCAAATCTCCCCATTTGTAGTACGAAGCGCAGAACTACTGCACAACTGTTATACAACTTCGGCTTCACACTTATTTCTATGGAAATCTCCATCGACAAATCTCAAATTACGTGGAAGTGGATAACATACAAGAGAACGTTTAATCAACCCAGGTCCATCAGTTCCAAACCTCCCCACTCGTAGTTCGAGATCTAGAACTACTGCATAACTCCAAAATTATTTTTATGGAAATCTCACTCTACAAACTTCAAACCCTTTGAAGTGGAGAACATACGAGAACACCTTTAAACCTGATGAAACTATTTACTATTGGCGTGTTGCTTTGAGCTCAGTTTTGTTGTACAACTGAACAGTAAATGAGTTTCTAGGGTGGTTAAAGTAATAGTGTAGGAAGCCCACGGTGGCGTAAGCTAACAAATTGAGTGTTGGTAATTTATCAATCCACCTGAGGGCTCGAATTTGAATTGGGCTATTAATATTTTGACTGCTTTGAATGTTAAGTTTGATTAGCTGAGTTGTAGAAATATTTTTAATTTAAATTAGAGTTCATCGAAGTGTAATTTTAAATCAAGTTACAATTTTTAGAAAAAAAATGTGACAAAATTGACTGATCGAATTGTAAGAGGGTAAAAATAAATAAGAAACTTTTTAAAAGTACAAAAAAGAGCAAATTAAATTTTATTTCCGAGTTTGAGTATGTTTTTTGGAGTTTACATCAATTGATTTATTTTTTTTTGTAAAAAAAATTTTAAATATTTTTCGATCCATCACAAGTTAGACGAAATCACAATTGATGCATTGCCCAAACGAAATCGATACAAATGGAAGAGCCGTGTTTATTGTAGTGTAACTTTTTAGGTAATTTGATCGATTCTTGAAATGTGGAACTTAATCCCTAATAACAATTTATTACTTAGTTAATAACGAACTTAACGAGTTTAATTCTTCGGCTCGTTTCAAGGAAGAGATCCCATTTTTGTAAGAAATTCGATACCATCCTGTATTTGGGTTACTCAACTCTCAAATGTATTTTTTTACTTTTTTCAAGATGTAGCAAGCTGGTATGGCGGTCGAAGCCATTAATATTCCTACAATTTAGTGCATTCCATTCCTAAATTTTTGTGGTCACTGCTTCTCTGTACTTTTAATCCGACAAAACTGTTATAACTGCCTTCGTTGGATTGTTTCCCTCTTTGCTGTTATTCGTCGTTCGTTCTAGTTTTGAAACTCTTACTCCTCTCTTAAGGGAATTAAGATCCATTGCTCTCTGTCGCCAGTCACGTTTCGACGACATGTAGTGCTACTTTTTCTACTGGTGAGTGGTTTATCTTGATTTTCAAATCTGGTATTTCTGCTTGTGCATTTATTCTGTGCCCATTACGATACATTTACTATTCCTATATACTATATACTAGTCATAAACTATTTCGACATTACGAGATTTAAAAAGAACAAAAATTTGCTGCATAATCTTCCACCAGCGAGAGATAGCTAACATAGATTTTACGAACGAAAAAGGTGCATTTTAATTAGAAATAGTTCAAAAAGGGGGAAGTTTATTGCGCTTTGAATTAAGAATTGAGAAAGAACCGAATGTCAAAAAATCAGTACGACATTTTACCGAGTAGTATTAAAGATGAGGATTTTTTAGGAAGACACCAATAAACAGCTTACGACGGTGAGGTTTTCGTTACATATATAGATCTCTACACCCTTTTGACTTTCAATTAGACGCTAAAAATTTATTAGAGATATTACTTGGAGTCGAGAAAAAAAACTTTAAGATTGTTGCTTATTACTTAGGTCCTTTTACTATACTAAAACGTTAAGTTTTAATATTTTAATAGCGAGACTAATCAATTTCCAAACAGAATTTTGAACACTATGACGAAGTTATGTGAATTTTAAGATTTTCGAACCCTTTTTATTAAAAACACAATTTAAATTATGCACAGCTATTATCAGATTATTGCTTTTGCATTCCTTTCTTTGTTCATTTGCATTCAATGGGTGTTTCCGGATTTATAAATAATGTATGTAAATTTATTGAGCAAGCTTCCAGATGTCTGCCATTTTTAATCATGTAAAAAAAATACGACGACGCCCATGTTATTAAACGAGTCGTTGAAATGAAAAGCTCGGAAATTAATTTATAAACTTCTTAAATACCACTTAGATCAAAGAAATTGCTACCTTATCTTTACGAGGCTTCGATCACTTCACGAGCCGAATTACTTACCACCGTTTCACAACCCAAATCATATACACCCTACGACAAAATTAAAGCACCAATTTACTAAACTTACAGTCTGAAGTTTTTTCAGACCTCATGACGTTTTTGATGTAGTCAGAAGTTTTTTCAGACCTTGTAATTTTTTAGGTACAGCGAGAATTTTTTCAGGACTTTGATTTTTTTTATGTACAGGAAGAAGTTTTTTTTCAGACCTCATGATTGTTTTAGGTACAGTGAGAATTTTTGCCACACCTCTTGATTTTTTAATTCCTAGTGAGAAACTTTTTTTTATATTCCATGATTTTTAATGTACACGAAGAAGTTTTCTTTCATACCCCTTGATTTTTTTATTCCCAGTGAGAAGCTTTTCTTTTTAGATCCCATGATTTTTTAATATACACTAAGAAGTTTTTTTCAGACTTCATGATTTTTTACGTACAGTGACAATTTTTTTCAGACCCCTTGATTTTTGTATTCCCAGTGAGAATAAGCTTTTCATTTTAGATCCCATGATTTTTTAATATACAGTAAGAAGTTTTTTTCAGACTTAAATTTTTTTCTGACTCCATAATTTTTTTATTTCCAGTGAGAAGCTTTTTTTCAACCCCTTGATTTTTTAAGAACATCGAGAAGTCTCTTTTCAGACCCAATGATTTTTTTATGTACAGTGTGAATTTGTTTTCAGACCCCATGATTTTATTTGTACGTTTTTTTCAGACCTCTTGATTTTTTAAGGACATCGAGAAGTTTCTTTTCAGACCCAATGATTTTTTTATATACAGTGTGAATTTGTTTTCAGACCCCATGATTTTATTTGTACGTTTTTTCAGACCTCTTGATTTTTTAAGGACATCGAGAAGTTTCTTTTCAGACCCAATGATTTTTTTTTGTACAGTGTGAATTTTTTTACAGACCCCATGATTTTTTTTAGGTACAGTTAAAATTTTTTCAGACTTCTTGATTTTTTTAGACCCAATAGAATTTGTTCTCTCTTCCTTTTAACTTTTAAAAAGTATCATGGTAACTTCATTTTGCTAAAATAAACTGTGGGTGCTTTTACAAAATGAATTTGTATTAAGATGTCGTAAAACAATTAATTTAATGTGTAATTTAAAACGAATCATTAATTGTGTTGAAAATAAATTATAACGGTACGTGTTGGTTTTAATAAATTAAAATAATTTTATGAGGTGCGCGAATATAATTTGAGGAATTCGTATCACATCATGTCCTCGGTACAACAGCTCCTTAGAGTCTTAGAGTATACGATACAACCTGTCTACATGATATATTTCAGTAGTTTACAATGAAGAACCTATTATTATATAAAGCCATTCATACGAAATTCTCCACTACAGCTATATTTTGCTTTAAGCGAACCAACTTAAAGGATTTCCTACAACAAAACTTGCTCGCTAGTACGAAATTTAAAAATTTTACATAACAAAAACAGTATCTGCAATAAAAAGAATATCTCTACTCTAAACAGATTAGTTTTCTGTTTACAAAACAACAGTGTTGTTAAGATTCTGCTCACAAATAGTCAGTAAACAGCGCAGCCTAAGAACCGAATTGAGTTAGAGACGCATCAACTGTTTTTGACCCAAAAATGCAGAGTAGCTCCACCGTAGTAGCCTTCAATTGGATTTGGCGTTCGTGGTGTCGTACGGCCTTTATTTGTTATTGTTTTTTTACATGTGGTATTTAACGTCCGCTTCAACGGCACAGGTTATATACAGACGGGACCTACAGCTTTAGGTGGGTTCCGAACCACCCGGGACAAGACATTTGACACATAGAAAAATCTAGTGGTGTCAGCGAGTCTTGAACCGAGTAGTACATTCAGATCTGAATCCGATGCTCATGTGATATCATGTGATAGGAGAATGTTTTATCTCTCGCACTGTTAAGGAAAACACTTTAAATGCGGCACGAGAACGAAACGACAAAGTTGAAAATCTAAACTTGTTCAGAAACGTTTTGCAATGAAGTGCAACGAAATGAAACGTGTCCAAAATTTACTTATTGTATAATACACGAATTTGTTTAACGACAATTAGCTTAATTGTGTATCTTCAATCTGTGTCAAAATTGAGTTCATTTAAATTCATTAACGAGAAGACAAAGTAACTCGGGTATTACTCGTACAATTATTGAGGTGTCTGATAGTTTTGTTTTGGCTTTCTGAGCGTAAAAATTTTATTTTAACTTTGTTTTCTTTATAAAATATAAACAATTAATTTATTATTTTTTGACACGCTTTAGCGAACTTACACACGAGAAATAATTAAAATATAAACCTTTTTTATATAAATAAATTTGTTGTTATATGAAAATTAAATGACTCCGCACCGAGAATTTTCGCCATTTTCATTTTTCAGACGTGTTCTAGTCAGTTGTAAATTGTAAGCGTAACCTGTTTACACTCTGTTTATTTTTCCACTTTTTAGCCACTTTCAATGCCTATGTTTACCATTCGAACAAGCTTTTAATTTTTTTTTAATTATACCAAAACGAGAAGCAATACAAAGAGATAGTTTAAAAACTATCCATCTATCCAATCATCCACTTGCCGATTTCTATTTAAAGTAATCCAGCATTTTCTATAGAGCTGTGCAGTAACAAAACAAAACCAATAGTCTAAGCGCTAGCAAACATTATATCACTTGATATTATTCTAAAGATTCATTATTTTTGCTTAAAAGTGTTTTCCATAGCTAATATAAAATTACTCGTCTGCTGGGTATTAACTTAGGGGTGGCTTGGAGGGTGGATAATTTTGCTCTTTTCAGTTTTTCGTTTATAACTTTAAAACTGCGCTGTTTTAAAGAAAAACGCTTCTATATAAAAATAAACTAAGCTAAATTTATTACAAATTATATCTATTAGATTCTTTTTCAGACAAGCGGTTTAGGTGCTAGAGCGCGTTAAAGTTTGAGAACATTTCCTAAATCGAATAAAAACTCATTTTTTAAGTTTATCGCGCGTAACTCAAAAACTACGCACTTTAAAAGAAACATGTTTTTATAAAAAATCAAGTAAATTACATTTCCTACAAATTATATTTGTTAGATTTTTTTCTTCGGATGAACAGTTTAAGCGTTAGAGCTCGTTAAAGTTTGATAAGTACTTCAAAATCGGTCATAAAAACTGCTATTTTAGTTTAAAGCTTATAACTCGAAACGTGTGTGCTTTATGAAAAAAGTGTTCTTATACAGGGTGATTCATTAAGGATGGACCAAACGAAGCAGGGCGATAGAGGACCTCGATACGCATCGATTTGACCCCCATGTGTATATCTGAAACTTGATGGTTCGGGAATTATCATGATTTAAGTGTATTTCCAGAAGAACCTGATTTTTCCATAGATATTTTGTCATGCTGGCTAAACCGTTCGTTCTAGCTTGATGTAATTTTCCAGAGGTGTAGTCCAATAATGAGCCTATCACACCGTATGTTAGCATCTTCAATGAAACTTGACATTAGTTGGAAAAAAAAAGATCTTTCTAAAATTTCATTACAGCAGAAGCACTCTCCCTTATTTTACAACGCTCTTGAAGAAAATTTTGACATGGAAATTTTTTTTGGAACATGTTTTAAAAACTTCTCTGTTCTGTTGACAATGTAATCTACAAATTTCATTCACCTAGTCCTATAGCTTCTCATCAAAAAAATTGTGTTACTAGAAAAAGGCGATATTTTATGTTCCTTATCGCAATGCATTGGAACGATCCGAACGATGGTGAGAGTTTTCAATTATTGCCAATTGTCAATAATAGTGACAGAAATGAAAATACAGGTTTCGTCCATTAGTTTTTCGTGATCAAATCTAGTTACTGTGGGCTCAGTTCTCGCTCATTATTTGGATTTTGGGTGTATTGTTCGTTATTTAAGTCAAGTTATGCCTTATTCGCAACGGGAATATGCAGTAATGCATTACTACTATGGTTATGTAAAAAGGAAATGCTCGGCTTGCCGCAAGGTTGTATCGAGCTCAAGTGATGCATCGAGGTGGACCACAACCTGCAACTTACCCGGATCACCGGGTTATTTTACGCGTGCATAACGCATACATGGAGGGCCGTTTGCCTGGAGCAAGTGATCGAGAAGGAAGAATTAGAGGGAATCCTGAGCGCGTTGAAATAGTATTGGAAGAAGTCATTGCGGATCCTTCCACAAGTACCAGAGCAATTAGTCGTCGAACGAGAATCGAGAATGAGCGAGAACTGAGCCCACAGTTTTTTTTTCATCACGAAAAACAACTGAACAAAACCTGTATTTTCACTTCTGTCACTATTATTGACAATTCTCAACAATTGAAAACTATCATCGTCGTTCCAATGTATTGCGATAAGAAACATGAAATATCGCCTTTTTATAGTTTTTTATGAGAAGCTATAGGACTAGGTGAATGAAATTTGTAGATTACATTGTCAATAGAACAGAGAAGTTTCTAAAACATGTTCCAAAAAAAATTTCCATGTCAAAATTTTCTGCAAGAGCGTTGTAAAATAAGGGAGAGTGCTTCTGCTGTAATGAAATTTTAGAAAGATCTTTTTTTTCCAACTATTGTCAATTAAATTGAGGATGCTAACATACGGTGTGATAGGCTCATTATTGGACTACACCTCTGGAAAATTTCATCAAGCTAGAACGAACGGTTTAGTCAGCATGACAAAATATCTATGAAAAAATCAGGTTCTTCTGGAAATACACTTAAATCATGATAATTCCCGAACCATCAAGTTTCGCATATACACATGGGGGTCAAATCGATGCGTATCGAGGTCCTTTATCACCCTGCTTCGTTTGGTCCATCCTTAATGAATCACCCTATATAAAAATCAAGGAAATTAAATTTTCTATCAGCTATGTGTGCTAGGTTTTTTCCCTAAGACGTACAGTTTAGGCGATAGAGCTCGTTAAAGTTGAAAAATTCTCCAAAATTGGTCATAAAAGCTTGTTGTTTAGTTTACGACTTATAACTCAAAAATTGGACGGTTTCTGAGAAAAACATTTCTATACAAAAATCAAGTGCATTAAATTTGTTACAAATTATATCTATTATATTTTTTTTCACACAAGCGGTTTAGGTGCTAGAGCGCGTTAAAGTTTGAGAACATTTCCAAAATCAAATAAAAACTAATTTTTTAAGTTTATCGCGCATAACTCAAAAACTAAGCACTTTAAAAGAAACATGTTTCTATAAAAAATTAAGTAGATTACATTTCCTACAAATTATATTTGTTAGATTTTTTTCCACGGATGAACAGTTTAAGCGCTAGAGCTCGTTAAAGTTTGATAAATATTCCAAAATCGGTCATAAAAACTGCTATTTTTTAGTTTAAAGCTTATAACTCGAAACGTGTGTGCTTTATGAAAAAAGTGTTCTTATATAAAAATCAAGTAAATTAAAGTTCCCACCAACTATGCGTGCTAGGTTTTTTCCCTAAGACGTACAGTTTAGGCGATAGAGCTCGTTAAAGTTTGATAAATTCTCCAAAATTGGTCATAAAAGCGTGTTTTTCAGTTTACGGCTTATAACTCGAAAACTGGACAGTTTCTGAGAAAAATATTTCTATACAAAAATCAAGCGCATTAAATTTGTTAGAAATTATATATGTTAGGTTTTTTCCCTCAGACGCATAGTTTAAGTGCTAGAGCGCATTAATGTGTGACAAAAATTCCCAAATCGACCAAAAACTTACGGACTTTTTGTGAAACTTTAACGCGCTCTAGCGCCTAAACCGTTTGTCTGAAGAAAAAAATCTTAAGAGTTATTAAATTTTAACCCTGTCAAGAAGCCCCCCCCCCCCGAATCACAATATTTTTCATTTTATTTTTGCGCCGACTTTAGGAAAGGTTAATTTTAAGAAAACGCATAAAATAGTCTCATCCAGCCGATGAGGCTTAATAAAGACAAATACGGCCCTGGAGATTTGTTCAATTGACTTTTTCAAGTAATCTATACAGGGTGTTTAAAAAATTAGTTTTTGGTGGGTGAAAATAAAAATTCGATACCAGGAAGAAATAGGAGTTGGATGCCGGAAAACATTTTAAATTTGTTTTTCCTTTAGTGAAAGTTTGAAAGCTTATGCTAGTTAATGTGTTTTGCGTATGGAGGTTACTTCCCAACTTTTTCGTGTACCTAAGTGGATTTTACTCGATAGAAAGATGAAGAGAAGCGAAGTAAGCTATTAGCAGTAATGGTCTTCTTATTGTTGAAAAAAGTTGTCGACAATGAAAAATGTATTTTAAGTTTGTTTTTTACGTATTTAAAAATGTAAAATCAAAACGCAAACGTCACTGGTGAGTACTAAAACGTACATTAAGTCGCTGGGAGGATATGCTCCTCTAATACTATAGGAACTCGTTCAGATTAGTATTCACGTAACATCGTGTCCCTGCCGTAAATCAGTCGTCGACTAAGACCCCAGGGTTTTTGCTTTTGCCTGGATTTTAATTGCCTTTTTAGAAGAAGGGAGTTTTAAAAAATTTTCTTTTGTTTTTTAATATTTACAGCGCTGGTGTTAAGCTTATGAACTACGAAAATCTAACGTAAAAATTACGGTACTAAATCACCTCTTTCATTTTACAACCACCTAATAAATACAGAGTCTTAATTTTTAATCCTCGCTTTTTTTGTCCACCCTGTATTTAAAAAAAAGCACTTGACACTTTTTTTGTCACAACGAGGATTGTAATTATTTTAAATGCTCGAATTTATCCGATTTATTTTCACTCAAACAAATCTATGAAATCGATGAGGAAAGCTTAAGTGATGTTAATTGAATATGCCGGGTTCGTACTTCGTAATTAAATCAGTGTGCTCACTAAACCTATTTAGCGAATTGATGATATTTTTAATTTTTAAACTAACCACTGCACTACACGCGGAAACATTCACAGATTAATATCGCTTCACTTTAAACTCGTTAGTTATTTAATCTAATCGTTCGGTTGTAAACGCAAAGTTGGTTTTTAGAATTATTTTAAAACCTTAATCCGTCGATGTGGGATTAACTCGACACATTATTTATTTATAGTTATATATGAAGTTTATTTTTGAACGAAGTAATAATCAATGTTGCACGTCACACCGTAATAAAATTACGGAAACATCCCGAGCGGACGAGCTGGACTTGAGCACGATCAGCAAGGACGAGCGGAGTCTCGCAGGAAACCTAGCAGGCTGAAGAAACCGTTCCGTGAGCTACAAAAACGACGTGAAAGGTCAAAAGATTCGGACAACATCGTCATGGATGATGGGTATATTACGATGAGGAGAAAAATACCGAACCAGCTCTAATGGTGATTTAAAGCTTCTCAAATGTTCAAAAATCTAGCAGGCTGAAGAAACCGTCCCATGAGCTACAAAAATGAAGTAGAAACTTAAAGGATCGGGACGGCAACGCCATGGGCGGCGGATATATTACGATGAAGAGAAAAACAAAAACACCGGACAAGCTCCAATGGTGATTAACGCCTTTTAAATCTTCAGAAACCTAGTAGACTGAAAAAACCGTCCCATGAGCTACAAAAACGGGGTCGAAGGTCAAAGGATCGGGACGGCACGCCATGGACGGCGGATATAATATTACGATTAGGAGAAAAGCACCAGATAAGCTGCAATGGTGATTTAAGGCATTTCAAATCTTCAGAAAGAAAAGACGGTTTTAGTGGAAAGTTTTCTACGTGCATTCTAGATTATTCTCTCTATTGATCCAATCGGAGGCACATGCAGATTTCCAATCGCCAAAAAAGTCCCCGGTCTGTCTTGTAGCACCAATTGTAGTGATGCAACGAAAAAAGCGACTGTATGCAATAACCCATCCACGATCTGATTCTTTGCCAAGGTAACTACCACCTGATCCAAACCCTAACCGGTTACGGCGGTTATGGAGACTATTAAGAGAGCATAGGCAGTCCAGCGGCATATGGCACTCAATGCGGCGGGTGCCTAGTGGTCGACTCCATGCCACCGATTCATCTCTTAGCCTTGGAGAGAGCCACGAGGCGCGATGAACACCATCGTCGCGCGACCCCGCAGAGAAATACTACTGGGCATGACCTCTAACAGTAGCTAGAGGAAAACACGGAGAGCTTCTACGAGCATCGGATCGGAAAGGTGGCCTCCCCAGGTGAGACCACCCTGTTTTACTGCCTCCGCTGATAACAGAAGAGGACAATGGTCTCGCTAGGAATCTGCAAAACTTTGATTGTAACAAACATCGTAAGCACCATTCTCTAAGACAAAGAAAGCTGGTAAACCATAACAGAGGTGGCCCACGTGATAATGGTCGTAAAAGATTGACTGGAAAGAGAGCAGCGGCGACTACCGACCTCCAGAAACTCACGGCACTAAGTGTTCCGAGTCGAGGAGGTAAAAAATCTCAAAAGACAGGAACCAAAAGGACGTTGAAATACGTCAGGAAAGACGTATAGCTCTCGTCAACTCGATATTGGAAGTACTGCAAAGCGGATTCCCGTAACGATTGAACCCCACAAAAAGTGGGAGTTAGGTCGTTCTGAAGATTTCCATGTCTAAAAAAGTTAGGTTAGGTAAGGTACAAGTTGCTACCCTGTATAACATTATTTTAAATATTTAAATTCCATGGACGTCGTTCGAGAAGTTGGCCGACTCTTTGAAATGCTCATTTTTCTTGATTCGTAAGTTTAATTGTTGTAATTAAGGAAAGTACTTTAAGAAATCATCGAAGACGTTTAGGAAACGTTTTGTGCGGTGCTCGTATAACCACATCTGGAAACTATGCTCGCGGGTTTGTCGTTTCTAAATGCGAGCGGCTGCGCTATCGTGGCCGCATGGCAAATAAATTTGGCAAATTTAAAATTGTTGTGGGAAAGCTACGTAAATTTGGAATAATATTTTGGGGTTAAGAAAATACAATTATTGTATTACGTATTTTAAAGTAAAGGTTTACACCCTTAATGGGACCTCGGGGATAAGAAACATTTCAACATTCAAACCCTACCTGAGCTAACAACACTTTTAATTTAATATTTTACCGTTTAGATCCTTATAAATAGTTTAGGACATCGTTAATTTAATTAAAGGTCGAGTTGGTTTTAAAAAAAGTTAAAAAATTACTCCGTTTTAAAATATTTCAGAAATAAGAGCACTAAGATTTAAACATCCTCAAAAACTATTTATTTCTTTTTGATTTGTAGAAGTTGGATAAAATTTTATAGCGAAAAAGTGCATTGAAAAGGTCATTCCATTATGTGGAAGCCTTTAAATTGCTTAATGCTTTTCAATTCTAACTCATTGGACATAGCACATCGGTGATATTAGATTCTAATTCTGAACGCTATGCGAATCCAACTTATTGTGGAATGTAATAAAGTCAAAGGTCCACTCGAGTATTTTTGTTGGTTCATTTATTATAATTAAACAATTCAATTAGTATTTTATCCAATACCTATTTCGTTTATTTAAAAAAAAATTTTTTTTAATATCAAAATTATTCTAGGAATGTTTTCTTTCTTTAATCCTCACGAATTTTTGGCGTTATTGAACTCCGCATTCTCCAAGTTGAATATTGAGACTGATTTATAGTTCGAATGATTAAATTTACAAACCGATTCAAAAGTTGCTTTATGGCTCATAAATTTGCGATCGAACTTAAGAATGGATTTACAGAGCTGCCGAGCCCTTAAATTTTCAGCGTCGTGAGGTATTATCGGTGACCCTTTACTATGCTGCTGGTAAACCTACCGACTATTATGTTCGAATAGTCAATTAATTCAAAATGGCGATTAGTCAAATTTATTCGATATCGCGACTATTTGTAGTTATTATCGATTATTCGATTATAAGTGGAAACGCGTACGAGCGTATTTACCGATACTTTGTTTTTATGATAAATTGCTTTTGTTCTAAGTTTGTTATTGTTACTCCTCCATATTTTGTAAGTAGATGAAAACAAAACCTTCTACCAGTTTATAATTTTAAAAAAATGTTTATCCGCCATTTTTTTTCGAAACTATCCCAAACTTTAAATTGGGATATAACGAACGCTTCATTAAAAATATCAAACAAAATATAATGGAGATAAAAATATAGTGCATTTCTGTAAATATTCATGAGACGTTACTTAATGAGTTAAAACTTTGAACAATTCTATTTCTAAAACAGAATGAACATTTAATTCGAAAAGCGTATTTAATTAAATAAATATGGCGAAATTAAGGTAATTTATTCGCTCTTCAAATCTTATTCAGTTGCTTTAATTATTTTTAACCTACGCTAAAGCCGATTTTTTTTATTTTAAAGAACTTTAGCATAAAATGGCGACTTCAATATGTCGAAGTTAAGGCGGTTACACCTTTGGTCAGAAACAAATAAATTCGGAAGAGTTCATTGTTTATTACCACACGGCTAAAGGCGCAAAATAAATTAAAATTAGATTTGGTTTCTAAAAAAACTATATAAAACTACCGATGTGGCCGTAAAAGGACTTTCCCGTACGGGTTACGGGTTGAAAATATTAAAAAAGATATAAGAAATAAATAGTAACACACAATATGCTGAGTATTTCCGGTTGAAACGGAAGTCTAAATATTAATGTTTGGTATCACTGAATAGCTAATTTTTCAAACTTTTAAACTAATTAAACTATACAGGGTGTTGTATTTAAAATAGAAAAGCTAACTCCATTTCCGGTTAAACCGAAAGTTCAAATTTAACGTGTTTGGTATCGTTGGATGGCTACTCTTGTAATGTTTCAAAAAATAATAAAATATACAGAGTGTTTTTAAAAACTCTTATTGCGTAGCTAGTTTTTGGTTTAACCGGAAGCGTTTTTTAAAATAAACTAATAAAAAATAATAGAAATTTATAGAATAAACTAATGTACAAACTTGCAATTAAAACTTTCAATTACAAAAAAAAATTGTAAATTTTATATACTTTGACCTTGAAAAAATCATAACTCCGAACCTAGCGCTTAGCGAAAAGTAAAACTAAGTTTATGAATTACGAAGTTTGATATTTACAACATTTCAAAACATAACCAAAACGGCCACAGCCGATTTTGAAAAAAAATCCGTTTTAAATTTTTAGTCAACTTTGGTTCCAAATTGTAGTCAATTTTGACATTTTTTTAAAAATCGACTATATCAGAACTAAAACCCTATATTTTGCCTATCGATTCTTGTTTTTAGATTTTTTAAATAATAATTATGTTCAAAGTTATCTTTAAAAAATCAGAAAATTGGACAATGGGACTGGCCGCCATTTTGAATAAAAAAATTTTTTTAAGTTATTTTTTTAATTAGGGCCGATGTGTACTAACGAGTATAAATACTGTGGGTCAAGAGTTTCCGAAATGCGACCAAAATAACCCCTTATTTTTAACCACCCTGTATCGATTTTGTTTAAAAAATTATTTTTTTAATGAAATTTTGCTAAATTTACTAAAACCAAATTTCAACAAAATCGCTTCAGTAGTTTTTATTTGACGGCCTTACATACACAAATATCAACATTCTCACAGACAGGCATTTTTTGAGTTTTATTTGTTTAACGTTTTTGGTTCAGGGGAACCCGAAACGGAATTTAAATTTATAAAAAAAAATTGTACCCATCAAATTCTTTTTTCAAAGTAGAGGAAGTCAACGAAAGACTAATAAAAAGGACGAGCGAGAAGGTTATTTAACAGAAATTTTAATTATAAAAGAAATAAATTTTGGAAATTTGACCTTCAAAAAATCATAACTCCAAAACTAGCGCTTAGCGAAAAATGAAACTACGTTGACACATTAAACACTTTGATATCTATAACATATCAAAATATAGACAAAATGGCTCTAGCCAATATTGAGAAAATCCGTTTTAAAATTTTAGTCAACTTTGGTCCTATAAAAGTGGTCAATTTTAAAATTTCGTTAAAAATTTACTCTAACAAAATTAAAGCCATATATTTTGCCTATATTTATATTCTACTGGCCGCCATTTTGAATTTAAAAAATTGAAAAGATAATTTTTTAATTAGGGCCGATGAGTATATCTACTAACTTATAGCCGAATATAAATACCGTTGCTCACGATTGTCCGAAATGCGGCCAAAATAACCTACTTATTTTGGGCCACTCTATATCGATTTTGTTTAAAAGCTCATATCGTCAATACAATTGCGTTAAGGAGGGAAGGTACCCGATAATTTTAGAACTTAAAAATTTTTTTTCTAGCTTATAAAAAACTTATTTTCAGAAATCGATGATGTGGGAAATATTAGCTAGGGCTGTAGTTAATATCTGTGTAATATAAAAGTCATAATCATTATAGTTTAAAAGATAGATTTTTAGATATTCACGGGCTTAATATCAGTTTAATTAAATCGGCGTTTAAACCATGTTATAGAGAATCCCTTACTCCAGGGTATGACATATTTAAAATTTTGTTTATTATTTTGATACTTGTACAATTCAACTTTATTAGAGTTGTAATATGTCTCACTAACACAAAAGTAGTCATATTATCTTACCTAATTGCCCAATTTGCTTCAAATTTTGTTATACCCTGAACTGAATCACGATGATAAGATATACTTTTAAAATTTTATATTCGATAGGTAATTAAAGCCGTACTTATCTAAAATAATTTAGTAAAATATCGCAGAGTAAGTGCGGTAGAGCCCAGAAAAGGATAGAGAAGTACACGAATTTCGGCACTTTACCTGCGATATAAAAGACACAACCCTTCTCGCCCGGGGTCATTTTCTAAGTTTTTGAAGAATTACAACAAAAATGTATTTTATGAGACTACGAGACTTCCAATTTCATATTAAATGAAATTAGATTTCTAGCCTATTTTTTTTCATTTTTTAAACCTTTATGCTAATTTCATTTATCGTGCTATTTTGATGTATTCTAATGAATCGCATTTTCATACTTTCTTACTGACTAATGACTAAAAGTCTACTCTCAACAGCTAATCAAACTACTCAAAAACAATGATAATAATACAAATATTAAAAAACTGAGCAGACGTTTCAAACGGATAGATTATATTCTTAAAACTCTTAAAAACAATTAAAGATGATAACTATATGCCTTTGCTACAAACAAGTGCATTGTTTGAAGAGATTTGCAAAGTAATGACAACGTTGTTCAATCAAATCGTCTTTCTAGAAATGTCACTACCAATTATACGGAGAGGTATTTATACGAGTCTTGTGGCAAAATTTTCTAGTGGAAATTTTATGGTAGAACACACGAAAATGTTGCTATAGAAAAATATGAGGAAATCTAGAAAGTGGAAAGTCAAGTCAAGCAGCTTTTTTAGACCTAAAGAATACCCTCACTTATGTTGTAGCCCTGATAGACTAGTGAATGATAATGAATTGGTAGAAGTCAAGTGTTTGTATTCGATAAGAACCCAAAAAATTAAGGAAAGTTAAAAAAATAAGCAAAACAATATGTGTGTAAAACTTGAGCGGGGTAAATAGTATTTTAAAAGAATTACCAATATTTTTTATCAAATTCAAGGTCAATTAAATATATTAGATCGAACTTGTGATTTAATTTAATGAGATTAAAGTGCTAGTAGTAAAAATAATCGTGTATACACTAACGTTGCGAAGACTATTATAGACCACGCGTCTTGTAACCCTAGGCACTTCACACTTCAGGCTACAATCCTGGCGCTAAATCTATAATAGTACGTATATAAATAAGGAAACGTAAATACATGTATAAAATGATAATTTGATAATAAATACTATAATATGGTATCATTCAGCGTTCTTGGCGTGTGCGTCATTATATATTATCGGGCATAATTCATAAAATACGGAAAAATAAGGGAACCTGACAAACATAAAATCAAAAACGTAAGTCATTTATTGTATCAACTCACTTCTAATGCTAAGTAACGTTGGGATGAGAGTGGAAACAATAATGAATCTCATAAATTGATGCATGTACGCGCCAAGATTGCTGAATAATACTATAACAACTAGGTAATCTTTGCTATTGGCATAAGTGCTTGGCACTTTTACTGTTCTTATACAATGCAACGAAAAGTCGCCACCTGTTTGGTACATACAAAAGATTATGTGTACCTGCTTGTCGATTTTATTTTCTTCATTGTTATCGGTAAAGTTGGCTATTTCTTTTATATTTTATGCTACTTAGCCTTACACGATGTATACGTAGGCTTAAATAAGGCAAGTAAGTTGGGTTGCCTATTTAAAATGTTACGAATTTAGCTAGGGTACCTTCCACCCTTAAAGTGGCCGAAACCAAATTTCAACAATATCGTTTTGGACGTTTTTATTTTAAAGCGTTACCAAGACACATACATTTTCTACGCGCTTTATTTTTTTAGCTTTTTGTATTAGAGGGGACCTGAAACGGCAAGAAATTAAATAAAAATAGATTATTATTTATCATTCTTACTACTAAGTATGAACTCTTCTTCTTATCCATTTTCAGAAAAGTTAAAACTTGGTGCATTGGTGTTTTCGTTAATATTTCATTGGGAATTCGGTTGTTGGTTAATATATTTTATTTTTAACCAACTTCGTAGTACATGTTAGTACCTACATATATTCTCAACAAACATAAGTAGATAAGATGCTTACTGAAAAGAACAAACAAAAGTAGAACATTGTGGTTCAGTAAACTAAAAGTGGATTTTGTTGGAGGTAGTAAATAAACGGAAAATACAAGAGAAATATCGATATAGCTTATATAGGGGTGGATTATAGTTCTCGCCGTAAGTAATTTGTAAATCCAAAATTCAAATTTGCAAGTTGTGCCTTTAGGACGTACCTATCGAACGCTCGCTGAAGTAGAAAAGTTTTCAAAAAGCAAAGTGACGTCATATTTTTCACGAGAATGTAAATCATTGGTTGGGGAGTTTTCTTGATATAAAAGTTTAGAATGGGCCCTATCTCATTTTAAAATACAATTTGCAATTTTTGATTTAGTCCAAATGGAACAAAGTTATATACGAGGCTATATTAAAAAATTATTAGCCTACTATAGAACCAAACAAAATTTCAATGTCAAAATATTTTATTACTCAACATATTCTCCTCTTAATTGGATACATTTATTACAGCGAACCTGCAACGTCTCTAGATCTTTCAAAAAAAATGTTTCTTCTTGCTCTGCAAATCAGACCTCCACAGCTTTTATTACCTTCTCGTTGGAAGAAAATTTACGACCTTGTAAACTTTTTTTCAGTTGAGGAAAGAGATAATAGTCGGACGGAGCCAAATCTGGAGAATAAGGGGGGTGTTCTAGTAATTCAAACCCTAAATCGCGAATTTTTTGCATGGCAACTTGAGATTTGTGTGCAGGGGCGTTGTCCTGCAAAAACAAAACACCTTTGGATAGCTTTCCGCGTCTTTTCTCTTTAATTTTTTCCCGTAGAGTGGTCAGTAATGTCGAATAGTAATCTCCAGTTATTGTTCTACCCTTATCCAAAAAATCAATCATGATTACTCCATGGCAATCCCAAAAAACTGAAGCAAGAACTTTTCGATCGGTCATCATCTTCAATTGAAAATTTACCTCTTTTGAAGCTTGCAGTCCAATTTTTCACGGTCGCATACGAAGGACATTGATCACCAAGGGTATTAACCATATCTTCGTAAATCTGCTTACCTCTTAACCCTTTTAAATACAGGTACTTGATGTTGGCTCGATACTCCAATTTTTCGATTTTCACAACTTCGGTGGACATCTTTTTTCTTTTAATTTATTGCTGAACTCTGGTTTACCTTTTTGACGTCAAACTTTACACTGACACTTCTAATAAGTTATTGTACGTTGCTATGGTAACGCAATATTTTTTTTTGCATGGAACTGGTCTAGGCTAACTAGTTATCAATACATCCTCGTAGAGCTTTCCGAACACGTCCATTCGTGCAGTGTAACTGAATGCCCTGGCGTATAATAATCAGGTGCTGCGCGTCTCGAAAGTTAATTGTAAAATTTCTGTACCATACAATAAAACAAACAATACAATTTAATGATATACCGGATACAGGGTGTAAGCGACCAAATGTAAACATACGGATTTAACATTGTTTCGACCATTTTTGCCGATTTCTGCTCATCGGTTCATCCTACGCGAAAACTAAAAGAATCAATGGAGAGGTAAAATTATTGCGCATCTTATAATCATAAATTTTAAACTACGATTTTAACTTTAAAGCGTTAATCAGGATAAACAAATATTTTTAATCTTACTAGTCGCGATTTTTAAATTTAATTTGATGGTATTAGGATTGGAATGAGTTCGTAAGAAAAAAAGGAGCCTCATTGTTTACTTTTAATAATTTAGTTTAATTAATATAATGTTAAATATTTTTTATATTATCGCACTAATCAATTTATATAAATGCGGACGTATTTCTGACATGTTTATAGTTTATACCTAACAAATCTGTTTCTTTTACATAATCCGATAAGCAGCAGGAGCAATTTGTCATATAGAAATTTTGCAGAAAAACCAGAACACCATTTGTAAGTCAACATGAAATATATCGTTGGATGTTTACGTTCTTATAGTAGGTAATTTAAAGGAAGCTTTATAGGTGTATGTTATTTTCTAACAAAATATTTTTAATAATTTAATAGTGGATAGCCGAATAAAATAAATACGCTACTCAAGTGGTAGTAGAGGCGTTGGGTGATTGCCAGAAGAGAGCACAAGTCTTGCCGAGGGTTGCATAAAACGAGACACGTTTGAGAAATTCGCCAGACCACTAAAAGGGCTCCGACAGCCACTTCCGCTTCGGTTAAAAGATATTTCTACAATTCTTTGGTTTATTCATCTAAAACCATTTAATTGTTAGCTTGTGCACTACATATTTAATTGTTGCTTAATTTGTGTAAAATTAATTTAAATATTAATTGCATTTTTCTTCAAGTTGAAACATAGGCACATAGGTTTTTTAAATTTAATTTCTTGACGTGTTGGGTCCCCCTGAATCCAAATCACTAAAAAACTTAGAAAAAGTCTGGATATGTATGTGGGTGTGGGTATGTAACGCCGTAGAACAAAAACGATTTTGTTAAAATTTGGTGTCGACCACTTTAACAAAACTCCATCCCCAAAATAAGCTTTTAAATAAAATTGATACAGGGTGGCCCAAAATAAGAGGGCTATTTTGGTCCCATTTCGGAAATCACAATATTCATACTCTGCTATAAGTTAGTACATATGGGCCTTAATTAGAAAACTAACTTTAAAAATTTTTTAATTTAAAATGGCGGCCAGTATAACGATTGTCCCATTTTCTAGTTTTTTAATTATAAGTTTGGAGATAATTTATTATTATTATAAATAGCTAAAAACAGGAATAGGCAAAATATGGGGCTTTAGTTTTGTTATAGTCGATTTTTAAAATAATAGCAACATTGACTACTTTTAAAGGGCCAAAGCTGAATAACTATTTAAAACTAAATTCTCTCAAAATCGGCTCCATATTTGAGAGCAAATAGGCAAAGGACATTTAAAAAATTATTTTTTATTTTTTAAACTTGAAAATTTTACCACCGAGATAGAAGTAGTAATTTTAACAATAATATTTTTGAGCTCAAATTAAAAATTTGAATCTTTGTAATTTTAACGTATTCGACAATATTTATTTGATATAAATAATATTAACTTACTTCGAATTTTGCTTCGTTAAAAGTCTGCCTCACCTGCTATACTTCGATAAGATTTTTGCATGTGCGGCGACTAAACGAGATAAGAGTTTAAAATGTTATACAAAACACTACCTAATAATCATCGAATTAGTAATCGACTCGAATTTTTAATATTTATTTTAGTGTACTCGGTGTGATGGTTATGTGCTGTTCTCGCGTTTGGAATTATCTTTTGCCCTTTGGAACTATCTGCCAGAAGTTTTGAGTTTGATTTTCGCGTCTTCATAAAGGTTAGTACTTACTACAAAATTTTAAGGGATTTTACTAGCAGTTACGCAATAAGGTTGCGGAAGAAAGTTGTCAAGAGGTGTATAGAAATACAGAAAATTAATGTTGAGCGACATTTTTTAGTTTTTAAGTACTCTATCCTTTTAGACAATTAAAAATCGACTCAAAATTAAATTGAAAATGTAATGGCTCACAAAAATCTTGATAAAAAATTTTTTTCTCGTCGTTTCCAATCTCCATGAATCCAAAAAGTCTGTCTGTGTTGAAATTTGGTTTCAGCCACTTTAACATAATATTTCATCAAGAAAATAATATTTTAAAAGAAATCTATGTAATATACGGCCCAAATGGCCCAAATAAGGAGATTATTTTAGTGGCAAAAAAATTTGTAAAAGAGCTAACGTTAATTAAAATTTTAAAAAGAATTTTCTCACAGTTGGCTCCGGGCGTTTTCGCTATTTTTGGATAATATGTTATAGGTTATAGATATCGAAGTGCTTCAAATTAGTCACCGTTGTTTGGTATATTTGCTATGAGCAGATCCGTAGATATGATTTTTTGAAGGCCAAATCGTCAAAAATTAATAATTTTTTTGTAACTAAAATTTATAATTATAATTTGGTACATACTATTTTGATACGTAGTTTCAATTTTCGCTAAGCGCTAGTTTTTTGGAGTTATGATTTTTTTAAGGTCAAAAATTCCAAAATTTATAATTTCTTTTGTTAATAACATTTTTAATTGCAAGTTGGCACATTAATTTATTCCGTAAACATCTACTATTTGTTATAATTTTAGTTTCAAAAACACTTCCGGTTAAACCATAAATTAGTCAAGCAAAATTATTTTTTAAAAACACCTTGTATATTTTATGATATATTAAAATATCGTAAGATTAGCTGTCTAATGATACCAAACATGATATATTTTAACTTCCGGTTTAAGCGGAAACGGGGTTAGCTTTTCTATTTTAAATACAACACCGTATATTTTAAGTGGTTTTGAAGATTGTAAAATTAGCTATCCAGTTGATACTAAACATTTAATATTTTGACGCCCACTATAATTTTAGTGTTTTGAAATAAGGGAGCACTTCTGAGCATACTATTGTTAGGTACTATTTCTGATATTTTTTTAAATATTTTTAACGTGTACGAAAAGGTTATGGCCGCATCTACATATCTACACAGAGGTGCAATTTGTAAAGTTCAAATATAAATTAATAGGTACCAGTGTGCAAAACAGGCCTCACGTTGGGCGCCGAACAAGTTGAAGTAATACGTATGAGTTTATAATTTTAAAAAACTACGCAACTAAAGAAAGTCGAAAAAGTGAAATTTTGTTTTTAGAACTTCCTTGGATACTTTTCGAAAAACCCCTGTATAATTATGTTATTAAGGTTTGTTGTACACAGTGGTGTAAAGATAACGATATACACCTGATTGCATAAATAATGAGAGCGAAGCAATAGTATATAAATTAGGAATTGTGCCAAACAACGTGTAATGTCACGAGATACCCAACAAGAATTTAGGTGAACTGTTTCGTAATTAAACGATTTGCCTATTGTTCCACTAGACAACCGTGCTCATCAGATCGATTAAATTATTAGAACTATATGCTGGACATGTCATATAAAATTACACACTAACACGTATGTGTTACACACGGTGCCACTTTAGAGGTAGACAAACCGATCAAACGAGTAACATCTGGGCTTTAATTCCTCCGTAAATAATTTAATTATACGTGCTTCTGTCGTTACCAACTCGCTTATTTGTGATTGATGTGCTAAAAACTGAAGATAAGGCACTTGTTTCTTTTACAAACAAACAAACTTTTACAAAGTTAGCAAATTAATTTCTTTACTGTTGTATCGCTTTCATATCTTTTAATATCTGCGCAAAATGTTATCGATTACGACTACTGACACTTCGGCGACTTAGTGGCCCCACTCAGTCGACACCGAGACCAACAGGTACACGACTTAGCTGCACAACCACCAGACGACTTAAGAAGTCGGTTACGACCTCACTCTCTGCCAACTAGGACTGGGCGATATTTCAAAAATATCGATGTAGAAAAATGTCGGATATAGATAATAGATATCGTATATCGGAATATCGGAAAATCAGAAAATCGAAATATCGGAAATACGGTTCTTGTTCGACAGGATACGTAAAGAGTTAAGAAGACATGCTGTAGTTGAATGCGGCAAAATACTCCACTGAGTATGCATTTGTAGAATTTGCGAGCAGCGAGCAACATTTTGTAAGTTGCTATCGCGCCGCTACGCCACGCTGCTGAAAACGACTAATCTGTTACTAATCTAATACGTCGTCTCTTTTTCTTTATTTTTCTCTGTCGCAAGCTCTTGAAATCGGTCAAAAGTCTCGAGGGAAGACCTCGAATTGAACTGTAAAGCCCCAAATGTCGCGCTATCAAACAGATTCTCGATACGACTTTGAGTATAAAATCTCACTTTGATTCGGACATATTTTGATAAAAAAATTGTATTTACTGCTTTTTTAGGAATTATCTTTTAAAACGTTTACTAAAGCGTCAGATGAAATAGTACTTCAGCTTTCTATGGCTTAATAGCCTTAAGCATTACGAATTCTTTGTGTAGAGTTCTCGCAAGATAAAGCACAACATTAACACAACTGCAAACTTAACGTAATATAACAAGAAGGTAATACGTTTTTTTACTTTTATTTATTAATGGGCTCTTTTTTTTTATTCTTCTACCCCGTGTACAAATTCTACAACGACAAAAAACTGGGAGCAATTTATTTGAGATGTGTGTTACTGATGACAACCTCTACATCTACACATTATCTAGATAAATGTTACTCACAAACGGCCTTAACTGTTTCATTAATTTTTCCAAACTATACAGCGTGCTCCGAGACTCGAGCTCGATACCGAATTTCCCTATTCTCGAAGTTTCAAGGTCATTACTGAAATCCTAATAAAGGCATTTCTAAATGAGTGCACAGGTAAGATGGGAATTGCGAACAAGTAAATAGAGGTTTAGATGGAAGCACTTGTGCTTTATCTATCACGTCGGGGTCACCGCTTACCATTCAAGTGCGCGCTTCAGTGTTGTGAACTTTTGATGGTTGTGATGAGCTGTAATAGAGCTTTTACAACGGTTGTTTGCACAGGTAAGATGAGAATTGCGACCAAGTAAATAGCAGTTTAGATGAAAGCACTTGTGCTTTATCTATCACGTCGGGGTCACCGCTAACCATTCAAGTGCGCGCTTCAGTGTTGTGAACTTTAGATGGTTGTGATGAGCTGTAATTGAGCTTTTACAACGGTTGTTTGCAGAGGTAAGATGGTAATTACGACCGAGGAAATAGAGGTTTAGATGGGAGCACTTGTGCTTTATCTATCACGTCGGGGTCACCGCTTACCACTTAAGTGCGCTCTTCGGAGTGTGTAGTGTGTAGATAGCTGTGATGAGTGCTGAGGAAGTTTACTCGAGGTAAAAACGCAATTTTGCAGTTTGGGCGACGACTCCCGGACTAACTGGTTGGTGGTACGTGAAAGCTGTTCGAAATTTGAAAAGTTTATCTTTTTGTTGTTATTTATTTGGTAGCCGTCTAGTACGATTATTTGCTTTAAATATCGCATTTTTTAATTAAAAGCTGCTCTAAACAAAACAGGGATTTGAAATATTTTATTTCATTTAAATGAAAAGAAAATTTTATTCTACGTATTATTGCAACGAATGCTGTTTTATTTTTGTTTTCGTCTTATAAAAGTGTATTATTTGTTGTATTTTAGAAACTGGCCAGAAAAGAAGAAGTAAATGAAAGGAAATAATTCGAATTATTTCTGTAGCCAATCTCGGAAAATAATTAAAGTCTGTTGTTTTTCACACAAAGTGTATCCTTCTTGTTTCAATTTCGAGCTTTTTGTATTTTCTGTTAGAGGTCAAGAGTTTTAAAAATATTTTTTTAAGTAAATGTTGAAAACAAATTTTACTTTTTCAATAAATTTTCTGTTTCTTTTATTTAGTTCTCTTTTGATGTTTATAAATATTTTATGGGCATTTCTCAAAGAAGCTCGGGGAAGGGAAACAATTCTAACTTATATTTCAATTCGAAAACTTTTAAACTTTTTCTTAGGCTCGAGCCCTCTTTAATTAATGAGGCTTTCTGCATAAAATTGCTAGTGTAGGAGCGGCGAAGTGTAAAGAGGGTCACCTACTACTAGCGATAGTTTGTTGCTACTCAAACCGCGTGCGCTCTTATGAGGTATGTGGCCGGTGCAATTGATACAAAGTAGTCATGAAGGCGCACTGTGTCATCTTATTAAATTTTTTTAGTATTAAAAAGTTTATTTTCAATGGCGAGTTCAAATGTTTAAAAAAAAATGAGAAGAGAATTTAATATAAATTGTGTTCTAGAACTCGATTAATTTTTTTGTAAATTTTTCCGTTGGGGTGAGAAGGGTTTTGAATGTATATTTTAGTGTGGAACACTGTAGAAAATCCACTAAATAATACTTTAGAAACATGATAATTAGATGTCAACTCCTGTTGTTTACTGAAAACTTGAACCACGTTGACATGGGTCTAACCAATAAAATTCTTCTTGGGACAAGTAACTATTTAACGTTTATTACGCATTTTAAAGGCCTTCACTTGCGTATTTTAAAAGAAGAGTTCGAAGTGAAACATTTTGTTTCGAAAAAAGGCATTTTTTGTTTAGAAAAAAGCTTAGGTATCGGAAACACACAAGCAAGTTACTGAAAGAAGATTATCGCCTAGACACGTTAAACCGCGGAACGTGGAATCCATAATTCAATATGTGCAAACTGCATTTCCTAAAGTTTATTTTCAATTCAATCGACAACTTAGATATACAACGAAAATAATCCCAAAGCTCAATATTTATTAGAGTGCATTTCGTTAAAAGACTTTTGTTTTTTTTATTTAGAAAAACTGGAGTAAGATACAAAAAGTTGTAGATGAATCTTTGGTATTAACGTAATTAAGAACTGCTCGAAAAATATTTTTCTTAGTTTTTTTATATATGAAACGGTTTAAGATTTAACGAAGTAAATCCAGCGTAGTGTCCTTCTTTTACCATCTGAAACTTGTTCAAAAATACGGTTATAGTCTTAATCTTAGAAAGAAAGAAAATCAATGGTCCAAGATTATTGGTAAGCCCCTATATTCATCGTTCAAACAAGGTTAGTTTCGACAACGATTTGGGGTCAACTAAAATCGGTCACTCATATCAAGAATTGCTGTAATATCGAGAAAACCTTTTTCTTATATAAGGTATTATTAAACAGTTACTCTCAAAATTTATGTATAGAGTACGTTTAAATTTATTGCCACTTAATCTAAAATAAAGTTCTAGTCGAGATCGAGATCCACCTACCTTTTAAGTTAATTGTACTCCATAGTTATTTTTTCCTACAAATTTTTATTTAATTCACGAACGGGCTTTGAAAAGTAGAGAGCGGCTGCAAATACTGACATCGACTCTTTTACGTACAGACGCCATTATTTTACCAAATAATACGTAAGAAGTCAAGAACTGCTTAAAAATACAATATTTGATTTTAAAAAGACCCGTATCTACATATATTTAGTTTAAATAAAGCAATACAACTGGAGCAAGGATTGGGCACGTTACAGTTACTCCCCATGTTTGTATGAAAATTTGGTGTCCATTTCAAATAATTATGAAGACAATTAAGGGCAAGTCAACAACACTTAAAATACGTTTTCGTACGACCGACTCTAAAAACATTCTTTACGCTTCGTGAAGTATCGCCTAAAGTCGGACATTTTGATCGAGTTTGTTTTACATACAAGTATATGATCGTAAAAATTATACATGGACAGGTATATAACCAATAAGGTACTTCACGGTTATATACTTTTTGTTTGATTCTGTGAAATTTCAATTTTATTCCACTAGATGGCGCACGCTCATTAGACAAAATTCAAACTTTGAATAATTATTTAGACAATATTGAAGTCGTAAATTAATTACTTATTTAGCAAAATGCAAAATTGTGAAAGTATTAGTTGTACTTATAATTATAATACGAAAGATCAAAACTCAAAACAGTTATTTGCTGGAACAATTTTTAGAAACGTAATTTACGTAAAACATAACCTTACAAAATACAAAAGTTACTAATTTTATATTGCCGTCGTACGAAAAATTTTGTATGTATCTCGAGCAAAATGCGTTTTTGATGTTCGGTCGTCATTTAGCAGCTCAGCTCCGCTTCGCTGCTAAAAATTAGACCTCACATCAAAAACTCTCATTTTACGCTCTAGACACATAAATAACTATTTGCTAAGTTGTTGCCAATTTTTCAAATTCAAGTTTTTGAGTTACTAGTTCTTTTCTTCTTTATTCCCCTGTGGGGATTCCTTAGATATCCTTCTTGTACTTAGGCTTATTAGAGTTACACGCAAGAAACAAAAAAACCTGCTTTTGGTTGAATTTGAAATGTTCGTCAAGCTTTAACGCTCTCTTGCGCCTAAACAGTTTGTTTGAATAAAAAATATAACACATATAATTTGGCGAAAATTTAACGTACATTATTTTTGTATGAGGCCACTTTTTTTCTAAAAGTTGCTACTTTTCTAGTTATAAACAAAGAACTAAAATAGCTTGGTTTTTCCAATTTAAACTTTAACGCGCTGTAGCGTCTAAACCAATTATCTGAAGGCAGAAATCTAAAAGTCATAACTTGTAGAAAATTTAATGTACTTGACTTTTGTAGAAAATTATTTTTCTCTTAAAGTGCGTAGTTTCCGAGTTATACGCAAAAAACTAATAAAAGCTGTTTTTGGTTGATTTTAAAGTGCTTGTCAAACTTTAACGCGCTTTTGCGCTTAAACCGTTTGTTTGATTAAAAAATATAACAGACGTAATTTGTAGCAAATTTAACGTAAATTATGTTTCTATGAAACCACTTTTCTCCAAAAGTGCCAAGCTTTTGATTTATAAGCCAAGAACTAAAAACGCCTGGTTTTTGCAGATTTTGGAATTTTTGATAAGCTTTAACGCGCTCTAGCATTTAAACCGTTTATCTTACGGAAAAACATATCAAATATAATTTGTAGAGAATTTAATTTACTTGATTTTTATATAAAATCGTTTTTCTCTGTAACTGCGTAGTTTCAGAGTTATAAACAAAAGACTAATAAAAGCTGTCTTTTGGTCGATTTTAAAGTGCTTCTCAAGCTTTAACTCGCTCTTTGACCAAAGTAACGATTCTAAAAATATTGACTTAAGACTCCTCCACAGGCGGATTGAAACTCTTTTTCCAAACTTATTTTTTGGACTCAAAAAGTCTCAAATTAATTTGATTTGTTACTAACCCTCTTCCTTCTAGATGCCTTCTATTCACATTAAAAAATTTTTACAGTCAACATTTTCTCACTTCTCACTTCTCGTTTCTTTTTAAGTGTTTTCTAGTGAATTGAGATTGCTGAATTTGAGGGGTTTTTTTGGAAAAAAAGTGATTCAAGTCTCCGCAAAAGGTTACAAAAACTGCCCCCCCGCTCCCAATTACTACAGAATTGTAATTTTTAATTAAAAAAGTTTTGATCAAGTGTCCACGCTGTACATAATATGTACAAATGTACATGTTTGTATTCTTTGGGTTGCAAGCGAGCTCTTTACATAGTAGAGGGTTTCGTTTTTGAAATTCGAAGTTTACGAAATTGTTAAGACAATATTTATGGTTTCCTCAAATTTTAGCAAACGAGTAAATTCAGTATCGTGAGGTGAGAAGAAAAGCAACAAAAATAAGTAACATTTTTTTCCCGAAATATTCAAATTTTGTATTTAAAAATTCAGACATATTTTTTGAAATTGTGCAAATACTTTCGTGACAAGTTGAAAGGGTAATACTTTTGTTTTTTTTAATTTACAAATTTAAATTAAATTCTACAACACCTAAATTCGTTCATTATTTTTCACATCAGACATCACTATCGAAATATTATAAGAAGCGCTCGTTCAATACAAGGTGCGAGACTTAATTCAACAGAAACACCTTGTTATCGCGTAGGCGCGACTTGATCCTTACAAAAATTGCACGCGATTGTCGACATTGTTTATTGAGTTATTTGCGAAGTTTCTACTTTTTTGTGCTTTTACGAGCATTTTTACGAAGCTCGAGCAAGAGAAAATCTACGTGCTGTTACTCACTGCCAGTCGCTAAAAATATGTGCACTCACCTGTCTTAGCCTTCACGTGTTACAATTATTTCTAAGTGCCTTAATGAGCTACCTACTTTTCAAATCATTCTCTATGAGGAGGAGGGGGGGGGGGATAAATTTCAGAAAAACGCCCATAAACTTACAGGTGAAAGACAAGAGACAAGGGCTTGACCAGCTTGTGGATGCCATGTGTGTGCAGTTCCTTTGGATGCCCAAGCGATATCGGTCCCCGTTTTAACAAAACGTCCAGTGCACGATATGGTACCGCCAGCCGCATGCCCTGTTGGTACAACCTGACTCACTGAGACTGTTAATGAGTGAGAGAGTGAGTTTGAGACAGGACTGCTCTTTGTGGGCTCTCACAAGCCCTCCGTTCCCCTTTGAAACGAACAACGAACGATTCTTACCCATCTTACGCAAAGATGGCAGGTTAAACTGTTCCTGAGAACGCCAATGATGGAATTAAAGGTAAGATTAGCATTATCAAACGCCAGCAGGGAATATTGAGATTAGCAGAGCGTAGGAGTTTGCGCCGAGATGTTAACGGAGAATTAAATGAGCGAAAATTAAGTTGTTGTAGCCTCCAAACGAGTTTCTGGCGAACAATGCTCGCATGTTAAGAAAAGGAATTTGATAGTTGGATAACTCGTTGGCTGGATTATTTGGATGCCTTCGGGATAAAAAAAAAAGGTGAATCAACTAAGTCGCAATTAGTTTAATTAGTGCGGTGTAGTAGAAAAATAGAGCTAAAACGGAATGACAGTTAGTAGTGATCGTGCTAACGAAAATTTAACAAAAGGACGTAAAAGCGTGGGTAATAAATCCCTAAAAAGACAGGGTGCATGTATCAGAGCCCGTATACTGAAAGCGCATATATATTAGTAAACAGTCCGGCAGCTAACAGCATGACACTTTCACCGCTGGGCTATTATTGTAAAAAGCATCTTTTTCAACTTCACGTTATTTTTGGTTTTCAGTTTTCAGTTTTCGGCCACGTTCATTTTTGACTTAATTTGTGCGAGCTTAAGAAAATTACCAAAAATTTAATTTAGATATTGGGGTGGCTTCGATAGCATCGCTTATTTACAAATTAATGAAAAATTGCGAAATATTTCAACGAAGGGCTTTTACTTATCGTAGTTTGAAATTTTTGTTGTCGATAAAAGAGTACACCTTTTCTTCCTTTTAAAACCCTTTAAATAGTGGGAAAGGGTTAATGAAACTTCTCGTTAAGAAGGTATAATTTACATTTATCGCTTAATCTTAATTTTCCACTGGGGAACAACGCTTCTATTTAATTGGAGAGTTATTGCATAACTTAAACACCTAGGTTAAAATTAACCATATTTTAAATTTGTATCTTGATCACAAAATTTGATGACAATTTAAAATTTTTATCTTCCACCATTATCGATATTTTTTGTTAATTAACAATTATCTCATATTTAATGACTATCGATTTCCAATTTAACACAAATTTGCCTAACAATTTATATCCCAACAAAAACGAACTCTTACTTTTCATTCTTCACTTTCCTCGCCTTCCATATTTCCCCAAAAATGTCTCAGTACCTACCTTATAATAATTGCAACAAATTGACGAATAGTGGCAATCTGGCAATGGAACGTATTTGGGGATGGTCCGTACCGATCCAACATACTATTCGAGCAGATTGATGTGTATCTAGAATATAAACAGACAGAACGAACATACCACTTTACCACCCCATAAACCTGTGCTACCGATAAGACTTCCCTTCCGATGAAGAATGTTTTGAAAATGAGACAAGAACAGTCACGATAATTTAGTAACAAGAACTAAGGCGTTCCTCCCACGTAAGAAACCTAAGAGACATAACTTGTAGGAAATTTAACGGAGTTTATTTTTGTATAAGATAACTTTTTACAAAAGTGCCTACTCTTTGAGTTATAAGCAAAAAACTAAAAATACCCCTTTTTGGGCCTATTTTGAAATTCTTGCAAACGTGAATGCACTCTAGCGCCTAAACCGTTTGTTTACAAAAAAAATCTATAAAACATAGTTTGTAGAGAATTTAATGTAGTTTGTTTTCGCATGAGCCAATTTCTCTGTTAAAGTGCGTAGTTTCCGAGTAATAAGCAAGAAACTAATCAAATCTGCTTCTGGCAGATTTTGGAATTTTTGTTAAACTCTAACGCGCTCTTGCGCCTAAACTGCTTATTTTAATAAAAAAGCCAGCAAACATAATTTGTGGCAAATTTAACATAAATTATTTTTGTATGAGAGCACTTTTCTCTAAAAGTGCCTAGTTTTCGAGTTATAAACAGAGAACTACAAAAGCTGTTTTTTGCCGATTTTGGAATTTTTCACAAGCTTTAACGCGCTGTAGCGCCTAAACCGTTTATCTGAAGAAAGAAACCTAGGAGTCATATTTGTAAAGAATTTAATGTACTTGATTTTTGTATAAAATCATTTTTCTCTAAAAGTACATAGTTTCCGAGTCGTAAGCAAGAAACTAATAAAAGCTGTTTCTTGGTCGATTTTGAAGTGCTTGTCAAACTTTAACGCGCTTTTGCGCTTAAACAGTTTGTTTGAATAAACAATATAACAAACATAATTTGTAGGAAATTGAACGTAAACTATGTTTGTATGAGACCACTTTTTTCTAAAAGTGACTAATTTTAGTGTTTTAAGAAAATAACTATAAAAGCCTGGTTTTTGCTGATTTTGGAATTTTTCACGAATTTTAACGCGCTGTAGGGCCTAAACCGTTTGCCTGAAGGAAGAAACCTAAGAGGCATACCTTGTAGGTAATTGTTGTACTGACTTCTATATAAAATCATTTTTCTCTAAAAGTGCGTAGTTTCAAAGTTATAAGCAAGAACCTAATAAAAGCTGTTTTAAAGAAGTTGTTCGAAAATTGCCCTCCAGTCTCTAAACAAATTTGTGCCCGACGGACTATGTTGCCCTGAACTCGCTGTAAGTAGCTGTTGCATGTTAACTGTTTCAGTGGCATTTTGAATCCGTTCAATTAGATCTTGTTGATTTTGAACTGGAGTGCGATATACTAACACCTTTATGTGACCCCAAAGGAAAACGTCCAGCGGTGTGATGTCTGTGGACCTTGGTGGCCAACGTACTGGCTCATTGCGGCCTTGTATGCCTTACAACGTACAGGAGAGCTTATCCGCCATTTTGGACTCACCCTGTATACAATCACTTTTCTCTTAAAGATTTTTGTCAAACTTTAACGTGCTCTAACGCCTAAACCGGCAATTTGAGGAAAAAAACCTAAGCGACATAATTTGTAGAACATTTAATTTAGCTTGTTTTGCATAAAAACGCTTTGATAAAAAATGCGTAGTTTTGAAGTTATAAGCAAACAACTGAAAAAATACCATTTTTTGGAGTTTTTGCTCCATTTTTACAAAGTGGCAAAATTGAAATTCGGATTTAGCATTCAAAATAACGTAAAAAACAAAAAAAGAATAATTTATCTTTTTGCTGAATTTGCCGCATATTTTCCCCTAGTGACTGGACTATTAGATGTTGGAAAATTAAAATTGCCGTAAGGTTAAGAAAAGCTTTTTAGTTGGAAATATATGTAAATTTGATTGGATTTAACTAATGCAACGATCATTTATTAAATAAGGCTTCTAATTAGTTAATTTTTAAATTAATAGTCACATTTAGTCTATTAGAATTTAAGCCTTTGAAATATATTTAAATGTTAAATCTAGTGAAAAGTTAGAATAATTTGAAGCGAACTTTTAATCCATTTCTATAACTTCGACCCTTACCTTACTAGAGGGCAAAAGCGGGGAAACAAATTTTGTAAAACCATTCATGTTTTAATCAAGAAAAGTGACATTAATCATACGTAACGAAACAATTAATTGTTGGAAATAAGCAACGAGTTGAGGTATATTTTCGATCTTTAATTATAAAAAGAGACAGTTTAATTGGTTTGAAGCTTTTATAAGTAAAATTTTCGCGATGAGATTAAAAGGAAATTTAACTCGCAATTTTGGCTATGATGAAGTGAACGAAAATAAAATAGGTAGTCGGATAGCGAGCACATGGGTTTCACCAAGACTCATAAATACAGGATGGGTTACATAAGTAGCTCAGGGAGAGAAGCTTTAACTGGAGGGTCGTAGTTTAGTATCCTTGAGATAATAAACGTCAAAATGAATAAAAATAGCTTTTTATATAATAGAGCTAACGTAATACAAAAAAATATTACCTCTAAGCGAGACATTTTTTTAAAAAGAAAAAAATTCGTGAAAATTAATTTTTTTAAGTGTCGAAGTTCGAATATAATTCTTTTTGAAAACGACGTATGATCGACGTAGTATTAAATTTGTTTTAAATTAAAAATCGCGATAAGACGCGTAATCGAAAGTGACGACGAGCGCGTATGTAAGTTTTGGAGAAATTGAATTAATGAGCAATTGAGTCATGCGCACGATCAAATTGGAGAGTTAACTTTCGAGTTAGCGTTTACTTATTGCAAACAAAAGTGATTGACGTTTAGATTCCTTTGAGAGATAGTCTGAAAATAAACGTCATACATCAAAGTGACAAGAAGACATTCGTATGTTGTAGTAGAATTGTCTGGTAAAGAAAAACAATCACCTAACAACTATTTGTCAAGAACTAACAATTATACTTTTTGTCGTCGAGGAAAATGCTAAATTTTCTTCTTAACCTACGTTATACGTTCGGTATTTATGTTAACATTTTCACGTTTACCCTACGTTAATCATAAATCTTGTTTACACTGCCTATCTTAAATAGATTTAAAATTAATGTAAAAGTAAACTGAATTCAAAAACCTTCTCCCAAATTCTCTTTATTTTAGCTCCTAAATGTGTATTTTAAATTTACGAAATGACTTGAAAACCGTTTAAATTTACCTAAGTACTTCGTTAACAAAATAAAATTAAACTCAAAAGTATTGTTTAATAACAACAGCAAAACGACTACTACCTATTTCTTTTTCAACAAAAAGTTTTAAAATTAGAATTTTAGTCCTTGGTTTGGCTGTATGTAGCCTGTGGGTTGCTAAATAGAAGGAAATTGAAAATTAGCTCGCCTTCACTAATTATAACTGGATCAGCAAGTAGGGAAAAGCTGTGGTTTCGAACGCACATAAAATAGTTGGGGAAGCATCAGCTACTTGACTAAATGTTGTCAGAAAGAAAAACAAAACAAAACAAAACTTTCTTGTTCAGTTCGTTTGCGTATCGACTATTTGTAGTCTACTAACTAGTCGAACTGTTCGAACTGTTGCTCTGCCAGTTTGTTGTTCTGTCAATCGGCTTTTGTTGGCGGCCTATTGGTCTGCCTGTTGTCGGCCTATCGTCCTGCCTGTTGCTTCCTATCGTTCTGCCTGTTGTCAGCCTGTCGGTCTGCCCGTTGCTAGTCTATCGTCCTGCCTGTTGTCGGCTTATTGGCCTGCCTGTTGTCGGCCCATCGGCCTGCCCGTTGCTTCCTATCGTCCTGCCTGTTGTCATCCTGTCGGTTTGCCTGTTGTCAGTCTATCGTCCTGTCTGTTGTCGGTTTATCGTCTTGCCCGTGGTCGGCTTATCGGCCTGCCTGTTGTCGGCCTGTCGGTCTTCCTGTTGCCAGTCTATCGTCTTGTATGTTGTTGGCTAGTCGGTCTGCCTGTTGCCGGCTTATCGTCCTGTCCGTTGTCGACTTATCGGCCTGCCCGTTGTCTGCTTATCGACTTACTTGTTGTCGACCTATCTGCCTGCCTGTTGTCTTCCTATCGACCCGCCTGTAGTGGTTTATCGTTCTGCCTGTTGTTTCCTATTATCCTGCCTGTTGTCGGTCTGCCTGTTGCTAGTCTATCGTCATGCCTGTTGTCGGCCTGTCGGCCAGTCGGTCTGCCTGTTGGCGGTTTATCGTCCTGTCCGTTGTCGACTTTTCGGCCTGCCCGTTGTCTACCTATCGACTTGCTTGTTGTCGACCTATCGGTCTGCCTGTTGTCGGCTTATCGTTCTGCCTGTTGCTTCCTATTATCCTGCCTGTTGTCGGCCTGTCGATCTGCCTGTTGCTAGTCTATCGTCATGCCTGTTGTCGGCCAGTCGGTCTGCCTGTTGGCGGTTTATCGTCCTGTCCGTTGTCGACTTTTCGGCCTGCCCGTTGTCTACCTATCGACTTGCTTGTTGTCGACCTATCGGCCTGCCTGTTGTCGGCTTATCGTTCTGCCTGTTGCTTTCTATTATCCTGCCTGTTGTCGGCCTGTCGGTCTGCCTGTTGCCAGTCTATCGTCCTGTCTGTTGTCGGTTTATCGTCCTGCCCGTGGTCGGCTTATCGGCCTGCCTATTGTCGGCCTATCGGCCTGCCTATTGTCGGTCTATCGGCCTGCTTGTCGTCGCCTATTGACTTGCCCGTTGTCTGCCTATCGACTTGCTTGTTGTCAACCTATGGGTCTGCCTGTTGTCGGACTATCGGCCTGCCTGTTTTCGACCTATCGTCCTGCCTGTTGTCGGCCAGTCGGTTTGCCTGTTGCCGGTTTATTGTCCAGCCCGTTGTAGGCCTATCGGCGTGCCTGTTGAGCTATCTGCCTGCCTGTTGTTGATCTATCTGCCTGCTAGTTGTTGGCCTATCGGCCTGCCGGGTGTTGGTCTTTCGGCCTGCCGGTTGTTGGCCTATTGGCCTGCCCGTTGTCAGCATATCGACCTGCCTGTTGTCGGCCTATCGGCCTACCCGTTGTAGGACTATCGGCCTGCCCGTTGTAGGACTATCGGCCTGTCCGCTGTTCGCCTATCAACCCGCCCGTTGTCGGCCTATCGGCCTGCCGGTTGTTGGTATATCGACCTCAACTGAGATTTAAGGAGTAGAGAAGAACGCGTAGTCAGTATTAGGAAAATTTGAGTTCGGTTAGTAAAAATGTTTTTAAAACATGAAAAAATTTAAACGATTCGGGTAGCTAAATCAAAATATAAATTTAAATCTGGTAAATTATTGCGTACCTTCATTTTGACATAACAATTGTATGTTAGGAAATAAGATCACGTCTATAATACAATGAATTTCTTATAGGCATTCTGGGATTCACCAAGAAAATCGTGTAACTGTGAACATGCAATAAATATAAAAATTTTTCAAAACAATCGCTTTAAAAACCAAACACGAATAAACATTTTCCCATATTATATTACATTTGCCTTTTGTGAATATCTTTAAATGAAATAACTTGTGAGGATCTAAATATTTCGAGTGTTTAGAAAGTTTGAATGCGCCGTCACATCATCCTCGTTTCAAATTTGTCGGATTCTGTTGGATTTGCCAAATTGTTCAAATCAATTTACCAACTAATTCTTATCCGTCGATTAATAATCATCTAAGTACTATACAAACTTTTTTGGTTATACAGGGTGTTATTTCCCTTCCTAATTATTTTAGAGAAAACTACAGCAGAAAATACATTTTCAGCACAAAGTCAGCACAATGGTTTCGGTTCTATGCGATTTTCATTAACTGTAGTAAGTTGCCAATAATGGCTCCCCTAATTACTTTAGAGGAAGACACTCTAGCTCTAGAGAATACTTATGCAGCACTAAAAACTTCATCTAGTGCGTACTTTTTTTTTGCAATTGTTCCAAAGAGTTTAACTAAAACCGTAGAAATAGTTTCGGTTCTATGCGATTATCATTAGTTGTAGTTACTTGCTAATGATTGCTCTCCTAATTATTTTAGAGGAAGATGCTCTTAGAGCCCTAGGGTCTAGAGAATACTTCTGTAGTACCAAAAACGTAATCCAGTACGCACTTTTTTTTGCTATTGTTGTAAAGAGTTTCACTAAAACCCAAGAAATGGTTTCAGTACTATGCAATTTTCATTCGTTGTAGTTAATTGCCAATAATTGGTCCCCTAATTATTTTAGAGGAAGACACTCCAGAGATAGCTGAGTCCGGAACTTCGAAACGAATGCTTTAATAATCACTTCACGGACGTATATTGGTTAAAATTTTATTTCATACTGTAAAATCAGTTTTTTTATTTGCAAAAATTTCTTTGTATAAAACCGTCATTTTAGAAATGTCAAATTAAACATCCGCTGTAGGTATTTCATTTTCAATCACACCATCCACTTTATATTCGTTACTTAGCAACAAATAACTACTTTATAACTTCACGCTTGAGATACATTAATATAGGTGTTCGTTTGGTGTAGGGTTTAGCAGCCTTGCATTTCACCCAGAGGTTCTTGGGTGCGAACCCTACTGCCGGCAAACTTTTTTCAAGCAAAAATTTTAAAAATAAAATTCTTTACGAAAATTTCACCAAAAAGTCCGGGAAGTGTTACTTAGCAACACTTCCCGGCCTAGTGATGTAATGTGCCATTTCCCGGACTCAAATTAATGACGGAAAGTAGCAATACCCGTACAGTATGAAATAAAAATAGTTTGAGTACTATGCGATTTTCATTAGTTGTAGTTAGTTGTCAATAATTGCTCTCCTAATTATTTTAGAGAAAACTACTACAGACAATACATTTTTAGCACTAAAAACTTCATCCAAAGCACACTTTTGTCTTGTAATCGTTGCAAAGAGCTTAACTAAAATCAGAGAAATAGTTTCAGTGCAGCAATTTTCATTAACTGTAGTTGCAAATATTGGCTTCTTTAATTATTTTAGAGAAAAGCACAAACTACAATATTTTGTATGCATGAAAAACCACATCTAATGCGTTTTCAGTTGTGCAATTGGTACGTTCATTTCCAATCGGAAAAGTTGTATCAGTAATGAACGATTGAATAGCAATCATTCATTGTACAATTTTAAAATGGGGAAGGCGTGTTCATACCATACAGGTAGATTGATCAGGGACAACTCTGAAAATTGTTTAAACGAACTACAATAATTCGTAGTTTCATTGGCGTAATCGACTGTAATTATACGAGATAATTACTCTTGAGAGGCGCATTTCTTTTTTCCAATTCCTTAGTAATTATTATTAGGAATTGAATTTATTAGAAAATTTTTCGTAAATAAAATAATAAGTTCAATGTAATTCGATCGTAAATAGCGACGTTGTACATAAGTAGTTGTTCTTTTCTAAGTTAATTACAAATCATAAGGATAGTTAAGTTGATATAAGGAATATTTTACAATAAAACGATTTATCGTTTGAGTGAACACAAAAGAAAGACGTAGTTATTGTTACAAACGACGACAATAAAGAGCAATTTTAAGACAAACGCTGTATTTGCATGAAAAAGGGCAAACTTATTACAGGTCGTCTTTCGGGAACAACCAATTCTGAATATTGACGCCGAATTCTCTTCTCTTTCTATATGACTTCAAAATATTCCAATTTCATTTTAATTTTCGCTTTTACAATGCTTCTTCCACAAGTTTCTCAAGTTGACGCATTAATTAATTATTTTACGTTCCAAGATTTATTTCAGTTTTATTAATAACAGAATACATCAAATGGCGAGCGCACAATTTTTAATTTAACAATCGCTAAATATTGACTTTCATCATTTTATCGAAATCGTTAAATTATAATATTCTGAAACCCAATTCGACGGTAAATTACGAAAAGGGACATAAAATATAATTTTGTTTTATAGGGTGGGCTAACAAACAGAGACGCAGACGTTTGGACGCATAAGGCTCGATGGACGTGTAGTAAGCGTAGCAGACGTAAACAACATCGAGGTTAAAAGACTGTCCAGAAAGTTGAATTCGATTTCGGGCGTCTGGTCTCGGGAACTTCAGATAAAAGTTTTATTTTCAGCCCCGAGACAGTTTAATTTTCTCAAATCGCGTCTGCAATTTTTAAATATACGAAACAAAAAATTTCTCTGATACCAAAAATTCAAAAACACACTAGATCGAGGTTAAAGGACTGTCCAGAAAGTTGAATTCGATTTCGGGCGTCTGGTCTCGGGAACTTCAGATAAAAGTTTTATTTTCAGCCCCGAGACAGTTTAATTTTCTAAAATCGCGTCTGCAATTTATAAATATACGAAACAAAAAATTTCTGGACAGTCCTTTAACCTCGATCTAGTGTGTTTTTGAATTTTTGGTATCAGAGAAATTTTTTGTTTCGTATATTTAAAAATTGCAGACGCGATTTTAGAAAATTAAACTGTCTCGGGGCTGGAAATAAAACTTTTATCTGAAGTTCCCGAGACCAGACGCCCGAAATCGAATTCAACTTTCTGGACAGTCCTTTAACCTCGATCTAGTGTGTTTTTGAATTTTTTGGATCAGAGAAATTTTTTGTTTCGTATATTTAAAAATTGCAGACGCGATTTTAGAAAATTAAACTGTCTCGGGGCTGGAAATAAAACTTTTATCTGAAGTTCCCGAGACCAGACGCCCGAAATCGAATTCAACTTTCTGGACAGTCCTTTAACCTCGATCTAGTGTGTTTTTGAATTTTTGGTATCAGACAAATTTTTTGTTTCGTATATTTAAAAATTGCAGACGCGATTTTAGAAAATTAAACTGTCTCGGGGCTGGAAATAAAACTTTTATCTGAAGTTCCCGAGACCAGACGCCCGAAATCGAATTCAACTTTCTGGACAGTCCTTTAATCTCGATCTAGTGTGTTTTTGAATTTTTTGGATCAGAGAAATTTTTTGTTTCGTATATTTAAAAATTGCAGACGCGATTTTAGAAAATTAAACTGTCTCGGGGCTGGAAATAAAACTTTTATCTGAAGTTCCCGAGACCAGACGCCCGAAATCGAATTCAACTTTCTGGACAGTCCTTTAATCTCGATCTAGTGTGTTTTTGAATTTTTTGGATCAGAGAAATTTTTTGTTTCGTATATTTAAAAATTGCAGACGCGATTTTAGAAAATTAAACTGTCTCGGGGCTGGAAATAAAACTTTTATCTGAAGTTCCCGAGACCAGACGCCCGAAATCGAATTCAACTTTCTGGACAGTCCTTTAATCTCGATCTAGTGTGTTTTTGAATTTTTTGGATCAGAGAAATTTTTTGTTTCGTATATTTAAAAATTGCAGACGCGATTTTAGAAAATTAAACTGTCTCGGGGCTGGAAATAAAACTTTTATCTGAAGTTCCCGAGACCAGACGCCCGAAATCGAATTCAACTTTCTGGACAGTCCTTTAATCTCGATCTAGTGTGTTTTTGAATTTTTTGGATCAGAGAAATTTTTTGTTTCGTATATTTAAAAATTGCAGACGCGATTTTAGAAAATTAAACTGTCTCGGGGCTGGAAATAAAACTTTTATCTGAAGTTCCCGAGACCAGACGCCCGAAATCGAATTCAACTTTCTGGACAGTCCTTTAATCTCGATCTAGTGTGTTTTTGAATTTTTTGGATCAGAGAAATTTTTTGTTTCGTATATTTAAAAATTGCAGACGCGATTTTAGAAAATTAAACTGTCTCGGGGCTGGAAATAAAACTTTTATCTGAAGTTCCCGAGACCAGACGCCCGAAATCGAATTCAACTTTCTGGACAGTCCTTTAACCTCGATCTAGTGTGTTTTTGAATTTTTTGGATCAGAGAAATTTTTTGTTTCGTATATTTAAAAATTGCAGACGCGATTTTAGAAAATTAAACTGTCTCGGGGCTGGAAATAAAACTTTTATCTGAAGTTCCCGAGACCAGACGCCCGAAATCGAATTCAACTTTCTGGACACGACGTAGTCGTCCTTTAACCTCGATCTCGTGTGTTTTTGAATTTTTGGTATCAGAGAAATTTTTTGTTTCGTATATTTAAAAATTGCAGACGCGATTTTAGAAAATTAAACTGTCTCGGGGCTGGAAATAAAACTTTTATCTGAAGTTCCCGAGACCAGACGCCCGAAATCGAATTCAACTTTCTGGACAGTCCTTTAACCTCGATCTAGTGTGTTTTTGAATTTTTTGGATCAGAGAAATTTTTTGTTTCGTATATTTAAAAATTGCAGACGCGATTTTAGAAAATTAAACTGTCTCGGGGCTGGAAATAAAACTTTTATCTGAAGTTCCCGAGACCAGACGCCCGAAATCGAATTCAACTTTCTGGACAGTCCTTTAACCTCGATCTAGTGTGTTTTTGAATTTTTTGGATCAGAGAAATTTTTTGTTTCGTATATTTAAAAATTGCAGACGCGATTTTAGAAAATTAAACTGTCTCGGGGCTGGAAATAAAACTTTTATCTGAAGTTCCCGAGACCAGACGCCCGAAATCGAATTCAACTTTCTGGACAGTCCTTTAACCTCGATCTAGTGTGTTTTTGAATTTTTTGGATCAGAGAAATTTTTTGTTTCGTATATTTAAAAATTGCAGACGTGATTTTAGAAAATTAAACTGTCTCGGGGCTGGAAATAAAACTTTTATCTGAAGTTCCCGAGACCAGACGCCCGAAATCGAATTCAACTTTCTGGACAGTCCTTTAACCTCGATCTAGTGTGTTTTTGAATTTTTTGGATCAGAGAAATTTTTTGTTTCGTATATTTAAAAATTGCAGACGCGATTTTAGAAAATTAAACTGTCTCGGGGCTGGAAATAAAACTTTTATCTGAAGTTCCCGAGACCAGACGCCCGAAATCGAATTCAACTTTCTGGACACGACGTAGTCGTCCTTTAACCTCGATCTCGTGTGTTTTTGAATTTTTGGTATCAGAGAAATTTTTTGTTTCGTATATTTAAAAATTGCAGACGCGATTTTAGAAAATTAAACTGTCTCGGGGCTGGAAATAAAACTTTTATCTGAAGTTCCCGAGACCAGACGCCCGAAATCGAATTCAACTTTCTGGACAGTCCTTTAACCTCGATCTAGTGTGTTTTTGAATTTTTTGGATCAGAGAAATTTTTTGTTTCGTATATTTAAAAATTGCAGACGCGATTTTAGAAAATTAAACTGTCTCGGGGCTGGAAATAAAACTTTTATCTGAAGTTCCCGAGACCAGACGCCCGAAATCGAATTCAACTTTCTGGACAGTCCTTTAACCTCGATCTAGTGTGTTTTTGAATTTTTTGGATCAGAGAAATTTTTTGTTTCGTATATTTAAAAATTGCAGACGCGATTTTAGAAAATTAAACTGTCTCGGGGCTGGAAATAAAACTTTTATCTGAAGTTCCCGAGACCAGACGCCCGAAATCGAATTCAACTTTCTGGACACGACGTAGTCGTCCTTTAACCTCGATCTCGTGTGTTTTTGAATTTTTGGTATCAGAGAAATTTTTTGTTTCGTATATTTAAAAATTGCAGACGCGATTTTAGAAAATTAAACTGTCTCGGGGCTGGAAATAAAACTTTTATCTGAAGTTCCCGAGACCAGACGCCCGAAATCGAATTCAACTTTCTGGACAGTCCTTTAACCTCGATCTAGTGTGTTTTTGAATTTTTTGGATCAGAGAAATTTTTTGTTTCGTATATTTAAAAATTGCAGACGCGATTTTAGAAAATTAAACTGTCTCGGGGCTGGAAATAAAACTTTTATCTGAAGTTCCCGAGACCAGACGCCCGAAATCGAATTCAACTTTCTGGACAGTCCTTTAACCTCGATCTAGTGTGTTTTTGAATTTTTTGGATCAGAGAAATTTTTTGTTTCGTATATTTAAAAATTGCAGACGCGATTTTAGAAAATTAAACTGTCTCGGGGCTGGAAATAAAACTTTTATCTGAAGTTCCCGAGACCAGACGCCCGAAATCGAATTCAACTTTCTGGACAGTCCTTTAACCTCGATCTAGTGTGTTTTTGAATTTTTTGGATCAGAGAAATTTTTTGTTTCGTATATTTAAAATTTGCAGACGCGATTTTAGAAAATTAAACTGTCTCGGGGCTGGAAATAAAACTTTTATCTGAAGTTCCCGAGACCAGACGCCCGAAATCGAATTCAACTTTCTGGACAGTCCTTTAACCTCGATCTAGTGTGTTTTTGAATTTTTTGGATCAGAGAAATTTTTTGTTTCGTATATTTAAAAATTGCAGACGCGATTTTAGAAAATTAAACTGTCTCGGGGCTGGAAATAAAACTTTTATCTGAAGTTCCCGAGACCAGACGCCCGAAATCGAATTCAACTTTCTGGACACGACGGATCGTCCTTTAACCTCGATCTCGTGTGTTTTTGAATTTTTGGTATCAGAGAAATTTTTTGTTTCGTATATTTAAAAATTGCAGACGCGATTTTAGAAAATTAAACTGTCTCGGGGCTGGAAATAAAACTTTTATCTGAAGTTCCCGAGACCAGACGCCCGAAATCGAATTCAACTTTCTGGACAGTCCTTTAACCTCGATCTAGTGTGTTTTTGAATTTTTTGGATCAGAGAAATTTTTTGTTTCGTATATTTAAAAATTGCAGACGCGATTTTAGAAAATTAAACTGTCTCGGGGCTGGAAATAAAACTTTTATCTGAAGTTCCCGAGACCAGACGCCCGAAATCGAATTCAACTTTCTGGACAGTCCTTTAACCTCGATCTAGTGTGTTTTTGAATTTTTTGGATCAGAGAAATTTTTTGTTTCGTATATTTAAAAATTGCAGACGTGATTTTAGAAAATTAAACTGTCTCGGGGCTGGAAATAAAACTTTTATCTGAAGTTCCCGAGACCAGACGCCCGAAATCGAATTCAACTTTCTGGACAGTCCTTTAACCTCGATCTAGTGTGTTTTTGAATTTTTTGGATCAGAGAAATTTTTTGTTTCGTATATTTAAAAATTGCAGACGCGATTTTAGAAAATTAAACTGTCTCGGGGCTGGAAATAAAACTTTTATCTGAAGTTCCCGAGACCAGACGCCCGAAATCGAATTCAACTTTCTGGACAGTCCTTTAATCTCGATCTAGTGTGTTTTTGAATTTTTTGGATCAGAGAAATTTTTTGTTTCGTATATTTAAAAATTGCAGACGCGATTTTAGAAAATTAAACTGTCTCGGGGCTGGAAATAAAACTTTTATCTGAAGTTCCCGAGACCAGACGCCCGAAATCGAATTCAACTTTCTGGACAGTCCTTTAACCTCGATCTAGTGTGTTTTTGAATTTTTGGTATCAGAGAAATTTTTTGTTTCGTATATTTAAAAATTGCAGACGCGATTTTAGAAAATTAAACTGTCTCGGGGCTGGAAATAAAACTTTTATCTGAAGTTCCCGAGACCAGACGCCCGAAATCGAATTCAACTTTCTGGACAGTCCTTTAACCTCGATCTAGTGTGTTTTTGAATTTTTTGGATCAGAGAAATTTTTTGTTTCGTATATTTAAAAATTGCAGACGCGATTTTAGAAAATTAAACTGTCTCGGGGCTGGAAATAAAACTTTTATCTGAAGTTCCCGAGACCAGACGCCCGAAATCGAATTCAACTTTCTGGACAGTCCTTTAACCTCGATCTAGTGTGTTTTTGAATTTTTTGGATCAGAGAAATTTTTTGTTTCGTATATTTAAAAATTGCAGACGCGATTTTAGAAAATTAAACTGTCTCGGGGCTGGAAATAAAACTTTTATCTGAAGTTCCCGAGACCAGACGCCCGAAATCGAATTCAACTTTCTGGACAGTCCTTTAACCTCGATCTAGTGTGTTTTTGAATTTTTTGGATCAGAGAAATTTTTTGTTTCGTATATTTAAAAATTGCAGACGCGATTTTAGAAAATTAAACTGTCTCGGGGCTGGAAATAAAACTTTTATCTGAAGTTCCCGAGACCAGACGCCCGAAATCGAATTCAACTTTCTGGACACGACGTAGTCGTCCTTTAACCTCGATCTCGTGTGTTTTTGAATTTTTGGTATCAGAGAAATTTTTTGTTTCGTATATTTAAAAATTGCAGACGCGATTTTAGAAAATTAAACTGTCTCGGGGCTGGAAATAAAACTTTTATCTGAAGTTCCCGAGACCAGACGCCCGAAATCGAATTCAACTTTCTGGACAGTCCTTTAACCTCGATCTAGTGTGTTTTTGAATTTTTTGGATCAGAGAAATTTTTTGTTTCGTATATTTAAAAATTGCAGACGCGATTTTAGAAAATTAAACTGTCTCGGGGCTGGAAATAAAACTTTTATCTGAAGTTCCCGAGACCAGACGCCCGAAATCGAATTCAACTTTCTGGACAGTCCTTTAACCTCGATCTAGTGTGTTTTTGAATTTTTTGGATCAGAGAAATTTTTTGTTTCGTATATTTAAAAATTGCAGACGCGATTTTAGAAAATTAAACTGTCTCGGGGCTGGAAATAAAACTTTTATCTGAAGTTCCCGAGACCAGACGCCCGAAATCGAATTCAACTTTCTGGACAGTCCTTTAACCTCGATCTAGTGTGTTTTTGAATTTTTTGGATCAGAGAAATTTTTTGTTTCGTATATTTAAAATTTGCAGACGCGATTTTAGAAAATTAAACTGTCTCGGGGCTGGAAATAAAACTTTTATCTGAAGTTCCCGAGACCAGACGCCCGAAATCGAATTCAACTTTCTGGACACGACGTAGTCGTCCTTTAACCTCGATCTCGTGTGTTTTTGAATTTTTGGTATCAGAGAAATTTTTTGTTTCGTATATTTAAAAATTGCAGACGCGATTTTAGAAAATTAAACTGTCTCGGGGCTGGAAATAAAACTTTTATCTGAAGTTCCCGAGACCAGACGCCCGAAATCGAATTCAACTTTCTGGACACGACGTAGTCGTCCTTTAACCTCGATCTCGTGTGTTTTTGAATTTTTGGTATCAGAGAAATTTTTTGTTTCGTATATTTAAAAATTGCAGACGCGATTTTAGAAAATTAAACTGTCTCGGGGCTGGAAATAAAACTTTTATCTGAAGTTCCCGAGACCAGACGCCCGAAATCGAATTCAACTTTCTGGACAGTCCTTTAACCTCGATCTAGTGTGTTTTTGAATTTTTTGGATCAGAGAAATTTTTTGTTTCGTATATTTAAAAATTGCAGACGCGATTTTAGAAAATTAAACTGTCTCGGGGCTGGAAATAAAACTTTTATCTGAAGTTCCCGAGACCAGACGCCCGAAATCGAATTCAACTTTCTGGACAGTCCTTTAACCTCGATCTAGTGTGTTTTTGAATTTTTTGGATCAGAGAAATTTTTTGTTTCGTATATTTAAAATTTGCAGACGCGATTTTAGAAAATTAAACTGTCTCGGGGCTGGAAATAAAACTTTTATCTGAAGTTCCCGAGACCAGACGCCCGAAATCGAATTCAACTTTCTGGACAGTCCTTTAACCTCGATCTAGTGTGTTTTTGAATTTTTTGGATCAGAGAAATTTTTTGTTTCGTATATTTAAAAATTGCAGACGCGATTTTAGAAAATTAAACTGTCTCGGGGCTGGAAATAAAACTTTTATCTGAAGTTCCCGAGACCAGACGCCCGAAATCGAATTCAACTTTCTGGACACGACGGATCGTCCTTTAACCTCGATCTCGTGTGTTTTTGAATTTTTGGTATCAGAGAAATTTTTTGTTTCGTATATTTAAAAATTGCAGACGCGATTTTAGAAAATTAAACTGTCTCGGGGCTGGAAATAAAACTTTTATCTGAAGTTCCCGAGACCAGACGCCCGAAATCGAATTCAACTTTCTGGACAGTCCTTTAACCTCGATCTAGTGTGTTTTTGAATTTTTTGGATCAGAGAAATTTTTTGTTTCGTATATTTAAAAATTGCAGACGCGATTTTAGAAAATTAAACTGTCTCGGGGCTGGAAATAAAACTTTTATCTGAAGTTCCCGAGACCAGACGCCCGAAATCGAATTCAACTTTCTGGACAGTCCTTTAACCTCGATCTAGTGTGTTTTTGAATTTTTTGGATCAGAGAAATTTTTTGTTTCGTATATTTAAAAATTGCAGACGTGATTTTAGAAAATTAAACTGTCTCGGGGCTGGAAATAAAACTTTTATCTGAAGTTCCCGAGACCAGACGCCCGAAATCGAATTCAACTTTCTGGACAGTCCTTTAACCTCGATCTAGTGTGTTTTTGAATTTTTTGGATCAGAGAAATTTTTTGTTTCGTATATTTAAAAATTGCAGACGCGATTTTAGAAAATTAAACTGTCTCGGGGCTGGAAATAAAACTTTTATCTGAAGTTCCCGAGACCAGACGCCCGAAATCGAATTCAACTTTCTGGACAGTCCTTTAATCTCGATCTAGTGTGTTTTTGAATTTTTTGGATCAGAGAAATTTTTTGTTTCGTATATTTAAAAATTGCAGACGCGATTTTAGAAAATTAAACTGTCTCGGGGCTGGAAATAAAACTTTTATCTGAAGTTCCCGAGACCAGACGCCCGAAATCGAATTCAACTTTCTGGACAGTCCTTTAACCTCGATCTAGTGTGTTTTTGAATTTTTGGTATCAGAGAAATTTTTTGTTTCGTATATTTAAAAATTGCAGACGCGATTTTAGAAAATTAAACTGTCTCGGGGCTGGAAATAAAACTTTTATCTGAAGTTCCCGAGACCAGACGCCCGAAATCGAATTCAACTTTCTGGACAGTCCTTTAACCTCGATCTAGTGTGTTTTTGAATTTTTTGGATCAGAGAAATTTTTTGTTTCGTATATTTAAAAATTGCAGACGCGATTTTAGAAAATTAAACTGTCTCGGGGCTGGAAATAAAACTTTTATCTGAAGTTCCCGAGACCAGACGCCCGAAATCGAATTCAACTTTCTGGACAGTCCTTTAACCTCGATCTAGTGTGTTTTTGAATTTTTTGGATCAGAGAAATTTTTTGTTTCGTATATTTAAAAATTGCAGACGCGATTTTAGAAAATTAAACTGTCTCGGGGCTGGAAATAAAACTTTTATCTGAAGTTCCCGAGACCAGACGCCCGAAATCGAATTCAACTTTCTGGACAGTCCTTTAACCTCGATCTAGTGTGTTTTTGAATTTTTTGGATCAGAGAAATTTTTTGTTTCGTATATTTAAAAATTGCAGACGCGATTTTAGAAAATTAAACTGTCTCGGGGCTGGAAATAAAACTTTTATCTGAAGTTCCCGAGACCAGACGCCCGAAATCGAATTCAACTTTCTGGACACGACGTAGTCGTCCTTTAACCTCGATCTCGTGTGTTTTTGAATTTTTGGTATCAGAGAAATTTTTTGTTTCGTATATTTAAAAATTGCAGACGCGATTTTAGAAAATTAAACTGTCTCGGGGCTGGAAATAAAACTTTTATCTGAAGTTCCCGAGACCAGACGCCCGAAATCGAATTCAACTTTCTGGACAGTCCTTTAACCTCGATCTAGTGTGTTTTTGAATTTTTTGGATCAGAGAAATTTTTTGTTTCGTATATTTAAAAATTGCAGACGCGATTTTAGAAAATTAAACTGTCTCGGGGCTGGAAATAAAACTTTTATCTGAAGTTCCCGAGACCAGACGCCCGAAATCGAATTCAACTTTCTGGACAGTCCTTTAACCTCGATCTAGTGTGTTTTTGAATTTTTTGGATCAGAGAAATTTTTTGTTTCGTATATTTAAAAATTGCAGACGCGATTTTAGAAAATTAAACTGTCTCGGGGCTGGAAATAAAACTTTTATCTGAAGTTCCCGAGACCAGACGCCCGAAATCGAATTCAACTTTCTGGACACGACGTAGTCGTCCTTTAACCTCGATCTCGTGTGTTTTTGAATTTTTGGTATCAGAGAAATTTTTTGTTTCGTATATTTAAAAATTGCAGACGCGATTTTAGAAAATTAAACTGTCTCGGGGCTGGAAATAAAACTTTTATCTGAAGTTCCCGAGACCAGACGCCCGAAATCGAATTCAACTTTCTGGACAGTCCTTTAACCTCGATCTAGTGTGTTTTTGAATTTTTTGGATCAGAGAAATTTTTTGTTTCGTATATTTAAAAATTGCAGACGCGATTTTAGAAAATTAAACTGTCTCGGGGCTGGAAATAAAACTTTTATCTGAAGTTCCCGAGACCAGACGCCCGAAATCGAATTCAACTTTCTGGACAGTCCTTTAACCTCGATCTAGTGTGTTTTTGAATTTTTTGGATCAGAGAAATTTTTTGTTTCGTATATTTAAAAATTGCAGACGCGATTTTAGAAAATTAAACTGTCTCGGGGCTGGAAATAAAACTTTTATCTGAAGTTCCCGAGACCAGACGCCCGAAATCGAATTCAACTTTCTGGACAGTCCTTTAACCTCGATCTAGTGTGTTTTTGAATTTTTTGGATCAGAGAAATTTTTTGTTTCGTATATTTAAAATTTGCAGACGCGATTTTAGAAAATTAAACTGTCTCGGGGCTGGAAATAAAACTTTTATCTGAAGTTCCCGAGACCAGACGCCCGAAATCGAATTCAACTTTCTGGACAGTCCTTTAACCTCGATCTAGTGTGTTTTTGAATTTTTTGGATCAGAGAAATTTTTTGTTTCGTATATTTAAAAATTGCAGACGCGATTTTAGAAAATTAAACTGTCTCGGGGCTGGAAATAAAACTTTTATCTGAAGTTCCCGAGACCAGACGCCCGAAATCGAATTCAACTTTCTGGACACGACGGATCGTCCTTTAACCTCGATCTCGTGTGTTTTTGAATTTTTGGTATCAGAGAAATTTTTTGTTTCGTATATTTAAAAATTGCAGACGCGATTTTAGAAAATTAAACTGTCTCGGGGCTGGAAATAAAACTTTTATCTGAAGTTCCCGAGACCAGACGCCCGAAATCGAATTCAACTTTCTGGACAGTCCTTTAACCTCGATCTAGTGTGTTTTTGAATTTTTTGGATCAGAGAAATTTTTTGTTTCGTATATTTAAAAATTGCAGACGCGATTTTAGAAAATTAAACTGTCTCGGGGCTGGAAATAAAACTTTTATCTGAAGTTCCCGAGACCAGACGCCCGAAATCGAATTCAACTTTCTGGACAGTCCTTTAACCTCGATCTAGTGTGTTTTTGAATTTTTTGGATCAGAGAAATTTTTTGTTTCGTATATTTAAAAATTGCAGACGCGATTTTAGAAAATTAAACTGTCTCGGGGCTGGAAATAAAACTTTTATCTGAAGTTCCCGAGACCAGACGCCCGAAATCGAATTCAACTTTCTGGACACGACGTAGTCGTCCTTTAACCTCGATCTCGTGTGTTTTTGAATTTTTGGTATCAGAGAAATTTTTTGTTTCGTATATTTAAAAATTGCAGACGCGATTTTAGAAAATTAAACTGTCTCGGGGCTGGAAATAAAACTTTTATCTGAAGTTCCCGAGACCAGACGCCCGAAATCGAATTCAACTTTCTGGACAGTCCTTTAACCTCGATCTAGTGTGTTTTTGAATTTTTTGGATCAGAGAAATTTTTTGTTTCGTATATTTAAAAATTGCAGACGCGATTTTAGAAAATTAAACTGTCTCGGGGCTGGAAATAAAACTTTTATCTGAAGTTCCCGAGACCAGACGCCCGAAATCGAATTCAACTTTCTGGACAGTCCTTTAACCTCGATCTAGTGTGTTTTTGAATTTTTTGGATCAGAGAAATTTTTTGTTTCGTATATTTAAAAATTGCAGACGCGATTTTAGAAAATTAAACTGTCTCGGGGCTGGAAATAAAACTTTTATCTGAAGTTCCCGAGACCAGACGCCCGAAATCGAATTCAACTTTCTGGACAGTCCTTTAACCTCGATCTAGTGTGTTTTTGAATTTTTTGGATCAGAGAAATTTTTTGTTTCGTATATTTAAAATTTGCAGACGCGATTTTAGAAAATTAAACTGTCTCGGGGCTGGAAATAAAACTTTTATCTGAAGTTCCCGAGACCAGACGCCCGAAATCGAATTCAACTTTCTGGACAGTCCTTTAACCTCGATCTAGTGTGTTTTTGAATTTTTTGGATCAGAGAAATTTTTTGTTTCGTATATTTAAAAATTGCAGACGCGATTTTAGAAAATTAAACTGTCTCGGGGCTGGAAATAAAACTTTTATCTGAAGTTCCCGAGACCAGACGCCCGAAATCGAATTCAACTTTCTGGACACGACGGATCGTCCTTTAACCTCGATCTCGTGTGTTTTTGAATTTTTGGTATCAGAGAAATTTTTTGTTTCGTATATTTAAAAATTGCAGACGCGATTTTAGAAAATTAAACTGTCTCGGGGCTGGAAATAAAACTTTTATCTGAAGTTCCCGAGACCAGACGCCCGAAATCGAATTCAACTTTCTGGACAGTCCTTTAACCTCGATCTAGTGTGTTTTTGAATTTTTTGGATCAGAGAAATTTTTTGTTTCGTATATTTAAAAATTGCAGACGCGATTTTAGAAAATTAAACTGTCTCGGGGCTGGAAATAAAACTTTTATCTGAAGTTCCCGAGACCAGACGCCCGAAATCGAATTCAACTTTCTGGACAGTCCTTTAATCTCGATCTAGTGTGTTTTTGAATTTTTTGGATCAGAGAAATTTTTTGTTTCGTATATTTAAAAATTGCAGACGCGATTTTAGAAAATTAAACTGTCTCGGGGCTGGAAATAAAACTTTTATCTGAAGTTCCCGAGACCAGACGCCCGAAATCGAATTCAACTTTCTGGACAGTCCTTTAACCTCGATCTAGTGTGTTTTTGAATTTTTTGGATCAGAGAAATTTTTTGTTTCGTATATTTAAAAATTGCAGACGCGATTTTAGAAAATTAAACTGTCTCGGGGCTGGAAATAAAACTTTTATCTGAAGTTCCCGAGACCAGACGCCCGAAATCGAATTCAACTTTCTGGACAGTCCTTTAACCTCGATCTAGTGTGTTTTTGAATTTTTTGGATCAGAGAAATTTTTTGTTTCGTATATTTAAAAATTGCAGACGCGATTTTAGAAAATTAAACTGTCTCGGGGCTGGAAATAAAACTTTTATCTGAAGGTCCCGAGACCAGACGCCCGAAATCGAATTCAACTTTCTGGACAGTCCTTTAACCTCGATCTAGTGTGTTTTTGAATTTTTTGGATCAGAGAAATTTTTTGTTTCGTATATTTAAAAATTGCAGACGTGATTTTAGAAAATTAAACTGTCTCGGGGCTGGAAATAAAACTTTTATCTGAAGTTCCCGAGACCAGACGCCCGAAATCGAATTCAACTTTCTGGACAGTCCTTTAACCTCGATCTAGTGTGTTTTTGAATTTTTTGGATCAGAGAAATTTTTTGTTTCGTATATTTAAAAATTGCAGACGCGATTTTAGAAAATTAAACTGTCTCGGGGCTGGAAATAAAACTTTTATCTGAAGTTCCCGAGACCAGACGCCCGAAATCGAATTCAACTTTCTGGACAGTCCTTTAACCTCGATCTAGTGTGTTTTTGAATTTTTTGGATCAGAGAAATTTTTTGTTTCGTATATTTAAAAATTGCAGACGCGATTTTAGAAAATTAAACTGTCTCGGGGCTGGAAATAAAACTTTTATCTGAAGTTCCCGAGACCAGACGCCCGAAATCGAATTCAACTTTCTGGACAGTCCTTTAACCTCGATCTAGTGTGTTTTTGAATTTTTTGGATCAGAGAAATTTTTTGTTTCGTATATTTAAAAATTGCAGACGCGATTTTAGAAAATTAAACTGTCTCGGGGCTGGAAATAAAACTTTTATCTGAAGTTCCCGAGACCAGACGCCCGAAATCGAATTCAACTTTCTGGACAGTCCTTTAACCTCGATCTAGTGTGTTTTTGAATTTTTTGGATCAGAGAAATTTTTTGTTTCGTATATTTAAAAATTGCAGACGCGATTTTAGAAAATTAAACTGTCTCGGGGCTGGAAATAAAACTTTTATCTGAAGTTCCCGAGACCAGACGCCCGAAATCGAATTCAACTTTCTGGACAGTCCTTTAACCTCGATCTAGTGTGTTTTTGAATTTTTTGGATCAGAGAAATTTTTTGTTTCGTATATTTAAAAATTGCAGACGCGATTTTAGAAAATTAAACTGTCTCGGGGCTGGAAATAAAACTTTTATCTGAAGTTCCCGAGACCAGACGCCCGAAATCGAATTCAACTTTCTGGACAGTCCTTTAACCTCGATCTAGTGTGTTTTTGAATTTTTTGGATCAGAGAAATTTTTTGTTTCGTATATTTAAAAATTGCAGACGCGATTTTAGAAAATTAAACTGTCTCGGGGCTGGAAATAAAACTTTTATCTGAAGTTCCCGAGACCAGACGCCCGAAATCGAATTCAACTTTCTGGACAGTCCTTTAACCTCGATCTAGTGTGTTTTTGAATTTTTTGGATCAGAGAAATTTTTTGTTTCGTATATTTAAAAATTGCAGACGCGATTTTAGAAAATTAAACTGTCTCGGGGCTGGAAATAAAACTTTTATCTGAAGTTCCCGAGACCAGACGCCCGAAATCGAATTCAACTTTCTGGACAGTCCTTTAACCTCGATCTAGTGTGTTTTTGAATTTTTTGGATCAGAGAAATTTTTTGTTTCGTATATTTAAAAATTGCAGACGCGATTTTAGAAAATTAAACTGTCTCGGGGCTGGAAATAAAACTTTTATCTGAAGTTCCCGAGACCAGACGCCCGAAATCGAATTCAACTTTCTGGACAGTCCTTTAACCTCGATCTAGTGTGTTTTTGAATTTTTTGGATCAGAGAAATTTTTTGTTTCGTATATTTAAAAATTGCAGACGCGATTTTAGAAAATTAAACTGTCTCGGGGCTGGAAATAAAACTTTTATCTGAAGTTCCCGAGACCAGACGCCCGAAATCGAATTCAACTTTCTGGACAGTCCTTTAACCTCGATCTAGTGTGTTTTTGAATTTTTTGGATCAGAGAAATTTTTTGTTTCGTATATTTAAAAATTGCAGACGCGATTTTAGAAAATTAAACTGTCTCGGGGCTGGAAATAAAACTTTTATCTGAAGTTCCCGAGACCAGACGCCCGAAATCGAATTCAACTTTCTGGACAGTCCTTTAACCTCGATCTAGTGTGTTTTTGAATTTTTTGGATCAGAGAAATTTTTTGTTTCGTATATTTAAAAATTGCAGACGCGATTTTAGAAAATTAAACTGTCTCGGGGCTGGAAATAAAACTTTTATCTGAAGTTCCCGAGACCAGACGCCCGAAATCGAATTCAACTTTCTGGACACGACGGATCGTCCTTTAACCTCGATCTCGTGTGTTTTTGAATTTTTGGTATCAGAGAAATTTTTTGTTTCGTATATTTAAAAATTGCAGACGCGATTTTAGAAAATTAAACTGTCTCGGGGCTGGAAATAAAACTTTTATCTGAAGTTCCCGAGACCAGACGCCCGAAATCGAATTCAACTTTCTGGACAGTCCTTTAACCTCGATCTAGTGTGTTTTTGAATTTTTTGGATCAGAGAAATTTTTTGTTTCGTATATTTAAAAATTGCAGACGCGATTTTAGAAAATTAAACTGTCTCGGGGCTGGAAATAAAACTTTTATCTGAAGTTCCCGAGACCAGACGCCCGAAATCGAATTCAACTTTCTGGACAGTCCTTTAACCTCGATCTAGTGTGTTTTTGAATTTTTTGGATCAGAGAAATTTTTTGTTTCGTATATTTAAAAATTGCAGACGCGATTTTAGAAAATTAAACTGTCTCGGGGCTGGAAATAAAACTTTTATCTGAAGTTCCCGAGACCAGACGCCCGAAATCGAATTCAACTTTCTGGACAGTCCTTTAACCTCGATCTAGTGTGTTTTTGAATTTTTTGGATCAGAGAAATTTTTTGTTTCGTATATTTAAAAATTGCAGACGCGATTTTAGAAAATTAAACTGTCTCGGGGCTGGAAATAAAACTTTTATCTGAAGTTCCCGAGACCAGACGCCCGAAATCGAATTCAACTTTCTGGACAGTCCTTTAACCTCGATCTAGTGTGTTTTTGAATTTTTTGGATCAGAGAAATTTTTTGTTTCGTATATTTAAAAATTGCAGACGCGATTTTAGAAAATTAAACTGTCTCGGGGCTGGAAATAAAACTTTTATCTGAAGTTCCCGAGACCAGACGCCCGAAATCGAATTCAACTTTCTGGACAGTCCTTTAACCTCGATCTAGTGTGTTTTTGAATTTTTTGGATCAGAGAAATTTTTTGTTTCGTATATTTAAAAATTGCAGACGCGATTTTAGAAAATTAAACTGTCTCGGGGCTGGAAATAAAACTTTTATCTGAAGTTCCCGAGACCAGACGCCCGAAATCGAATTCAACTTTCTGGACAGTCCTTTAACCTCGATCTAGTGTGTTTTTGAATTTTTTGGATCAGAGAAATTTTTTGTTTCGTATATTTAAAAATTGCAGACGCGATTTTAGAAAATTAAACTGTCTCGGGGCTGGAAATAAAACTTTTATCTGAAGTTCCCGAGACCAGACGCCCGAAATCGAATTCAACTTTCTGGACAGTCCTTTAACCTCGATCTAGTGTGTTTTTGAATTTTTTGGATCAGAGAAATTTTTTGTTTCGTATATTTAAAAATTGCAGACGCGATTTTAGAAAATTAAACTGTCTCGGGGCTGGAAATAAAACTTTTATCTGAAGTTCCCGAGACCAGACGCCCGAAATCGAATTCAACTTTCTGGACACGACGGATCGTCCTTTAACCTCGATCTCGTGTGTTTTTGAATTTTTGGTATCAGAGAAATTTTTTGTTTCGTATATTTAAAAATTGCAGACGCGATTTTAGAAAATTAAACTGTCTCGGGGCTGGAAATAAAACTTTTATCTGAAGTTCCCGAGACCAGACGCCCGAAATCGAATTCAACTTTCTGGACAGTCCTTTAACCTCGATCTAGTGTGTTTTTGAATTTTTTGGATCAGAGAAATTTTTTGTTTCGTATATTTAAAAATTGCAGACGCGATTTTAGAAAATTAAACTGTCTCGGGGCTGGAAATAAAACTTTTATCTGAAGTTCCCGAGACCAGACGCCCGAAATCGAATTCAACTTTCTGGACACGACGGATCGTCCTTTAACCTCGATCTCGTGTGTTTTTGAATTTTTGGTATCAGAGAAATTTTTTGTTTCGTATATTTAAAAATTGCAGACGCGATTTTAGAAAATTAAACTGTCTCGGGGCTGGAAATAAAACTTTTATCTGAAGTTCCCGAGACCAGACGCCCGAAATCGAATTCAACTTTCTGGACAGTCCTTTAACCTCGATCTAGTGTGTTTTTGAATTTTTTGGATCAGAGAAATTTTTTGTTTCGTATATTTAAAAATTGCAGACGCGATTTTAGAAAATTAAACTGTCTCGGGGCTGGAAATAAAACTTTTATCTGAAGTTCCCGAGACCAGACGCCCGAAATCGAATTCAACTTTCTGGACAGTCCTTTAACCTCGATCTAGTGTGTTTTTGAATTTTTTGGATCAGAGAAATTTTTTGTTTCGTATATTTAAAAATTGCAGACGCGATTTTAGAAAATTAAACTGTCTCGGGGCTGGAAATAAAACTTTTATCTGAAGTTCCCGAGACCAGACGCCCGAAATCGAATTCAACTTTCTGGACAGTCCTTTAACCTCGATCTAGTGTGTTTTTGAATTTTTTGGATCAGAGAAATTTTTTGTTTCGTATATTTAAAAATTGCAGACGCGATTTTAGAAAATTAAACTGTCTCGGGGCTGGAAATAAAACTTTTATCTGAAGTTCCCGAGACCAGACGCCCGAAATCGAATTCAACTTTCTGGACAGTCCTTTAACCTCGATCTAGTGTGTTTTTGAATTTTTTGGATCAGAGAAATTTTTTGTTTCGTATATTTAAAAATTGCAGACGCGATTTTAGAAAATTAAACTGTCTCGGGGCTGGAAATAAAACTTTTATCTGAAGTTCCCGAGACCAGACGCCCGAAATCGAATTCAACTTTCTGGACAGTCCTTTAACCTCGATCTAGTGTGTTTTTGAATTTTTTGGATCAGAGAAATTTTTTGTTTCGTATATTTAAAAATTGCAGACGCGATTTTAGAAAATTAAACTGTCTCGGGGCTGGAAATAAAACTTTTATCTGAAGTTCCCGAGACCAGACGCCCGAAATCGAATTCAACTTTCTGGACACGACGGATCGTCCTTTAACCTCGATCTCGTGTGTTTTTGAATTTTTGGTATCAGAGAAATTTTTTGTTTCGTATATTTAAAAATTGCAGACGCGATTTTAGAAAATTAAACTGTCTCGGGGCTGGAAATAAAACTTTTATCTGAAGTTCCCGAGACCAGACGCCCGAAATCGAATTCAACTTTCTGGACACGACGGATCGTCCTTTAACCTCGATCTCGTGTGTTTTTGAATTTTTGGTATCAGAGAAATTTTTTGTTTCGTATATTTAAAAATTGCAGACGCGATTTTAGAAAATTAAACTGTCTCGGGGCTGGAAATAAAACTTTTATCTGAAGTTCCCGAGACCAGACGCCCGAAATCGAATTCAACTTTCTGGACACGACGGATCGTCCTTTAACCTCGATCTCGTGTGTTTTTGAATTTTTGGTATCAGAGAAATTTTTTGTTTCGTATATTTAAAAATTGCAGACGCGATTTTAGAAAATTAAACTGTCTCGGGGCTGGAAATAAAACTTTTATCTGAAGTTCCCGAGACCAGACGCCCGAAATCGAATTCAACTTTCTGGACACGACGGATCGTCCTTTAACCTCGATCTCGTGTGTTTTTGAATTTTTGGTATCAGAGAAATTTTTTGTTTCGTATATTTAAAAATTGCAGACGCGATTTTAGAAAATTAAACTGTCTCGGGGCTGGAAATAAAACTTTTATCTGAAGTTCCCGAGACCAGACGCCCGAAATCGAATTCAACTTTCTGGACACGACGGATCGTCCTTTAACCTCGATCTCGTGTGTTTTTGAATTTTTGGTATCAGAGAAATTTTTTGTTTCGTATATTTAAAAATTGCAGACGCGATTTTAGAAAATTAAACTGTCTCGGGGCTGGAAATAAAACTTTTATCTGAAGTTCCCGAGACCAGACGCCCGAAATCGAATTCAACTTTCTGGACACGACGGATCGTCCTTTAACCTCGATCTCGTGTGTTTTTGAATTTTTGGTATCAGAGAAATTTTTTGTTTCGTATATTTAAAAATTGCAGACGCGATTTTAGAAAATTAAACTGTCTCGGGGCTGGAAATAAAACTTTTATCTGAAGTTCCCGAGACCAGACGCCCGAAATCGAATTCAACTTTCTGGACACGACGGATCGTCCTTTAACCTCGATCTCGTGTGTTTTTGAATTTTTGGTATCAGAGAAATTTTTTGTTTCGTATATTTAAAAATTGCAGACGCGATTTTAGAAAATTAAACTGTCTCGGGGCTGGAAATAAAACTTTTATCTGAAGTTCCCGAGACCAGACGCCCGAAATCGAATTCAACTTTCTGGACACGACGGATCGTCCTTTAACCTCGATCTCGTGTGTTTTTGAATTTTTGGTATCAGAGAAATTTTTTGTTTCGTATATTTAAAAATTGCAGACGCGATTTTAGAAAATTAAACTGTCTCGGGGCTGGAAATAAAACTTTTATCTGAAGTTCCCGAGACCAGACGCCCGAAATCGAATTCAACTTTCTGGACAGTCCTTTAACCTCGATCTAGTGTGTTTTTGAATTTTTTGGATCAGAGAAATTTTTTGTTTCGTATATTTAAAAATTGCAGACGCGATTTTAGAAAATTAAACTGTCTCGGGGCTGGAAATAAAACTTTTATCTGAAGTTCCCGAGACCAGACGCCCGAAATCGAATTCAACTTTCTGGACACGACGGATCGTCCTTTAACCTCGATCTCGTGTGTTTTTGAATTTTTGGTATCAGAGAAATTTTTTGTTTCGTATATTTAAAAATTGCAGACGCGATTTTAGAAAATTAAACTGTCTCGGGGCTGGAAATAAAACTTTTATCTGAAGTTCCCGAGACCAGACGCCCGAAATCGAATTCAACTTTCTGGACAGTCCTTTAACCTCGATCTAGTGTGTTTTTGAATTTTTGGTATCAGAGAAATTTTTTGTTTCGTATATTTAAAAATTGCAGACGCGATTTTAGAAAATTAAACTGTCTCGGGGCTGGAAATAAAACTTTTATCTGAAGTTCCCGAGACCAGACGCCCGAAATCGAATTCAACTTTCTGGACAGTCCTTTAACCTCGATCTAGTGTGTTTTTGAATTTTTTGGATCAGAGAAATTTTTTGTTTCGTATATTTAAAAATTGCAGACGCGATTTTAGAAAATTAAACTGTCTCGGGGCTGGAAATAAAACTTTTATCTGAAGTTCCCGAGACCAGACGCCCGAAATCGAATTCAACTTTCTGGACACGACGGATCGTCCTTTAACCTCGATCTCGTGTGTTTTTGAATTTTTGGTATCAGAGAAATTTTTTGTTTCGTATATTTAAAAATTGCAGACGCGATTTTAGAAAATTAAACTGTCTCGGGGCTGGAAATAAAACTTTTATCTGAAGTTCCCGAGACCAGACGCCCGAAATCGAATTCAACTTTCTGGACACGACGGATCGTCCTTTAACCTCGATCTCGTGTGTTTTTGAATTTTTGGTATCAGAGAAATTTTTTGTTTCGTATATTTAAAAATTGCAGACGCGATTTTAGAAAATTAAACTGTCTCGGGGCTGGAAATAAAACTTTTATCTGAAGTTCCCGAGACCAGACGCCCGAAATCGAATTCAACTTTCTGGACACGACGGATCGTCCTTTAACCTCGATCTCGTGTGTTTTTGAATTTTTGGTATCAGAGAAATTTTTTGTTTCGTATATTTAAAAATTGCAGACGCGATTTTAGAAAATTAAACTGTCTCGGGGCTGGAAATAAAACTTTTATCTGAAGTTCCCGAGACCAGACGCCCGAAATCGAATTCAACTTTCTGGACACGACGGATCGTCCTTTAACCTCGATCTCGTGTGTTTTTGAATTTTTGGTATCAGAGAAATTTTTTGTTTCGTATATTTAAAAATTGCAGACGCGATTTTAGAAAATTAAACTGTCTCGGGGCTGGAAATAAAACTTTTATCTGAAGTTCCCGAGACCAGACGCCCGAAATCGAATTCAACTTTCTGGACACGACGGATCGTCCTTTAACCTCGATCTCGTGTGTTTTTGAATTTTTGGTATCAGAGAAATTTTTTGTTTCGTATATTTAAAAATTGCAGACGCGATTTTAGAAAATTAAACTGTCTCGGGGCTGGAAATAAAACTTTTATCTGAAGTTCCCGAGACCAGACGCCCGAAATCGAATTCAACTTTCTGGACACGACGGATCGTCCTTTAACCTCGATCTCGTGTGTTTTTGAATTTTTGGTATCAGAGAAATTTTTTGTTTCGTATATTTAAAAATTGCAGACGCGATTTTAGAAAATTAAACTGTCTCGGGGCTGGAAATAAAACTTTTATCTGAAGTTCCCGAGACCAGACGCCCGAAATCGAATTCAACTTTCTGGACACGACGGATCGTCCTTTAACCTCGATCTCGTGTGTTTTTGAATTTTTGGTATCAGAGAAATTTTTTGTTTCGTATATTTAAAAATTGCAGACGCGATTTTAGAAAATTAAACTGTCTCGGGGCTGGAAATAAAACTTTTATCTGAAGTTCCCGAGACCAGACGCCCGAAATCGAATTCAACTTTCTGGACAGTCCTTTAACCTCGATCTAGTGTGTTTTTGAATTTTTTGGATCAGAGAAATTTTTTGTTTCGTATATTTAAAAATTGCAGACGCGATTTTAGAAAATTAAACTGTCTCGGGGCTGGAAATAAAACTTTTATCTGAAGTTCCCGAGACCAGACGCCCGAAATCGAATTCAACTTTCTGGACAGTCCTTTAACCTCGATCTAGTGTGTTTTTGAATTTTTTGGATCAGAGAAATTTTTTGTTTCGTATATTTAAAAATTGCAGACGCGATTTTAGAAAATTAAACTGTCTCGGGGCTGGAAATAAAACTTTTATCTGAAGTTCCCGAGACCAGACGCCCGAAATCGAATTCAACTTTCTGGACAGTCCTTTAACCTCGATCTAGTGTGTTTTTGAATTTTTTGGATCAGAGAAATTTTTTGTTTCGTATATTTAAAAATTGCAGACGCGATTTTAGAAAATTAAACTGTCTCGGGGCTGGAAATAAAACTTTTATCTGAAGTTCCCGAGACCAGACGCCCGAAATCGAATTCAACTTTCTGGACAGTCCTTTAACCTCGATCTAGTGTGTTTTTGAATTTTTTGGATCAGAGAAATTTTTTGTTTCGTATATTTAAAAATTGCAGACGCGATTTTAGAAAATTAAACTGTCTCGGGGCTGGAAATAAAACTTTTATCTGAAGTTCCCGAGACCAGACGCCCGAAATCGAATTCAACTTTCTGGACAGTCCTTTAACCTCGATCTAGTGTGTTTTTGAATTTTTTGGATCAGAGAAATTTTTTGTTTCGTATATTTAAAAATTGCAGACGCGATTTTAGAAAATTAAACTGTCTCGGGGCTGGAAATAAAACTTTTATCTGAAGTTCCCGAGACCAGACGCCCGAAATCGAATTCAACTTTCTGGACAGTCCTTTAACCTCGATCTAGTGTGTTTTTGAATTTTTTGGATCAGAGAAATTTTTTGTTTCGTATATTTAAAAATTGCAGACGCGATTTTAGAAAATTAAACTGTCTCGGGGCTGGAAATAAAACTTTTATCTGAAGTTCCCGAGACCAGACGCCCGAAATCGAATTCAACTTTCTGGACAGTCCTTTAACCTCGATCTAGTGTGTTTTTGAATTTTTTGGATCAGAGAAATTTTTTGTTTCGTATATTTAAAAATTGCAGACGCGATTTTAGAAAATTAAACTGTCTCGGGGCTGGAAATAAAACTTTTATCTGAAGTTCCCGAGACCAGACGCCCGAAATCGAATTCAACTTTCTGGACAGTCCTTTAACCTCGATCTAGTGTGTTTTTGAATTTTTTGGATCAGAGAAATTTTTTGTTTCGTATATTTAAAAATTGCAGACGCGATTTTAGAAAATTAAACTGTCTCGGGGCTGGAAATAAAACTTTTATCTGAAGTTCCCGAGACCAGACGCCCGAAATCGAATTCAACTTTCTGGACAGTCCTTTAACCTCGATCTAGTGTGTTTTTGAATTTTTTGGATCAGAGAAATTTTTTGTTTCGTATATTTAAAAATTGCAGACGCGATTTTAGAAAATTAAACTGTCTCGGGGCTGGAAATAAAACTTTTATCTGAAGTTCCCGAGACCAGACGCCCGAAATCGAATTCAACTTTCTGGACAGTCCTTTAACCTCGATCTAGTGTGTTTTTGAATTTTTTGGATCAGAGAAATTTTTTGTTTCGTATATTTAAAAATTGCAGACGCGATTTTAGAAAATTAAACTGTCTCGGGGCTGGAAATAAAACTTTTATCTGAAGTTCCCGAGACCAGACGCCCGAAATCGAATTCAACTTTCTGGACACGACGGATCGTCCTTTAACCTCGATCTCGTGTGTTTTTGAATTTTTGGTATCAGAGAAATTTTTTGTTTCGTATATTTAAAAATTGCAGACGCGATTTTAGAAAATTAAACTGTCTCGGGGCTGGAAATAAAACTTTTATCTGAAGTTCCCGAGACCAGACGCCCGAAATCGAATTCAACTTTCTGGACACGACGGATCGTCCTTTAACCTCGATCTCGTGTGTTTTTGAATTTTTGGTATCAGAGAAATTTTTTGTTTCGTATATTTAAAAATTGCAGACGCGATTTTAGAAAATTAAACTGTCTCGGGGCTGGAAATAAAACTTTTATCTGAAGTTCCCGAGACCAGACGCCCGAAATCGAATTCAACTTTCTGGACACGACGGATCGTCCTTTAACCTCGATCTCGTGTGTTTTTGAATTTTTGGTATCAGAGAAATTTTTTGTTTCGTATATTTAAAAATTGCAGACGCGATTTTAGAAAATTAAACTGTCTCGGGGCTGGAAATAAAACTTTTATCTGAAGTTCCCGAGACCAGACGCCCGAAATCGAATTCAACTTTCTGGACACGACGGATCGTCCTTTAACCTCGATCTCGTGTGTTTTTGAATTTTTGGTATCAGAGAAATTTTTTGTTTCGTATATTTAAAAATTGCAGACGCGATTTTAGAAAATTAAACTGTCTCGGGGCTGGAAATAAAACTTTTATCTGAAGTTCCCGAGACCAGACGCCCGAAATCGAATTCAACTTTCTGGACACGACGGATCGTCCTTTAACCTCGATCTCGTGTGTTTTTGAATTTTTGGTATCAGAGAAATTTTTTGTTTCGTATATTTAAAAATTGCAGACGCGATTTTAGAAAATTAAACTGTCTCGGGGCTGGAAATAAAACTTTTATCTGAAGTTCCCGAGACCAGACGCCCGAAATCGAATTCAACTTTCTGGACACGACGGATCGTCCTTTAACCTCGATCTCGTGTGTTTTTGAATTTTTGGTATCAGAGAAATTTTTTGTTTCGTATATTTAAAAATTGCAGACGCGATTTTAGAAAATTAAACTGTCTCGGGGCTGGAAATAAAACTTTTATCTGAAGTTCCCGAGACCAGACGCCCGAAATCGAATTCAACTTTCTGGACACGACGGATCGTCCTTTAACCTCGATCTCGTGTGTTTTTGAATTTTTGGTATCAGAGAAATTTTTTGTTTCGTATATTTAAAAATTGCAGACGCGATTTTAGAAAATTAAACTGTCTCGGGGCTGGAAATAAAACTTTTATCTGAAGTTCCCGAGACCAGACGCCCGAAATCGAATTCAACTTTCTGGACACGACGGATCGTCCTTTAACCTCGATCTCGTGTGTTTTTGAATTTTTGGTATCAGAGAAATTTTTTGTTTCGTATATTTAAAAATTGCAGACGCGATTTTAGAAAATTAAACTGTCTCGGGGCTGGAAATAAAACTTTTATCTGAAGTTCCCGAGACCAGACGCCCGAAATCGAATTCAACTTTCTGGACACGACGGATCGTCCTTTAACCTCGATCTCGTGTGTTTTTGAATTTTTGGTATCAGAGAAATTTTTTGTTTCGTATATTTAAAAATTGCAGACGCGATTTTAGAAAATTAAACTGTCTCGGGGCTGGAAATAAAACTTTTATCTGAAGTTCCCGAGACCAGACGCCCGAAATCGAATTCAACTTTCTGGACACGACGGATCGTCCTTTAACCTCGATCTCGTGTGTTTTTGAATTTTTGGTATCAGAGAAATTTTTTGTTTCGTATATTTAAAAATTGCAGACGCGATTTTAGAAAATTAAACTGTCTCGGGGCTGGAAATAAAACTTTTATCTGAAGTTCCCGAGACCAGACGCCCGAAATCGAATTCAACTTTCTGGACAGTCCTTTAACCTCGATCTAGTGTGTTTTTGAATTTTTTGGATCAGAGAAATTTTTTGTTTCGTATATTTAAAAATTGCAGACGCGATTTTAGAAAATTAAACTGTCTCGGGGCTGGAAATAAAACTTTTATCTGAAGTTCCCGAGACCAGACGCCCGAAATCGAATTCAACTTTCTGGACACGACGGATCGTCCTTTAACCTCGATCTCGTGTGTTTTTGAATTTTTGGTATCAGAGAAATTTTTTGTTTCGTATATTTAAAAATTGCAGACGCGATTTTAGAAAATTAAACTGTCTCGGGGCTGGAAATAAAACTTTTATCTGAAGTTCCCGAGACCAGACGCCCGAAATCGAATTCAACTTTCTGGACACGACGGATCGTCCTTTAACCTCGATCTCGTGTGTTTTTGAATTTTTGGTATCAGAGAAATTTTTTGTTTCGTATATTTAAAAATTGCAGACGCGATTTTAGAAAATTAAACTGTCTCGGGGCTGGAAATAAAACTTTTATCTGAAGTTCCCGAGACCAGACGCCCGAAATCGAATTCAACTTTCTGGACAGTCCTTTAACCTCGATCTAGTGTGTTTTTGAATTTTTTGGATCAGAGAAATTTTTTGTTTCGTATATTTAAAAATTGCAGACGCGATTTTAGAAAATTAAACTGTCTCGGGGCTGGAAATAAAACTTTTATCTGAAGTTCCCGAGACCAGACGCCCGAAATCGAATTCAACTTTCTGGACACGACGGATCGTCCTTTAACCTCGATCTCGTGTGTTTTTGAATTTTTGGTATCAGAGAAATTTTTTGTTTCGTATATTTAAAAATTGCAGACGCGATTTTAGAAAATTAAACTGTCTCGGGGCTGGAAATAAAACTTTTATCTGAAGTTCCCGAGACCAGACGCCCGAAATCGAATTCAACTTTCTGGACAGTCCTTTAACCTCGATCTAGTGTGTTTTTGAATTTTTTGGATCAGAGAAATTTTTTGTTTCGTATATTTAAAAATTGCAGACGCGATTTTAGAAAATTAAACTGTCTCGGGGCTGGAAATAAAACTTTTATCTGAAGTTCCCGAGACCAGACGCCCGAAATCGAATTCAACTTTCTGGACACGACGGATCGTCCTTTAACCTCGATCTCGTGTGTTTTTGAATTTTTGGTATCAGAGAAATTTTTTGTTTCGTATATTTAAAAATTGCAGACGCGATTTTAGAAAATTAAACTGTCTCGGGGCTGGAAATAAAACTTTTATCTGAAGTTCCCGAGACCAGACGCCCGAAATCGAATTCAACTTTCTGGACAGTCCTTTAACCTCGATCTAGTGTGTTTTTGAATTTTTTGGATCAGAGAAATTTTTTGTTTCGTATATTTAAAAATTGCAGACGCGATTTTAGAAAATTAAACTGTCTCGGGGCTGGAAATAAAACTTTTATCTGAAGTTCCCGAGACCAGACGCCCGAAATCGAATTCAACTTTCTGGACACGACGGATCGTCCTTTAACCTCGATCTCGTGTGTTTTTGAATTTTTGGTATCAGAGAAATTTTTTGTTTCGTATATTTAAAAATTGCAGACGCGATTTTAGAAAATTAAACTGTCTCGGGGCTGGAAATAAAACTTTTATCTGAAGTTCCCGAGACCAGACGCCCGAAATCGAATTCAACTTTCTGGACAGTCCTTTAACCTCGATCTCGTGTGTTTTTGAATTTTTGGTATCAGAGAAATTTTTTGTTTCGTATATTTAAAAATTGCAGACGCGATTTTAGAAAATTAAACTGTCTCGGGGCTGGAAATAAAACTTTTATCTGAAGTTCCCGAGACCAGACGCCCGAAATCGAATTCAACTTTCTGGACACGACGGATCGTCCTTTAACCTCGATCTCGTGTGTTTTTGAATTTTTGGTATCAGAGAAATTTTTTGTTTCGTATATTTAAAAATTGCAGACGCGATTTTAGAAAATTAAACTGTCTCGGGGCTGGAAATAAAACTTTTATCTGAAGTTCCCGAGACCAGACGCCCGAAATCGAATTCAACTTTCTGGACAGTCCTTTAACCTCGATCTAGTGTGTTCTTGTATTTTTGGTATCAGAGAAATTTTTTGTTTCGTATATTTAAAAATTGCAGACGCGATTTTAGAAAATTAAACTGTCTCGGGGCTGGAAATAAAACTTTTATCTGAAGTTCCCGAGACCAGACGCCCGAAATCGAATTCAACTTTCTGGACACGACGGATCGTCCTTTAACCTCGATCTCGTGTGTTTTTGAATTTTTGGTATCAGAGAAATTTTTTGTTTCGTATATTTAAAAATTGCAGACGCGATTTTAGAAAATTAAACTGTCTCGGGGCTGGAAATAAAACTTTTATCTGAAGTTCCCGAGACCAGACGCCCGAAATCGAATTCAACTTTCTGGACAGTCCTTTAACCTCGATCTAGTGTGTTCTTGTATTTTTGGTATCAGAGAAATTTTTTGTTTCGTATATTTAAAAATTGCAGACGCGATTTTAGAAAATTAAACTGTCTCGGGGCTGAAAATAAAACTTTTATCTGAAGTTCCCGAGACCAGACGCCCGAAATCGAATTCAACTTTCTGGACAGTCCTTTAACCTCGATCTAGTGTGTTCTTGTATTTTTGGTATCAGAGAAATTTTTTGTTTCGTATATTTAAAAATTGCAGACGCGATTTTAGAAAATTAAACTGTCTCGGGGCTGGAAATAAAACTTTTATCTGAAGTTCCCGAGACCAGACGCCCGAAATCGAATTCAACTTTCTGGACAGTCCTTTAACCTCGATCTAGTGTGTTCTTGTATTTTTGGTATCAGAGAAATTTTTTGTTTCGTATATTTAAAAATTGCAGACGCGATTTTAGAAAATTAAACTGTCTCGGGGCTGGAAATAAAACTTTTATCTGAAGTTCCCGAGACCAGACGCCCGAAATCGAATTCAACTTTCTGGACACGACGGATCGTCCTTTAACCTCGATCTCGTGTGTTTTTGAATTTTTGGTATCAGAGAAATTTTTTGTTTCGTATATTTAAAAATTGCAGACGCGATTTTAGAAAATTAAACTGTCTCGGGGCTGGAAATAAAACTTTTATCTGAAGTTCCCGAGACCAGACGCCCGAAATCGAATTCAACTTTCTGGACAGTCCTTTAACCTCGATCTAGTGTGTTCTTGTATTTTTGGTATCAGAGAAATTTTTTGTTTCGTATATTTAAAAATTGCAGACGCGATTTTAGAAAATTAAACTGTCTCGGGGCTGGAAATAAAACTTTTATCTGAAGTTCCCGAGACCAGACGCCCGAAATCGAATTCAACTTTCTGGACACGACGGATCGTCCTTTAACCTCGATCTCGTGTGTTTTTGAATTTTTGGTATCAGAGAAATTTTTTGTTTCGTATATTTAAAAATTGCAGACGCGATTTTAGAAAATTAAACTGTCTCGGGGCTGGAAATAAAACTTTTATCTGAAGTTCCCGAGACCAGACGCCCGAAATCGAATTCAACTTTCTGGACAGTCCTTTAACCTCGATCTAGTGTGTTCTTGTATTTTTGGTATCAGAGAAATTTTTTGTTTCGTATATTTAAAAATTGCAGACGCGATTTTAGAAAATTAAACTGTCTCGGGGCTGGAAATAAAACTTTTATCTGAAGTTCCCGAGACCAGACGCCCGAAATCGAATTCAACTTTCTGGACAGTCCTTTAACCTCGATCTAGTGTGTTCTTGTATTTTTGGTATCAGAGAAATTTTTTGTTTCGTATATTTAAAAATTGCAGACGCGATTTTAGAAAATTAAACTGTCTCGGGGCTGAAAATAAAACTTTTATCTGAAGTTCCCGAGACCAGACGCCCGAAATCGAATTCAACTTTCTGGACAGTCCTTTAACCTCGATCTAGTGTGTTCTTGTATTTTTGGTACCAGAGAAATTTTTTGTTTCGTATATTTAAAAATTGCAGACGCGATTTTAGAAAATTAAACTGTCTCGGGGCTGAAAATAAGACTTTTATCTGAAGTTCCCGAGACCAGACGCCCGAAATCGAATTCAACTTTCTGGACAGTCCTTTAACCTCGATCTAGTGTGTTCTTGAATTTTTGGTATCAGAGAAATTTTTTGTTTCGTATATTTAAAAATTGCAGACGCGATTTTAGAAAATTAAACTGTCTCGGGGCTGAAAATAAAACTTTTATCTGAAGTTCCCGAGACCAGACGCCCGAAATCGAATTGAACTTTCTGGACAGTCCTTTAACCTCGATCTCGTGTGTTTTTGAATTTTTGGTATCAGAGAAATTTTTTGTTTCGTATATTTAAAAATTGCAGACGCGATTTTAGAAAATTAAACTGTCTCGGGGCTGAAAATAAAACTTTTATCTGAAGTTCCCGAGACCAGACGCCCGAAATCAAATTCAACTTTCTGGACACGACGTAGTCGTCCTTTAACCTCGTTAAAGTTGCTAAAATTGCGTATATTTCGAAAAAAGATCTTTGCTTATTTAACCAAGATCGTCATAATTTTCCCTTGTGATGATTATAATGAAAACCAGCAAAACACGAAAACCTTTGGTACGTACTAAACAATTTTATGTTCGTAATTGAACATTAAAATACAAATGAGTTTTAAACGATCTTGGGCTCGCTAAAATATGTACGTGACCATCAAAATCATGGGATTATATTATGTACCCTATGAAGATATAAAATTTTATCGGTACTCAGTGGCGTACTTAACTAAAGCACTTTTAATACGCTTACACTCAAAATTGCCTTATAAAAGTTTTTGTAAAAAATTAATTTTTCTTAAAAATTAACGACTTTGTCTAATGGGTAATTTCCTGTTTTACCGAAAGCGTTATTAGTTCATACTAATATATATTTATTTAAAGTTGTAATTACAAAATTAAATTTTTGAAATTTGACTCCAATTCTGAAAACTGTTAACTTTGGGTTTATTCGACATCGATGCTTTTTTATTTACAATTAGCAAATTGGCAAGAAAAAAATAGGGGTTGCTTTTAAAAATAACAAAAAGAGTTTATGTTGCGCTTTTATGGCACACCCTGTATATTTCAAAATAGTTTCACTCTGTTTGCAATTACGAGATGTAAAAGTTTTACTGAGGTCTCTTTATTGTATTTCCCACATAACTAGAGGTAATTGTAATGGCCTATAAATCAAAACTCACTCTGTATATGTGTACATTTCATTTAAATGTTTTTGAAAAAAACTAAAAATACCAGTCAATATTTTTAGTTATAAATGAATACCTAATTTGAGTAAATTTTAAAAATATTTTTAACTGTATGTTAGGCAATGTATGATACATGCGTGTTAAGTGGGTTGCGCAGTAGTAACTAAAAATAAAATTTGAAAAAGTTTGAATTTGAAGTCGCTGAATGTTTTGGAACGTACAATCTGGTATAAATATTTTCTCTCTCAAAAGCTACCAAATTTAAAATACAGTGTGTCCCAGTATTGATTTTATTAGAGATTTATTAGTAGTTTACTTCAGCAAATTCATTTTGCTCAACTGGTATGTCTGGTTGTCTGGCATAATTTCCAATAATTGAAAATCTCTTCGAGATTCTATTAGGGACAGATCAAACTGAATGAAACTTGCCCCCAAAAAAATCGGTAATAACGTTATTAGAGACTCGTAGACACGAGACATCTCCAAGTTTTAATTGTATTAAGGAAAAAGGTCGAAAGGTGTCTCGATGCAAACTGTCGAGAAGCTTGTTAAACTGTCTTAATGCTACGCTAGCTACTAAACGAGTTTATGAAAAGCTTTTAAATTTGTCGTATAATCAACTCATATAGGTAGGTATATCTATAAAATAGGGAAAATGAAATATCTATTAAATACACATAAGTGAAAATCCTTTTAAATGTAAAGGATAGTTAATTTTTAGGTGCAGACGCACGTGAAAAGCGCCTTAGATGTAATTAATTTGATGTTTGTAAACGAAAAGCGATGTATTTGATACGTATATGACGAATATAAAAATGTTTCTTTTTCACTAAATTGAATTATTGTTGTTATTATTATCATTGTTATGTTACTACACACACCCACAGGTAAAAGTCCATTTCAATAAATTTGCGTAGTTATACATGTTTGGTACAAATTAACTACAATACAGGGTGAAAATACTAAGTCGTTGCACCAGAAAATGGCAGTTGTAGTAGATACTTTCAGAATTTTATAAATGCACTCTTTTTTAAAATCCATGGGATAGCTATCGAAATATCTTTGTTTGAAGTTTTTGATCGGCCGCCATTTTGTTACTGAAACAAAATCGAGATAGTTGTAAATACAAATGTTTTAGAAAATCCAAAGATAATTCTAAAAACCTTCGATTTTTTTCAATGGTCTTTAAAATAAGGAAGTTATGACGATTGGAACTCCAAATAAAAAATTAGTACCTACCACCAAATGTTTATTTCGATGAGCTGTACATACCATTTTTAGGTGTAACGACCTACCCTGTATAAGAGTTATGATGGTATTGTCTTAATTGCACACACACAGATGAAAGGCATAACCAATTTAGTGAATGCGATTCAATGTTTACGTCTAAAGTAAGTACATAGTACACACTGGTGAAAGGCTTTACAAATGTAATGTGTGCGTATCGTACACACAGATGAAAGGCGTTACCAATGTGGTGCGGTGTAAGCGATTCAACGTTTTCGCCCAAAGTACATACAAAACATAGTGTCTACATACTGGGGAAAGGCTTTATAAATGTAGTCTGTAGTGTGCAGTTATGCATGCTTGATATTTGGGCAAAGTAAACAAAAAAGAAACCTCTTAAATGTATTAATAATTGTAATTTCGCTAGTTGACGGTTGGGGGAAGGCGGAAGGCGGAAGGCGAATTTTAAGAGACGTCATTAGTATAATTGCACTTGTGAAAAGCCCTTTAAATGTATTCTGGTACAAACTAATGCACTCGGCATTATTAAATTTTTACTACGTTATCTGTTGACTTTAAAAACCGAGCTGCATTGAAATTTGAGGTTGAAGCCAAACCGAAAGAAATTGCCCTTTTGATTTTTTTATTTGACCACGTACTTCCCCTACGCCGAATTTCAAGCAGCGCAGAGTCATATCGCGTAAGAGATAAAGTGATGCGCCTTAAAAATTTAAAAACCACTTTTGGATCTCGCCTACAGATGAAGAGGAAATTTTCTTATTTATAGTGCTCCATGGCTAGTGCTCACACTGTATAGTAGTTGGTCACACTTCATTTGCTGTCAACGTTCATTTCCACATAAACAGTTCTACCGTGCTACTACAAATCATCACTCATCACCTGTAAAACTCAATCTTTTCTAACGATTTGAAAAAGTTGGTAATTGTAATATGGATGGTGCCAAAAAAATTCGACGTGACCATGAAAATACGGTAGACATTTTACGTGCTCTAGGACTCGTCCCAAGAAAGGAAGACACTTCACCTCCTTTCGGCCATTTTAGAGAAAATTGTGAAACGGAAACCATGTTACGTAATCTAAACTGGTTTGCACAGTGTATCAAAATTCTAGACTCTCTCGATCTCGTTCCAAAAGATGAATACACAAAAGCAACTTTACGTGCTTTTGAGCTAGTTGGGAAAAATGAAGATACAACAGCAATAATAAACCTACTCAACTCTGTTGTGAGAGATGTAGATGTGGAAGTAGCTCTAGGTAATTGCGATCTTACCGCAGAATGGAGAGATATGGAAACGGATAGTAACGTGGTAGAAACGCTACGCGCTTTTGAGTTCGTGGCAGAAAGAGAAGATCGAGATGAAAGCGCTAATCGTGACGTGGTGGAACCGCTAAGCGCTACTGAGTTCGTTGCAGAAGCAGAAGATCAAGATGAAAGCGTGGGTAGTGACGTGGTGGAACCGCTACGCGGAACTGAGTTCGTAATAGAAGAAGAAGATTCAGATGAAAGCGGGGATAGTGACATGGTGGAAACGCAAAGCGCTACTGAGTTTGTGGTAGAAGCAGAAGAACGAGATGAAAGCTCGGGTAGTAACGTGGTAGAAACGCCACGCGCTTTTGAGTTCGTGTTAGGAGAAGATCCAGATCAAAGCTCCGATAGCTATCAAAGCGTCGATTTTGGTAAGTGGAAGTATACACTAACGATAAACTTGACTAATTCGTTAAACTTTTTAGATTTTGAACCATGGAACGATCGGGTCGTCCCACAACTGAATGGTACTATTTGTGATTTTGAGTTAGGCATTGATTGTGAGTTTTATAATGAAGATCCGCCGAATGTAACGTCGTGGTACGATGAAATGAATACTTTTCTAAGTGGCGGTGATATTAGTTATGGCGAATAAACTAAGTTCTTTTAACTTATTTTTAGCAGTGTCGTTCTATCCTATACGCAAAAAAGGTAGTTGCCCCAACAAAACCGTTTTGTAGTTTTGGGTTTTTTGATTTCATTGCTCTTAACATTAGTTAATGCTCCAAGCTCTAGCACTCACGTTTCTACAGACCTATTTTTTTGCAAAAACAATATTTTCGGTTAGTTTTTTATAGTTTTAGCTAAGTTTCAAACCATAGTTTTGCATATCCTTCGGGGCACTTAGATTCTTAGATACGATGTTTCAAGTAACTTAGATGTAAGTAAAAAAACAATGAGGTTTTGTCACATTTATGGCAAGCAAAAGAAAATAAACAAAATGCGTACAATTCGTACAATACAAATTCGCACGAATAATTAATAAAAATTAAAAAAAAATAAAATAAAACGTGTCGCGTGACGTGTCTTCTTATAGTTCAGTATCTGAAGTGATAACTGTAATGTCTTCGGCGAAATGAACGCGCCTTGTGCTTGGCTTACGAGAAAAACAAGCTCCCTCTTCTTCTATTGCTCCATTTTCTAAGCAGCCATCAGTAGATTGGACTGCTTCTGTGGGATCGTCCAAGCTACTGGCAGTAGGTTCCGATGTTTCTTCCGGACCGTCCAAGAAACTATTAGCAGTAGGTTGCCGTCTTTCTTCCGGGTTGCCCGAGCAACTGGCAGTAGGTGCTTGCGCTTCCTCTGGGTCGTCCAAGACGAGATTGGCCATCTGGTTCAAATACTCGGCTGTGGAAAACAAAAAATAAATTATAAATTAATAGCCGCCTCTTGAAATTGTTTTGAACTTACCGGGGTCTAGTAATGCGTTAACATCAATCTGCGCGGATGGCAAATTGGCGGTATTAGCAATCACTTTCCCTAAAGCAAGTTTTAATAAAATTTTGGCATTAACATTAAACTATACAAACCTCTGTTAATTACAGATGTATACAAGTTTCTTACGGGAATCTCTAAGTCTGACATCTTAAATTCGGTCCGGAAGGATGTATGAGAGCATCCAGGAACTCCATGAACTCCCGGAGGACCTGTATGTTTGTTTTTCATAATTTCGGCCCTGCGCTCTTTCATCACTTCTAACTTTCTCTTAAATTTTTTTTTGATAGTTCTTGTCACGCCCACTTCTAGAAGAAAACAAAAACAATTAACCCTTACAGTACCAGCCGGGGTGCAACGCACAACATGCGTAATTTTTTTATTCAAAATAGATGTTGGAACTTATTTTATGCCCTTTCTTTTCAGTAGCTTCCTATAATTGATTTTTAAAGTACATGCCACTGCAAATTGTCTAAAATTTTAAGTAGATGAAGAGAGAGAAACTATTTGCAAGCATGGGGTGCACGTACACCCCAGTTGGTAGTTAACCCTACGTTAGGCGCGTGCACCGTGCACTTTACTTACGTGTTTAGACGCGTGGTCTACGATCATAGACCACGTATATTATCTGTACAAAAGAGTGGTTTTGAACATTTTGAAATAAATTTTTGAGCAAAGTGGTTCATTTGACTATTGCCCATCGTACAAAATAAGTTTTTAACCAACATTGCATTTATTTTGAGAGATGTAATCAAAATACTCGGAATGGGCAAGTGTTGGGAATTTATTTATTATATTATAACTTATAACGCATTAAAAGTGATTTATAAACAACTATTTTTTAATATATACTTGTACTACATAGCCTAAAGTAAGGACCGGCAACCTGGTGCCCGCGGGCGCCTTGGTGCCCGCCAGGTTTTTTGAAAGTGCCCGCCTTTAACCTGGCGAAATAAATTATGTTATAACTGCAAAAACCCTTTTAAGTACACAACGTACAATTTACAGAATTATAGTAACGGCAGTCACATTTTCACACCTCTTTTCCACCCGTACCACTATGGCCCAGTTGTATAAACGAGCTAATCTCGGGGTAGGAGTTAACTCCACGATCAGCCTAAATCAAGAACTAATTCTGAGTTAAATTGAAATATATTTGACTCTAGAAAATTGATAGGTTAATCCTGGACCAAATGCCTACGAGCTAACCTAATCTAATACAAGCTAAGATATCATATTCAGATCGTAGAGTTAACTCTGACTCCGAGATTATCTTGTTTATACAACTGGGCCTAAGGGTTTCATAAGACTACGGATTAGGGTAGGGGTTTTACAAAAATATTTACTATAAAGTAAGGTAGGATACAATAGATGTCGGAAAAACTGAAATTTAGTTGTTGTGAAACACCTTTGGAGACGCTATCAACCGCTACTAAAATTTCTGAACTTCATTTTAAGTCGTATGACCTTGAACAATCAAAAAGTTTTGCCTACGGCGCTATTTTCTTTCAAATTTTTAGCTGACACCCTCCCTTACATCTAAAGTGCCCGCCGCAAGTTCAAAATTCTGAAATGTGCCCGCCACTACAAATAGGTTGCCGACCCCTGGCCCCTAAAGTAATAAAAAAATTTAAATTCCTTCAAATAAAAAAAAACTGTGATCGACTAAACTTGTTCGTTTTTATTCACTAAAACACGATGTCTTTTGTATGGTCTTTTCAGGCATATTTTTAATATTTTGCACAAAACTTTCGACTGGACTTGTTCCTTTATCGAGGACAAGTGCAACGTCCAACACAATTTGCGGACCTGCCAAGGCAGGGGACAATAGAGCAATACATTCTCAGTAATTCCCAGTAAAACGTGAGCTCTCCGTCTCATTTCAGCTGGCAATTGTAAGACCCCCTCAACCTGTACCCCTTGGGCCTGTAAGGCCCTGAACTCGATTTGAGGCCGCATGAGCTCCCACGCACATTTTTGAATAAATTCGCTTCGGTTTATTTTTTCTTCGGGGTGATTTGCTTTGTATACCCACAGAGCGTTTATGTAGCGATGTTTAAGCTTAGCTTAGCAAAATTTAAAAACGCCGTAACTCGAAAACAAGTGAAAGTCGGAAAACAACTTTTGGGATTATTATGTCTTATATTTATTTACATGTAAACCGGTGCGAAAATGTTTGGAGGTTCATAGTAATACCTTTTGAAAATTATTGTTGAACTTTAAGGGGGTTCCCTGAGTTTCCTAATAATAACGGATTTTTGAATCTCTGTAATTGTATTTAAAAATCTAGGAATAAAATAGTCGCCTTAACAATAAATAGCACGACAAGAAATTGTAACACGGTTAGGCGCGTGGTCTACCATCGTAGACCAGTCGCTTTTGGCGTGCAATAACACAGCCAATTACCATTGTAGGGAATGTCCGGTACTCTAATTCGCTAGAGACAAGTGTTTTTAGCAGCTATTGAATATTACATAAATATAATTCGAAATTTACGAAAGTTATGATGGTTTACAGAGGCCTGGTCTACGATCGTAGAACACGTGCCTAACGGAGGGTTAAGTGTGATTTTTTTTTAATTTACTAAGTTTTACAAGAACACACAACACGCTGCAGCTAAACTGAACTAATATAAATGCTTGGTAGAAAAATTTTAAATATTTGGAATAGAATTGCCCGAAACTGTTAAAAAATCCCCTAAAACCATATTTGCAGTTTCAGATTATTAGGGGATTATCACATCACAAACTACCAACGTGCACCCCATGCTTGAAAATATTTTTTTCTCTTCATCGACTTCAAATTTTAGACAATTTGCAATGGAATGTATTTAAAAAAATCAATTATAGGAAGCTACTAAAAAGAAAGGGCATAAAATAAGTTCCAAACATCTATTTTTTATTTAAAAAAAATAAGCCTGGGGTGCGTTTGCACCCCGGTTGGTACTGTAAGGGTTTTAAAGCGGAAGTTTGAAAGTATTTGGGACGAGCTAGCTGGTCTCAAGACGCACTCCTTGAGTATCCTAATCGCTAAATTAAATTTTTTTGGAATTACATGCCACGGAGAAAAATCAAAACTATTCCAGAAATAATTTTTTAAGTCTCTTCTTGAGACGTTTGAGTCCGACAAGCTCACCCTTAATTAGTAACCCCTCGAAAATTGTAATTTAGGATGTGTATTTACCTAATTCGACATGTTTACGTTTTTTAAACGGAGCCATTGTTCTGAAAAAAAATTAAACCACCAGTTAAATGTTATAAATAATCACTTAATTAACAAAAAGTTTTAAATAAAAAAAAAATTTTTTAACATAAAGGCGCACCTATTTAACTTTACCGTCACCGTTTCACGAATGCAACTGCTGTAATTCGGCCGATAGCGCAAGTATAAATAATTATATAAACGATCGCTCAGCAGAGAAGATATTATATCAAAATATTTTTATGTGTATGTGTCACAATCAAATTAAAAACACGCGATTTTTACAAGAGATGTAGAGATGCAAGAAGACCTAACAGCTCCAAAAATTACTCCTTCTACTGTATCTACAGAGCCACAGTAGCGCTCGCCTAAACTTTGGAATTTTTCTAAAAAAAATATCGCCGAGTCGTTTAATCTTTTTATTTAATCTTTTCTTATTGGAACATCTTTTTTCCATGCGTGGAGAAAACAATAGTGTGCCCAGCTCAATATCCATCCAAATCCAAGTCTACTGCTACACCTCGGTCAGTGGTCAGTTCTAGATTACGCTCGTTTCATTTGTAGATTTATTCCATTCTACAGTGCATTGCATCAATTAATCCATCGATATCCGTTCAAGTATACTGCAACAACTCGAGATAATGGTCAGTTTCTAGACTGCGCTCATCTCATTTATAGATTTATTCGATTTTGCAAACTCTTATTTACCAAGCACAAATATATTCTTCAATTTAATTGCGTTCTTTTATTAATTGATAAAATTGTTTTGCTGTAATACGAGCTTATTTATATTATTATTTTGTTCCTGGAACCTGAAGCTTTTTGTTCACGATAAAATATAAGTCATCGTGTTATAACGAAAACATAAATAAGCACATTTTTGTAGCCGCTAAAAAAGTCTACGGGACAATTAATTATTTATTAATTTAAAAGTTGATTTTTATTTGAGTCGTGAATAAAACCAAATCCGCGATTTTAAAGACTTTTGTATCCAATTAATAATAATTATTAATATCGAACCGGATACATCGCCAATTTACGTCTATAGGGTAGGTAATAATCTACACGGTTGCACTGATGAACAAGCTAATGTATAATGTTCCATTTGCAACCTTAATTGGAACTGTGCGCAGTTCGAACGATTCCATTAGACCAGGTAACATATATTGTGAAAGTTCTCATCGCCTATAAAGTGATGGAAAATATTGCGCTCGTTTGAGAAATCGTAGTTTTGCATTAATTTAAGATACTTCTACTTTTGACCAGCTTCACTTTCAAACCAGTGGACCTACACCAAAATCAACCACATTTTCGGAACTCTCGTGAAATATTCTATAAACTGACCTAGATTTTTAATAACAAAATTTCTTTTGTACAAAAGTTACAACTGCCCACATAAACATTAGTGTAACCAAGCTCTTGTTAACCCGTAACCACAGACGTGAATTTTTTTGCACTAACACAGATGTAGAGTCAAAGTGACCAGGGCCGCCCTTAGAAGGGGGGTGATCAGGGTCCAGGCCCTGAGCCTCGCGCTTTTTTGCTTAATTTAGGGCCTCGCGCTACCGATGGTTAACCATCATATTCTTTAGGAAAAATTTTCTTACACGATCAGGTTTACCTGAACTCTATACCCTTACGTGTGTGTCCAGCTTTAGTATGACTCGAGACTCAAGAAATATGTTAAGGGTCAAGATTTGAAAGGAGTGATTAATTAAAGGCGTTTACACTACAACAGCTATTTATTTTTATAATTTATAACCCACGGGGTTAGACAAAACCAAACAAACAAAAGTACAAATACATATAGGTTTAGAATGCCGCACGCAGGGACGGATTGAGAAACTCGCAATAACACTTGAACTTGGAATTAGTAGGTATTACGGTATAACTAATAAGCATTTAGAAAAATAATTGGGAGGGTACAACGTCGAATTTTCTTATTATGAATTTTTGCAATATTTGATATTGGGTATGAAATTCGCATTAATTTGATTACTGGAATAAAAATGCTTGATATAATTATAATTTCCTGTTCTATACTTTGTCCAAATCAAATGTGAGAAATCTAATACGATCTCAAATCTGGACCAAATTTACGTAAAGAGTAAAGATAAGAAAGCAGCGTGTAAGTGTGTTGGTGCTAGTTTGTCTCGAAATCTTAAAATAAATATTACTGCATACTCGTAGTAGTATACGAAATGCGATATCGAGCTAGCGTATTTTTGCTACCCTCCATCAGACTGCCGTCCTAGGCAGCTACCTATCGTGCCTTATGGATAAATCAGCCCTGTGGATTTGACCGACCCCCGAGGCAGAACGGCGTGGCTATCCTATATGATGGTCTACTAGACATTACTACTAAGCATTTAGAAAAATAATTGCGAGGGTACAACGTCGAATTTTCTTTTTATGAATTTTTAAAGTTATTATCAAGAAAGTACATTCTTGGGAGTGGAAAACGACCATCTTCTACGCCCCCCACGCATGTCAAGCCTATGTGGAGTTGTAGTGAACATCATTATTAACTAGTTTGAAGAAAAATTGGGAGGGTGAGACGTCGGATTTTCATTTTATAGACGAAAAATATTTCTTTTGATTGTTTAAGTGGTCTACTGTAAAATCTAAGTATGAGTATTCGTTTCTGACGCTAAAATCGCCCAATTAATGCTTATAGCTCGAAAACTACGCACTTTATGGGAAAAGTGCGTCAATACAAAAGGAAGGTACATTCAATTTTCTACAAATTATATTTGTTAATTTTTTTTCTCGGGTAAACCGTTTAAGCGCTGGAGCGAGTTAAAATGTGACAAAAATTTTGTAATTGTATTAAAATGTTTTATTAATTTATCGCTTATAACTCGAAACCTACGCACTTATGGAGAAAGTGCATTTATAAAAAAAGAAGTTACATTCAATTTTCTACAAATTATATTGGTTAATTTTTTTTCTCGGGTAAACCGTTTAAGCGCTGGAGCGAGTTAAAATGTGACAAAAATTTTGTAATTGTCTTAAAACTGCTTTATTTGTTCATCGCTTATAACTCAAAATCTACGCACTTTATGGGGAAAGTGCATCTATACAAAAAGAAGGCACATTCAATTTCCTACAAATTATATCTGTTAATTTTTTTTCTCGAGTAAACCGTTTAGGCGCTGGAGCGAGTTAAAATGTGACAAAAATTTTGTAATTGTATTATAATGTTTTATTAATTTATCGCTTATAACTCGAAACCTACGCACTTATGGAGAAAGTGCATTTATACAAAAAGAAGGTACATTCAATTTACTACAAATTATATCTGTTAATTTTTTTTCTCGAGTAAACCGTTTAGGCGCTGGAACGAGTTAAAATGTGACAAAAATTTTGTAATTGTATTATAATGTTTTATTAATTTATCGCTTATAACTCGAAACCTACGCACTTATGGGGAAAGTGCATCTATACAAAAAGAAGGTACATTCAATTTACTACAAATTATATCTGTTAATTTTTTTTCTCGAGTAAACCGTTTAGGCGCTGGAACGAGTTAAAATGTGACAAAAATTTTGTAATTGTATTAAAATGTTTTATTAATTTATCGCTTATAACTCGAAACCTACGCACTTATGGGGAAAGTGCATTTATAAAAAAAGAAGTTGCATTCAATATCCTAAAAATTATATTTGTTAATTTTTTTTCTCGGGTAAACCGTTTAAGCGCTGGAGCGAGTTAAAATGTGACAAAAATTTTGTAATTGTCTTAAAACTGCTTTATTTGTTCATCGCTTATAACTCGAAATCTACGCACTTTATGGGGAAAGTGCATCTATACAAAAAGAAGGTACATTCAATTTACTACAAATTATATTTGTTAATTTTTTTTCTCGAGTAAACCGTTTAGGCGCTGGAACGAGTTAAAATGTGACAAAAATTTTGTAATTGTATTATAATGTTTTATTAATTTATCGCTTATAACTCGAAACCTACGCACTTATGGGGAAAGTGCATTTATAAAAAAAGAAGTTACATTCAATATCCTAAAAGTTATATTTGTTAATTTTTTTTCTCGGGTAAACCGTTTAAGCGCTGGAGCGAGTTAAAATGTGACAAAAATTTTGTAATTGTCTTAAAACTGCTTTATTTGTTCATCGCTTATAACTCGAAATCTACGCACTTTATGGGGAAAGTGCATCTATACAAAAAGAAGGTACATTCAATTTACTACAAATTATATCTGTTAATTTTTTTTCTCGAGTAAACCGTTTAGGCGCTGGAACGAGTTAAAATGTGACAAAAATTTTGTAATTGTATTAAAATGTTTTATTAATTTATCGCTTATAACTCGAAACCTACGCACTTATGGGGAAAGTGCATCTATACAAAAAGAAGGTACATTCAATTTACTACAAATTATATCTGTTAATTTTTTTTCTCGAGTAAACCGTTTAGGCGCTGGAACGAGTTAAAATGTGACAAAAATTTTGTAATTGTATTATAATGTTTTATTAATTTATCGCTTATAACTCGAAACCTACGCACTTATGGGGAAAGTGCATCTATACAAAAAGAAGGTACATTCAATTTACTACAAATTATATCTGTTAATTTTTTTTCTCGAGTAAACCGTTTAGGCGCTGGAACGAGTTAAAATGTGACAAAAATTTTGTAATTGTATTAAAATGTTTTATTAATTTATCGCTTATAACTCGAAACCTACGCACTTATGGGGAAAGTGCATTTATAAAAAAAGAAGTTGCATTCAATATCCTAAAAATTATATTTGTTAATTTTTTTTCTCGGGTAAACCGTTTAAGCGCTGGAGCGAGTTAAAATGTGACAAAAATTTTGTAATTGTCTTAAAACTGCTTTATTTGTTCATCGCTTATAACTCGAAATCTACGCACTTTATGGGGAAAGTGCATCTATACAAAAAGAAGGTACATTCAATTTACTACAAATTATATCTGTTAATTTTTTTTCTCGAGTAAACCGTTTAGGCGCTGGAACGAGTTAAAATGTGACAAAAATTTTGTAATTGTATTAAAATGTTTTATTAATTTATCGCTTATAACTCGAAACCTACGCACTTATGGGGAAAGTGCATCTATACAAAAAGAAGGTACATTCAATTTACTACAAATTATATCTGTTAATTTTTTTTCTCGAGTAAACCGTTTAGGCGCTGGAACGAGTTAAAATGTGACAAAAATTTTGTAATTGTATTATAATGTTTTATTAATTTATCGCTTATAACTCGAAACCTACGCACTTATGGGGAAAGTGCATCTATACAAAAAGAAGGTACATTCAATTTACTACAAATTATATCTGTTAATTTTTTTTCTCGAGTAAACCGTTTAGGCGCTGGAACGAGTTAAAATGTGACAAAAATTTTGTAATTGTATTATAATGTTTTATTAATTTATCGCTTATAACTCGAAACCTACGCACTTATGGGGAAAGTGCATCTATACAAAAAGAAGGTACATTCAATTTACTACAAATTATATCTGTTAATTTTTTTTCTCGAGTAAACCGTTTAGGCGCTGGAACGAGTTAAAATGTGACAAAAATTTTGTAATTGTATTAAAATGTTTTATTAATTTATCGCTTATAACTCGAAACCTACGCACTTATGGGGAAAGTGCATTTATAAAAAAAGAAGTTGCATTCAATATCCTAAAAATTATATTTGTTAATTTTTTTTCTCGGGTAAACCGTTTAAGCGCTGGAGCGAGTTAAAATGTGACAAAAATTTTGTAATTGTCTTAAAACTGCTTTATTTGTTCATCGCTTATAACTCGAAATCTACGCACTTTATGGGGAAAGTGCATCTATACAAAAAGAAGGTACATTCAATTTACTACAAATTATATTTGTTAATTTTTTTTCTCGAGTAAACCGTTTAGGCGCTGGAACGAGTTAAAATGTGACAAAAATTTTGTAATTGTATTATAATGTTTTATTAATTTATCGCTTATAACTCGAAACCTACGCACTTATGGGGAAAGTGCATTTATAAAAAAAGAAGTTACATTCAATATCCTAAAAGTTATATTTGTTAATTTTTTTTCTCGGGTAAACCGTTTAAGCGCTGGAGCGAGTTAAAATGTGACAAAAATTTTGTAATTGTCTTAAAACTGCTTTATTTGTTCATCGCTTATAACTCGAAATCTACGCACTTTATGGGGAAAGTGCATCTATACAAAAAGAAGGTACATTCAATTTACTACAAATTATATCTGTTAATTTTTTTTCTCGAGTAAACCGTTTAGGCGCTGGAACGAGTTAAAATGTGACAAAAATTTTGTAATTGTATTAAAATGTTTTATTAATTTATCGCTTATAACTCGAAACCTACGCACTTATGGGGAAAGTGCATTTATAAAAAAAGAAGTTACATTCAATTTTCTACAAATTATATTTGTTAATTTTTTTTCTCGGGTAAACCGTTTAAGCGCTGGAGCGAGTTAAAATGTGACAAAAATTTTGTAATTGTCTTTAAACTGCTTTATTTGTTCATCGCTTATAACTCGAAATCTACGCACTTTATGGGGAAAGTGCATCTATACAAAAAGAAGGTACATTCAATTTACTACAAATTATATCTGTTAATTTTTTTTTTCGAGTAAACCGTTTAGGCGCTGGAACGAGTTAAAATGTGACAAAAATTTTGTAATTGTATTAAAATGTTTTATTAATTTATCGCTTATAACTCGAAACCTACGCACTTATGGGGAAAGTGCATTTATAAAAAAAGAAGTTACATTCAATTTTCTACAAATTATATTTGTTAATTTTTTTTCTCGGGTAAACCGTTTAAGCGCTGGAGCGAGTTAAAATGTGACAAAAATTTTGTAATTGTCTTAAAACTGCTTTATTTGTTCATCGCTTATAACTCGAAATCTACGCACTTTATGGGGAAAGTGCATCTATACAAAAAGAAGGTACATTCAATTTACTACAAATTATATCTGTTAATTTTTTTTCTCGAGTAAACCGTTTAGGCGCTGGAACGAGTTAAAATGTGACAAAAATTTTGTAATTGTATTAAAATGTTTTATTAATTTATCGCTTATAACTCGAAACCTACGCACTTTATGGGGAAAGTGCATCTATACAAAAAGAAGATACATTCAATTTTCTACAAATTATATTTGTTAATTTTTTTTCTCGGGTAAACCGTTTAAGCGCTGGAGCGAGTTAAAATGTGACAAAAATTTTGTAATTGTCTTAAAACTGCTTTATTTGTTCATCGCTTATAACTCGAAATCTACGCACTTTATGGGGAAAGTGCATCTATACAAAAAGAAGGTACATTCAATTTACTACAAATTATATCTGTTAATTTTTTTTCTCGAGTAAACCGTTTAGGCGCTGGAACGAGTTAAAATGTGACAAAAATTTTGTAATTGTATTAAAATGTTTTATTAATTTATCGCTTATAACTCGAAACCTACGCACTTATGGGGAAAGTGCATTTATAAAAAAAGAAGTTACATTCAATTTTCTACAAATTATATTTGTTAATTTTTTTTCTCGGGTAAACCGTTTAAGCGCTGGAGCGAGTTAAAATGTGACAAAAATTTTGTAATTGTCTTAAAACTGCTTTATTTGTTCATCGCTTATAACTCGAAATCTACGCACTTTATGGGGAAAGTGCATCCATACAAAAAGAAGGTACATTCAATTTACTACAAATTATATCTGTTAATTTTTTTTCTCGAGTAAACCGTTTAGGCGCTGGAACGAGTTAAAATGTGACAAAAATTTTGTAATTGTATTATAATGTTTTATTAATTTATCGCTTATAACTCAAAACCTACGCACTTTTTGGAAAAGTGCATCTATACAAGAAAAAGGTACATTTAATTTCCTACAAATTTTATCTGTTAATTTTTTTTCTCGGGCGAACCGTTTAGGAGCTGGAGCTTCGCGATTGTAAGCGAAAAACCTAAAAACTATTAGCAACAGCCAACCCTTTTCGAACCACCATCAATGCTGCCACTTTGAGGTCGATTTTAATGCTAATTTCCGATGCTCTTACTGGTAATTTATCGTTTAGTAAAAGTCTTCGCTGCATCCCACCATTACTACCCTGATCTGATGCTCTCCAATACTGGGGTTTGCTTTAAAAAATCGCACTTACTGCTAATGGTGTGCAGTGGACGGGAGTGTTATTTTTAAAGTATTTAGAAAACCTCTTTCAAAACGAGGTTAGTTGTCCTATTTTAAATACAACACCATGTATATTGTGTATTCTGTTTTCGGGTTAGGAATTGTCAATATTTAAATTTTTAGGGGCGAAGGTGAATTAAAAATGGAATATTATAATTAATTATTTGATTTTAAATTGATTGTGCTGGCCAATTCTAATTTCAACTTTTTTACGTTAAAACTACAAATTTTCTAATCACGTGTTGATAACACCCGCATCTGCAGCTGCGCGTTCTGGATATTCTTTGGTTGTAGTTGGTTTGGTAATACGACCGTAGTTTTTACAAATTAATATAGTTTTCACCCTGGTTTAAGGGAGCCAAGAGTTCGAATAGTGAAGGAATTAATAAGGTGATAGGTACGCATTTTTAAATTAAACTATTGTTCAATTATTTATACTATTTTAGTGGTTTTACCTCGCATCACATCTTATGACAAATATAATTTTGTTTCTAAATTTTTGTCGCTTCAATCCGTCACAGTAGGGCTTTACAATTACCCTTTAAAATTTAATTGTTTAATGGTTTTAGATTTTAAGGGGTTAAATTTAACCAATCGAAACGATTTTGCTTTCTTTATGAAAATAAAAATAATTTAGGCCACATCGGGCCACATTCAAATTGTTATCGGGAATTATTGATACGTCAATGAGATAAAAATATTTCCCCACGCTTTTGATGTAATTGTAGAATTCAATTTTATTTTACGTTGCGATTTTAAATTTATATTTGCAGATTATTTTCTCAAACTTTGAGAATCTTCATTAAAGTTCCAAGGAAGGAAATCCACCGTCATTTAATTTTCGCATGCGCCAGTTTCCCGCTTGCCCGAATTAAAACATTTCAAAAATAAATACTCTAATCATAATATTTGTTATTATAATACTTGGATAATTTATGCCTTTTCATTAAATTATTGCAGATTGTGGGAGACAAATACGAGAAAACCTATCAGATTTCCACCAGCTTCAAGCATCTTCTTGGATGACAGTTCCAACTTCTAATAGGAAAAACGCAATTTGGAATGCCAAATACAAACGAGAAAGGTAAGTCCTTATACTACAACCGGTAATCGAGCAATCGTGAACTTCCTTGCCCTCAAGTAGTTTGGGGGATAACAGACATTTTTTGCTTCATTTAGTTTAAGGTGACGATTTTGCCCATGTAATAAATGTTGCAAATAGTGCTTTACTGGAGCGCTTGAGCAGCCAAACCTATTGAAGTTTGAACAAAAAAATCAGAAAATTCTTTTTAGTTTGGGAGATCTCCAACCAAACAGATTGGCTGCTACTGTCTATAATGCACCATAAGTGCGAGGTAGTAGCGATATTTATCTTTTGTCCCGTAAACGCCAACCTTTAACAGAAGTTAATTGACATCCTGACATCCGTTACGTACCATAGTGTGATTACAAATGTGTCGTATTTACTAAACATGCATATAGATTGGTTGATTTAGGACGAGTTGTACATTAGTAGCTTTAGCCCATTGAACACTACTTACGTTTCAAATTAGGACTTTATTATTATTATTTCCCCTGAGGCTGGCCCCTTTTGCGGTTCCTTGCACTGCGACCTCTTGGGTCTATTGTGCGCCTCGGATGTACTCTCCCTTTATGTGAGCTCTGTACTTTTAATGAAGTCCAGAATTTCCTCTATTGGTAGTTTGGACAAATCTCCTTGGAGCATCTTCTCCTTCCCGAGAATGCTGTGACGACTTCTTGTGAAAGCCTCACAGTGTAGCAGAAGATGAATTGGAGTTTCCTCCGCCTCTGCACATCCTCTGCATAGTGGGCCTTTTTCTAGTCCCATCGTATACAGGTGCTTTTTAAGCTGGCAATGTCCCGTTATCAGTGCCGTTGCCAGTCGTAGCTCATCTCTACTCATTCTGAGTAGAGAGTAGGTTCTTCTGTCTGAGGGTTTCTCCAGTAGGACTTTAGGAGTCTCCCTCCAGTGTTTCGTATGCCTGCGTGTTTCGTATTAGGACTTGATAAGTCTAGGCGTTTACAAGTCATTGGCATGCATCGACTTAACATTTTAATTTTTACAAGGGCGAGAGCTGATTTAGAGGTTTTGCTTTTAGACGCCAATGAATACAAGGAATTGGTGGAAAGTAATCAAATGCGGCCTGGAAAACGGAAAACGGCTGTAAGAACAATAAACTTCTTATTAAAACTCAATTTAGTTTGTATACTCAGTGACATAGAAATTGCAACACTAAGAAGCACTAGGAATTTTGTGATAAAATTTGGCAAAACCGTTCAACTACTCGAGGGTAATCATTGATTAAAATTTAAAGAAAAAACAAATGAAGATACACCTTATTTTTATTAATAATGTGTAGCACGCCCCCTATTAGTTACACACTCCACCACTCTTCGCGGCATCGATTCCAACAGGTGATCAATATCCTCCTGGAGTATTGTATCTCAAGCCACCTGCAATTCATTCTGGAGGGCTACCAGCGTCAGTGAAGGATTCGCCAAATTTCCCAGTTTTCTTCTCATTGTGTCCCACACATGTTCAATGGGCGATAGGTCGGGAGATCTGGGAGGCCATAGCAAGAGATTGACGTAGACCTCTTCAAAACGGTTGAGGGAAGTTCTTGCAACATGAGGACGGGCATTATCTTGCTGGAATGGAGGGTCTTCCATCTGCTGAAAATATGGAAGAATATGCGCTTCCACAACCTCATGGATATAACGCTGGGCGTTTATATTGCCTCGGATGAATACCAACTGAGACCTACTCCCATACGCTATTGCACCCCATCCCATAACTCTGACAGTTCGGTGCACAGGCCTCTCGACAGAAAAGTTAACATTTCCCGTTCCCCACGTCTTTGCCGGACTTTCATGCGGTCATCATGCATTCCCAAACAGAATCTAGATTCGTCACTAAACACCACTCTATGCAACTCCAAGTTCCAGTGCACTCTCAACGTACACCACTCCAAAAGTTGCTGTCGGTGTTGAGCCGTAAGTGGTAGCACAAGATGTGGCCGATAAGATTGCAAGCCGAAAGTTCTAATTCGACGGTAAACCGTTCAAAGAGTTACAAGACGACCTTCATTACCTTACCATTGGTCAGCAATTGATCTGGTACTGGGGAATCGGCCTCTTAATGCCATTAGCCGAAGATGGCGGTCCTGCGCCTCATTAGTTTGTTTTAGTCTTCCGGATCCTTTTGGTGGATTGGGTTCGGTTAAGACAATTGGCGATTTTCCGAACCGAAAAACCACCTTCGGGTAAGCCATAATTCGACCTCTTTCAAATTCGCTCAACTGGCGGTAATTTGCACGCTGCCGTATTCTAGGCATAATTAAACTCTTAAAACAAGCAAAACAGAAAAATGGCAAGTACATCAATAACGAAATTACCAAAAACTCGTCAGAAATGCACCTGACAATAATGTACGAAGATAGAACACCAAGTGTCAAATATGCCATTACCACTTGATCAATCTCATCCAAATTTTAATCAATTATTACCCTCGAGTAGTTGAACGGTTTTGCCAGATTGTATCACAAAATTCCCAGTTCTTCTTGGTGTTGCAATTTCTATGTCACTGAGTATATTTTGGGAGACGTAACGCTCAATTTAATATTAGATCAAACCATAAGTTGACTCAACCGTAAATACAGCATTGTGCGATGGGTTGCATATGTAAGTAAATTTTTTGCTAAGGCTCGTACGCACGGACGTTTGATTTTAACACAATTTTTAATCGTTTATAATAGATCTCAATACAACAAATGAGTGTTGGCGCACAGGCAATAAAAAAATTGATGATTGCCTGTGCGCTAACACTCATTTGATGTGTCGAAATCTATTAAAAATTAAAAATTGCGTTAAAATAAATAGTCGGTGTGTTACTAGCCTTATTTTACCCTTGCCGAAGAAAAGCATGTTAGTCATTTACAATCGAGAGAAATATCAAAGGTCAAAGCGCGTAAGAAAAAGGTTTCTAACCAACTTTAGATGTTAAAAAGTCCAGACAACTTCCAGCTCTCCTACAAATCGCATAATGGATACTTACAAATAACTACCGAGTTGACAAAAGTTATAGCCATATTTATCTGTTCATTGATTTGGTATTATAACCTATTATAAATTATAATGGAAGCAAATTGTTCGATGATTCTGAAGTTCTTGTAATCTCTGCAGTGAAGAATGTTCTTCAGGTTTCAGGTATTAAAAATTGCCCGTTATAGCCGATGTGCTCATTATATGTGAGCCCTTGTCAGAATTCAAAATATAGTTTTAATGATTCGTTTTTGGTAACTTGCGAAACACTATTAATATTAATAATTTAAGTATATTTTGGCGATTTTACTAATTCATTGCTTTTGTTCTAGTGTTATTTTGTGGCAATTGTAAATCTGAATGTAATGCTCCAATTGGCATTGGAGAAGGGGAACACTAAAAGAAGACGGCTGTCTCACATCATGTAACAACTTATCAACATTATTGTTGAAGAAAATTTGATGCTCGAAGAAGGCAATTTAGAAATTAGAATTATGTATCGTGTAACAAGCTATGCAATTATCTGGATATTTATAACTATCTAGCTACGACCGAAACTTGTGACGATTGATGATGAATGAAGATTTTGGAAATGAGTGGTTGTGGCTTACTAAAGAACGCTGTTAATAATTGGAAATGGTAAGAAAAAATATTTTAAAAAGAAGTATTTTAATTTCTATTTTTAGATTTAGATTTCGTTTACAACAGCGAACAGTCCCTCATGTCCTAAATGTAAGAGTGTTTACTTGAAATTTTCCTAATTGTTACAAAGCATTGGAAAAGCTGGTTTTCCGTATTAATAAGTTCATAGATTTAATTAATTTTTCCTGATTAATAGTGGTTTTCTTGTTTTAATATTATAAATTTGGAGTTGCCGCATTGTTTATGTATCAAAATTTATAATTATAACATTACATTTGAGTATATGTCGTTGGAAGGGGGGCGATTTCTGCAAGATGCATTTTTCTTGTACAGGGTAATTAATAATCTCACCGATATTGTGCCTGCTTATATTGTTTAATTAAGATTTAATGTTTCTCAGGTTAAAAGCAGAGGTCGTCGCCTATTTTATTTAAAAAGGCCTCTGACGAATGTTTTGAATGTGTGTTCTCTGCACAGGCTCGCGTGGACACTGAACATCGTTAGTCGGGTCACTGATATCTTTCATGGAGAGGTTTTAAATGTTGGTGTTTGAAGCTGGTTGAATTGCCTCTTGTACTATGTAATGATGCAGGATTTATTGTATAATTTTAGTGTAAACTGTAGGCTTTTTTGTAAACTATGTATGTTCACCATGTAGCTATTGGTTCCCGATCTTTGGTAGAAATTTTTATATTTATTTGTCATGTCATGACTTTCAGAGCAACAGTCTTTTCTTTCGGCGATTATTTTGTGTTTTTATTATTTTAACTGTTGGCTTATAATTGGGGCGTTTCGTTCTGTTTGCGACAGTTTAATAAATACACAATTATAAATAACAATTAGTTTATTAATTAGTTGAAACTATTATGCATTCTATATTGACCACTTTTTAAGTTGAAATAATGTAGAAGTCGAATTTTGTTAAAACTCTAACTTTTTACGCCTACTAACACATAGGCAACACTTGTTACTCTACCAATACATTATAAATTTTAAACTATTACCATAGAAATTTATAGAGTGGGGTGGTCACATGACCACCAAAAGTTTATATAAGGCCGAGTTTTGCCATTCGGAAAATTTCTGTCTCAACTTCAAATCAGCTTCGAAGAGAAAATTTTAGCTTTGCTCGTGTGAAAAATCAACTACAACTTTTTGAATTTTTTTTTCTTAGAAGTTGTTAGAGGCATTGTTCTGAATATCTTTAGCGACTTTTGGATCATTTGGTCGAATATTAATGTGGGAAATTAAGTTTTTAAAAATCAATTACTTATTCGTACCTACCACAATATTAATTAACTCTGCATTCTTGTTTGGAAGGTGTTTGGCGCTTCTTAAGACGCTGTTATTTCTCTCTTCTGAGGAGAATTTATTTGTAAATTTATTTTTGTCTTATAATTATTATTGTATGTATGTAAATTACGTTGATAAAATAAACGATAGAAAGCAATAATTTCTTTTATTATAAGCTACCCTATTTACAAGCAAAGTTCTCGATTTTGGGCTAGGTAGTAGGAGAGCAGATGGGCGATAAGGTGGTCGAAACAAATTTTAACTAAAATACCAATATTTTTGAATGTTAAAACGCTTATCTTTTAAGCGATAACGCCTCGTTGCGAAACATAATAGCACGAGCATTTAAATATATATTTCTCTTTAATTAATTTCGACCACCTTATTGCCCTTCTGCTCTCCTACTACCTAGCCCGAAAATTGTAAAATTTGAAAGAAATTTTAAAAAATGGATTTTTTAAAAGCCGGAATTACGCAATTTTGAGGGTGCGATTCTTTAGTCCTATTAGCAGCAAATATTGTTGTATAATTTGGGCGCTCCTGCTCCTCCAGTTTAGAAGCTATTCGACTTTTAAATTATTTTTAATGTTTTATAAATCTTGAAATTTTATGCTTTATGTCGAATATCTTCGAAACTGGAGGAGCAGGAGCGCCTAAATTATACAAGAGTATTTGCTGCTAATAGGACTAAAGAATCGCATCCTCGAAGTTGCGTAATTCCGGCTTTTAAAATATACCTTTTTAATAATTTCTTTAAAATTTTACAATTTTCGGGCTAGGTAGTAGGAGAGCAGAAGGGCGATAAGGTGGTCGAAACAAATTTTAACTAAAATACCAATATTTTTGAATATTAAAACGCTTATCTTTTAAGCGATAACGCCTCGTTGCGAAACATAATAGCACGAGCATTTAAATAAATATTTCTCTTTAATTAATTTCGACCACCTTATTGCCCTTCTGCTCTCCTACTACCTAGCCCGAAAATTGTAAAATTTGAAAGAAATTTTTAAAAATGGATTTTTTAAAAGCCGGAATTACGCAATTTTGAGGGTGCGATTCTTTAGTCCTATTAGCAGCAAATATTGTTGTATAATTTGGGCGCTCCTGCTCCTCCAGTTTAGAAGCTATTCGACTTTTAAATTATTTTTAATGTTTTATAAATCTTGAAATTTTATGCTTTATGTCGAATATCTTCGAAACTGGAGGAGCAGGAGCGCCTAAATTATACAAGAGTATTTGCTGCTAATAGGACTAAAGAATCGCATCCTCGAAGTTGCGTAATTCCGGCTTTTAAAATATACCTTTTTAATAATTTCTTTAAAATTTTACAATTTTCGGGCTAGGTAGTAGGAGAGCAGAAGGGCGATAAGGTGGTCGAAACAAATTTTAACTAAAATACCAATATTTTTGAATATTAAAACGCTTATCTTTTAAGCGATAACGCCTCGTTGCGAAACATAATAGCACGAGCATTTAAATAAATATTTCTCTTTAATTAATTTCGACCACCTTATTGCCCTTCTGCTCTCCTACTACCTAGCCCGAAAATTGTAAAATTTGAAAGAAATTTTTAAAAATGGATTTTTTAAAAGCCGGAATTACGCAATTTTGAGGGTGCGATTCTTTAGTCCTATTAGCAGCAAATATTCTTGTATAATTTGGGCGCTCCTGCTCCTCCAGTTTAGAAGCTATTCGACTTTTAAATTATTTTTAATGTTTTATAAATCTTGAAATTTTATGCTTTATGTCGAATATTTTCGAAACTGGAGGAGCAGGAGCGCCTAAATTATACAAGAGTATTTGCTGCTAATAGGACTAAAGAATCGCATCCTCGAAGTTGCGTAATTCCGGCTTTTAAAATATTCCTTTTTAATAATTTCTTTTAAATTTTACAATTTTCGGGCTAGGTAGTAGGAGAGCAGAAGGGCGATAAGGTGGTCGAAACAAATTTTAACTAAAATACCAATATTTTTGAATATTAAAACGCTTATCTTTTAAGCGATAACGCCTCGTTGCGAAACATAATAGCACGAGCATTTAAATAAATATTTCTCTTTAATTTATTTCGATCACCTTATCGCCCTTCTGCTCTCCTACTACTTAGCCCGAAAATTGTAAAATTTGAAAGAAATTTTTAAAAATGGATTTTTTAAAAGCCGGAATTACGCAACTTCGAGGATGCGATTCTTTAGTCCTATTAGCAGCAAATACTCTTGTATAATTTAGGCGCTCCTGCTCCTCCAGTTTAGAAGCTATTCGACTTTTAAATTATTTTTAATGTTTTATAAATCTTGAAATTTTATGCTTTATGTCGAATATCTTCGAAACTGGAGGAGCAGGAGCGCCTAAATTATACAAGAGTATTTGCTGCTAATAGGACTAAAGAATCGCATCCTCGAAGTTGCGTAATTCCGGCTTTTAAAATATACCTTTTTAATAATTTCTTTAAAATTTTACAATTTTCGGGCTAGGTAGTAGGAGAGCAGAAGGGCGATAAGGTGGTCGAAACAAATTTTAACTAAAATACCAATATTTTTGAATATTAAAACGCTTATCTTTTAAGCGATAACGCCTCGTTGCGAAACATAATAGCACGAGCATTTAAATAAATATTTCTCTTTAATTAATTTCGACCACCTTATTGCCCTTCTGCTCTCCTACTACCTAGCCCGAAAATTGTAAAATTTGAAAGAAATTTTTAAAAATGGATTTTTTAAAAGCCGGAATTACGCAATTTTGAGGGTGCGATTCTTTAGTCCTATTAGCAGCAAATATTCTTGTATAATTTGGGCGCTCCTGCTCCTCCAGTTTAGAAGCTATTCGACTTTTAAATTATTTTTAATGTTTTATAAATCTTGAAATTTTATGCTTTATGTCGAATATTTTCGAAACTGGAGGAGCAGGAGCGCCTAAATTATACAAGAGTATTTGCTGCTAATAGGACTAAAGAATCGCATCCTCGAAGTTGCGTAATTCCGGCTTTTAAAATATTCCTTTTTAATAATTTCTTTTAAATTTTACAATTTTCGGGCTAGGTAGTAGGAGAGCAGAAGGGCGATAAGGTGGTCGAAACAAATTTTAACTAAAATACCAATATTTTTGAATATTAAAACGCTTATCTTTTAAGCGATAACGCCTCGTTGCGAAACATAATAGCACGAGCATTTAAATAAATATTTCTCTTTAATTTATTTCGATCACCTTATCGCCCTTCTGCTCTCCTACTACTTAGCCCGAAAATTGTAAAATTTGAAAGAAATTTTTAAAAATGGATTTTTTAAAAGCCGGAATTACGCAACTTCGAGGATGCGATTCTTTAGTCCTATTAGCAGCAAATACTCTTGTATAATTTAGGCGCTCCTGCTCCTCCAGTTTAGAAGCTATTCGACTTTTAAATTATTTTTAATGTTTTATAAATCTTGAAATTTTATGCTTTATGTCGAATATTTTCGAAACTGGAGGAGCAGGAGCGCCTAAATTATACAAGAGTATTTGCTCCTAATAGGACTAAAGAATCGCATCCTCGAAGTTGCGTAATTCCGGCTTTTAAAATATTCCTTTTTAATAATTTCTTTTAAATTTTACAATTTTCGGGCTAGGTAGTAGGAGAGCAGAAGGGCGATAAGGTGGTCGAAACAAATTTTAACTAAAATACCAATATTTTTGAATATTAAAACGCTTATCTTTTAAGCGATAACGCCTCGTTGCGAAACATAATAGCACGAGCATTTAAATAAATATTTCTCTTTAATTTATTTCGATCACCTTATCGCCCTTCTGCTCTCCTACTACTTAGCCCGAAAATTGTAAAATTTGAAAGAAATTTTTAAAAATGGATTTTTTAAAAGCCGGAATTACGCAACTTCGAGGATGCGATTCTTTAGTCCTATTAGCAGCAAATACTCTTGTATAATTTAGGCGCTCCTGCTCCTCCAGTTTAGAAGCTATTCGACTTTTAAATTATTTTTAATGTTTTATAAATCTTGAAATTTTATGCTTTATGTCGAATATTTTCGAAACTGGAGGAGCAGGAGCGCCTAAATTATACAAGAGTATTTGCTCCTAATAGGACTAAAGAATCGCATCCTCGAAGTTGCGTAATTCCGGCTTTTAAAATATTCCTTTTTAATAATTTCTTTTAAATTTTACAATTTTCGGGCTAGGTAGTAGGAGAGCAGAAGGGCGATAAGGTGGTCGAAACAAATTTTAACTAAAATACCAATATTTTTGAATATTAAAACGCTTATCTTTTAAGCGATAACGCCTCGTTGCGAAACATAATAGCACGAGCATTTAAATAAATATTTCTCTTTAATTTATTTCGATCACCTTATCGCCCTTCTGCTCTCCTACTACTTAGCCCGAAAATTGTAAAATTTGAAAGAAATTTTTAAAAATGGATTTTTTAAAAGCCGGAATTACGCAACTTCGAGGATGCGATTCTTTAGTCCTATTAGCAGCAAATACTCTTGTATAATTTAGGCGCTCCTGCTCCTCCAGTTTAGAAGCTATTCGACTTTTAAATTATTTTTAATGTTTTATAAATCTTGAAATTTTATGCTTTATGTCGAATATTTTCGAAACTGGAGGAGCAGGAGCGCCTAAATTATACAAGAGTATTTGCTGCTAATAGGACTAAAGAATCGCATCCTCGAAGTTGCGTAATTCCGGCTTTTAAAATATTCCTTTTTAATAATTTCTTTTAAATTTTACAATTTTCGGGCTAGGTAGTAGGAGAGCAGAAGGGCGATAAGGTGGTCGAAACAAATTTTAACTAAAATACCAATATTTTTGAATATTAAAACGCTTATCTTTTAAGCGATAACGCCTCGTTGCGAAACATAATAGCACGAGCATTTAAATAAATATTTCTCTTTAATTTATTTCGACCACCTTATCGCCCTTCTGCTCTCCTACTACCTAGCCCGAAAATTGTAAAATTTGAAAGAAACTTTTAAAAACCTAGTTTTAAAAAAATAGAAATTCTGCAATTCTGAGGGTGCAAATCTTTAGCTCTACTATCGGGGAGCATACTTGTTAAATTTGGGGGCTGCTGGTCCTCTAGTTTAGAAGATATTCGACTTTTAAGATATTTTAACTTTTATAAATTTTCAAATTTTGTGTTTTATGTTGAATATCTTCTGAACTAGAGGACCAGCAGCCCCCAGATTTAACAAGTATATTCCCCGATAGTAGAGCTAAAGATTTGCACCCTCAGAATTGCATAAATTTGATTTTTTTAAAACTAGGTTTCTAGAAGTTTCTTTCAAATTTTACAATTTTCGGGCTAGGTAGTAGGAGAGCAGAAGGGCGATAAGGTGGTCGAAGTAAATTAAAGAGAAATATTAATTTTATTTGCTCGTGCTATTATGTTACGCAACGAGGCGTTATCGCTTAAAAGATAAGCGTTTTAATATTCAAAAATATTGGTATTTTAATTCAAAATTTGTTTCGACCACCTTATCGCCCTTCTGCTCTCCTACTACCTTGTCCGAAAGTAGTAAAATTTAAAGAAAATTTTTAAAATCCTAGTTTTAAAAAATCGAAATTATGCAATTCTGAAGGCGCGAATCGTTAGCCCTACTATCGGGGAACATACTTGTTAAATTTGGGGGCAGCTGGTCTTCTAGTTTAGAAGATATTCGACTTTTAAGATATTTTAACTTTTATAAATTTTCAAATTTTGTGTTTTATGCTGAATATCTTCTGAACTAGAGGACCAGTAGCCCCCAAATTTAAGAAGTATATTCCCCGATAGTAGAGCTAAAGATTTGCACCCTCAGAATTGCATAAATTCGATTTTTTTAAAACTAGGTTTTTAGAAGTTTCTTTCAAATTTTACAATTTTCGGGCTAGGTAGTAGGAGAGCAGAAGTGCGATAAGGTAATCGAAATAAATTAAAGAGAAATATTTATTTAAACGAATTTTAAAAGCACTGACAAAATGTTATGAAACGAGGCGTTATCGCTGATATCGCAATGCTTTTAAAATTCGTTTAAATAAACATTTCTTTTTAATTTATTTCGACCACCTTATCGCCCTTCTGCTCTCCTACTACCTAGCCCGAAAACGAGGACTTTGCTTGTAAATAGGGTAGCTTATAATAAAAGAAATTATTGCTTTCTATCGTTTATTTTTTTCAACGTAATTTACATACATACAATAATAATTACAAGACAAAAATAAATTAAAAAATAAATTCTCCTCAGAAGATAGAAATAACAGCGTCTTAAGTAGCGCCAAACACCTTCCAAACAAGAATGCAGAGTTAATTAATATTGTGGTAGGTACGAATAAGTAATTGATTTTTAAAAACTTAATTTCCCACATTATTATTCGACCAAATGATCCAAAAGTCGCTAAAGATATTCAGAACAATGCCTCTAACAACTTTCAAGAAAAAAAAATTCAAAAAGTTGAAGTTGATTTTTCACACGAGCAAAGCTAAAATTTTCTCTTCGAAGCTGATTTGAAGTTGAGATTAGAAATTTTCGGAATGGCAAAACTCGTCCTTATATAAACTTTTGGTGGTCACGTGACCACCCCACTCTATAAATTTCTATGGTAATAGTTTAAAATTTATAATGTAGTGGGAGAGTAACAAGTGTTGCCTATGTATTAGTAGGCGTACAAAATTGGAGTTTTAACAAATTTCGACTTTTAACATTATTTCAACTTAGAAAGTGGTCAATATAGAAGGAAAAATACACAATACTTTTAAATAATTAATAAACTAATGTTATAATTATAAATTTTAATACATGAACATATAAACAATGCTGAAACTACTGATTTATAATAAATAGTAAAACGAGAAAACCACTTTAACGAGAAGCAATTTAACAAATTTGCAAACTTCTTAATACACTGGATTGAGCGAGCTCGGTTAGGCCCTTTAGGTGTCCTTAGAAGCACAAAATCGATAAATAATTTATTATCAATTACTATTTACTAATTTAAATTTTCATTTTTCATGAGCAAAACGTTTCATTCACAAATTGAAAAGAGAATCATTGAAACTAAAACTGTTACCACAGTAATTAACAATATTAATTTTTCTAATAACTAAATCTAGTTTATCAGAAGAAGAGTTAATTATAATATTACATATTTGCTTTAAAAGACTTAACAATTATTAAGATTTGTTACAATAACATTATAACTAATATTAGCCTGCTGTAGAACAATCAAAGTGCAGGACAAAGTATTTATAGTTCAGTCAACTAAAAATTAAAGCGTTCCACCTTCAAAAAAATTAAATAGTTTCGAAATTTTACATAATTCTTGTAGGTGTCTAATGAAGATTGTCCTAAAAGTTCCGATAAATCAGAAATGAGCTTTAGAAATGACCTCTGATTAACCAGATCTTTTAGGATATTGACCACTAGACAGCTAGACACTTAATAATAAACATTTGTGCTTATTTTTAATACACAAAAAGCAGAATTCGGTTAACGTAATGAAAATAGTAAATAAATATCTTCTAAGAATCTTCAAACAGAAATCTTGTTCTATTGTTATGTTCCAAACCGCATTGTTATGTTCCAAACCAGCTTACCAATGCTCTTTAAAGAATTAGGAAAATTTCAAGCAAACATTCCTATATTTAGAATATATTTAGTTTGTTGTTGGAAACGTAATCTAAAAATCGCAATTAAAATACATTTTTTTTAAATAACTTTTCTTACCATTTCTAATTACTGACAGCAAATAATTAAAGTGAATGGTCTTCAGAAAGTCACAAACATTAAATTCCAAAATCTTCATTCATCATCAATCACCACAAGTTTCAGTCGTAGCAAGACTGTAATATCCAAATAGTTGTATAGCTTCTTACGCCTTTCGGAATTCTAATTTCTAAAACAAGAAAAGTATAAAATACGATCAAACCAAAGAGAAAAAAGTTTCAATGCACCTAACATATAGGTAATTCCACGTTTGGGGTGGAATTAGTTTTACGCCTGCACTTAGGCGTAAAACTAATATCCAATTTCTACATTAAAAATACTTTTTCTTGATTTAAAATCAACGAATATGAATTAATATTTACCCCTTTAAATACAAGTTGTCTCCTATTTTAAACTAAACCATCTTGTAAAGCATATATACAATATTTTGTGTAGAGATATTTCAATCACGTAGGTAAATTGGGATATCCTCAATTCTTCTCTCTAAAATTAGAGATTTCTTACTACTAATTAAATGGATTAAACAAGAGTTACTTTTCTTAGGTCTTTTTACAATGACATTGTTATTTACCTTTCCAATTCATAAATCATTTAAAATTTGCAGAACGGGAATAAGAGAGATGTTGATAGGTAGTAATGTAAACTTGACGTTGGTACAGTCCAAAAAGCATTTAAATACCTGAAACCTGAAAAACATTCTTCACTGCAGAGATTACGAGAACTTCAGAATCAGCGAACAATTTGCTTCCCTTATAATTTATAATAGGTTATAATACCAAATCAAAGAACAGATAAAAACGGCTATAACTTTTGTACTTTGTCAACTCGGTACTTATTTGTAAGTATCCATTAAGCGATTTGTAGGAGGTCTGGACCATAAATAAACTAACTAAAATAAATGGTCTGGACTTTTTAATTTTTAACATCAAAATCTAATCTAAGGTTAGGTTAGAAAAATGGCTAACATACCACGCCTCCTTCCACAAGGGTAAAATAAGGCTGGTAGCACACCGACTAATTATTTTAAAACAATTTTTAATTTTTATTACATTTCAACACATCAAATGAGTGTTAGCGCACAGGCAATCATCAATTTGTTTATTGCTTGCGCGCCAACACTCATTTGTTGTATTGAGAAATTTTATTGACGATTAAAAATTGTGTTAAAATCAAGCGACCGTGCACAACGAGCCTTAGGTAGAAACTACTTACATATGCAACCCATCGTACAATGCTGTATTTACGGTTGACGCAACTTATAATTTGATCGATTTAAATTGAACGTTAAGTCTCCCAAAATACAAACTAACTTGAGTTTTAATAAGAAGTTTATTGTTCTTACAGCCGTTTTCCGTTTTCCAGGCCGCATTTGATTACTTTCCATCAATTCCTTGTATTATTCATTGGCGTCTAAAAAATTAAAATGTTAAATCGATGCATGCCAATGACGTCTACACGCCTAGACTTATCAAGTTGCCCTGAAAGTCATGACAAATAATAACTACTAGCTACTAACGATAACTACATCGCGAACATACATACTTTACAAAAAAGCCTACAGTTTACATTAAAATTAAACAAAAAAATCCTGCATCATTACATAGTACAAGAGGCAATTCAACCAGCTTCAAATACCAACATTTAAAACCTCTCCATGAAAGACATCAGTGACTTGACTAAGTGCGAGTTCGCATTAGCGCACCGCACCTAGCACCGCACATCGCCTACCTTTTAACAACATAGCGGCTGATAGGATAGGTGTGCGGTGCGCCACTCAGGCCTCCGCTATTTAAAAATAATGTTGTTTACTGGCTAGGCGATGGTCTAGGCGAGGTGCGGTGCTACACTGTGGACATGCACTAACGATGTTCAGTGTCCACGCCAGCCTGTGCAGAGAACACACATTCAAAACATTCGTCAGATGCTTTTTTAAATAAAATAGGCAACGACCTCTGCTTTTAACCTGAGAAACATTAAATCTTAATTAAACAATAAAAGCAGGAACAATACCGGTGAAATTATTAATTACCCTGTACAAGAAAAATGCATCTTGCAGAAATTTCAATTTTTAAATGAAAAAATCGTAAGGTTAACCCCTTACGATTTTTTTGGGCCAAAAAATGAAGGTTGTAGATATGCATTGTTAACGTGGAATAACGTAAGGATATAGCCTGGGCTATAACCTTCCCTATTTAAAAGACTAAATTGCAAAATTTTAATATTCAATTTTTAATTGAAAAAATCGTAAGGTTAACCCCTTACGATTTTTTTGGGCCAAAAAATGAAGGTTGTAGAAATGCATTGTTAACGTGGAATAACGTAAGGATATAGCCTGGGCTATAACCTTCCCTATTTAAAAGACTAAATTGCAAAATTTTAATATTCAATATTTAATTGAAAAAATAGTAAGGTTAACCTCTTACGATTTTTTTGGGCCAAAAAATGAAGGTTGTAGAAATGCATTGTTAACGTGGAATAACGTAAGGATATAGCCTGGGCTATAACCTTCCCTATTTAAAAGACTAAATTGCAAAATTTTAATATTCAATTTTTAATTGAAAAAATCGTAAGGTTAACCCCTTACGATTTTTTTGGGCCAAAAAATGAAGGTTGTAGAAATGCATTGTTAACGTGGAATAACGTAAGGATATAGCCTGGGCTATAACCTCCCCTATTTAAAAGACTAAATTGCAAAATTTTAATATTCAATTTTTAATTGAAAAAATCGTAAGGTTAACCCCTTACGATTTTTTTGGGCCAAAAAATGAAGGTTGTAGAAATGCATTGTTAACGTGGAATAACGTAAGGATATAGCCTGGGCTATAACCTTCCCTATTTAAAAGACTAAATTGCAAAATTTTAATATTCAATTTTTAATTGAAAAAATCGTAAGGTTAACCCCTTACGATTTTTTTGGGCCAAAAAATGAAGGTTGTAGAAATGCATTGTTAACGTGGAATAACGTAAGGATATAGCCTGGGCTATAACCTTCCCTATTTAAAAGACTAAATTGCAAAATTTTAATATTCAATTTTTAATTGAAAAAATCGTAAGGTTAACCCCTTACGATTTTTTTGGGCCAAAAAATGAAGGTTGTAGAAATGCATTGTTAACGTGGAATAACGTAAGGATATAGCCTGGGCTATAACCTTCCCTATTTAAAAGACTAAATTGCAAAATTTTAATATTCAATTTTTAATTGAAAAAATCGTAAGGTTAACCCCTTACGATTTTTTTGGGCCAAAAAATGAAGGTTGTAGAAATGCATTGTTAACGTGGAATAACGTAAGGATATAGCCTGGGCTATAACCTTCCCTATTTAAAAGACTAAATTGCAAAATTTTAATATTCAATTTTTAATTGAAAAAATCGTAAGGTTAACCCCTTACGATTTTTTTGGGCCAAAAAATGAAGGTTGTAGAAATGCATTGTTAACGTGGAATAACGTAAGGATATAGCCTGGGCTATAACCTTCCCTATTTAAAAGACTAAATTGCAAAATTTTAATATTCAATATTTAATTGAAAAAATAGTAAGGTTAACCTCTTACGATTTTTTTGGGCCAAAAAATGAAGGTTGTAGAAATGCATTGTTAACGTGGAATAACGTAAGGATATAGCCTGGGCTATAACCTTCCCTATTTAAAAGACTAAATTGCAAAATTTTAATATTCAATTTTTAATTGAAAAAATCGTAAGGTTAACCCCTTACGATTTTTTTGGGCCAAAAAATGAAGGTTGTAGAAATGCATTGTTAACGTGGAATAACGTAAGGATATAGCCTGGGCTATAACCTCCCCTATTTAAAAGACTAAATTGCAAAATTTTAATATTCAATTTTTAATTGAAAAAATCGTAAGGTTAACCCCTTACGATTTTTTTGGGCCAAAAAATGAAGGTTGTAGAAATGCATTGTTAACGTGGAATAACGTAAGGATATAGCCTGGGCTATAACCTTCCCTATTTAAAAGACTAAATTGCAAAATTTTAATATTCAATTTTTAATTGAAAAAATCGTAAGGTTAACCCCTTACGATTTTTTTGGGCCAAAAAATGAAGGTTGTAGAAATGCATTGTTAACGTGGAATAACGTAAGGATATAGCCTGGGCTATAACCTTCCCTATTTAAAAGACTAAATTGCAAAATTTTAATATTCAATTTTTAATTGAAAAAATCGTAAGGTTAACCCCTTACGATTTTTTTGGGCCAAAAAATGAAGGTTGTAGAAATGCATTGTTAACGTGGAATAACGTAAGGATATAGCCTGGGCTATAACCTTCCCTATTTAAAAGACTAAATTGCAAAATTTTAATATTCAATTTTTAATTGAAAAAATCGTAAGGTTAACCCCTTACGATTTTTTTGGGCCAAAAAATGAAGGTTGTAGAAATGCATTGTTAACGTGGAATAACGTAAGGATATAGCCTGGGCTATAACCTTCCCTATTTAAAAGACTAAATTGCAAAATTTTAATATTCAATTTTTAATTGAAAAAATCGTAAGGTTAACCCCTTACGATTTTTTTGGGCCAAAAAATGAAGGTTGTAGAAATGCATTGTTAACGTGGAATAACGTAAGGATATAGCCTGGGCTATAACCTTCCCTATTTAAAAGACTAAATTGCAAAATTTTAATATTCAATTTTTAATTGAAAAAATCGTAAGGTTAACCCCTTACGATTTTTTTGGGCCAAAAAATGAAGGTTGTAGAAATGCATTGTTAACGTGGAATAACGTAAGGATATAGCCTGGGCTATAACCTTCCCTATTTAAAAGACTAAATTGCAAAATTTTAATATTCAATTTTTAATTGAAAAAATCGTAAGGTTAACCCCTTACGATTTTTTTGGGCCAAAAAATGAAGGTTGTAGAAATGCATTGTTAACGTGGAATAACGTAAGGATATAGCCTGGGCTATAACCTTCCCTATTTAAAAGACTAAATTGCAAAATTTTAATATTCAATTTTTAATTGAAAAAATCGTAAGGTTAACCCCTTACGATTTTTTTGGGCCAAAAAATTAAGGTTGTAGAAATGCATTGTTAACGTGGAATAACGTAAGGATATAGCCTGGGCTATAACCTTCCCTATTTAAAAGACTAAATTGCAAAATTTTAATATTCAATTTTTAATTGAAAAAATCGTAAGGTTAACCCCTTACGATTTTTTTGGGCCAAAAAATGAAGGTTGTAGAAATGCATTGTTAACGTGGAATAACGTAAGGATATAGCCTGGGCTATAACCTTCCCTATTTAAAAGACTAAATTGCAAAATTTTAATATTCAATTTTTAATTGAAAAAATCGTAAGGTTAACCCCTTACGATTTTTTTGGGCCAAAAAATGAAGGTTGTAGAAATGCATTGTTAACGTGGAATAACGTAAGGATATAGCCTGGGCTATAACCTTCCCTATTTAAAAGACTAAATTGCAAAATTTTAATATTCAATTTTTAATTGAAAAAATCGTAAGGTTAACCCCTTACGATTTTTTTGGGCCAAAAAATGAAGGTTGTAGAAATGCATTGTTAACGTGGAATAACGTAAGGATATAGCCTGGGCTATAACCTTCCCTATTTAAAAGACTAAATTGCAAAATTTTAATATTCAATTTTTAATTGAAAAAATCGTAAGGTTAACCCCTTACGATTTTTTTGGGCCAAAAAATGA